>HG995251.1:2505000-3755000 GCA_905332985.1 Mimas tiliae
GTACCAATGTTTTGCTACTTTCCCTGCTATTGAAGGGGGTATTGGTCGTTGACTGCCTCGGTGGCGCAGTTGTAATGCATACGCGTTACGACTGAGGCTGACGCTGAGGTCTCGGGTTCGATCCCCGGGTCGGGTAAAAGTGATATAAAGTTTTTCTATTACAAAAAACTCAGTATCAGCCCGGAGTCTGGAATATGTGCCCGGTATGGCGATAGGCTCGCTCCCTATCACATCATGGGACGGAGATACGCTCGGCGAAATGTGGGTGTACTGGTTACACCTCTGCCTACCCCTTCGGGGATTACAGGCGTGAGTGCGTATGTATGTATGTATTGGTCGGTGAGGCTGAGATCTGCTGATTATAAATAAATAAATATTAGGCATCCATCAGTCACACACATAGTCCTGACCTCACTAGGCACTAGATTAACCTTTCCCTACCTTAATTTGTGAGGGGTGGTGGAGCCATGCTGTAGACAGTCTTGCGTTCAGCAGAATACTGGCAGAATGGGCCGGCTCGACCGGGTTGAGTTACCAATGTCTCACAAAAAACATAAAGTAGCGGCTTGCTGCTGCGTTTCGTACGCTGAGTGAGATATCTGGAGGTCCAAATCCTCCTCTCCTTAATAAACCCTTTCTTTTAAGGTCAGCAACACGCCTATGATTACTTAACACTGCTCGTGCAAGTCGGCCTCATGTTTCAATGATTCAAATATCAATACTTATCGAAAGAAAAATAATTAAGGCACCAAGCCATGTAGCTTTCAATTTGAGTCAATATATCTTCACCCCATAAGCATAAGTAAGTCAAATAATACTATAACTTATGTCTTAGGCCCCAATTACAATACAGCCTCCGTGGCGCAGCGGGCGAGTAGCCGGCTGCGAAGCGAGAGGCCGTGGGTTCGATTCCCGCACCGAGACAAATGTTTGTGTGATACACTAATATTTGTCTCGGGTCTGGGTGTTGTGGGACCGCAAGTCCCTCGTAGTTCCTGATACCCACGATACAGGTTAACCTAGTGTGAGGTCAGGACTATGTGTGTGACTGTTGGGTGTATTTATTTATTATTATTATTAATTTTTCTAAGATGATGATAAATTCAAAGGGTATTTATTAATTATTGAATTAAGTCCTTAATAATGATGTCAAACTTGATTTATTATTTAACAACGGTATAATTATTTTTTGTTACGTAGTTATGATGAAGTAGTCACGTTTTATGGTGTTTAATACCAATATAAAATAAAAATAAACTGAAGAGGAGTAAAATCATGGTGAAAAAAAACTTACATCGTGTATGGGATTATTGTTGAAGAATGGAACATAAATCATTTCTGACCGAAATCAGTAATGTAGGGGGTGATAAGGCAAACATCATCCAGAATACACCAATCGTTTTATATTGACTTATCGTTGTAGAATAAAAAATATAATTGAGCTATATTAATATCAGTTTCAAAAAACTAATTCTAAAAACCAAGCTAAATGAAAAAAACTGTAAAACATGTAAATATTAAAAAAATAAGGCATAAATTTTCTAAGAATTAAAAAAAGTTAAATTTTACTGGAAACGACCTTCTTATCATGATATACTAAAAAACCTGTAAAAAAGCAATCACGTCGATATTGATACCTGTACAAACACATCTGAAACATCACATCGAAAACAAACAAATGCAAAAATGTTAATTGTTAATAGTTAAACCCAACCAAAATAATAGGAAACCACGTACCTTGAACTCCGGTCTTCATTTCATATCTTCTTTTTTCAAGTTCACAGCGAAAAGATTGGCCAAACTTAAAAACTATAGCCGCCGATGCTAAAAGAAAGCTTGTACCCGTAGGTGTACAGATTATACGCTTGTTTATGTTCAGGCGAAAGTATGGGACACGCCACTTTTAGCATCGCTGGCTCCATGTTAACCGACCGCGCCAAAATGCACCTCCCGTAATAACATATTACATTCGAAAGCGCATTTATACGCGGCCGGGTTATATAAACGAAACACCATCGGACACACCCCTTTAAAATCCGATGCATCGGTGTTTGTTGAGATGAAATTTAATAATCGATTATTTAATCGATTTCAAATTGTTTACGATTGACGGGAGCATGATCCTTGTCGTCCGTTTGGCGGCGACCAGTGTTAAAGCGCAACAGAATTGCATCGATTTTGAACACATGACTTTAGGCCTTTAAGTCATGTGGCAAATATCGATGAAATAGTGGTGCGCCTCGACAGGGGCCCCTTGGCCACCGCCCCTAACCACATTGTTAAATCGTTGCCCGGGTTGAAGATTCAATTTGAATGTAATTAGTAATAATTAGGGTGTAAGAAAGTAATTGTTTATTGTAACGGTTATAGGTACACATGCAACAATAACAAAGGTAAGTTTACTTCGCTATTGACACAAGTGTTTAGCGATTGAGTCTCCAAGTCCCGGCAATGGACATAAAATGGGACCAAGTTCCCGGGACAGGTCCGATGGTGGGTAAAGGTAGGTATAATGTAATCACAATACAAAACTTGATCAAATTTTTCAACGTTTTATTTTTTATATTTTTTTAATGTCTCCTCCATTTCCATCTACGACATTGTACAAACACATATAAATTATTCGAAACGATAAAATAAGTCATTATTAAATATAGAGTAGATTAAATCTTTCAAAAAAATATTTAAATAGAAAAAAAGTTGTACAACATTGCATCTAGTATTAAAGAATTATTCTCGCTTAGTTATCTTTATAGTACATATTTACAAAATGTATTTTACAGTAACAATGATCTAGCATCTTTAGGTATTCTTTCTATCACATTGCCTTCGTGTAATGTCACATGTGTGTCGCGTTATCCTGACAAGTGACGTCATCACTCCTTATCGACCATCTCACAACCATCGTCAGATTTGTTAACACGTTCACAACACTAATTGTTTTAGAATAAATTACAGTTGACGAAACAGCCAGACTACATTCAGGCTCGCGTCAGACTACGACATATTTGACGCCTGCGATGTTCTATTTTCAAATTTTTGTATGAGATTTTTTAAAAATGTTAACGGAACATCGTCGCCGTCTTTCTTATATGTTTTAGTCTGACGCGAACCACAAAACGGAAAATTCACGACATCTCACTAACCTTTGCTTCAGAGCGCAACTTGAACCGGATAACTCGTAAATTTTCCATTTTGGCATTTAAACAAAATTCTAATGCTCTACAAGTTCCGATGGGAACCAGTCTGCGCACACACGCCGCCATAAATATTACGAGTTTAATATTTTTTACAAAAATATACATACGATTTAGCTGCGTCGCGCGCGTGTACACAGACTGACTCCAGCCAGCTTTTAAACGAGAATGGAATTATTGCACGTCGCACATTTATCAGCCATACATGAGTAATCGCCTCAAAAGCAATGAGTGGCCGTCGAAAAACTTAATTTCATATTTAAATATATGTTTTCGACTTTTTGTTTGGTTGCACGCGCGGCGTCCGCTTTATGTATGCGTCGGCGGCTCTAATTCGACGGGATTGACGACTCGTACCAATATCTTGAAAAGTAAGTGATCAAGAGAAAAAAAACAGCACGAAACTTAAACGCTATTTTATTGTGCAGGATGTGATATCGGCAAAGCAGTAAATAAATATACTTAAGTTTTTTTTGTAATGATGACACTAAAACATTTTTAATGGCGTTTTTGTGGTAGGCTAATATTATTTTGACCTACTCGTTAATGTGTATAAAATGAATTCCAAATAGAGTAACTAAATATATTTTTTAAATGTAGGCGACATTTTAACATATCGTTTTTGTGACCCAGTGTATGATATGTTTTTCGTGAGTCACTGAACTTTCACTAATATATTTTGTCACTTGCAAAACCGTATTCATTGAAACACACGTCAAATCCCGCCGCAAAAACTGGTTAACTTTAATTTGTTTAAAATATGCACTCTATAAATTACTTAAGGTCAATTAAGTACCAAATTATCTACCAGTGGCTTGTAACCGTAAAATAATACTGAAAAACAGTCACTTTTGAATTTAAGTACAATCTTCGGCTATCGCTTCGTTCGTAAGGCACTAAATAAGACACTTTCGATAAGTCTTCATAAGTGCGGCCGGACTCCAAAATGCATTTACGTTTCTGAGTTTTTTATTGAAACGCGAATGCAACTTTTCAAAATATACGACCGCGTCGTTTGTTAGGATACATTCGTTACTTAACACTTAAAAACTTGTAAACTGAAAGACACAATATATATTCACTCTAAGTAATAATAAATTGTAGTTTCTAATTAAAATATGAATGTTACTTTCAAGGCACTCAATAGGTTTAGGTACATATTGCATCTCTTAGTTTACATTTGTATATTAATTTATTATTAATTATTATTATATTTTAAACGTCAAAATACCGAGATCCAATTTTACTAGCCCTCTTTCACTACACCGAAATATAAATGTCTTGATACTAGTAAAATTGAACTATCAACCGACTGACGCTCTATCAAACTTAAAAATATCAATAGAATATTAATTTCAGACGTTACCAATTTTTAGTTATAAAATAAAATGTTCACTACATACTTAAAGTACAGTCAGGAAAAAGAATAATTAATATTTGTCCGTAAAGAACCCAATTCAAAAACTAGCAACTTTAAATTTGGAACATTCGAACACTACGATAATTAAAAATAACTGACTACACCTCGACTCAAAAACATATTCAACAGAGCGTCAGTGATAGATAAGGACCGAAACACACATCATGCCTTAAACTAAATACACTCGTTACATTGGATGGATCACAAACTTCACAAAATGTTAACGTACACTGAAGCTCACACTGGAATGTTACGATATACAGGTATCAATAACAGGACTTGGTCCCGTCTGGACTCGTGTGTACCACACTTAACGTACAGAGTGGGGGTTAAATAGCGATTATACTTGATACTTTGAGCTGAAGTATCGTCATAAATCAAGACTACTTTGTTTTCTAGACAATGTCGGTGCTTATCTCTTTCAATTAATGTCGTCGTATAGAACCATAAAAAATCAGTTCCATTAAAATAAGCATCAAATATATGCTAAATTAAATTTGTAATAAAATCACACATTGACGCTCAAATTGCTTTAGTTACATCACTATTTAATTCCCACGTAAAACGCCACAATATAAAAAAAAACATATATATTATTTATAAATAGAGATCACCTAAGAATGATTCCGTTTTCACTGCAGCAGCACCGCTATAGCACCAATGGGAAGTTGATATGGGAAATCTTACAATCCTATCAGATATGATGAGTTTAGAGATATTCGTTGTACTTACAAAACTATCAAGAGGATGGCACTCGATTAATGGCCTGAGAATTTATGAATAAAATGCATTAGAGTATAAATCTTAAAGTATTACACGTACGGTTGTTATTTAAATGATAGTATCGCTAAAACATCGTAAAGTATATACTTGATAAGTATCTAGTATAGAATTTATCACTTATTGTCACACACGAATTAATTAAAGTTCGATATTTCTTAGAATCTCATAAGTATACATTTAACGATTGAGTATACTACTACGATTCAAACAACAACCTGTATAACGCGAAAGTATAAACAAAATGTACACAGCGATTAAACGTTTATTATGCTAAGCCTCGCGTCTCACATGATTTGGTAAATCGAGTCACGTGTCCGTTTGTTTGTCTCCTCGTCTCGTCTATGCATTAAGATTTTCATGACGTTTTCTGTTAATATGACAGCCTGGTTTTGGTTTTCGAGAATTCGATATTTGAATTTGGAAGGGTAAATAACACGCTGAAAAAAATAAGTTATTGTCTGTGAAATACAAAGAAATATATCATGATGTATTTATATTATACTGGATTATAGAAAACTTTCGAGAATGGACAATAAACTACGCAAAATAATTACGAATCCGTTACATCCCTAACACAAACACCATTACGTATTAAAATAATATGAATTCCACCAAAGGAAGTCACATCGACGCGTAGAATATTATAAAAATACACGATTTTATCGAACAAAAATGATGTTCTGAGCAACAATATCCAGTACCGTTTTGTTTGCGACACAACATAAAGTACAAAAAGGGAGCGTTCGGAATTAAGTCATAATTTACAACAGAAGACGACTTCGCAATGTTGTGCAAGCAGAAATATCGCGGACGAATTTTATTGAGAAGCCCACGTGCTGACGTCATTTACTCCCTCGAATAACGCGGGCATTGTGACATACGGCCTTTGTACTTATTCACGATTCGACCCCAAGATGGACGGCACGAAACCTCGTCCTGCCGTTGATGTCGAAGGCGTAATATTTTAACGAAGCTTTTAAGCTCCAAAGGCGCATAGGTACTGACAAAAATTGAGTAACTGGTCGCCGCAGGATTTTTAGTCTGTATGCCATCGTAGGAAATTAAATAGCGCTGCAATCAAACAGCCAATCGGATGTAAACTGGGTCGAAAGTCCGACATAACCATCTTCCCATCCCTGGAGTTGGAAAGGTATCCGTAAAGTGGCAATCCTCGACAAAAAATGGTGAAATGAATTGTCCTTAAAATAGAAAGATATATACTAGACTCTATTGCCTATTAACCCTCTAGTTACTAGAGGCTAGTTAATAACGAGATGCAAGTCTAGGAGATGATGTCATTTATAAGTGATACCTACCTGCAACATGGCAGGGTTTGATCGGCATAGAACAGTTATAATAACAACTGCAATAGATATTATGCACATAATAAACATTATTTATCGTTGCTTATTTATCGCTAAAAGTAAAGCAATATTTACAACCTGCAATTTGAAAAGAACCCGATAAGCGTGGCTTTTGCAAGGAGCAAGGATAAGCAAGACCGTGTTAATAAAAACCGTGTTATTCGAGGGAACTATTCAACAAACAATAAGAGATCACAAAACGAGGCCTTCGTGGTCAAAAAACAATTTTCGCGACACGAGCGTCGTATTTTAAAAAACAAATTCGGGCGTAGGAGGCGCGTGGGCGGGCGGAAGTGAGAGCCGATTGCGGCATCCTTGTCTAACACCAATCAAGTATGTGGGAGGAAGCGGGACAGGTGATCGAGTAATTCCGCAATGTCACAGATCACAGAACACGAGTGCCAAGGTTTTACGACCACTTTCGGTTTAAGTGATGCAACTGTGCCGAACGCCTTTCGTTCACAAAATATTGACGACGTCGAGTGCAATATTCCCGACACGTCGATGATATTTACAATAAATATCGGTTTAAAACATACTCACCGAATTATTGGCAATTATTTATTCGTAATAATTTATCATTTTTTGTATTGAAAACACTGATCATATTCCGTAACATGGAGAGAAAGAAAGAATATCAAAATATTTATTAGGCTACTTTTGCGTTACGGTTTAATGGACATTGGATCCAGTGAAATTACTGGGCATTATGAGACTTAACACCCTATGTCTTGGAGTGACGAGTGCAGTGCACTGGCATTTGTTGTTTCTTGTTTTGGGCAGGAGCGAAGCTTACCATTAGACGTTTGACTGGCTCGTCATTCAAGCGTAAAAAAATCCCGTTGTTTGAAAATCTAGTAAGGAAGCAACCACGTATGGTGTAAAATCTAGGATTTTTTTGTACTTCGGAAATCACGTTCAGACTTAGTAGGATGTACCCACAGAACGACAATTGTTATAAAATGAATTAATTTTAAATATTGGTTAAAAACGCTTATTTTACATTTTCACCTAGTTTATTTAGAAACCTAAGTAACATTTTTTTTACCTATATTTAAATACCAAACTTTAATGACATATAAAATGATATTCCGGAAAGACATTTATTTGGCTGCAGTCGCAATATCTAATTAAAAACATTAGCCATTTGAATCACCAATAAAAAAACCTAACCGACGTTGTTAATGCACGGAAATTATGAAAAAACTTGTTTCGACTGGATCAGAGTCAAATGTGACTAATAATTCCTTTAATTAATAATCTAGACATTTTTAATCGCTATATGCGCTTTATAATGTAACTAGCTGTACCTCGCGGTTTCAAAGCAGGCATTTTACTGCCCTGCTCCCGTAGGCCATGGCGTGATATACCTTTAAACAATCCGGGATATATTCTCTAAATGATAGTGAAAGCGGCGTCTAAATCCGTAGCAAGGTTTAGGAGAAATAAGCGGACAGACAGACGCAGATAACAACTTTGTTTTATGGTCTCCAATCCATAGACATTGGTTGCATATTCGAACTACTTCGTTAAAAAGAAAGATAGCCGAAGCGCATAACTTAAAATCATAGTACACAATACAGCATAGGTGCCAAGTCACAAGCGTAAAGCGACAGCGATTTAATCCCAGAGTTTATCGAGTTTACAGTTCAAACCGTTGACACTGTGTGACACGCGGACAAAAGGCAGCGACTTGGCAATAAAATAGACGTCGGACTTGTCCGCTTTGTGTCAAAAACTGCGTCCGAGGCTGTAATGCGATCTCATCGGTTTATCTTCTGTATTTGTGGTTACAAATTGTAAGCGACGGCGGATTTTTAAAAAAACTCGCGACATATAAAGTCTATATTCAGACTAAGAATCGCAACAGCTAAGCTATTAATTTTTACGTTTTTAACCGACCTCGAAAAGGAAGGTTCTCAATTCGTATGTACTTATATGTTTATGTATGTACACGCCTAATTTCGCTAAATGTGGACCCATTTTGATTAATCTTTTTGTGTTCGACAGCGTTTCCTCCAATGGTGGTTCCGTATATTTAGTTAAGATCTGATAGAGTACGAAGAATAATTGGAAACTCCTCAACGAATAACAACAAGCGCACGGCGATTCAGCTTTTGATGTCTGTTTTTTAAATTTGTAACTTAATGAATTAAGACAATGTATAGGTAGGTAGTTCGGGTCATCTGTGCACGTGTGGTTATTTAGGAACGCAATTCAAGTTGACTCTTACGCCTGCGTGAATTTGTAGGTAAATATCGACAGCCTCCGTGGCGCTGTGAGCGTGTAGCCGGCTGCGAAGCGAGAGGCCGTAGGTTCGATTTTCGCTCCGATACAAATATTTGTATGATCCAAAAATAAGCTAATTAATGTTATGAAACCCGCTTACTCCTGTAACTTAGGATAGATAGAGTGGGTTCGTGCGAGGCGTGTATCGGTGTATAGACTCAAGTTTACGAGCCTAACCTAACTGCGGCGAGCCTGATTCCAGACCATGCCGTGTTATGTCAGGAATCCGAGACTTCCTAGCCAATGTGTTTACTACTATGGACCCCTCAATTAAACCCAATGTGTAATTACTGTCACATATTACTCTTTTACCATCGAAATATATGGTTTTCCTCGCAAACGATTCCGGTTCTACTACTTTCCGTCCGCCTGGCCAATTTACTTCGCTACAGTTTTGAAAGGGACATTCGATTATAGAGAAAAAATAAAACCGGTCGTCACAGTTTTTTACTTAAAAGAAAGGCCCGCTTTGTTAATGAAGGCAATTTTGGTAACTGGACTAATAAAGACTCGGTGACAGGCATCGATTACGCATTAAAAGGTACGAGACGATACGAGTGGTGTATGCAGGGGCAGGTCGCCAGAGCAACAGGGCGGCGATGTGAGGCAATTGTACGTTGAGATTCACAACACGATCGCAATGATACGAGAGCCGTTCGTAGAGCGCAATAATTCTGGAATACATCTAGTTAAATGAACCGGCACGAGGTATACTGGTCATACATAAATCATGCGCGGGAGTGGAGAATCGAGAGCTGCGCACGCGTCGAACCGCGCGACTCGTCCGCGCCGAGTGCGGGCGCGCGGCGGCCGGCGCATTGTACGCCCGGCGCTCCGCCGAGAAGGACGTCGCCCACGCCTCATTCTAATGCAATCACGGGCCGACACGACGCCGCGATTATATCACCGTTTATGTAGGTGGCCTTATAAGGTTAATGTACAAAACCGATCACGTACCTACGTTTAAAACGCAAGATTTCCCACGTAAACTCATCCGGTGCGGAACTAATCCTCCTCACGTACCGTGTATTAGCATGTGAAAACGGTCTGTTTGTAAGCTCGTTGATCTGTCAATGGAAAAAGTATGATGGATTGACGCTTTCACAAAAGGATTTGTTTTCAGACCGAACCTGCCTTTGAGTTAGCGACGGACGCGTGTTGAATACATTATCATATGGAAGTAAGCCGAGCCGCTCAGTGGAAAACTTGCAAGACAATATGTAAGAGCGTGCTTATTTATATCATCGATGTCTTTCAAAACGTAACCTTTAGTAAATTAACTCATACCATTTGAGGTGCAATTGACAAGTGTGTCAAAGTCAGCGTTAGTTAGCGCGCGGAGACGCGCAGCGACAATGACTGTGCGTCGAGATTGCTCGGACGCGGAGCATCGCTTAACTGCTAATGCGACACAAATTGTTAGTATCAATAAGCGTACGAACGAAAATGACAATGGCAACCAAATAGGGCGAGTTTACACACAATCCCGCTGGTTCCCACGTAGCTGTCGCGGGCGCACTACGCACCGGCTATCGTGCCATCTATACTGTAGTGGACAATCCTCTAACAAAGCCCCGCCGACGTACTCGCAACCCAATCATTTCCCACGCGGTAACGGTCGGACGAGAGACGCTAGTTTGAATTTATGGACGCGGAATAAAAGCGCAGAGCGACAACCAACGCGCGCTCCACACTGCACTAGTGAAGATGTTGCCCAACAGACCGCTGATGAACTCGGAACAAACGACTGGACCACGACAGAGCTCCGCGCCCGCGCAGTACTGATCGCTGATAAAACCACCATCGATAAGTTCCTTTCAATAACACGAGAAAACATTGTTTGAATTGTAAAAAAGCGCAGTCATGTACCGTGACCGTTGCGAAATTGTGTCTCACGCCTTTTGTGATTCCGACTAGATTGACTCTAACAAATCATCGAGATAAAACTTGGCTATTTTGATTGTGATAACGTCCTCATATTTGTGGTGGTTCGTGGCCACCGTTATGTTTATATATGATTCGATGACAATCTTAATATTTATCGCGTTACAGTTACCGCAAAGCATCGTGAGAAAGCTTTAAACACAGTTGAAACTAAACTAACAGTAGAAACGGAGAATTAGCTACCAAATTATTATCAGATCGATAAATTAGTTTTTGTTATCTTAAAAAAAACTACTAAAATATAAATTATAACATCAATAAAAACTTTTAAACTTCCGATACGATACGTGGCGAAGCGAAATATTTTCTCACAAGTTATATTGATTTATGAATCATACTCTCCAGTAAATATGGTATGAAAATAAACACAGAGTGTAGTATTGGATGTAGTGTAACACAATATGTGAACGGCGATGCGTGTTGACGCGGCTAGCTCGCAGTTTACGCTATTCTCGGCGCGGGCCTAATTTTAACCATGTGCGTCTCCCAGTCTAGTTTTAGGAAGTGGGCCGACATGATTTCGTCGGATCAAAACTGTACTTGCTGTCACGTTTGGTTGGAACTCTCTTAATGGACATCACTGCATATGATTGACAGTGGGCAAGTCAATTAAAACGTCAATGTTGACTAAAATTGCTGTGGAATTTTGATTGCAAAATATGTTTTTAGGCCAACTTAACGAATATTTTAGTGCATGTATTTTCAGATTTTCGAAACCTGTTGATATTTTTCGATGTGACAACAAAGCCTTGTTCGACTTTATCGTGTATTTTTTCTTTTTTTACTAGCATAATATTATAGCTTGTTGATGCTCAGACATAACTATATCATATATACTGCACTGTACACTACACATTTTAAGCTATAATACAAACCTATTAAAAAAGACTAAGGTAAATAAATACACTCCAACAGTCACACACATAGTCCTGACCCTACACTAGGTTAACCTGTATTGTGGGTATCAGTAACTACGAGGGACTTGCGATCCCAAACACCCAGACCCGAAACAAATATTTGTGGATCACACGAACAATCAGTGCGGGAATTGAACCCGCTACGTTACTCGCTGCGCCACCGATTACAAAAATTATTCATTCTCATATTTTTATTACCGCTTGAGCAGTCAAAAATGCGACTAAGCGTCATAACACTTAATTAACTTCAACATCCACTGACGGAAGTAAAAAAACGGATGTTAGTGTATAAACACAATCTAATTGGCAATATTAACCATGACGGTACACGTGGTATGGTCAGTTCGACCGCATCCAATTATAAGGACGGACGATGATGCAGGATCTATAATGGATGAACCATCATCCTGCTGACGGGATCGCATAGGCCTGCATGCATAACTAAACGATACATTAATGTATTAGGGGTTGATATTTCTAGTTGTATTGGTTATACGTCTTGCTGGTGAATTTAGATTTGAGCATTGAAGAACGATATCTGAAGATCTTGTGTGAATGTACGATCCGTATTACTCAAATAATTATAATTTTATCATACTAGTTGGTCATCGAAAGATATTTTCATTGATTGATTTTAAAAGATAAATAAATAACACTGAACAGTCGCCATACATAGTCTTGAGTAAGACATGAATATCTTTTGACACACGAGTGTTTAGAGACACTTTCGGTCTCAACACTCAGACCCGAAACAAATATTTGTCTCAGTGCGGGGATCAAACCATGGGATGGCTAGCTACTCGCATACTTCGCGACGGAGGCTTTCGGTATACTTTTGAACATTTTACTTTATTCGCCGATATTATTTATTTAATCGCCTCATTGGTTTAGTGGCAGTGTAATTAACCTGAGAAAACAGTGAGATCCTGGTTATAATTTCTGGGTTCTAGGCAACCACAATTACTGTTTAGAGATTTCGATTCAAAAAATCAACATGAGTTGCTCGGGATTGGAATTTGTAGATATTAGAGGCTCGTCGCCTATCATGGGACGAAACGCTAGGTTATTGATGTTCTAATTGCACCTCTGCCTACCATTCCTGGAAAACAAACGTAAGCTTGTGTATAACAGACAAAATTGTGTGTTATTTATCAATATTGACCAGTCTGCCATTAAAACAATAACACAACTAACCCATGTTGTGTAAAAGCGAATAAATTTCAATTAGAGCAGTCCGGTCGCGGAAGCACCGATGCAGGGATAGTCTGTAGCGGGCACCGTGCATACGAATCGACGTGGCCGACGCATACAAAGACGGACCTCCGCCGCAAATCATTACGATTGCGGTAAGTGAGATGTGAGGGGAATTGTTAGACGAGATGCCCGCTGAAGATAATCACGTTTGCTCAGGATTAGTTGGCACAACGCACTAGGATGCACTTTCAGGGTTTAGGGTCACGACGACACTTGTCAATACCCTAGTACGGATTGAAAGATGGTTAATGACAGTGTAATGTGCAGAGTCAGATCATTACTCTTAAAGTATGTTTTAGCGAGTTTTTCTACAGCTGTCACGTCAATAGACGTCATCCGTATTAACGAAAATATTGATGCAGATTCGTACATCATCCCCACCAGATAATAATGGAGACGGATTAACTCCAGATAATATTTCTCGTATACGGATGACATAATAGGTATCGATAACGACTTCCACTCTGGGCAACAATAACAATTTTGATTTGAGAAGCTACTTCAGATGATGCATAAGGACGGGCTGGACACAGCACGCGCCAATTTGTAAGCACCGACATAAACCGGCGGGTAACGAAGGTCCTAAACAACAATATAACCGGCGGTTACACAGTCGAGCTCAAATATCTCAGCGGTGACACGGCGACAGCACAAGAAGCCAGCGAGCTTTACTCTCGCCGACGTAACGAGGGGCGCCGCCGTCGCGCCCATTGTATTTATGCCTCAAACACGATTTATTTATTCGCCAAACATTACGGGGACACAAAATCTTGTCCATAAATACATGTGAAAGCACATATCAAGTATCGGAATGCAAACGGCGGGGCTCGCGTCTGAATTATGCAACAGCGAGCCGCGAGCCGCGAGCCCGCAGTAATAGCGCAGTGGACGCAACGCCTAAAATAATACCAACGTCGGAGATAGCGACGCAGACGCCTCTGTAGACCGCGCCCAAAACACTACGAGATGGTACGACCGAAGATGGGAACTCTTTTCGTTGCGCAATAGCTACGAGCTGATTAAAGCTTCGAGTGAATGGCAGATGTGCCGGCGACTTTGGGAATTGCGAGATTGGATTTTGGACTTATATAAGCTCAAGCATGTGTTGCCGAAGGGGTATGGCAGAGACGCAACTAGTGCACCCATGGCTCATCGCGCTTTCGTCCGATAAGCGAAATCGCGAGCCTGTCACCATATTGAACACAAATTGCATTGTGTGATTTTTTGTTTACGAACACAAATTTGAACTCAGGACCTCACCAGTTCAGTCTAAATATGCTGCCATTATACCAATGAGGGATTTGGGCTGATTTCTTGAAGATTATTGCGTTTTAATAGTAATATAAGAATAATAAAGAGATCTACCACGAAGATTCACATAATTTGACAACGCCAACACCCTTTAATTAAATATGACCGAAAGCCGGTGAGAAACAAATTTATCACAGCAATTGGTCACGCGAAAATTTCGCCAAATTGCCGTCGCGGACATCGGAATCTCTTCATTTGTACACCAGCGTGACACGGTTAAGGCGTACACACGTTGAGACGAGCCGTTGGACCCGGGTGGCACCACCATCAGTTGGGTGGTCGCCGTTCTTAATTACCACCGAGGGGCGATCGTTTAAAAATTTTGCAAACATTAAATAATTTTTAAACCATCGAATCGACAGTGCGTTCACGTGTGGAATAATAAATTAATGTAGGCGGCGAACACGCGCGTATATCGGTCAATTATGACTTATGCCTTAATGAACGTGAAATTATTCTGTATATTTCATTAAGTTGAGAGTAAATACATATTTTCGTCATAGCGGGTTCACATGGTTCGATTCTAGTTGATCAACCGCTAAATCGTATTAGATTTCAACCTACTGAATAGACTTTCAAACTGATAAATAAAAACCATACAGATTTTGTTGTTTCAAGTCAGTTTATAAACTAAAATTAAACCCTGTGGCCCCGCTATAAATACAGAACCCAAAAATCCATAACATATTAACATAATTTTGAATGACAATCTTGAATCAACCAACTATAAATCTCGTAATCTCCTTAAAAATAAGTAACATGTTAGTTAATCGGCGATATCTCAATACAATACGTAAACAATAGAGCTTGAACCGAGTTCATTAAGAATCAGGATAGACTCGGTAATCCTATAGCCACACGCTGCGACGATTACAAGACGACTATTAGTCAAATTAGCTTTATTGTTGGCAGGGTTGCACAACCTCGACAGGCTTACAGACGGACAATTATGTGGGTACATTACGGGGCACAATGCAGTGACTCAGCTCAAATTGCGCGGTTATCAAAACAATAGTATTGATAAGTTAATAGAGACGTGTGCGAGGTGCAAGCACTGACTCGGTGACTCATGCTGCGTAAACATAAGCTCCCGCCTGTATACCTGAAGGGGTAGGTAGAACAATGTCTAATTCACACAGTTACTAAGCTATCTCGAATCCATAATGTGATAGATGACGAGCCTATAATACAATATAGGGAACAATTTCCAGTTACGGGCAACTCATGTGTGATTTTTCGAATCGAATCTCAAACACTAATGGTGATTACCTGACCTGAGACTGGAACTCTGTACCTTACCGATTCACACTAGACCAATTGAAAAAAACGTTGGAAATAATAAAACTTCTGTTTTCGAAGTCGGTTAAAAGGCAAAATTATACCAACTGAAAATTTCCGATTTAATCATGTATTCGTTTAATACGAAGAAATTTAAATATTAGTCATGTTACAACTAACCCGCTAAAAACCCAATTAGCAGTAAACTAATTATGATAATACATTATAACTGACTCATTTTTGGCCAACACTGAAAGAATTTAAGGTATGCTGTCGAGACGGAAAGGGAAATCTCGAGTGCACATTACGAAACGGGCGCGCGATTAAGGGATACGCGGGGGCATTGACCAACATCCACATTTACACCGCTAATTCATGCGCAAGAGTATGAGAGCATCTGAGCATCTGCAGCCAGCCGCGGCACGGCTTTAACACCGATTATATTCACGGAACTGAAGCGCAAGCGTGCGCGGAGTCAGAAGATAGGCCAGGATTAGGGGGCCCAGAAACCCCCCATTAAAATTCTCCCATGAGAATCATACCATATAAAAAGCTGATGAACAAAAAAGCAACACTGGGCTAAATAGAGAATCATAATAAACATACATACATACATACATACGCACTCACGCCTGTAATCCCCGAAGGGGTAGGCAGAGGTGTAACCAGTACACCCACATTTCGCCGAGCGTATTTCCGTCCCTTATGTGATAGGGAGCGAGCCTATCGCCATACCGGGCACAAATTCCAAGAAGAAAAACCCAATACCACTTTACCCGACCCGGGGATCGAACCCGAGACCTCAGAGTTGACCTCAATCGTAACGCGTACGCATTACAATGGCGCCATCGAGGCAGTCCAATAATAATAAAATACTTAATAAATGTTTGTATTTACACGCTTTCGCTAGCAAGGCATAATAAACAAGCCATAGCCCGAAGCTGAAAGGTGTGCAGAGATAACGGATTTTTTGCATAAGAATGAACCATGGCATATTAAATGCAACTCATTGCAACTATACTCGTAACTTAACTTTATATCTGTTCTGACAATTGCCTTCAAAATGATCTTTTAAACCCATCCATCTTGGTCCTAACTACGTACCTGAACACACGGGTGTTACGCGGTCAGAATACGTAAAGCATTATATTTATGTAAACGACATCACCACGATGACAGGTGAAACGGTTCCTAGAGAGAAAAACGCCGACTCTGAATGTTAAGGCGCAAGACGACACGAGAGCACAATGTGGAGATCAGTATCTCGATGTGGACGGACGGCTATCTCGCCGATCTTAATTACCGCGTGAAAATATCAATCGAGTTATCGAGGCGCCAGGAGTGATGGGTGACGACACACGACGACACTACTCAACTTTGACACGAAAATTGAGCATTGAGATTTTGTAACCAAACGTGTAGGTTGGTAAAAAACCCATTGCAGTATTTTACAATTTTGAGGTAAAAAACGCCACATAAAGTTTTAGCACGCACGCATAAAATTACGTTAGGGCCGCTATATGTACATTGTATTCGACCACAGTAGTGACGTCCCACGCGGACACTTATCGATGTTGCCCGTAATCGATTCGGAGACGAAGACGCCGCGCCGCGGCCGGATGGGATCGAAATTAAAACGATATGCAAATTAGGGAGGGGAATTAATCGTCGAACGCGACTGACGCGACGACGGCAGCTACCGGCTAAAAAACTACTCCACTACATTGTAAACTGTGTATGTTTATATTTGTCCATAGTTTTTAGATTAAACTTATTTAACGTTTCTAACTTATCCAAACTATATTCATGAGCGTTAGCAGCATGAGCTACGCGGTATGAACATTTAGTGTATGAACCTTATGGTTAGCTTTTTGAATCACAACTAAATTAAACCAAATTTAAATACAAAGGCCAAAATGTATGAACAGGAGCCAAAATGTTACGGCCACTAAAACTGTTTAAAGCAATTTATCAATGGACCTCAAATTATCGATAGTGAAAACCGCAGACGATGTTGATCAATTGTATTTGATTAGCGGAAGACGTTCGGTGTTTGGTAAAAGATCGAGAGGAATCTGTGCTGCTCAATGGAGCGGCTTCGTCACGCCATATTCGGTGGTTTGATCTCAACGTTTTCATTGAACAACTGTTATGTTGTTAGTTTATTAACTAAAGTAGGTAACTCTTAATGCATTGTTCACTCGCCGCGATAATGGAATTTAGATTGATTGTATTTTAATTAATTCATTCAACGTCAAAAAAGGTCCGCGATCGCTCGATCGAAACGCGATATCTCTACCAAATGTGGTTATTTTTTGTTAATAACTTATAATTTTGTAAGTTTATTAACAGATATAGCAATTATACGCTAAGTGTCTGACAGAGTAGAGGAGAGGATCTCGCTCAGTAGCATACTTTAAAAAAGGTCTGTATCCAGCAGTGGAACAATGGGTGGTCTGGTCGTGATGACGGTGATGATGAGAATTTAAATCCCTATTTAATTATCCTTACACTAGCTCAAAACCTAATCTACACATCAATCTTATCAGAAAGTCTAATGCGAGTAACAAATACGTTCAGTTCTCGAATTTGTATAAAATTCCTATCGACGACATTATAAACTAGTAATTCGTAATATAAAAAAGTAAAGACTCCTCGGAAAACTAAATTCTTATTCGACTAATATGACATAAAATTACTTATACTGCCAATTTTAGTACCTCATAATTTCTGCTATTGGTTATTGCTGTAAGGAGCGTAAATAAAAACTGTCATCGTTTTCGAAAACTATCAAAACTATATAGATATACATCTACTGATATTTCATCATAATCTGAATTACGTTCCAAATTTCAATTACCAAACGTCCATAAGTATATCCAGCGATGCACTAGAAAGCCACTGGAGTTACACGAATTGATTTTCCTAACAACGTGCCGCGTGGCTACGAGTATGACGGCAGAGTTTAATGATCGCACTACCCGCCGAAAGTAATTTTCAATTAAGTTTCTCGTTAATCCGGATCACGGGGAGCCGAGGCGACAACTCCCTTCATAATTGGATATTACACCTGCGTTTTGTTTTCTCTCATGTGTAGAGCTACAGCAAAGTTGAAATTAATTCTTGAGAATTGAAGATAACAGACCAAGGAATTATCAAGAATTATGTATGTAGACTTAATATAGGTAACATAGAAGATTATTCGATAGGACCACGGTGTTTATAATCTCCAATTCTTTGTATGTTAGAGAACGTTTAAATAAATCACATTAATAACAGCAAACATAAAATATCTTTCATTATCAATACAGAAGACACAATCCATATCCGATCTATTATAGGCATGCATCAATTGTCCTATATCCTAGTTTATATTTTTTAATACTACAGCCTCTTCGTAATGAGAACGTATATCCGAAGCCAACCGGTCTTTGGCGTTAATTATAACATGATCTTAAATCTGATTATTTTGCTACCGACTGTCCGTGTTTCGACATCTCATCAATATCATAGAACTTTTTACCGAAGTGATTATGTTAAGCCGCGGGAGAAAATTGTTTTTAACTGACAGGTATGGACATGTGACATGAATTTGAAATTGTAATAAAGCATCTAACAGTGAGTCAGCTGGAATTGAAGCCAAAACTAGAAAGATAGAGACTTGAACAATGAGTATAAACAGGAGAATTTAAATTATCTGATATAATCCTGCAAAATGATTTTCTAAATAAGGAGAACATAAAACAATTTAGATAAAAATAAAGTGATGTTAAATTAATAGTATTATGCGATATCACCATTTTGGTAAATTGTAAACATAATAATATGCTTGGTAACAAAGACTACGAAAATATCCTTCGACAAGTATCGATACACAAAAATTAAGTATTCGAATTAACCAATAATGAACTGAATGTAGATTATAAGGAATAAATTTTAACATCACCTTTCGACAACAGAAGCGTGAAATTTTGACACGTAATTTATTAAGAACGCGACGCGGTATCTCTGGCCATCTGAAAGGGTCCGTCACATCTGATTTGCTATCGGTTTTTTCGAACTTCATATCAATCGACAGCGTGCAAAATTACGTAAATGGCAACTTTCAAAATATCCATTAACGGTACACAGGGATAATATTAACTGTTAAAAATGACGAGTTAAATCGAAAGGATATACATGATGGAGTTACAAGAACAGTGACGACTTTGGAACGTGAAGTATACTTTGATGTTTACTTCCTGATAGATATGAAAAATATGTATGACCTAATAACAGAATAGTTACGATGATGAAAACTAACTAAACAAATTCTCGAAAACCAAAATTATGTTTGAAAAAAAATCTAAATATATATACAAAAATATATTAACAAAAATATTTTAGCATTTGTATATTATTCTTTCTCTTATACTAAATAATAAAAGCTTAACTACAACGTGACTATTGAAACAGTCGAGAACGGGATCTCTCCCATTATATCTAAGCGCCATCCGACTACCGTTGCGGGTGATGGGACATGTGGGGGTGTGATAGATGGGCGTGGGAGTAGGGCTGGCCCAACGAGCCGAGGGGCAGGGGAGACGGACACGGCGGGTGCTGGTGGTACTGCTGCAGCGGCGACGGAGCCAACCCTGGGTGGTGTTCTATGGGGTACTGGGCAGTTCCAGCGTACGCCAATTGCCTCACCTTCATATCCTCGTCTACTACGTTATAAGTGAGCTCGGTTTCCTCGAAGCCGGTGGCCGCCATGCGCTGCTCGCTGGTTGTAGGCGGGTCCGGAGAGTTCAGGCAGGTTTGAATGAGGCGCTTGCCGGAATCTGAGGTAATCATCGGCTGCAGTTTCCTCGTGGCGAATGTATACACGTGGCCTGTTTCTGAGGCGACCAGTAACATCACTTGTGTGCCGGTTAGCGTTGATAGCTCATATGCCTGCAACAGAACATTGATCATGTTAATATTTTTCACATATATGTTTTTAGGTCAGACTTACGATATAGTTGTGTTTTGTGAACATTTGTTTTATTACTCAAAAAAAACGGCCGCACCGAGGGGCGTAGCTGTCATACGTAGTTGTTATGCTAATGTGGACGGGTGTCATAAAATGCACTGTCATTTGGCGTGACTTAAAACATAAAATGACATGTCACGGCAAAATGTTAGAGGGTACTGTTAGGGCAGGTACCTATCAGAGCGGTATCGCTTCGTGACATTAGTAACATTTGACAACCGTCCACACTTGAGAGTTTGTTACAATTTGTCAACACTTTTAGGATTCTATGAATAAATGAATACAATTTTTGGATATCGTCACAATCGAAACCGAAAAAAACATCAATGTAATTTAATTTATTGCGTGTATTTAAACGGATTAAAGAAATGCATTACCAATATCGCGTGTCTGTGAACACATACATATTTTTTTACTCGTGTAATGATTATTCCAATAAATAATACGGTCTAAATGAAGACCATTATAGACGTCAATAAAATCACATAAACTTACACGTGTATTGTTAATTGATTTTAATTGTATCGTTCCGCATATTTTACTAATTATAATTATACCTAAATCTATAAAACTTACACAAATTCAAATTATATTTGTATTTCAACGTAATCCACGAGTCATTTGAGTGAATATTTATGACTATGTTCATTTCCATCGCCTCATTGAGAAGACAAATATTCTTCTTCTTCTTCTTATCGAATGGTTAGTGGCCCACCTAGTGTCAGAGTTTTTCAAGCCACCCGAAGGCCTCCGACTTGGCTTAACGACTGCTATCAGTTGATAACAGCCGGGACCGACATTTTACGTGCCCTCCGCAGCACGGAGACGCTCAGTTGAAATACCACTAAGCGGTCACCCATCCATAGACTGACCGCAACCAAGGGTTGCTTAACTCGCTTATCGTTTACTGATTAGTGAATGCAACTAGCTATGGGCGCCTCAAATATTTTAATGACCATTCTCGAAAATATATTTAAGTATAGTTCATTATTTCGCGAACTCATAAAGATGATACAATATCAATATTCGAAATTTATTTTAAAGAGATCTAGTGTGAAAACTCTGTAGAAACTCTGGAGGACCTAGTTTCACAATACCCAAAATTGGAATGCGTCTCCCATCCCAAAATCGGTGCTTCAAAGTTGATATTTGTAATCTAGTTACGTGGTACAAAAAAGTCCGACCTTTCACCTCTCCCACGCCACTAAATCGTGTGTAAACGGACTCCCGTCCACACGTCACTCTCTCACGGCACTTCGGATTGTATGCGTGACGAATTATCACACCCACCAGCCACTGGCGCCCTTTACCGCCGCCCACCAATATTTACCGTCCACACGTACCAATTCCGATCACTTAAATGACATACGACGTACATCGCATTATATGTACGGTGCAAATTGACGTTAAAACATACCGAGCTTATTAACCGAGCGATGGATGAACGATTTGCGTTGTTCTCGAGATTGATGTTTACTCGCCCACTAGTGTTACGCGGTAATGGGCTGCGTATTATGTATTGACCTAGGTCTATAATTTTTAATGTAAATATTTGTGAAATGTTTTATTGAACGTGTGTTAGTTCATTTTACGTGGAATGGACGACTTTCTTCGTGTTACGGAATGCTTTGTAAGTGGAGGAAAGTCAATAGGTAACTGTTTGTTGATGTTTTAATATCGGTTCAAATCTAACCTTTGAATCGTACTAACTATACTAGTTTCAAAGTTACCGGCTAAACTAAAACTAAATTCAGTACTAACATTATACAGTTTTAGTTCGAAGTCTATTTAAAGTGTACCTGCTTGTTTCGTCACTCAAGATAATAAAAAAAAACAAAAAGCGTTGTGTATGTGTGTAATCTACAGTGATCACCGTACACTTTTTTTATTAGCTTGAATGGCGAAACGAGCAGGTCGCTCGCCTGATTGTTAGCGCCAAGCCTGCTCATATACAGAAGCAACACCACACAGAACTTTGAATTACAAAGCACTGCATGGTATTGGACTGCGCTCGTCACCCCCAGACATAAGATGTTAAATCTCATAATGCCCAGTAATTTCACTGGCTTCAATGTCCTTCAAACCGAAACACACTAGTGCTTACACGTTGCTGCTTGGCAGCAGAAACAGACAAAGCGATGGTATCAATCTCGCATACGACCTATACCTACGCATGGTAATCTTCTTGTCATAGTGGCTCGTTCTAGCAAATCACGGGGCCAGCCAGTGTTAATATCCAGTAACGTCAAGCCGAAATAATTCTGGCAACCGTCTAGGGGCGTCATTTCCTTTGACGGTCGCGATAGTATGTGGACTGCACGGTGTCCAGTGAAGTCAGTTTGTCGTATCAGTATAAAAAAAATACCTATATAAGTGCTGACATTTTAGTTTATTACCACCTATCTCATAGGATTAAACTATATTTTGGGTAATGTAGCTCGTGACAATAGAATGGAAACTAATATCTAGTATAAAATTATCGATTCTCGTATAAAAATTATGTAAGTGGGAAAAACCAAATGGAATAAGATAACGTTGACCGAGATGCCCAAACATTTCTGAACTTTTGTACAAAATCCGAAATCAATCAGAATAATGTGCAGGTTAACAACTGTCTGGTCGGTTTCCTTTAATAAATCCATAAAAATTTCCTTCGCACATTACAAATGAAATTAACCACAATTGATGTGATTGCGGTTGCCAATTGTGATTTCTTTTGGTCGTTTTCGAGAAATGTCAAAATGTTTATGATTTCACTTCATATTGGGGCAATCGGTCTACAAACGAACAGTTGAGTTTAAAGCTTTCGCCAACACTGTTATTTCTACAAGACAAACACACACATGAAATAATATACCCATTAATATATAGCACAATTGGGCTAACCTTTTCCCGTGCATTATGAAAGTAGTAGGTATAATTAATAAGAACTTCGAAGGACATGTGGAGTTTACCAACCCACATTATGCCAGCGTAATCGACCATTCCAGCAGGTTTGAGCAGATGTAATATATATGAATATTAAAAATCTGACTAATTAGGTGATTAATAGTTCATTCCAAGAATTTTTCATGATCTAAATACTATTGTGTTTTTACGATTCGATATCTATGGATCCTTTGAAGAAGCTAAAAATAAACTAGGAAGGAATTAATGAATTGAAGGATATTGATTGTTGAATCATTCGAATCTATATAAATACAAATAACATAGACAATTACCTAGTTATTAACAAGTAAAGCCCACACTAATCATGTAAAGAACAGCTTCAAACAATTAACACAAAATATCAGACTCTATTTGTCCATATGATTAAAAAGAAACCGAAACAACACAATTAACAATCTCAAACACAAGCATATTAACAATTTGTTTGTTCCTCCGGAAATCCTGTTAGAGACGTAGGTACCTACGTATCTTTGTTTAACTTTGACTTTACTACACGCTGCGGTAACTTCAATTCCACCGAACTAAAATAACTTGCAGTATTTTACATTCTTGATAAAGATAGAACAAGCTATCATATTCAAAATACGCATTACATAACATAATCCCACCCCGTAGACAAAAGATGCGACTTGTACATTCATATTTCTCGAGCATATTTTCATCCCATAATATGAGAAGAGGCGTTTATTACAACATTAAGTACAAAGTCTGTCGTATGTTTATCTATAGATAAAACACGCACCATAACATAAGCTAAAACCTGAATCCCCGAAGAGATAGGCTATAATACAACTAATGCACACGCGGTTCTCTATGCTTATGTAATCTAACCCAAAACCCCACCTGTTTCAAAGCCTATGTACTCTACCATTAGTTCAATGAGACCATGATAATTTAGCAATTAAATTTTGTAACATATCCAGATTATTAGATATCAGAGAAATTGCATGTATCGACCTCACATAATAAATAGAATCCATATTACACACAAAGTAATCTTTCAATGTCAATAGAATGGAACAATTAACCAATAATAGTCTTACAGAAACACTGACATTTGAATCACTGAAATTAATTGATTCCCCAACCAACGGAATTTCGACCCAACATCACAACAGCAGAGTGGAATATCAATCGCAATCACGACTACAGCGTCCAATCCCCTTTCCCATTCATTGATATGATTGATTATAATGTAATTATCAACAACCCGTTCCTTAAGTGACACCGGTAGAGAATTAGGTTAACTTACAACAGAGTTATTATGATAAAATGTGATCGCACAGTAATGTACGTAACACCTCCAGAGTCCACGAGTCTGAAAAATTGACAATTATAAATGCACCTTTAATGAGCTTTGTTGTACCGTGATTAATGAGGTCCGAGTGAAACTTCACAAGTTGAAATTTTGGACGCCAAGGTTAATCTATAAAGAAAAAGTGAGCCGTGTTCTCGCCGTAACAAGGGTCATATGTTATCTTTTTAAAAAGAAACGAGAACTTTCTTTAAAAAAAATTAAAAAATAATAGTCATTAAACCGTCCATTGATACAATCGTGCGGAAAGGTTAAATCGAAGAAGACACGGGCGCGGCATTAAACGAAACAACTGAATAAATTGGACATTAAATATTAATAAAGAAATCAATACTGCCGAATCTTTTGAGCTTTCAGTGAACGCTGTCTTTTAAAATTAAATTCTTATATATTTTTTGCATTGATGGATCCATACTTTCACGGTAATGTTTGTCTTCGATAATTGTAATTCAAGTGACCTGTTTTAATGTAACAGTATGTTAATCTTGTTGGAGATAGGACAAGAGATATCTCGTACGACAGGTGGCCTAATGATTAATGTATTTCCGACAGAACAATAGCGAAAGCTACTAGATAAAACGTTATCAAGTACTTTTCCTAATTTCATCATTGAACAAAAACCTAAAAGCATCGAATCAAAAGCGTAATTTTATAAGACTAGTGGTATTGTAAGTCCAATAGAATATGCCACCCAAAGACCATGAAATATAAATGATAACTGTTTTTTTGACAACTTGGAATGTACTTCAAGGCACTTGATTTGATATTTTAGACTTACATATAGCTACGGTATCAGAGTCATTTTACCAATTGCCGATGGAAGGTAAGAAGAGGATGATTTAAAAGATGGAAATCTGATTTACTGAACCTTGTACTCTCCCACAACACTGACCTAATCCGGGTGGATACTTCACATACTTTCGAAATTCGCTAGGCTATAGCCACTTAATAATAACAAAACGCTATAATGAAATAAACGATATGTGAATATATATTTTTAACATGTAATTATAACACAAAGTAAAGTAAAAGTGGTTTATTAAGCAATCGACGGCGAGCGTTGAACATGCTTTTATTGACAAAATTTAATTATAAACACTTATATTATTTTATAAACGTCAAGTTAATCGTACAATAGCCGTAAATAAACAATGTGTCATGCATTTATTTAAATTCAATTAACTATTTGAACCGCGGGAGTAACTAATTAAGTAAGTAATTGAAAAGCCACGTTTTAATTTTGTTTGATTGCAGTGGTACTCAGTAGGTAATGTTCCTATTTTATCTTGCATGGAAAAATAACATTTCATTTTAAACTCGAATTATATTTTTGGCCAGTTATATTTATTGTTAAACTATAAATAATTTAACAATATTTTTAAAGGTTAATTTATTTATAAACTAATTCACTTTAGCTTTTGCGTAAAACGTGATTTTGTAGATTCGTTTTGCATTCTTACGTGGTGGAAAGTTATTTTATATTGTTAATTCCATTATTTATCTAAAAATCTAACCTAAATCCTAAGTTTATTATCAAATTATAATTTTAAATGCACACCAATTTGCTATGTTGTAGAATAAAATGAATACAGTAACTCCCGAAAAACAAAAAAGAGTATACATTTATTTTTTAAATATTTATTAGTTTCTTTTATAATTATTAGTTCGATCACATGTCTGACTGTCATTCTGTGTGTGGTGTGGTGTATCGTAGCGCCTAAATATATAGAAATGCAGATCTTAATTAATTATTGTTAACATAAACAAATAGCCTAATATCTTTACAGTCCTTTTGAGCACCGTGTGATAAATACGGCAGATCGTTGCATACAAATAATTCGACGTCGAGTTTACAGTTAACCGTGAAATTACATTGTCGATGTTAAACCAATAGCTTAGTTTAAAATATTAGTAACCGAAGCAAACAATTGGCTAACCTCCGCTTGACTCCACGACCTGGTCAGGGTTGCCAGACCAACGAAATTACCTGGAGATTTTGAATAATCTACACTAATATTATAAAGAGGAATGATTTGTATGTAACGAAAAAACTTAAAAAGTACTGGACCTATAAAAAAAAAAATGCCTTTAGAAAGCTACATTATCAGTGAAGAACATATGTTACTTTTTATCCCGGAAAAGGCCGTTCACGCGGGCGGAGCCGCGAGCAAAAGCTATATCAAATAAAGATATAAAAAAAAAATATATAAAGATATAAAAATAGATTGTGACTGTGGACTCTCCTATATCGGACAAACTAAAAGAAGCATAGGGACCCGCGTAAAAGAACACATAGCTGATGTTAAACACCGACGCTCTAGGAAGTCTGCAGTTGCTGAACATTCAGATGAAGGCTCCAAACATTACCTTAGATTTGACAAACCACAAATCCTTGCCAAAGAACACCGATTCCTACCTAGGATGATTCGCGAGGCTATTGAAATTAAGAAACACCCAAATTTCAATAGAGAAGATGGTTGGAAGCTTGCACAAGCCTGGGATCCAATTATACATTTAATTAAATCGGAACCCAAAAGACCAACTGCCAGACCTCAAGATACCGTGAGCTCTTTCTGCGTAGAGCGGACTAGTGTCAACTAATTTTTTTAAATAATTGAAAATATATGTATAATTTTAAAATGAAGGTAGCCATTGTAACATTAACTTTTCGAGACGACCTACACCTCAGTCTCTCCCGTGATCACGAAGGCTGAAAAGCTTTCGAAACGTCGGGACTAAAATAAAAATTAAACCGCGATAAAATCCGTATAAACTAGTTTTATTTCAAAGATATAAAAAGATCGTCTTATAAGTCTAGTAGCCGCATACTTAGGCTAAAAATCAGTGAGATCCTGGGCTCAAATCCTGGTTAAAAAATCACACCGCCCGGGATTGGAATTTATGGAATGTATGGCGATAGGCTTGACACCTATCAACATCATGGGATAGAAATAAGCTCAGTGAACCGTGGTTGCGCTAGCACTTTTGCCTAACCCTACGAGGATATGATATGAAATGGATATGAGGAATGAGTTTATGCATGTTTGTATAGACTAAATTTACAGTGACTTTATAACCTCGATGAATCCAAGTTAACAGTCAGCTTTTCGTTGTCTTTTTCGACAGGACCGCATTTAACAAACTAACATTAAGAATTATTGGATTTCGGCATCACAAAGCCGAACTTTCACTCTAATCCTATATTAAAATCATGGATTAAAAGAGTCGACAACGAGCTGTAAATTAAAAAAATACGATTGACAGATCGCGTACACGTTTGATACGGGTGTTGCAAATCACACAACCGTTCCAGATATCTACAGAGATTGTTGTATGTATAACACAACAACAATAAGTTTGTTGTGGCAAATATTGGAACTAATTCAAAATGCATAGAATAATCTGTCATAGCAGTGATAGCTCAGCGGGGAGTGGTATGGACTGTCGAGACGAAAGTCGCAGGTTCGAAACCAGCCCCAAGTGCATACACCTCTGACTTTTCTAAGTTATGTGTGTATTCATTGTTAATTATCACTTGCTTTAACGGTGAAGGAAACATCGTGAGGAAACCTGCATACCTGAGAAGTTATTTATAAGAATTTCGAAGATATGTGAAGTCTGCCAAGCCGCATTAGGCAAGCGTGGTGGAGTAAGGCCTAACCCCTCTCATTCAGTAGAGGAAGCCCGTGCCCAGCAGTGGGACGTATATAATACAGAGCTAGTATTATTTATTAATCTGTCATAATTGGAAATCGACCAATGAGCACTGCACTCGCAGTGGGGTCGGCGCAACATACTTTTAGCACATGTTACAGAAAGATTTAGTTTGTAGTTTTTACGGCCACCTGCCTGACAACACTAAGGAGAAAACACCCAGATCCGAAACAAATATTTGTGGATCACACAAACATTTGTTTCAGTGCGGGAATCGAATCCTCGCTTCACTGCTGGCTACTCACCCACTGCGCCACGGAGCTGAAGCTAGCACATTATATCACAACATCAAGATGTACTCCAGATAGATTACGGATCGTCCATAACATATTTTATAGCATTACGCAAAGTGAAACTCAAAAGTCATGCGTATTTTGACCGCGCAAGTGAAGCGTACACGCTCACGCGACTTCGACCACATTAACGTCACTGATACTTTATAAAAATAAAAAACTACATTTTACAATCACCACCCGCGCATAAAGCCAGTGTAAGGATGATATTCCACTGCAAACGAAGACATTTATATGTGTGATTTAATTTAAACTGTGTGTTGTCATGTGCGACATCAAGAAATGTTATGAAAAACAGTAGATATATACGCACTCACGCTTGTAATCCCCGAAGGGGTAGGCAGCGGTGTAACCAGTACACCCACATTTCGCCGAACGTATCTCAGTCCTATGATGTGATAGGGGGCGCGCCTATTGCCATACCGGGCACAATTCCAGAATCCGGGTTGACACTAAGCATTTTATGATAGAAAACCTCGATATCACTTTTCCCGGCCTGGGGATCGAACCCGAGATCTCATCACAGCAGTCGTACCGCACACGTATTACTATGCTACCTAGTCAGAAAAATAAATTAATAATAAAAATTAATACACAAAAAGTTAATAAACCATTTTTTTATATATTTTGGTGCATATCAACTATAATAGTCATTGTTTACTGAAAATATAAGGAAGTGTTGTAAACAAGTTGTCTATTTAGAGCCAGGATGAAGGAAATTAGTGTGAGAAAGCTGTACAACAGTCAAAGTTTTTTATGAAGTGACGAACACATTATGAGAGAAATCGACCCTTTAAATTATTTGGATTGTTATATAGTTTTAAAAAAATCTAAATCGAGTCGAGTTCTAATCAATGTGTGTAATTAACAAGTGAAACTATTCTAATGTCGATAAATACAAATCACTTGAAGGACTTAGTCAGCCATTCAGTGCCGGGTATCACAAACCATTAGCAATAACTTCTTAAACTACAACTAAATGATTATAAATCAAAGCATCATGAGCCACTATCTAAATAAATTTACAAAAATATGTCACGTACAACCCTAGAGCGTATCGACCCGGCGCTAGTGTTGCGCCTCGCTCTCTAGCGTTGCGATGAAAACGGCACTTTTTGTCGATATCAGATACAGAATACGATAACACGGCAACTAATAGCTCTATAAACAAGATAATCGGCTAGTTAGCGCTGCCAGTGAGCCCTCGCCGGCGATTTATGAAACGCAACGAAAAACTTTATATGAAAGTTGGGAACGTCTGTTGGTGCGTCACGATAATTGGCGCTGACGAGACGAGCAAAAACACTTGTGTGTAAATAACGTACGAGTATATTGTTGTATCGATACGCTTCGGGGGATATAATGCGTTATCAATACGGTAGCTTGATTGGAGAAATCGTCGCACTTTCACGGTTTTATAAAAAAACATTGAGGGTCATTTGTCGTTGAAGCGTTCAGTTCATAATATATAGTAAAACCAGTCTAATATAATTTAAACGTTGATAGGGAATTAAAGAGGAAATGTTTACAAATCGATATTAAGGCGAAAAGTTTGTCGGCTTGTCCTTTTTTTACACAGCAACAGACCAACAGATTGTCATGATTTTTGCATAGAGCTAATTTATATGGTCGAATTATAGGCTATTTTTTATCCTGGAAATATAACGGAAAAGCAACGGCGCAGAATATAAGCTCTAATCATTATAGCTTATCCAATGTTCACAACGTCGATATTCAGAAGTAGGTACCAAACAATTGAAACGACAAGACATCAACCAAACAACCAAAGCGAAAGCCCATCGGCGTGTCATCGCATAAAAATGTGCCCCTTCCCAAGACGAAAAACTTAAAATAAGTTGTGTCACAAATTAAACGGGAAAACATTCAGGACATTACGCAGTTAAAGCGACAAGTGCTGTTCGCGGTGCAAAAAACCTGTCTAATTGCGTCTACAATGGAACACAAAGCGACCGCTTTTCTCACGGGGCCATCCGACCGTACGTACCACAGCGTACCGAAACATTTTAGACATGCTCCTCTTTTATTGCCAAAAATTAATGCCCGGTAAAGAGTCCTTAATTGCAAGTCTTATTAAACGCGGCGACTGCACGTCACACCGAACGCGTTCCGAGAAATCAAAGAGCACAGAACTCATAAAAATCCCATCAACATGGTAATGCTACATTATGAACGCACCCTGTGATTTACTTGTCGATATTTATGAACAATGTCATTTTAATTTGATCGATTCATGCTGTTTCAGCGATTGTATTGGATAATTTGGGAGTTAATAACTTCATATGGGCAGTTGCTTGAGAAGTATATTACTGTAAAATATAGTATTTTCATACTCGTTAAGTGTGCTTAAACATAGTGAGTGGTATCTTGTGGATACAATAAACCAGTGTACTTGTGTTTAATAGTTTCTTGGGAATGGTTGCAATTTTTCTTAATATGGTACTTATGTATTAAATCGCCATATGCCCACTATATGCTTCGCGTACTAATCAGGATTTAACTGGATACAAAAAGAATAATTTAAATAGTGGAGAGACATAAGACATTTTATAATACCGTCATAGTGAGACGCAAACAAGCGTGCTTAACATAATACCTCGCGAAAAAAATATCGACTGGTTTTATTCTGCTATCTCTACATGTGTGTGGAAGCTATCATTCCCAGTATATCCGCTATGAGCTGTCTTGTTTTCTGGTACTATATTCATATCTCTATCACTATATCTGTATCGTGGGGTGCACCGAGAATATCACTGTACACATGTCGATATTGCCAAAGTTATCTTACTTCAGCGCGAGATATCTCGTGGGCTCATGCTAGGCTGGCTGCGATGCGATGGATTTTCATTAAACTACATGTAAATATATTTTAATTTGCATTCATAATTTGTACTATAAGATGTTAAATAAAAAATACTCTACTGACGATTCCGTCAAATAGAATAACATAAATCGCTCCTTTTTACATGAACATACGACCAATGCGTAGAATGGGAGATAAAATCACACACGCTGGTGTAACCAAGTTTATAGTCATATGCAAATTAAATTAAAAGGAACATTAGACACTGTAAGCTTTATGTAGAGCTGAGACGAGTACTCTAATGCCCGTATTATAGAACAACACTCGAGTGAGCTCTTTGCTAAGTGTCGATATCAGTGATTGGTCTATTTTTGGCGCCAAACGAAATCGAACCAATCACGCCTACAGAAATCAACACTTAGCAAAGAGCTCAGTTGAGTATCGCTCTGTGATACGGGCCTTAGAATGGTTATAAAAGAATGCATTCATTACTCGCATAGTACCCAGTTATTGGACGTCACTCAAATTACTACCATATTTTCGGTTCCGTACTCAAAGAGTGTCAATGGAACCATACTACTGGCTACGCTATCTATCTGTATTTCCATATGGTATAGAGTTTTGAGATACCAAACATTCATTTTTATTTTGTGTTTTATATAAAACTAGCTGTACCTCGGTTCTACTTCCACAGGAGCCCGAAATATTTCTGAGGTAAAAGGTAGCATATTATCTTACTCTCTAAAAAGTCCTAAATTTACCAATGAAAATTCCATCAAAATTGGTTCTACTGTCTCAGAGATTATCCAACATTTGTACAAGCGTGTTTAGGCTTTGGTAACCTACAAATAACTATAGGAGCTCGAAATCACAGCCACTTCAATTATATTTATACGTATAGATGTATTATTTTAACTAACGCGACACTGTGGCCTCTTGGTTATATTTATAAAACAATCATTATAATAATTTGAGATATTATGTTTCCGATATTAATAGAGGAAATCTTAATAACATAAAAACCTATTTAAATCTATAGTTGAAATTGCCATGATCTTTACGTTGATTAAAGAATATGTTATTAAATTATATTATTAAATATATTTGTCAATCAGCTTTGATTATAAGGATATTTGAAGAGAATCTCGTGGGAATTTTCAGTATTTGGCGAAACTTGGTTCCCGTTGCGGGTTGTAGGGGGGTCAGACAGCAGATCGCCACACATAATACCAAATCCACCGTCAAATAATGATGGGAAAGCGGACTCTGGCTTAGGCCGGGATAGCGCCAAGCAGAAAGAAAGACTTATTATAGAGTACTGAATGATGAGATGATCATGTCGCTCGCCTAATTGTCAGCGTAGCCTGCCCATAAACAGTAGCATCATCACTCAGAACATTGAATTGGTAGAGCCACGCTGTTAACACTTTTGTCTTTTTGGCTCATCCGGGTCGTTACCACTGTCTCACAGAAAACCGAGGTAAAGTAGCAGCTTGCTGCTGCGTTTCATGCGGTGAGTGAGATATCCGGAGGCCCAAATTCCCCTCCCCTTCCCAATCCATTATCAGTGATCACTTACCATCAGGTGACCCACTTGCTCGTTTGTCGGCCTATGCAATAAAAATAATGAACTGTTTGCTATCACGACGAGCTATTGCAAGGTGGCTAGACGTCAATTCGTATGGTAATGAGCGATGATTTCCCGCGTTAAAGTGTCTGCGTTTACAACTATAATAATATCAGGATACACCGGTTATTTACCATCGATATTATATTTCATAGCAACTGGCAGAGGCACGTGGTGGTTACCAACACCTAGCTAATGTGAAACTTCACCTTCCAGTCAATTTCCATCAGGAATCAGTCGTGAAGTAAAGTTTGGACCCCGGGACTATTACTTACTACTCGTATATTATAAACGTGAAAGTTTGGACGTTTGTTATATCAATCACGCGTTTACTGGATTTGGGTGAAATTTGACACACAGGTAGACACTGTTCTGCTTTAGAACATAGGATAGGACAAAGGTTTTGAATCTCGGTAGCGGGTTCGATTCGGCGCCGAAGAAAATATTTTTTGCAGGAACATTTTGGGTGTACTTATTTATTATATAGGGCACAATCCCCTAGGGAACCATTAAACCTATTAACGCAAACGAAGCTGCAGACAAAAGCTAGTGAAAAATTTACAAATTTAACCTACCCAAGTTCACATCATTCTGAGCGTGAACGCAATAAAATATATATGCGAAAAACCAATTCGATTGGCATCTACTTTAGAAAGAAAAAAAAACAGTCTAAGGAAGTTCATCAATTCAGATCGACGACATCACTTCGCAGCCTTATTCGACATTGCTAATTACATAGCACTTAAGGGTTACGTATCAACCCGTTCCTACGCAAAACGAAAAGCACGTGCCAGGGTAGACGAAGCCCCGAAAACAGGTTGCCAAACGGCGCACCATATTTGCGTTCCAACTGGATCGTATAAGGCTTCTGTCCATCCGCGCCGCCACGTGCTACACCCATATGGATATTCGAGACATATTCATAATAAGGACGCCAGTATGACATTGAGGTTGATTGTACCCACACGCCACTTTTACACTGGTCTTAACCCTTTACGGCGATGTGTTTAGGGTCAAGACATGCGTCGTGAGTAGGGTCGTCGATCGTACTGTTCACAACAGGGTCTTATTTTTTGTGGCATGCGGTTGTATGATTTTTATGGTTGAACGTGTAATATACATACATACGCACTCACGCCTGTAATCCCCGAAGGGGTAGGCAGAAGTGTAACCAGTACACCCACATTTTGCCGAGCGTATCTCCGTCCTATGATGTGATAGGGGGCGAGCCTTTCGCCATACCGAACACAAATTCCAGACTCCGGGCTGATACTGAGCATTTAGTAATAGAAAAACCCAATACCACTTTACCCGACCGGGGATCGAACCCAAGACCTCAGCGTTAGCCTCAATCGTAACGCGTACGCAGGCAGTCAACGCCAACGTGTAATATGAAGACAATAAAATAATATTCAAGTACAATTTGAAATGGTCACACCTGTTCTAGATCGATTTTTACATCATTGCACTTATCAGGTTCGAATTTGCTAATTACTAACTAATTTTAAAAGATGCTGGTTTACCAACTGTTTTTATAATTCTCAAATATCCAGACAACACCAACTCATTCGCAAATCCACAGGGTGCTCATTATAATAAACACTTTCCAAAAATGGGGACAATATTCAGGCACGTTTGCAAGAGAAATTGTGGAAAATTTTAATAAAACACCCATTTTAACAGTAAACGTAAAGAGGGACCGTGTCGCATATTAAAGTTATACGCGTTAATATGACAATCCCGTGGCGGGTCGAAAGCGCTTAATAAAGCGACATCAGCGAGCATAATGAGCGAAAAGTGAAAGCATTCATTATCCAAATCGATCGGAAGCGACGCAGTGACGATTAAACGGCACATACACTTGACGAAATTATTGTTGCATCTCAATAACTTTCCAATGGGATGTCCTGAGAGAGGCTAAGTGAAGTCAAGCACATCAGCATAGTGGCCACTTCGTAAAGAGTAGTTAACGGCTGTGGATATAAAAATATAGCAGACAGAATATAAGAAGAAAGACAGTATAGTTTTTGTTCCAACATGACTCCTCCCTCATTCAGATACGTACCGACAAGCCGCACTGAAGCGCTGATTTTCTATGGAGGTGGACCTTCCCAACGTGACGTATGTGATATACGGACGGAAACTAAGTCATAGAAAATACATAGTAATACAAAATAGAAAGTACATTAGGACAGAAAAATATCAGCAAATATGGCTGCTTACGAGTTACGAGTATAAAAGAGTTATGTTAATAAAATAATCGGCAGTTAATGCTATCAGGCTGTTCGAAATATAGAATAAGCGAACTAGTAACAGGACCAGAGGTAAAGACTTTTGCAAAGATGACGTCCAGACACGTCGTGATCAGTCTGATTTCAAAATTTTCATGCTGCCCAAAAAAATCGTCCAATAACTGACACGTGTTACTTGACAACAGCCTGAACTAAGGATTAACGTTCTCACGAAGACAAATTGCAACTAAATGTAGCTCCCAATTTTTTTGGTTTTTAAAGACAGGACACACGCTCAAACAGTAAGGATGGGAAATTCCCTCCACCCAAAAACAGTAGAAACGTTCCCATGGATACCACAACTCGATAACTTCATTCCGACAGCAAACATAAAGTGTACGCGGCGTGTTTGTTTTGAGAGCTCGTCAGATTCGTTCGGCGACTTGATTATACAAAAAAACGATAATGATTCGACCGACAAACCAGTTGCCGAAGCGTTTCCTTGAATAGCGGGACAATATGTAAATCGTTTCGGGGATGATACGAGCGCACTGAAAATGTGTATAACATATCAGCGTTTAATTTGTAGATGATTTAATATGTGTATGAGTGTGGTTATGATGCGATTTTATATTTGAAGATATATTATTTGTCCAGGATGGACGTTTAAACTAAGGGTTTAAGTAGGAAGGCGGACCCTGGCAATAAGCCGGGATAACGCCAGGCAGAAAGAAGAAAGAAAGATGGACGTTTAGCCTAAATCTGATGCTAAGATCAATGTCACCTAAATGATCAACCAAAATTAAGGCATATTTTTTATTCAGGTTGAAAAGAGTCTAAATGATTAATTCTGTTCAAAATCTATAAGTATCGATAAAAAAGTTAAGGATTACAATGACGATATAAAAAAAACCGCAGGCGAGTTATTATTATTTACAACGAAACGTAACAGAATTATATCAGTAAAGTTTACGATCATTTAATCCGGACTGACAACTCGATAGCAATTCAGAATATTTAAAATAATAATTTTACTTATATACCGAACATTAATATACAACTGATAAGTCCTTATTCATACGTAATATGTAATTATTAAATTAAAAGCTCATACATTAACATCTCAAAAATATTGCGCAAAACGGGAGCAAATTGCGAAAGGACGCCTTCAAAACGGCTGTTAATGAAAACTTATAACGATAATTACCGAGTGAATGTTGTTAGACCTGTTCATTAAGTTGTAATGTTGGCAACACAGCCGCACTCGATGAATGCAGTTATCCTCACACGTAACTCTACTATCACTCCCGGAGATGACGTGGGAGAAATTCTTCGATACATTAGAGGTAATGCTGACAAATATGGTTGAAGTAATACGTTTTCAATTATACACTAGGGACGTACGTCATTTGCATACATATCTCCGTAAATACAGACGACGTGCTATCGAAATGCTCACAAAAATGCAATATGAGCACAGAAGTAATGCAGGTGACGATAAGTAACGAATTCCAAAGTATGAAGATTTCTATAAAAAAGAGCATTAATAGAATCATTAAGTAATCATTGCATTTAAAATAAATATAATGGTAGACGATGTTATAAAAGAAGTTTAATAAGTGATACAGCAAGACAGTTTTGTCTATAGCATGAATGGGCTGGCTCAACCGGAATCTCTCACAGAAAAATGACGGACTACTATGTCACAGAAAAATCACGTGGAGTTTTTCATACCGTATAGTGTCTGAGTTTTCTGGAGGCTTAAACCGCCCGCCCCTCTTTCCAATCCATTCTATATTCAGTATTGTGAGAGTTCCTGGCCAATAGAGATCAGTAACTATCAGGTGACGTAGCCGTATGTGTTTTGCGATAAAAAATAATCTTTGTGATATTGTTTTTGTTATTGAAGCAAATAGCAGATAGCAAGCACCCACCACCCTGGTAGGGAGGTGAAATTTAATAGATGATGTAAATACGAATCACTCAAACCCAAAAGATATATTAACAACTAGCCTTTGCTCGCGGCTCGGCCCGCGTGAACGGCCTTTTCTGGGATAAAAAGTAGCCTATGTTACTAAGTGATAATGTAGCTTTCTAACGGCAAAAGAATTTTTGAAATCGGTCCAGTAGTTTTTAAGTTTATTCGTTACATACAAAAATACAAACCTTTCCTCTTTATAATATTAGTGTAAAAAACAAACATCAAATATACCGTTACTGCGTTTAAATATGATTTGGTATTCCACACAACAAAAGCTTTATTTTGAACGACTTGCGTCAGCTGCGATATTATAAATCTGTACAGTATACATTACCAAAATGTTAAGTGTGAAGCCACCGTTTTGAGTAAGTAGTAGGTCTATATGAAGTACTGTTCTTTGTGCTTGCCACTTTTGATGTCATTCAATAAATGTTCAATTAGCGATACGCTGATTATACAAACAAACTCTTCACACTAGCTTGTGGGAGAGTGTGTGATACATTTACTGGATAGCGCTGTACACATAGTCAAAAACCCGCCATTTCATGGGTCGTTACCACTGTCTCACTGACAACCGACGTAATAGCTTTCTGTTGCGTTTCGTACGGTGAGATATCCGGACCCCCAATTCTCTGATCCTGTCCATGATCCTTCAGGTATTGTGGATGTTTATGGGCGGTGGAGACCACTTATCAAGTGACTCACTTGCTTTGCCGGCCGTTGGTATAAAAACCACCACAACCTGGGTGGCCGAGCGCTTAAAGCGCTTTAAAATCAATGTAGAATAAAGCGAATTAAGCGAACTGCTGACCAACAGTCGCAACTCGCAACAATAGGCAATCACGGTAGTGTGCGATATAAAACGAGATGCAAATGTGGCGCCGACTGCGTCGCACTGTAATTATACGGTTGAACTAGGGACGGAATCGATATCGATTGTGAATGGAGTGTATATCCTATCGACTTCGAATGGATACAGCACAATACTGTAAGTCGAACGATTAGAGCCTTACATGAAAATAGATTTAAGTAACTTAAGTGAAAAAGAAATTGGTATTTGATGTCAATTTATTAAGAGGATAACAATGATTCATCTGAGTGGTCTAGTGGCAGCTAACTTATGCTGAGAAACCGTGAGATCCTGGGATCAATCCCAAGTCGGGTAATCATAATTTGTGTTTAGGAGTTGAATGATCACACAGAGTTATAGCGAATCGGAATTTACGTCCGATAATGGCGATAGGCTCACCACCTATTACATCTTGGGATAGAAATAAGCTCTACGAATGGTAGGTGTGTTAGTTGCAACTCTTCCTACTTTTTGGGGATAAAGTCGTGAGCTTATCTTGAACGTATTCTATCATGAAATTTCGTGCAGCCAAGTTGACAGACTTCCTGGTTCTTTCAGATTAGACAGGGCTCTGTAATAATACTACGTCATAGTTTATGAAAAATAAACAAATATTACCCAACGGAAAACCTTCCATTATCAAACAATCCGCCTTGTCTCTCGTACTCATTCAAAAAATATGATAAATCGATTTTACTTCCAATTCGGAAAGCAACATCCCTAGACGCTCATTCATAAACAAGTTACGCATTATGAATGACCAACGCACCTCCTTAATTTATTGTCGCGCTAAAGTTTCCTGGTGCGCTATTAAACCAGAGCCTGGTAGCCTTGATTGATCGAAGTGTAACAACGGGTAATGATGTCCAATTACATAGGCGACACGGTAAAGCCTTTTACGATTAATTATTAAATCTTAAAACTACACACAAACACAGGATGCCCAGTCGTATAAAGGCATAGTTTTTATTTAAGTAGAGGAAGGAAGTGAACGGGTATTTTGTAAAACACTTAATTTTAGATGCATGGATGACCTAGAGAAGTCAAAGTTATTGGGTGTTTTAACCGACACAAAAAAGAGGTTCTCAATTCGTCTGTAATGAAATTCAATGAAATATTAATAGGCAATTAAAATAGCGCTATGACAAGTCAGTACAAAATAAAGAAGCGTATGTATAGAAATAATATCAACTAATGTATACATAATATACATAGCATCGTCAAAATTCACTAGGCAATTACACTAAATAATTTAAGTATTTGTCTTTTCATTTTACATTAGTAACAATATTTGTACTATGGAAACGTCCAGAAATATTAAATATTTTGAGTCGATATGGACCACAGGCATTTACCGAAACGGCACGTGTTTTAAAACTACCACCGGATCCAAAACGACCCAGCTTGAGAAGACCCGGCTAAACAAACTCAGTGGGCTTAATTTACCTCTGGATTCAACGCGGCGCGACCCAAACTCTGAAAAGATCCAGCTACCCCCAACTCAGGGGGCTTGTATGTATTTTTTTTTGTTTATGTATTATATGTTCACGCTTAACTCCGCCAAATGTGTACCGATATGGAAGATTATTTTTGTTTCGATGAGGTTTAATGCGGTAGTAGACTCATGTAAATTTTAAGAAAAAAAAACCACCCCTAAAATGTGAAATCGGGTATGAGATAATATAAATGACAGTTCTATTAATATTTATACTTATTCTCAACAACAACAACAATGCAACATTGTTGTTTTAACTATATTCAAATTAAATAAATTACCACCGCCACGCGTCGTTAACATAAATATTTCTATCCTACAAAGATTAAGTTATTCAAACACAAAATAACACCGAAATAGACTCATAAGTAGTCCACGGACATAACAAAAGAATGTTGTTTTCCGCTACATTAAAATAATAAAAAACACAACAACAAATTCATTCATTCATTATAGACGATAACGTCCAATTCGTGCGGAATAAAAACTAAACAGCATCAGGGTTGCAAACGTAAACTCGTCCATCAACTAATAATTCTTTTCTTAATGGCCCCTCATGGCTGAATAAATGTTAACGCTAAATAAACAAGCGATATCTGCGATCTGCACAATGCACCGGGGTCCAGGGTACAGGAGCCGACTGAAGCGCCGCCATATGATACCATCACGCCGATATGGATCAAGGAAGACCAGTTGTTGATATGTTCACCTGCTAACCGGCCGCGCTGTGATGGCTCCGCGACTAGTTACCAGACGTTAGGGTTTGAACTGACATGTAAGGATTTTTAGGCACTGATTTGGAAAATGTCATTCTTTTTGAATAATGAACAATTGAAATATAATGAAAAAAAAATAAAGAACTATTTTTTTTTCAGAAAATACAACTTTAATATCAATAAATAATAATCAACCAAATCAATACATGTTATATGAAACGCGTGAGAATTGGCATAAGTCAGCACTTCTTTAAATCAAACTTTTTGTCAGTACTATAGGCGATAGGCTCGCCCACATAAGGGACGGAAATACGATTGGCGAAATGTGGGTGTACTGGTTACACCTCTGCCTACCCCTTCGGGGATTACAGGCGTGAATGCGTATGTATGTATGTATGTATGTATGTAATACACATTACCACTGCTAAGATGATGATTGATGATTGAGTACCTATATGAAAATTTATTATTTTTCTGTTTATTATATTTTTATATTAAATCAAAAAAACTACATAATAGTCCTAACATACCTAAATCATTTTAAAAAATCCTATTTTAAACACGTTGTCATCCCTTTATCTTATAACGGGTTAACAGGGATTGGTTTTAGTTGTTCAACTGCTAAATCGCATGCAATTTGAACTTCAGAACAAACTTTCAATCGAATTGATCAACTAAAACCGAATCCGCTATGAGTCGTAGTAATTTTTATTCGAAATATTATTGTGATATATTCGATACACACATCTTATATTTCCGAACTTAGTTGTTTGGTGTCGTTTTAAAGCATAGGGGTAGGTTCTGATCGCTGCGTTTAAAAATGGCATGTCATAATCCGAGTGGCGATGCATTACTGCGTGTCTCGGAACGGCGGAACTGCCTTGTACACGCACCGCGTCCGATGCTAATTCCTCGCCCGCTCCTATGCAAATGAACGACAGCGCCACTAAATAGCGTTAAGAGAGTGCACGCGATTATTCCGCTAACCTTATTTACTGGACAATTCATACGTCGCGGCGAACAAACACAGGTGGTCCTAATAAAAGGTTCGGCCGCCGTGTGTGGATGCCGCCCTCCCTAAAAGGATAATAATACGTCGTTGCGGTGCTGGCGAGCCGCGCAGAATCCCCGGGACTCTGGGAGAAATGTAAATTGTCCGCGCCGCTGACAAATAGCTTAATTAACGACTAACAGCCGACACGCGAATTATTGAGATAATCCCGAAGAGAACGGGAGCGATGCGACGCGACGCAGTTACTGAACGGCGGACGCGCACTCTCCTACCATTAATTAATTTTTTTCTCTCTCGTAGCATGCGTTCTACCGAATAGCAATATCAATTATGTTCGCAGAACCTCATCCAATTCAATTGAACGTAGGAAAATTTAAAGTACCATTGTATACAATGAACAAAAGAATCTGAGAAGAACTCATGAGCGGCGAGGGCGGTCGCCGGTAGCCCACATGCCGCAATTTAACGAAGGCATTAAATCTCAAGGTTGGAGCAGACTCGGGAGCTACGTGGAGAGATTTGTTTTTTCGCAACGATATGCGAAGGCGTGACGTGGGCGCGCACGTGACTCGCCGGTGACGCCGCACACCACCGATCGCGTGGGCGGCCGGCGGCGCACTGACAATCATCATGGGCATTGGGCGCGTTGCACTGAATACACGCACGTGCACATTAGTTAAGCTTCCTAAAGGCAAAGGCAGAAACTGAGAAAGTCCTATACCGATGAGTCGAGAATTCGGCATATAAATGCATCGCGGCTGAAATTAAGGTATTTTTAAATGAGCACGTGGTATCACGAGCAAAGAAAATACATAACATAAGAACGCATCTCACATGAGTCACTGCACAGGAAAACAAGCGCACGTGTTATTCCATGATGCCGAGTATCTGAACGCATATATTGGTAACAAACAAGACTAAAAACAGAATGTTTAATAGCAATCTTAAAACACATTTTAATCATGACCGACTCTTGTCCACCTCCTCACACGTTTCAAAATCTGCCGCTTACAATCGATCAAGGCCGAACAAATTAAATTTACGAAACACAACAAAACATATTTCCAACTACAAAAACCTATTTGACACCATGGTCGCATTTTCCGAACGAAATAGTGGAATATATGTTTTTTTTTAAGCCGCACCATTGCCCTGTCGTATGGCAATCAAATAAAAACCTTACTAGTTAATGTTTTATGTATAAAATTTCTCGAGTATGATACATTATGCATGGAGCCCCGCTGGTTGAGCTCAGATATTTTGACAGTGCGCTGATCAGAACTGTACGGTACGGGCGCGGACGTTTTTTGGCGTCTCCCCTTCCGAGATAAGATCAGCCGCCGTCATTGCATATTGAAATAGCTGAAAATCTACTCGGTTTAAGCTCTTTATATTTATAAGTTTAACTAAAATTTACAAAACCCCAAACCGCGGTACATTTGCTGTTATTCGTTGAGAAGTTCCAACCCCGAGTTTTACCTCATCATATTATAACCAAATTGGCGTGGTAACTGGTAAAGCCACGATGTAGAGTTTTTTATACAGCATCAATGGGCTGGCTTAACAGGGGATGTACAACTACCTCAGAGAAAACCGACTCCAAGTAGCAGCTTGCTATTGCATTTTCTACATTGAGTGTAGGCCCAAATACATTCGCCTTGCCAACCCTCATTCCTTTTCTTTAATGCAACGCATTCATGTCTCTCCTGGTACTGTGGGCGATGGTGATCGATTAACATCAAATGACCCACTTGCCCGTTTGCCAGCCTCTGCTATATAAAAACAATTCCACTCAAAAACAACCATAAATCTTGAACACGGCCTCACTAACATATTCAAACAAACTAAAATAATGCTTTATAACAACACTATCAGTTTAGTGCGAACAGCTAATGATCTGAACAAGACACTAACACAGTTAGAACTTTAAGTTATTGCACTAGATACCGGACAGAAATTAGTTGTTGACTTGTAACATACTAATTTAATTTGCTGCTTAACGAGGTGGTCTGTGGTCACACTAAAATGGAGAGATAAATATCAAATTTGTGTTTACAATAGTTAAAACCACTATAAATGTATTTTACTAAATACTACAAAATGGTAGGTCCCTCGTATGCGAGAAGCCGTCTGGGTTGGTGCCACCGCTTTGTCTATTTCTGACACCAAGCAGCAGTGTCTAAGCACTGCTGTGTTTCGGTTTGAAGCCAGTGCATTTATTATGAGACTTAAGAACTTATGTCTCGGGGTAACGAACGCAGTCCAGTGCCATGCAGTGCTTTGTAATTCAATGTTCTGTGTGGTGTTGTGTCTGTTTATGGGCAGACGTGGCGCTTACCATCAGGTGAACGATCTGCTCGTTTCGTCATTCAGGCATAAAAAAAACAATTGAAAACTAACTCGCAGATCAGTATAGAGGATTTATTAATGACAGAGTCATGTTGTAGAAATTTTTGTCTACAGTATAAATGACCTGGCTCAACCGGGTTATTATGCCCCACAGAAAACCAATGTGAAGACGAACCACCAAGGCGGTCCCACAACACGCAGACCCGAAACAAATATTTGTGGATCACACAAACATTTGCCTCAGTGCGGGAATCGAACCCACGGCCTCTCGCTTCGCAGCCGGCTACTCGCCCGCTGCGCCACTGAGGCTGTCAATTATTATATTTATGAAAGAGAAAATGATCCATCCAAGCTTTATGGCCGTTCCCAATATGCTGTCTATCGACAGATTTGTTTACCGGCGGTAACATTTTGACACATTTTGTATGGAAGATCTGTCAAAACAATATTGACAGTAAGCAAATCTGTCGATAGATAGAATATAAGGAACGGCCATTAGTTGAGCAACCGATTAACAAAGATACAACCTATAGTGACACTATAATGAAGTGCACGACAAGATGTTAACACTGTCACACGACGATGCATTACAGCGGTGCAAAGCGATGGAGTTACTGGTTGTACACTATCACAACTCCACCGGAGAGCTTGTTACTGTGACCATTTTTACACAACTTCTATTGTAATCAATGTGTGGACGGTTGGATTTAATAATAGTTCATTTTGAGTGAGGTGTAGAAGTTTCTCGAGTCTGGTGTAGACTGTTTCAAACTATCTGTAAACATGTGCGTTACGTGATTCGTAAGATGTAATGGTTCAAGTCATTTAGAATTGACACATAAGCTCAGACCTCAAAGAGATAGGTAGAGATTGAACTAGTGTACGCACGGTTGGACGAGTTTTATTTCAGTATCATAATAGCGATATGTGATAATTTTGAAATAAATATAATTTATACGGATTTTATCGCGGTTTAATTTTATTTTATTTTAGACGTTTCGAAAGCTTTTCAGCGTTCGTGGTCACGGGAGAGACCGCGAATTAGTTTTATTTCAATGTGTAATATCCGCGTAAACATAATAAATCACTATATGATAATTTTCCGATATTTTAATTTAGTAAAAAACATTCAAATCAAAAAAATCATACACCAACAATAATAAATTCGAATTCATGTTAGTAATTATTTACACGTTGTAGTAGGTTATTTCGATAGTTTTCGATGACTACTAAAATTATGTAATATATTGTGGACTTTGTGAATAAATGCGGTTTTACGATTACACATGATTTGAAACTTCGACTGCCTCGGTGGCGCAGTTGTAATGCGTACGCGTTACGATTAAGCTAACTGAGCTGAGGTCTCGGATTCGATCACCGGGTCGGGTAAAGTGAAATTGGGTTTTTCTATTACGAAATGCTCAGTATCAGCCCGGAGTCTGGAATTTGTGCCCGGTATGGCGATAGGCTCGCCCCCGATTACATCATGGGACGGAGATACGCTCGGCGAAATGTGGATGTACTGGTTACACCTCTGCCTACTCCTTCGGGGATTACAGGCGTGAGTGCGTATGTATATGTAACTCTTATCAAATGTACTGTAACCACACGATGCTATTTATACAGGACACCTGGGAATTATTTTCATCTAACCAGTCACATAGTTGTCACGCAGGTGCGTAGCGACATCGCAATAGATGAAAATTAATTTGCCCACTCACAACCGCTGTTAATTGGCCACCCTACACACTACACGGGTGTTAAGTTGTAGGACATTGGATATTTCCTATTAAAATATACAATGCAGCTGCTTACGAAGTACAAATTGGAAAATGTAGAGGGTCATTAGATGGATTTATGCTGATCGGATACAGATGTTAAACTACAACACGCGCAAAATAAGTTAGTCACTTCACTCGCCCTATACGCTTCCTGTCAGCCTTGAAAACAATAATTTTAAAAATGAATAATAGCTATTACTGCCTTAGGAGAAACTAACTTCAAATCAGACAAGAAAATATTTATTGGCTAAAATATAGTCCAATCGAAGTTCGAGAAGTATCATAGCCGTCGGTACTGATGCCAAATGATAGATGGTCGAACCAACTAGACATTTCTACGAGATGATTTTAATATTGACAGTACAAGGATTTCGTCAAGAATCATTGTGCTATAAAACTATAACGAGCTGTGGTAAACTTAGCTTGTAGGAATAGCTGGAAATAGTATACCTTTAGCCTGGCATGCTGGGTTAGAATTAAAATTATAACCAAGCATATGTTAATCCAATAAGTCATACAGATTAAGATATAACAATTGTTCAGAACCCAGAAACTGAATAGATATATAACAGCAGAAATACGTTCAATCAAAATATAAGATAACCTATTGAAGATATAAACATTAACTGAGTCTAACTAATAACCTTCGATTACTTATAACTAATATTGATAAATACGGTGAAAAAGTCAATACAACTCTACCCAAACGACATCAGAGAGGAGTTCTTCATTAATCAATCGTAGTTCATTCAACATCGCTTAATTAATAAACAAATACAACATTCTTTTAATAATCAATATTTTAAATCGAATCAAAACGATATGAATAATTAAAGAGATTAACAAAATCAATGTCATGATCTACATATTATTATAACCTTGTAGATAGAACTGGAAATATGGTTTGAACTAGAGAAGGTCTTTACCCAACAGGGGATGCACACGGACTGATTAGTCATCTTTTCTTCTTTAGTAGATATAAAAAATTAGATGCTTATTAATGTATTGATTCAAATATTTGGTAAAGACAAAGATCTCCAACAAATTCAGTAATATGTATAAAGTTAGGGAACGAAATAAAAACGACAAAAACATTGCAATATATCTAAATATTGCTAAATATGTTTTAAAATGGTTTCCATCCCTGAGTGATAAATAACTAAAAAGTGTGATATGCGAAGAGATTAAGATACAACGGAAGATATTTGATATGATAAAAATGGAATATAAAATACGGAGATACTATTTCATTGATAAAACCGATTACATCCATTAATAGTATCGAAATACAAAAATCGACATAATCCTTGACTGAGGAATAAACAATCCGTTATCGAAACTTGCTTTATTCGATTATCTTTCTTTTGCCTCGCGTTACCCTGGCTTAGTCCCTAGGCCCGGCTTTCTACTTAGAAGATTCTAGTTCGCCCAGTCTTAAGCATCCTTCGAGTTCAGACCATTGGTTAATGTCTTCCTCCAATGATACGTCAAGCCATCGCTTTATGAAAAGTCCGCGGCATCCTATCCCTGCACCCTGATACAAACTGGGGCTGGCATTTGTGACGAATGCACTCTTTATTCGATTAGAAAATAGTTGGCTCCCATTCTGGTTCTTGTGAGACCGAAAGTACCCCAAAAATTTACGTACTATGTAACTGGCAAATCGTAGTTTTCAACGTTTCTCCATAAGAGAGTATAGTAACTATAACAATAAAAATAAGAAGAAAAAATGATGCTACCACAGCTCTACGTAGTCTATCCCACGGGACCTATGTCCACAGACCGGTTTGGTTACACGCGCTTTAATATAACCATCTGGTCGACGCAAGGGACAAGGCTCCGCGATTTAGCTTTAAAGTATAGAATAAAGTTATGCTTGCCTGCGAAAATAAATTCATTCTTCATTGCACATCTTAAAGCCATATTTAATGCCTCAAAAATAAACTCGAAACTTTCAATATATAAAATAATAAAACTAACCACGGTTTCGTCTTTTACATTAAATTAGGTATATAGGAAAGAAAGAGGCCAATCACTGATTAGACTAATACATGAGGTATAAAACTTAGGTATTATTAGCATTTCAAACTTGCCTAAAAAATATAACGTGGATTTAAATCTACAATCAAGTGATCAAGCCGTGAGCAAGTAAAACATAATAGTATGTGGGAGTGAACCAAAGTGGGTGAAATAACTTTGATTGTTATCAAATAAATGGGGAACTGAGTGCAGTAACAAACATTCTAATTTATTACTGTATAATGATAAGTCTTGATAGACATAAAGAGTTTTTTTTTTACTTTGAACATACATATACGCACTCACGCCCGTAATCCTCGAAGGGGTAGGCAGAGGTGTAACCAATACACCCATATTTCGCCGAGCGTATCTCCGTCCCACGATGCGAAAGGGGGCGAGCCTATCGCCATACCGGGCATAAATTCCAGACTCCGGGTTGATACTGATCATATCGTAATAGAAAAACCCAAAACCACTTAACCCGACCCGGGGATCAAACCCGAGACCTCAGCTTTAGCCTCAATCGTAACGCGTATACATTACAACTGCGCCACGGAGCCAGTCTTAACTTTTAACTAACTCAGTTTTAACTGTTTACAGTGAGGTATAGTGATATAGACTGGGCTTTCTAGTTATTTGTACTTTGAAAGCGCATTAAGCTTAGAATCATCTGGTCATTGTTAGGTACTTATGTAATATATATAATATAATGTTAATGGAAATCAATTTTAAAGATCATAGTGTGAAGGGTGAAGATAAATAAACATTAGTTATTTACTTTAATATAATCACTATACATTGTTTTAAATTGCCTAGCGTTTTCTCGGCTTAATACCAGAATACAGAGTCTTGTACCAAAGATATATCGGTATTTGATATTATATTGGGCGACCCGCCGTCTGACCCCCACAAGCCGCAACGGGAACCATATTTCGCCATTGCCTCGTCCGTGCAAGTATGTTGGCTTGGGCCTAAGGTGTTGTTGGCCCACTTACACTCATAATCTTAATACCATAAAAACCATAACTCGGTCCCGCCTATCGCTTGTATCCAGCGTGTTTTGTTTATCCGCGGCCGCTCATTACACGCGATAATGAGTGGATATATCTGCAAGTGTAATACGATAGCAACGCATTGTGTGCCATTTATACGCACACGCGTACCCACAATGACCAGGGGCTTAGCATATGCAGCACGACATATCTCGCGCACGAGACAAATAACCATCGACGACAAATATCTCGGAAAAAAGTATAGACATTCGATAAAATTACGTCATGATGGTACGTAGACACCCCACTGCACGAAGCTTTCCACGTGGCCAAGGATAGAATGATATGGAAGGACATTGTCCGTTATAAAATGCTGTCGAAATCCAACATCGACGGTCAGGACCCTCAGCAGTGAGGAAACGAAGCGAGGAAGAGGAGATACGTAGACAAAATACCACAGAGGTTGAAAGTACTAATTTCTCTACTTTTGACATAACTAGTCGAGTATTCTATGCCACCATGTTAGCGGCGATAGGCATATAGAGATAACCAGATAAAACTGGTATTTCACGATCAAACGAGTTGACAAAATCTCGTGTTGCTTATGCTAAGCACAGGACGCGCTATCTTCACATTGAGCTTTGCTTTTTGTTCCGTTAAAGAGCATAGTTCTTAAATCTAGATTTGATGTTAAAATACAGTTAACATATTGAGTACCTACTACAGTGTTATTTATGATTCAGACAGAGGGTGTAGGCTGAGTAACAGTTACGTTGGCTCCCTTTCGGTATGGAACCTTAAAGAAAGAAGCAAAGGTCAAAGAGGACCTAAGTGCTGCCCCACAAAAATAAAAACTTTTTAGCAAAAATTAAACCGAGTCAAAAAGCTAAAAATAGAAAAAAAATATTTTGATAATAATCCAAATCGGTCAACATTTGGGGGGCGTATGCGTCATATCAAAAATATACAGACAAGTTAAAAACCGTTTTATTTTTTCATGTCGCTTAAAAAACTTCACAAGCGACGCATATTATTGCGTGCGGACTGTAATATTGGAAAACAGTCTAATTCTGAAAGAAAACTACACCCTATAACAAATTCAGTAAAAATCCAATAAAATAATCAAGTGTAATGGAAGTACTAAATTTATCTTCCGTATTAAATATATTCTAATATATTCTTCCGTATATTTAACGGATTTGTTAACAACGTACATAAGCCAAAGTATATCTTGAGGAAATATAGTTCCGAAAACAAAATATAACGCACGAACTACGGATAAAGTAATGATCAAATAAAAACTATATCCTGAGGAAACATAGATAACTACTCTAGAAAAAGGTACGCACATTAGACCCGGATATACTCGTAACTACAGTGATGTTGAAAATTTAAAATGTTGACTTTTTATTAGCTTGAATGATGATACGAGCAGACTGCTCGTGATGGTACTCCTCCTCTTCCTCCTCCTACCTGATGGTACTACGCCTACCAATAAACAGAATCATGCACGGCACTGGACTGCGTTCATCACCCGGAGACATAAGTTGTTAAGTCTAATAATGCCTAGTCATTTCACTGGCTTCGATATCCTTCAAACCGAGACACAATGAATCCTTACACACTGCTATTTGGCGGCAGAAATAGACAAAACGGTGGTACTAACCCAGACGGCTTCTCGCATACTGGGGACCTGCCACCTAGGCAAAATTTATATCACGGGCGTTTGGCTGACTGGTGGCGGGAAAACAATCGTAATAATCATCTCGAAAATAAATGCCTCACGTAATAGGGTAGTTTCCTATATTGAATTTTATACATTATTTTATAAGTAACAGAAAATGATACACAAAAGAAACCCTTTTATTAAAACACAATCAAAATTGGTTCAGAAATGTGCCCGCAGTTATAACTTTAAATGTTGGTATGAGGAGAAGTGGGGATGTAGTAGGGATATCTCACTATCTCGCTTGCACTCGTGCACCATTATGAACATTTTACACGTTGACGTCAAAGGTTGCATCGTCTGTCATTTGACAATTACCCCCTCTACAGGATTTGAATGGCTTCTAACTTATTTATTTTTGGTCCGATTTATAAAATTCTTTCTGCAATATATTTTGAGTAACGTAACTTATTGATGTAAATAATAAAAAAAATCTAGTCAACTACCCTATTACTGGAGGGCCCCAAACTAAAATAAAATTTATAATGACGACAAACTAAATGCTAGGAATATACCAGGCAACATTGCACTTTGGTCACATAATGCTTACTATAACATATTATTGTGTAGTTCATTATTAGGTAAGGAAATAAAGTGAAGTCTCTTTAAATTTACTCTTACTTTACCTGAAGAATCATGGGCGCGTTGCCGACATTAAAGAAAAGGGATTATAAGACATTGGGAAGGGGAAGGGGATTTGAACCTCCGGATATCTCAAATGTAAGTGATAAAATTATACTTGGAAGTTATTATTACAAATGGATTTAATTACGTGTATTTTAATGATTGTAACTATGTACATATAGACGTGTTTTAATTTTTATTACTGCATCTATTTTTATAAAGTTACGGGGACAAAAATAGCTTTGTTAATTAGTTTCATAACCGTATATGATTCAATTTCGAATATCGTTAAAAACAGTGATTGAGGAATATTTTGAACTTCGAGTGTGGCCACACGAATGAATATTGACATTTTACAAAACTTTTGGTGAAAGATTCATAAAAATCATACATGAATATCGAAGCTTTAGGTTTTCATCCTTTAATTGCTTACGTCCAACAGTGGACGACAACAGGCTGAGATATAATTGAAATGGGTAGTCTTACTTACTTTGATACCCTTTTGAAGGAAAAGAACCATCACTGATACTGCTGGCTGATACTGAGCATTTCGTAAAAGAAAAACCCAATAACACTTTACCCGACTCGGGATCGAGCCCGGTACCTCAGAGTTGACCTCAATCGTAACGCATACGCATTACAACTGCGCCACCGAGGCAGTATTATGATTAACCAACATTTTTATTAGAAAAATATTACAATTACTATTATTTTAATTAATGAATTCAAGAAATATCTTCCCCTGACCGTCAAGTCCAAGATGGTTTGCAATTATCAAACTTATTATATCGTTTCAAATCGTAAGTCGAAACAAAATGAATGGTATAAAACCGCAACGAATCAACATAACAACCTACGTGACCGTTTAAAAACCGATAGTTTTTATAATCGTTTAGCATTAAATCTAGTTTTAAATGAATTAACTCAAGTGGTTCAAGGCGGTGGTACACCCACATACTCAGTACTCTATTAATTTTAAACAGGTAGCTCGTCCAATTAATTATACATTCGGCTTAAATGCAACACTTCTATTCGTTTTATTATCCACTTTACTGTTAGATCTTCACGCTTTATTTCTAATCGTATATTTTATTTGAAATCACCTTTCAATGTGGATTGATAAGGATCTATAAATTGACTTCCCTTATAGACTAATTTGTATTTAAGTTTAATTTGGCTTTTACCGTGTTTTATACTGAATCACACGTTTAAATGCATTGAGTTGATAAGTTCTTCGTTGGTCTAGTGACAGCATATTAAGAGAAACCGGTAAAGTCATGGGTTCAAATCTCAAGTCGTGCAATCAAATTTTTGTTTGAATTTCACACAGAGTTCGCCAGGTTTGGAACTTATGAGCGATATGACGCTCGCCATCTATCACATCGAATTAAACTCGGCGAACTGTGGGTGACCTCGGCCTACCCCTTCAAGGATAAAGGTTTGAGCTTGTGTGTATGACTGGACAAGTTCCATCCTACATGATCAATAAACCAATTCTTTTCTTGGGAATGACAGAAGATATATTTAGCCTGAATGAAGAAATGAACTGGTGCCCCCCCAGAGGGGTTGATGTCAGGCTCGCGGCCGTTCGTAAAAACTATAAGCCAAATCATTCCGTAAATTACACATTTTAAAAAGCTTGCTGCGCCGACCCCACTGCGAGTGGGATAAGGGTAGGTGGAGGAAGAAGAGAGGAAATGAGCTGGTCGCTCGCCTGATAGTGAGCATAAACAGAAGTAATACCACACAGAACTTTGTATTACAAAGTACTGCATGGCAGTGTACTGCGCTCGTCATCCCGAGACATAAGATCTAAAATCGAATAATGCCCAGTAATTTCACTGGATCAATGTTCTTCAAATGGAAACACAGCAGTACTGACACTTCTGATTGGCGGCAGAAATAGATAAAGCGGTGGTATCAACCCAGACGGTCTCTCAAATACGATTGATGACCACCTAGATTAAAAACTACTTACCACTACTTAATTGTTCCCCAGGACTCGCGCAATCTGAGTTCGTTACCACAATTCAATTAAAGTTCGTAACAACTGACATCAAGCAGTAATATAATCTAAGATCGTTGGGGGGCAACGTCTCCGAACACCCCCCTCTTGACCCAGCCCTGTTCATCACAACGGGCCGCTCGTGTCCCACATCATGACCGACATAAACACATCTCATATTCGTGCGCATAACTTACGATTTTCGAGAAAATCGAGCCGCGCTCGTGCCCGAAAACCCTTTTGATGTAGCGCCGACAGAACAACGAATGTTGCCGACGCTGTCCGAATACATGTCAGTGTATGTGACACGTATACTGACACAAGATGACTATGGCGATGATATGAAATGCTAAAATCGAAGAATTCAAACTCAAAATAAAGAAGGCGTCTTTTCAAAAGAATCATTTGCTTACACATATAATACAAACTGAGAGGTGGTGAAAAAGGTGCTTAAGAACATAAAATAAAATATAATTAAGTAAAAAGAACATAATATAAAATAAGATGCCTTTACATAGTCTAATTATTTTTTTTATTAGCTTGAGTGACGAAACGAGCAGGTCGCTCGCCTGATGATGGTAAGCATCACGCCTGCCCATAAACAGAAGCAACACCACACAGAGATTTGAATGACATAGCACTGGATGGTATTGGACTACGCTCGTCACCCCGAGACAAGATGTTAAGTCTCATAATGCCCAGTAAGTTCACTGGCTTCAATGTCCTTCAAACCGGAATACAACAGTACTTACACACTGCTGCTTGGCGGCAGACGAAGCAGTGGTACCAACCCAGACGGCCTCTCGGATACGGGGGACCTGCCACCTTGTAAATTGTATCATTATTATTAGTCTGGCTTTGATATAGCACTTATTTACTGGCTTTATCTTAATTTCACAATTATATTCTTATTCTATTTGAGTTGAAAACTTTTACTTATTGAAATTTACATACTTTGTATTTTGATCACATTTCAAGAACATTAGAATATCGAATTGCTATTTGGTTTTAAGTGAAAATGGAGAAGAATAAAGAACATTTTTCTGAATAAAGGTTGGGAATTATTAGAACCATTAGTTAGTTTACTAGTTCAAACTACTTTTCGATTCGATTTTTCAAATTAATAGTTATCCGATAAAATATAAAATAGCAAAATATACGGAGAAGCACATTTCAAATTGGTACTTCCTAAATTGGCTGTTTTAACACGTTATCTGGCGGATAACATTTATTTTTTCCCCATAATAAGTTTTGCTCGCGGCTTCGCTTACATGAATTCCGGGATAATCATTATCTACCTGCTTGCCAAAACCACATCCCACTTTCACATTTATAATATTCATAGGAAGTAGGAATAAAAAACCGACGTTAATTAAATGCTCTCCTACAACCTTTTACTCAATGTGACGAAACAGTCAGACTAGACACAGTTTTTTTACCCCTCCGTCTGCCTAGACAAAAAAGAATCTTACTTGTGATCTTTTTTTTTCTATGATAATAACTGATAAGATATTTTTAGCCGACGAAAAACAAACGAAGGAGGTTCTCATTTTAACTTAATCATCAGTTAAATCTTATTTATTTATTTATCGGGAGAGGTCGGTCGGTGGTGGCGCCAAGTTTCACTTCGTAATGGCACCCGTGTACCAGGCGTGCATAACAACGAGGCGTTAACATTAGGTGTCGCTGGGAGGCGGGCCGACCCGCCAGACATTCCCTTCCCACCGCCCAGCAGCACTGACCTCCCCTGCCCACCGCGCGCTAACACTTTCTAACCCAACGGGGTGGAACACATAATGCATGGAGGGATCTGCGTTACTGGACGATAACTCTTTAGTATACTTGGTGCCCTGGTAAACGAGCGCCGTCCGGCGGACCGCAACGCATAAAAGTAGCATTGTTTGTCGAGATAGCTTTTAAAGCTCCGCAATTTGTTTTAAAATCATATATTGTGTTGATACTAAAGCGACACAGTGCCTACACTGTGCTTGAACCAAAAGTATCATACCCAAAATACGTCTCTATTTCGTCAATAGAATTAGAAATAGCGCCACCTATCTGAATATTACAAAAAGAATGTGGTAGTCGAATAATTCGTGATAACACCGCGAGAGGGCTCAGGACCGGGAACACGTATTTCTTACTACTTGATGCCTCCCTGGTACTATCAGGGACCATATTTGGCACGTTTTATTCTGCCTGCATGGAAGCGGCGCACGCAGCGTAGTAGTAATGTTGTGACGACATTATTAATTTAGGAATAGGAAATGAAATATTCAAGAACATCATGATATTTTTAGAATAAAAGAACATAAAACATCATTTAACATACGTAATAAAAAATAATTTAAGTATTAGAAAATATAATCTACTTACATTTGGACATGGCTTATCAGTTTGAAATATCTCTATAGTTTTAAATTGCAAACAGTAATAAAATACGCACTCACGCCTGTAATCCCCGAAGGGGTAGCCGGTAGGTAGAGGTGTAACCAGTACACCCACATTTCGCCGAGCGTATCTCCGTCCCACGACGTGATAGGGGGCGAGCCTATCGCCATACCGGGCACAAATTCCAGAATCCGGGCTGATACTGAGCATTTCATAATAGAAAAACCCAATACCACTTTACCCGACCCGGGGATCGAACCCGAGACCTCAGCGTTGGACTCAATCGTAACGCGTACGCATTACATAATAATATGCGCAACCGAGGCAGTAATAAAATAATTTTTAAATAATAATAATAATAACTTAGACAGACTTATCGTCTCTGCCAACACCTAATTTAACTTCCGACCCTACTGATAACCACTTGGCTTAGGCCCGTGGTCATCGGTGTATATACCGGTCTTACTGACCGAGCAGTAAAATGCTGGAATCAAAAATAATAATAATAATACACCCAACAGTCACACACATAGATCTGACCCCACACTAGGTAAACCTGTGTCGTGGGTATCAGGAACTACGAGAGACTTGCGGTCCCACAACACCCAGACCCGAGACCAATATTTGTGGTTCACACAAACATTTGTCTCGGTGTGGGAATCGAACCCACGGCCTCTCGCTTCGCAGCCGACTACTCGCCCGCTGCGCCACGAAATAAAGTTACAGACATGAAATGTCATAGCAACATAAGTTCCCGACAGTTGAAGCCCATTATTTCGAAACGATTCCATGCCTCGTACAGATTTGGCTCAATTACATGTACGCCGAACGTTCCCAAGGTGCCATGGCGGTGCGTGGCACGATGCAGCCACCGAAACACAAAATAGCAATGGTCAGGTCGCACCACACCGAATTAACATTACAAAACCGCGGGCCGTGAGATATGGGTCGCAGATGCTAGCCCGCGCCGCGAACTGCCATAATTACTGTACGCGCAACATATAATTGTCTCATTTCACTAGACATTATGAGTGAATTGTTTGCTAATTTATTCATTTAAATAATTGTATTATTTTCCAAACTATAAAACAGCTGATTTGATATTCGACAATCCAACGATGTGATGTTATCGAAATTGAAGTGACAATAATAATGTGAAAACTCGTAACATTCTCCGTACTTTATAATAAGTGTCACAATATGGCAGTAAAACGTCCAGTTCGGCGTACTAACATAAAATAATACAAAATCTAAAGATGTAAACATCGTCAGGTCGTGTGGGAAAATAATCTCAAGCGCAATCTACATCCTAGCTGGGTCCTAATTAATTTAGTAATCGTTCGTGACGACTTATTCCGGGCCCTAGACCTAACCACGAACCTAACGAAATCACGACTCCGCGAGACAACGATAATCGTTATTTTAAATTTATTAAAATGTCCTCTTTAAGGACTATATCGGAACGCCTATATCGGACTGTATAATTTATTCTTGCATTGGACGCCGACGCTAAACAATGAGAGCTATTATCATTCCTAAAAGAGCACGTTTTGATTTATAAATATACCGCCGGGTGACTATCTTCGTGAAAAAAATATCACTAACGACTCCTTTGGATTGAGACGAGCTCTTTGTAATGGATGCATTTATATTGTAATAATGTTACTATTTTAACTAGATAATAATAATACTAGCCCTGTATTATATACGTCCCACTGCTGAGCACGGGCCTCCTCTACTGAATGAGAGGTGTTAGGCCTTGGTCCACCACGCTAGCCTAATGCGGGTTGGCAGACTTCACATACCTTCGAAATTCTTATGAAGAACTTCTCAGGTATGCAGGTTTCCTCACGATGTTTCCTTCACCGTTAAAGCAAGTGATAATCAACAATTAATACACACATAACATAGAAAAGTCAGAGGTGTATGCACTTGGGGCTGGTTTCGAACCTGCGACTTTCGTCTCGACAGTCCATACCACTCCCCGCTGAGCTATCACTGCTTTTAACTAGATACTTTTAGATATATGTATACTTCAATACCATATTTGATAACTCACTTTAGTCAATCAATATCTTAATAATCCAATCAAGTTATTGCATCATCCAATAAAATGCGAAATATAATAACGCGAAAGCTCTACAGCCTCGGTTGACTCAAGATCTATACAAACATATTTAGAAAACATTACACTATCAGACGAAACGGTAAACCAACTAAACAACATATTGTCGGCAATTTTCATGACAAAGTCGGCACAATGCGCCGGCACGCCGACAACGGAATACCGTCGTGTTGGCCCGACGGCCCCTGCGGCGTCGCAATTAAAGTCCCGGCTACACGAGGTGATCAGTTCACTTGGCTGATGAGCTCTAGATAGATACCACTGAGAAGATATGCAACAAACCACAATAGATTTGCGATAACAGACAAGAAACCAAACCCGTTTAGCAAACCCACACGTTTTGAATCCGTTTTTGCATTATGTTTGATGCCATGCAAACGCTTTAATTTAAAAAAAAATGTATAATGAATTAGGTTAAAAATCATCTTCAAAGTGTTCGTAAAGTAGTGCATGCAATTAATTACAAGCACTGATAAAGAAGTAAAAAATGCAGAGCTTTACATCGGCGGCATAACGAGCCGGGATGGATGCGCAAGCGGTTCAGCTAACAAGTAACAACGGGGCAAGCCGGCGACTTTGATACCTGCTGCGCGACAGGGCCGCTTGCGTGCACACTACCCGAACCCGCCGCTGTGGCGCAAGATTAAGGCGATCTGTTACCAACCGCAAAACAAATAACCCAATTAATTAATAAATAAATACACCCAACAGTCACACACATAGTCCTGACCCCACACTAGGTAAACCTGTGTCGTGGGTATCAGGAACTACGAGGGACTTGCGGTCCCACAACACCCAGACCCGAGACAAATATTTGTGTATCAGACAAACATTTGTCTACGTGCGAGAATCGAACCCACGGCCTCACGTTTCGCAACCGGCTACTCGCCCGTTTATCAAATTAGTTCATAATGGTACAAACTTTTTATAAAACAAAAAATTTCAGTCAGATAAATGGAGTTTATTAATACATGTCGTTGAGTGGGGTTGAAATCCTTTCGAAGAACAGTTTTTTTTTTATTAAAATGCTTAATTCAGCGTCTATTCACTGCTCCACACTGAATGCATGATACCACTGCTAAGCCCATTAATAATGACTTTTATTAGGATATTATTCCATATTAGGCAATATATTGACACTAAATTCAGCCCGGCATAATTTTGGCGACTGTCGAGTTATGCAATATCTTTCGACGGTCGAAATGATATTTGGACTGCACTGTATAATTTACGGTCTGGTGCAGTGGAGTTCCTTTGCTGTGCCAGGATAAAAAATACCTTTTAAGAAATTACTGACGATTCTGTAAAACAGTTTATATTTCTGCTTAGGGTGCGTTATTTCAAACCGCCTATAACTGTAAAAGCGTTGGTAGAAAACAATTGTTTACAAAATTTTTGTCATGTATTGTTTATACTGAAAACAAATGAAACAGCATTAAAAGTTGTTGCCTACTAGAGTAAATATGACATAAAATAATTTTTCTTTGCCTAAATCCTTCTCTAAAGCCAACAATAATTGAATTAACATCATAATGAACTTGGTATATCCAAAATGAACTATCCTGCCGCAATGCTTTCGTGATTTCGCCGTACGCTTACCATTTGCATCGCTCTTTAATGGTTGGTTTTGATGGACACGCGCATACGAGCCGCCCAGACGTTTCTACACGCATAGATTGACAATGTCCGCACGCATTTAATGAAGCTACCGTACTCTGTACGCTATTTACCTGAGATACACAGGAAATCGGTGTTATTTTTACTGTTGCAAACTATATGCAAATGTCTAAAGCAGATGCTGAATGTTAATGCCGATACATATTATAAATACGTAACACGATTTAGTTTGTTTGCCATACGTGTAAGTACTGTAATGTAACAGACGACTATCCATTCGTAACATGGATTAGTTAAAATTACTGATGATTTATTATGTAAATGATTGGGATCGTAACTTATTTTATGGAAGATTCAAAAGATAGATTTACCGCTAATTTTGGGATGGTAATATAAAAAAATTGTGAAATGAATTATTATTACTAGGTGGTAGGTCCCTCGCATCAGAGAGGCCCTCTATGTAAGGTACCACCGCTTTGTCTATTTCTTCAATTTTGAAGGACATTGAAGCCAATGAAATTACCGGCCATTATGAGACCTATCATCTAATATCGCGAAGTGACGAGTGAAGTGGAGTACTGAGTTGTGTTGCTAATATTCAAGGGCAAGTTTAGCGGTTAACAACGTGCGAGGGTCCTACTCGTCTCATCAGGCGAATAAAAGAAACCTTTAACAACATCACCGTTTAAACATTCAATAAGATCTAAATCGGGCAATATAAAGATACAAACATTACTGCTGTATCACCAGCTTCATTTGTCATCAGACTTATTCATAACATACTAAGCTTACTCTCGTTTACTTCAAAAATCATTGTTAGATAATATATATGCAACATAACCACTGCATGGATTCTATTAGATGTACCTATCTGCTACTGCGATTGGCGGATCAGTGAGCAATTAGGCAATATACATGTAGACTAGATTTAATCTAGACCCGCAACGGGGGGCCATCCCTTATAAACCCATATCGTTGAGAAAATTTTAGTAAATTGTAAAATAAACATGTACATAGAAATTTAATAATTATCACGGTAACAGGATTACGCATATAAAAATATTTATGACGATGATGTCCTTTTAAAACTTTTGAAGTGGATTGCACCAAACCATTGGTAATTATTATAATTAATATTCGTAAGAATTACTTGTTCATTAAGCGCCTGTTTCGCAACCTCTGGGTTAACCCTAGTTACCAAATACATTATGACACATTCAGATACAAAATTCACACTCTGCGATACATAATATTTTGTTTTATAGCAAAGAATCATGGACGCATTTTCAACTTCAAAAAAAATGAATAAGGGTAACAACCCAGTGGAACCGGCCTATTCATGCTGCAGACAAAATGTCTACCACTTGTGTAAACGATAAGAAAGAGATATAGATATAACGAAAGAAAGAGATGTTTTCAAAAATATCTGTCTTTTAAGTTAATTGGGGGTTACATCTTACTTGAATTTAATTAAACTTAAGTAATTTAATTATTTTTCATTGTTTTAGTACTGACCACTGATTAAACAAACTGAAACGTAAGTTACGTGTTAGTTCTCACAAGCACTTTATTTCACATAGGTAATTTCGTGCAATCCTTCCCTAATTATTACGTGTGGTTAAATCGGATTTGTCAGAGTCTTCAAAATTGATTATTCTAGCTTATAGGAAAAATATATCGTGTTCTATACGTTTTATTTCTTTGGTATAATAATTAAGTTGTAGAAAATGTTAGAAAACGCTTGAATTACTTGCACTTATAAATTTTTTACTTATAATCCAAGAAATCTATAAACATGTCTATAATAGGTATACATCATAGCGTATAAAATGCACTTAAGAGTGGTCGAATTAGACATAAAAACAAGAATTTTGGTTCACCTAGATTTATTAAGATCTATCTTTTACGAACTGTAATTAAGAATGTAGGTTGAGATAATATAAATTGCACTGCATATAAGAAGGTGCCAAAAATATATGAATAGGTTTCTTTTAGACGGATATTTATAAAAATTCAAAAGGAAATGGAATTTATTATGATTAGTCCATGTAAAAGTCCTTATATTTTTTTATAATTAACGCTGTTACTATTTAATCGTAATTCGTAACAGTAAAACACTTATAAAAATTCAATGACCTAATTATTTCTTAGAAAGTATGTAATAGAATTAAAACTTCTCTATAGCAGTTTTAAAATGCACATAACTACATGATTAAAACATTTATATCGTCTAGCGCCATCTATCGCCTCTATTCCACATTACAGCGTGACAGCTGTCACTTTTATTTACGAAAATAAATATGCAAAAGGCTCTATTACCTCCCGTAATCGACAAAATCTACACTTTTACCACTAGATATACGTATTTTTAGCGATTTTGGTACCGTATAAATGCGCAGACAGCGTAAAATACTCACGTAAAGTAACGTCGCAACAGCTGACATCTGTCAAAACTTTCGTCACAAATGTTCACAAAAACACGATAAATATACGCAAAACACTTATTTTCTACTTCGGCATACGATAAAATACATTATAAGAGAAGAAATAATAAATGTCGACTCGTTTTTAGCAATATTCCGTACGGTTTGTTTCAACACAAAAACATAACCTATAAACCCAACATGACCAACCTTTTACAGTATTTTACATTAAATAACTGCCAAATAATTAACTTAAAACTGTATTCTTTACATTTTGTAAGAAGTATTTCCATCAATACTTAAATTTCTTGTATTAAATATATTGAATGTACAAGAATCTTAGTATGCACTATTTCATCTGAATGTTTCCAGAATACTATTTATAAATGCTTATGGCATTCATATAATTTGAAACAGGAAGATATATAAGAGCAGCAATTTCATTTTTGTATATTGCATAAACCATATTTCAAATAGAATTGATGTTAACACTGTGCGGCATTGGCTACTGCTCTAATGAATGAGCCATATAATGCACAATCAATAGCTAAATAAGAATTGTTTAGAGTTGTTAATACTCTGATATAAAATATAATATCATAAGCCCAATATAAAGTGTTGAATGTTGCAATGTTCAACCATTATTTGCATTGAGTCGAGCATGAACAGGTTGGCACATAATATTAAAACTTTAATCACATGTTCCCCTGCCATTAACAACTTTAATATCACCAATAAACCTATTTCCACTTTATGAATGTTGTAAACTTATGAATATTTTATGCACTTTGACACATATGCAGCCAAATTTGTCAGTCGACCCATATGGAATATTGCCAAAAGCGGTCCGGCCGACCCACCTTCTTCATAATGCCAGTCTTCCTCTTGGAGAAGGTGGTGTATCGGCGCAGCTTGTTGTCTATGTACTCCATTTTGATCTTGACGCGGCCCTTGGTCTTCTTGCCGTTGGAGGGCGGCGACTTCTTGGGCTGCAGCGAGGCATAGCCGTCGTCGGCGATGTCAGGCATGGGACAGTGGTCCAGTGCCACGCTCTGCGAGGGTCGCTCGTCATAACACTGGTCGGAGGGACGCTTGACGGCCTGGCGCGGCATCGGGCACGGTTGCATGCCTGGCCGCAGTGGCCCGGCACCCGCACCCAGCGCGCCGGCCCGTCCCGCGCCGTACATGTCCGGCATCTCGCCCAACAGGCCCATGTTGTATGGCGACCCGAAGCGGGGCTCCCGCGCTCCGCCGGGCGCGTCCATGATCACCTCGCAGTACGCCACAGTAACCGGTGCGCGTACGCGCTGATACACCTCACCGTCCGAACGTCGAACGGAGACTGAGCGAACACGCGAAAGCACCGAGGGCGGGACTGCCGGCTCGGCCGCTCGGACCGCGACTGACTTCGCGCGGCTGCGTCCCGCGCGCCTCTACCTCTAGCCGTCTCGCTCACGCGCGCCGCCCCGCGCCGCCCGCGACAGAGACGGCCGCCACACCGTCGCGCCAGCGCGCGCTAAGTAACCCGACACATCCGTAGGAAAACACCGCGTTCACCGGGAGCCCGCGAGCGTTTTCAGTGCCCGAAATCCGTATGAAAATAGAGCTTTTATTTTGAGTTTATTTCGTAAATAGAAATAATAGAGTCGGAAGTGGAGCGGGCCGGGCGCGGCGGGCGGTGGGCAGTGCCGGAGCCATATTTAGACGCGAGCCGTGCCAAATATGGCATGCGACGGTCATATGGGGGCCACTGAAATCCCTCCTACCTGCACCTGGCGATTTTCACGTCTAATAATTAAAAACTTTGTCACGTCACCTCGAGTACCACACGTACATAATTCAGACGTACCTATATAGCCGTAGGTACCACTAGCCACTTACCATCTATCTGTTTGTAAAATTATGTGCAGACGCGGTGGTCGATTTAGTAGGTATTGGTCGCAATTTTTCATCGGGCAGGAAATGTATACAATACGTACAATACATTGTTTCATTCACAACTTCATAAGAGCAGCACATGTCACCTTGGCAACTAATTTAGGTTATGCATGGCCTGACGTCAACAAAAGAGATAATAATAAGCTGTTTTATGAAATAAAACGATAAAGTAGGATAACACTTTTACTGAGACAAAAACTGACGACAAAATAACTCACAAATCCCTAAAACTTATACAACAATCTATAGAATAGAAGTAGTGCTGAAATGTACGAGTAAGCTTAGATAATTGGAAAATTTTGATGTTGATCTTGATTTACCTACTTTTAACAACTATAAGTACTTCTTACCAATACTTATTATAATGAGTAGGTACCTATATACAGGTAACTGGAAAATACGGACCATACACTAACCGCATGAAAAAAATACAATATCTTTTGATTGTATGCTTTCAAGATATCAGAAGACATACCTACTTACTACCTCGATAGGTATTTGCTCTACCACTCTACTTAGGTCCTATGAATCTTCATTTCTTACGTATTAGAACCTACGAATAAGTAATCGACGTATGCCATTTCAGGTAGGTCAGTGACTCAAAAGAAATTTTCTCTTCGAGTGGAATTTGTTAGATATTATTCTTTTCCATATTCTTTTCTGTCCTTATACCATTCTCAGTGTGGCCAGTAGGTACTTTATAACACATGGTATAGAAAGATTTGGCTTGTAGTTCTTACGACCGGCCGCCTGCTTGACGTCAAACTTTCTGGGAAGAAAACACCCAGACCCGAAATAAATACTTATGGAGCAGACAAACATTATGTGCTGGAATTGAACTCGCGGCTTCTCGCTTCACAGCTGTGTACTCGCCCACTGCGTCACGCAGACTGTCGAATTTGTAATTATTTAACCGACTTAATTTAGTAATAAAGTCCTATTAGAGCATTTATCACAGGCTTTGGTATATTATCCTTAAATTCTTTTTTAAGGTTCTTTACCAATATCTCTACCTAAAAATAACCGACAGAACATAGAAAAGGGTCTATCTTTTGAACTGTAATAGGTAGATAGCTAATATTTTCACAGAATATGTGATATTACGGCGGATAGCATAGCAAATAAAAATATTACAGAAAGATTTGGATTGTAGTTTTTACAACCAGCCGCCTACCCGACGTCAACCCCTCTGGCGAGAGATGTAATGGCAACTGATTCCACTAATCAAGGTGTATTACTACCAGTATCAGCTGTTTGACTGTTCAATACTTTAACACTCTGCAAAAAAGAGGGATAGTAAAAGTTTGACCCGTTTGTCTATGTGTGTCAAGCTAATAAACTAATGGACCGATTTGCATGTAATTTGTTTTGATTTGAAAGATAATTTAATCATTGAAGTTTTAATGAGTTGGCTACAGGTGGTGATCAGGTTCTGATGATGGATTAGGGATAACGGGGTTTGTTAGTTAGTTTATTTTTATATGTTTTTATTATATATATTTTTTAATATACTTTGACAGCCACCGTGCCGCAGCGGGCGAGTAGCCGGCTGTGGGTTCGATTCCCGCACCAAGACAAATGTTTGTGTGATCCCACAATTATTTGTTTCGGGTCTGGGTGTTGTCGGACCGCAAGTCCCTCGTAGGTCCTGATACCCACGACACAGGTTTACCTAGTATGGGGTAAACCTGTGTCACACATTACACATGTCATTACACATGTCCCTCTTTGGGCACGGACCACCTCTACTGAATGAGAGGGGTTAGGGCTTAGTCCACCATGCTGGCTTAATGCGGATTGGCAGACTTCACAATCTTTGAAATTCTAACGGAAACTTCTCAAGTACGCAGGTTTCTTTCCTTCACCGTTAAAGCAAGCGATAATTAACAAATAATACACATACGAAACTTAGAAAAGTCAGAGTACACTCTTGGGACTGGTTTCGAACCTGCTACTTTCATCTCGACAGTCCGTACCACTCCCCTCTGAGCTTATCGCTGCTATTGCTGTAAATCATTTTGTTATTACATGCTGATGGTGACAGTGCTGATGCTGATGCTGATGGTATTACATGACGCGGTTTCACACAGCTTAATTTAATTGAGCAACTGCTATATCTCATGCGATTTGACCTGTCTGAACAGACTTTAAATCGAATTAGTCGACAAAAACACATACAGCTTTTGTTGGTTCAAGTCTGTTGATCAAGTATAATGGAACTGTGTGATCCCGCCGAGTTTCCACCCGTGGTTTACACGTTGCTGACTATGACACACGCCACTTTTATGAGAATATCGCTATAAATACACATACGTCATTATCAAAGTAGGGTTCAATTGAAAGATATTAATTACCTACTATTAATTTTTATAATGGTAGAACCGCGCTTGTATATAGTTTTGTCTACAGCACGAATGGCCCGGTTCGACTGGGTCGTTACCACTATCCCCTTCTCAATCCCCTAATTATGCCTTTCTTTTAAGGTCGGCAACACGTCCACAATTCTTCTGTTATTGTGGGCGTAGGTACATGGGCGGTAAAGATCACTTACCATCAGGTGACCTGATTGCTCGTTCGTCGTTCGTTATTGGCCTATGTTATAAAAATATACCGGTTATTATTTTTACAAACCAATACTTACTCGTAGTCTCTCGAGCGCAGTCAAGTGCCATGCAGTGCTTTGTAATGCAAAGTTCTGTGTGGTGTTGCTTCTGTTCATGAGCAGGCATCACTCTTACCATCAAGCGAGCGATCTGCTCGTTTCATCACTCAAGCTTATAAAAAAACCATACGTCATGTAATTTATTATGTATGTATAGGAACTGCCAAATTGAGGCAGGAAGGAAAATATTCATACTTAATATTCATATTACAGTTATAATTTGGGTGCTTAATCCTAACTAATATTATAAAATACAAAAGTGAGTTTGTTTGTTACGATTTCACGCCTAAATTGCTGAACCGATTTTGATGAAGGTTATAGGCTACTTTTTAACACGCTTTTATTAGCTTCATACGTATGTATGTATGTAATGGAAACTTTGAATATGATTTTGACCCCCTTCAAAACGTCGGATTAACTTAAAATTTGGCATACTTATGAAGGACCGATGACAATTCAAAAAATTAAATTAATTTAATTAATGTATGTTCCCGCGGGCGAAGCTGTGAACAAAAGCTAGTTACAAATAAAACACGCATAAATTAAACAGTAATAGCTTAAAGGTTAGTGAAACGGACTGCCGAGGTGCAGTTTTTTTGAGTGGTAGAGCCACGCTGTAGACACTATTGTCTAGAGCATGAATGGGCCGGCTCGTCTGGGTCGTTACCACAGAAAACCGACGTAAAGTAGCAGCTTGCTGCTGTGTTTTGTACGGTGAGTGAGATATCCGGAGGCACAAATCCCCCTCCCCTTCCCAATCCTTTAATTATCCCTTTCCTTTAAGGTCGGCAACGCGCTCATAATTCTTACTTACGAGTACTTACCATCTCACTTACCATCAGGTGACCCAATTTGCCGGCCTATACTATAAAAATAGGTTCGACTACAACGCCCAAAGTAGGCACGTCTGCCCTAAAGTTTTACATATATTTTTATTGCCTTGAATGATAAGACGAGCAGGTCGCTCGCCTGATGGTAAGCATCACACCTGCCCATAACAGAAGCAACACCAACCAGAACTTCGAATTGTGTAATACTGCATGCCACTGAACTGCGCTCGGTATCCTGAGACAAGGTGTTAAGTCTCATAATGCCCGGTAATTTCACTGGATACAATGCCCTTCAATCTGGAACACAACAGTGCTTAGACACTGCTGCTTGGCGGTGGGGGGCTTGGTACAAAGCGGTGGTACCAACTCAGACGGTCGGTCGCATACGAGGGACCTACCACCAAGTACATGTTTAGATTTTTGTTTCGAAAAATCACACATGAATTACCCAGAATTGGAATGCTCGGTATGGCGATCGGTTAGCCTCTTATGGCTCATGGGACGGAATTTAGCTCGGCGAAACGTGGATGCACTAAGTAGTATTTCTGCCTAGCCCTTCAATATGAAAACGTGAGCTTATGTTTTTGTTAATATTATTAAATTTATTCCGAGGGACAATAGCACTCATTGTCCCGTTCTTGGTTTGCCTCGAAATAAAGCATTAAAAATATCATAGAGTAACCACAGTGCAATAACCTCCTAATTTCCTACGCAGCCTACTTCGCCCAGTCCGATAAAATCAATTGCTGCAGACGTTCAAGCATTATTATTCGTAGAGCAGCCGGATTTCCTGTTTTCCTTTACAGTTACTGTCATGTGTACTCACCTTTTGACCAACTACCTATGGATTGTGACGTCACAATATCTATCAATATCTCCTTCTTTTTCTTATATATAAAAATCAATTGTTTTCTCGCTAAAACTTAAAAAACGGCTTGACTGATTTTGTTGTACTTGAGTGGATCCCTAAATGGTTTATATTCACAATTGAACCAGTTAGGTGGCGCTATAATCGATAGAGGTTGCGGGTGAAACAGACAGACAGCTAGTAACATATAAAAATATATTTCCGACCTGAATTTCAAGCGGTTTTGTTATCGTAAAACACAATTGTAAATAACTAGTTTTCACATCATTTCAGCCTTTTTTTCATAGCAGAGGCCGGAAAACTAGCAAATGGTTCACCAGATGGTAAGTGATCTCCACCGCCCATGAAAAAACATGGACGCGTCGCCGACCTACCTTTAAAAGAAAAGGGATTGGGAAGGGTAGGGGTTTTGAGTCTCCGGATATCTCGCTCACCGTACGAAACACAGCAGCAAGCTGCCACTTTACGTCGGTTTTCTGTATAACATATCCGATCGAGCCGGCTCTGTAAACAAAACTGTCTACAATGTGCCTCCACCACTTATAATCAATCTTGCCCGTAATCATTTTGTAATTGTATTGTAGCCCTCTATTAAACATGTCCCACTGTTGGGCACGGGCCTCCTCTACTGAATGAGAAGGGTTAGGCTTAAGTCCACCACGCTAGCCTGATGCAGGTTGCTAGACTTCCCATAGGTTCGAAATGCTTATGAAGAACTTCTCAGGTATGCAGGTTTCATGACGATTTGTCCTTCACCGTTAAAACAAGCGATAATTAACAAAAATTGCATGAGCTGTAAACCCCCATTTCTAAGGAGACAGTTTATTGCATGACACAGACGAGCATAAAACAGATCTAGTTTATGAGACCGTGTCAAACTGTGTAAAAAATATGTATTTCTATGTATACTCATATTTTTTTTATTATTTTTTTTATTATATATATTGTACGAGAATCTCTCTCTCTCTCTCTTTCTCTAAATAAGACTTTATCTTATCTCAAATCCTTGATTTTAACCAATAACAATAAACGACATTTAGTGCCTATTTCGCCAACTCTGAGTAACCGCTGCGAATATTACATGCTCTTATACAAAAGTCAGTGTCATATATATGTATGACTGCCTACTAGGTACTTTAAATAATAGCAGTCATAATAAAACGTTAAACAGTGGCTAACTTTTACTTGAATTTTGTAAAATAAGTCCAAACTGTCATTCTCCCAAGAGGGGTTGACGTGAGGCAGGCGGCCGGTCGTAAAAACTACAAACCCAATCTTTATGTAGGTAACATGTGTTATAAAAGTATATTGCACCGACCACACTGCGAATGGGATAACGGGCAGGTGGTTGCCTTATGGGACAAGTTAGAAGAAGGGACAGTTATGTCGTTCTAATAAATACCATAAAAATACTAGTTGACATTTAAATCCCGTTAATTAACGTCAACACTATTCATAAACAATATAAGTAAGATTTTATTGTATTTGGAAAATTAGTCGTGCAACACTCCCGCCCACTTGTGGCCGGCAATCGCCATTTACAGCGGATTTTATTATCCTCACACCGGGTGCGTTCAACTTAGAGGCAAAGAAACTAGTAGTGGACAGCCAGCCGTGTCTGTTTCACTTTGACCTCTTTAAGCAAAAAACATACGCAATGTGTGTTCTTATTAGACTGAATGATTAGTATCAGAAGTAAAAATTAGCCTGTGTGATAATTATCACATGGATGTCATACGTAATGACGTAAGTACCCTGCCTGCCTGAAGCACCACCCTGCAGAACTTTGAGTAACAAAATACTGCAAGATACTTTACAGCACACGTCGCTCCGGTTAAAAGTGGATATGTGTCATAAATAAAAATAAATATAAATAAAACCGACTCAAAAAAAACTTTTTTTTTATAAATATTGAATTATTTTTTGTACAAACATTTTAAATATTTCAAAATTTCGACTAAGTTTCAATCTGTCGTCCCTGATTTCACCCTCCCTGATTTTTTATGTAGTAGGTATACATAAAAAACGCGTCGAATCGAGATCATTTTTTTTATCCGCTGAAAATACAGACGACATCCTTAAAAGAAGATCCTTTTTGAAGGCATTAGAAAAACACCTTTATCTATTCACATTGGATTGACGCTTTGTAATGCGACAAGATGAGCTTAGCCTCAGTCGAACTTGCTGACCATATCACGGCAATATAACCAAAAAAATCAATCTCATTAAAATAATTAGCAAATTAAATTAATTAAAATAACAAAATTAATAAACAGATCATGTCAGTGTAACTTTCTAAATAATCTCATGCTCGCGCGTTGAGCCTGGCACTCGGCTGGCGGCGCATACCTTGCCAAAACTGGCGGATGCCAGGCCGCCGTCGATGGCTGTTGACGCAATGCCATTCAATATGCCACACTTGGTGGGGCCCGTATGATTGTGGCCGTAATAACGGGACATCCGCCTGCTAAAGGAAAATTATTTGTCTTCAAGGAAAATGCGCTTCCGATTGCCTTTTGTAGTTAATACCTTCCGAGTTCACTTCATCGACTTTGATTAGTTTGACGTGGAAGTATGTTGATTTAATAAAAAAATAATTTTGTTCTCGCTTACATTTATTCTTTAAGGAATGGTTAATGGCCAACCTAGTGTCAAAGTTTTCAAGCCGCCCGAAGGCCTTCGGCTTAGCTTAACGACTGCTGTCAGTTGACTACAGCCGGGCCCGACTTTTTACGTGCCCTCCGAAGCACGAACACCCTCAGTTGAAATACCACTAAGCGGTCACCTACCATAGACCGACCGCGCAACGGGTTGCCTAACTTGCTTATCGTATCACTTAGAGCTTAATTTTCAACATAAATATACAAACACATTTATCCCCGAAGAGGCAGGCAGAAGTGCGACAAGTGTTGCATCCACGTTTCGCCGACCTTATTTCCGTTCCATCATGTGATAGGGAATGAGACTATCGTTATACCGGGCACAAATTCCAATCACGGGAAATTCATGTGTGATTTTTCGAATTGAAAACTCAAACACAAATTGTGATGGCCCGAACTCAGAAATTAACCCAGGTCCTCACAGTTCACAGCCTTAGTACGCCGCCACTACACGAATCTTACAATACATACATTTAAAAATTCTGATCATCTCGAACCAAAACATATCCTCCAAATGGACCAACACAATGGCGACCGTACTCCAGAGACTAGTAGAAGCAGTCGATGACCCGTGGACTTTGATACTGCTCCTCATATGGCCAGTGTCGTGTATTATAATAATCTTTTTGCGTCATCAGCACCATTGTTGACTAATATCTGATTATACTGAGAATTAATTGATTGTCGATATGTTTTGATGGGCTTCGTTTTATTTAACCTTGCGACGAATGTTTCAGTCGTGAAAAGTTTTCCTTGTTGCGTAAGAGTAGTGTATTTTGTTTTAGTAAAGATGCTTTATGTCATCATTAAACGTATAACTGTATGTTCGTATTGATACAATAACTTCTTATTGCAGTAGACGGCAAACGAGCAATTGAGTCACCTGATAGTAAGTAATCTCCACTGCCCATAAAAACACAAAATATCAAATGTGTTGCCAACCTTTAAGGAATATAATGGGCATTGGGAAAGAGAAGAGATGTTTGTGTTTGCGGAAAGTAAACAAGTGGGAGTTGGGAAGGGGAGGGGAATGCTAAGTGTGCCTTTCACTATCGACTAAACGTTTAAGATGAACCTTTGCGGATGAAGATTGACGCACCGCTGTTAAAGTAATGAAAACTCCATATCTCTACAAGCCTTAGATATGTATTTACTCTAAAATACAAGCTAAAGCACATATAGCAAGATACGTCAAAATGATTCCATACTAACCGTCATCAAGCTTGAAGAACAAGGACTGGCAGATATTTTTACAAGTTTCGGGTGCAATGGGGTTCATTAAACTGAAATTGTAATAATAATAACTTAATTCCAATGTACATGGGACCTAGTATTGGCCGGAAAGATGTTTCAAAAAAGATCTTTTCGAGTTTTATTTATCTGAATGGATGACAATGTAGTAAAGTTTAAATCAACAAATATCCGCTCTATTGACTGATAAACCGTACTCGTATGAGTAGGAATGAGGGTGGGTTCGTTCTGCTTCACCGCACACCCACGCCTAGGCAATTACTAACATAACTTATGAACAACTAGACTGCTAGAAAGCATATCCCTAATCCGGAGGCTGGCGATTTCAATACAAGGGCAGCACGAGCATAATGAAACACGCCAAACAATCTGCACGACCGACCGAATACTGAACGTTCCATGAATATCCTCATCTAGTACCCAATTATTGAAGAACGCAGCAATAGGGCGGTCCACACCCAGGAATCCCAATCCGATGTTTATGTCTCTATTCATTATAATGGAAACTGTACTAATTAAAATTGTTTCTTGGCTGTAAAGCGTGAAATAAATCCCCATCGGGTCTCGGGGGCTTGTTGGCAACTTTTTGTTTTGTTTGCCGACGCTACATATTTGTGCGAGAGCGACATTAACACCTCGGGCTTACAATGCGCGCGTTGTCGGCGGTACAAAGGGCCAAGTGGTGCGATTTGCGACCACCACGAGTTTAAATATACGACGCGTTGGGACAAAGTACGCGCGTAACTAACGCATGGATGCGCCACGGCTTTGTTTCTAAACAGATCGCATCTTTTCCGCCTAATAGAATACGTATGTTAATGCGCAGCTGTTTTGATCGAACCTAAATTATTTTCCAGGTGTTTCGTGATAAAATCCGGGGCGTGTGATGATTTTGGATTTAATCTTTGTTATCAAGAATGTGTACAAAACTGAATGACTGACGATACTGTAATTATTAATGTTTTTTTTATCCTAGCTCGGCAAATTCACTACGCTACACCTGATGGTAAATGTAGCGCAATCCAAGAATACTGTCGACTAACGACAGACGATGTGTCTATCGTAGGTCGGCAAAATTATGCCGGCCTGCCTATTTGCTTCTTCACACTCCGTTTAAAGGACACCATATTAAAGGATTTCAATGTAATTAATATATTATCCGATTGTTATCTGAAATATTTTGAATGTCTGAATAAGAGATCGAATTGAGTTTCTATTGCCATAGACGCCTTTAATTTTCTAGTGTAATTCATTATAAACAATACTTACATTCGATTAGGTACTATAAAACTATCTATAAGTACATAATATAGATAAATGTAAATATGAAATTACGCACCCGTCGGAACTTACGATGCTTTACCTTTGACAAATCTCTTCTATCAGGCAACACATATAAAAGAAAAGGGAGTAATTATGTATTTTTTTATTAAATGGTTATCTTAATATTGATTTGTATATTCCATAATTTTATTATCAACTGGACTTATATAATTGTATGATTATAAGGAAAATAGCAATATCTAATACAGTAATAATAACAATTATGTAAAATTTTTATTTATGCTATTTTTAGAACCATTACTGTAATATTTATTTACTCCGAAGTAGTGGTTTTTCTTTACTACGTGGTATTGCCTGGTGTGCAAGAGGTAGGTACCACCGCTTTGTCTATTTATGCCGCCAAGCAGCAGTGTGTAAACACTGTTGTGTTCCGGATTCAAAGGCATTGATGCGAAGTGAAATTACTAGGCATTATGAGACTTAACAACTTATGTCTCAGGGTGACAAATGCAATCCAATATCATACTGTGCTTTGTAATTTAAAGTTCTGTGTGGTGTTGCTTCTGTTTATAGGCAGGTGTGGCGCATACCGTCAGGTGATGTTTGCTTTGAGCTTATATTTTGGTGGCTCACTTGCAATCCGATGCCATAGTCCACATATTGGCGGGTAATCATTGAATTCAAATTTGGACATATGCGGGTCATTAAACCTTATAAAATAATGTAGAGTGCATTACCGGATGTCTAACACTTAATAACTTCCGTAACATAGTTGTGGAGTGCTGGTAAGACGTGGTTGGAGTGGCAATTCGTCCTAAATGCGTCATGTAATAATAATACCAGCCCTGTATTATATACATCGCACTGCTGGTCACTGGCCTCCTCTACAAAATGAGACCTTAGTATTCCTACTTCGAGAAAGAGGCTGATAGAAGAATTCGGTTGGGCTGGGCGGCATTTGGGAAGCTACGTAACGTAACACGGGCTGCTCAAGACCGGGATGGTTGGCGCCCACTTGGGGAGACTTACGTCCAACAGTGGACGGCAACAGGCTGAGATAGACCTTAGTCCACCACGCTGGCCTAATGCGAGTTGGCAGACTTCACACACCATAGTCATACAAATTCGAAATTCTTATGGAGAACTTCTCAGGTATGCAAGTTTCATCACTATGTTTCCTTCACCGTTAAAGCAAGCGATAAATAACAATGAATACACACGTAACTTAGAAAAGTCATAGGTGTATATTCCTAGCGCTGATTTAGAACCTACGACTATCATCTCGACATTCCGTACCATTCCCCGCTGAGCTATCACAGCAAACAAACAATGCGTCATGTAAAAAAAAAAAAAAAAAAAATGATTCTAATTATGAAGCTGGAGGCCACAGTCAGAAAATTCCGATTCCTTTCCTAAGGTTGGAAATGCATCCATAAGTCTTCTGGTATGGTGAGTCTTCAGATCACTTACCATTAGATACCCCACTAACACGTTGGCCGGCGTTTACTGCCTTGGTGGCGCAGTTGTGCGTAAGCGGTACGATTATTGTGCTGAGCTTTCGGGTTCGATTCCCGGATCGGGTAAATATTGGGTTTTTTCGAAATGCTTAGTATCAGCCCGGAGTCTGTTAGAATTTGAATTGTGCCCGGTATGACGATAGGTTCGCCCCCTATCACATCATGGGACGAAAATAAGCTTGGCGTAGTGAGGGTGTACTGGGTACACCTCTATTTACCCCTTCGGGAATTATAGGCGTGAGTGTATATGAAGGTATGTATGTACATTGGCCGGGGTCTGTTATAAAAAAGCCAGAGGCCTCGACAAGTCATAAAATTGGGACCTAACATCATTAGGTATGTACGCGAGTGTACGTATACATGTTTATAGTTTTACTATTAAAGTTATGCGCTTTAGAAATCTTCGTCTATTTCGGAAATATGTATTTGTAATAATGATCTAATACAGACATGTTAAAACATCAGGTTATATAGTACTACGTATTTTTCTCTTCAGTGCATAACGAGGCCCGGAAAGCCAGATATTATTTGTATCCTCTTTCTGTCTCCTGCCCTTATCCCACTCGCAGTGGGGCGCAACATGCTTTTTAATACATGTTACAGAAAGATTTGGCTTGTCGTTTTTACGACCGGCCACCTGCCTGACGTCAACCCCTCTGGGGAGAAACACCCAGTTCCCAAAACAAATATTTGTAGATCACATCATAAAATCCGGATATTATTTGTATTTGTACTAAATCGTAAAAAAACGAAGATTACCAAAGCGCATAAATCGTAGTAGGTATAAGGTGTGCCCCTATTATTTCCGATATGCGATTTATTCAACGAAGTTAAAAGTGTATAGTCCATTCTAATTTAAAATTGAAGTGAATATAAAATTAATGTGGTGCTCACGGTATGCGCGGAACACGGTGTGCGAGCCTGGATGCTGCGACACATTATGTTGCGACTAGCGACACCGAACATGCTACTGACAAAAATGGCCGTGTTCAGTTGCACGTAGCGTGCAAACAAATAAAAGGGCAGAGTTGAAAAATATATTGTCATTAAAACACTTTAATGAATTTTCTTTGGTTTTGTTCTTGTGCAGCTGAATTGAACTGGGGCCTTATTCTCTATGATTGTGTGGATTCGTAACGTGGTCACGTTACGTTGACTTCGTGGAATCGGCATTGAGTGGTATTCTAACGCGATGATGTGCGGTAAGTACGTGGTTTTTTATAAACATTTGACATTTGGTATAAATAATGCCATTCGGTGCTGATTTCGCGAAGATGGCACCTTTATATCTATGGTCATAATACATTAAAGTCTTTAGGTCATGGTGAGTAAGGCCCCTGCAGCCCCGGATCTAAGATTTTTTCCAACCGGGGCAGAAACTTGATAGTGGCGCCTCACTCTCCATCGTTTGAGATAAATTACTTAAAAACTAAAAGAAAATATAAGAATGATGCACATAGGGCCTCTGTGGCGCCTTTTTTTATAAGTCGATGGTGAGCCAACCAAGCTACCGTATGCTAGGCCAGGCCTTCGTGGAGTAAGTATTTTATTTTTAATCATTTTACATTATAAACTGCCGCCCGGGGCGGGTGTCCCGATTTGCCCCCCCTAGATCCGGCCCTGATTACACGTAGTTAACGTAACGCGGGCGAGTTTTTAGTCAGAATATGGAATGGGGTGTAACTTGTTGGTAAATTGGCTTTTAGTACAGGCCATGTTTATGGCTGCTCTGAAGTAAGTCGCAAACAACTTAGCCCAGCTGAAGCTAGTCACTTCACCCGCCATCTCTGCCTAATGTCACCTTCTGGTCTCTGAAAACAATATTCGCCACGCCGCTAGTGACCAACTTCAGGCGGACATGATAGATAGATAGATAGACATGCTATTTTAGCTGGAGATAGTTTTGTTTACAACACGAATGGGCTGGCTCGACCAGGTCGTTACCACTGTCTCACAGGAAACTGACGTAAAGTAGCGGCTTGCTGCTCCGTTTCGTACGATGTGTGATATCCGGAGACTCAAAACCCCTCCCCTTCCCAGTGCCTAAATTATCCCTTTCCCAAAAGGACGACCACACGTCCATGATTCTTGTGGTATTGTGGGAGTATATAGGCGGTGGAAATCACTTACCATCATCACAATCAGGTGACCCGCTAGTTGGTTTGCCGGCGAGTCCTTTTATAAATTGCAGAAAGTATTGTTTTCAAGAAGCGAAAGACTGATAGGAGACGTAACACGGGTATAAAGTGACTTACTTCAGAGTCAGGAGTCCAGTGGCTCGCAGTGCTTTGTAATTCAATATAATGTCTAGTATTGTCTGCATTTATGGGCAAGCGTGGCGCTTACTACCAAGCGAGCGACCGTTTCATCAAGCGTGGCGCTTACTACCAAGCGAGCGACCGTTTCATCAAGCTAGTCAGAACTTTTTTGTTATGGGTTAATAAAAGTCCTCCCATCAACCATTAATCGGATATTTAAGAAATAAATAAATACGCACTCACGCCTGTAATCCCCGAAGGGGTAGGCAGAGGAGTAACCAGTACACCCACATTTCGCCGAGCATATTTCCGTCCCACGATGTGATAGGGGGTGGGCCCATCGGCATACCGGGCACAAAATCCAGACTCCGGGCTGATACTGAGCATTTCGTAATAGAAAAACCCAATAACACCTTTACCCGACCCGGGGAACGAACCCGAGACATCAGCGTTAGCCTCAATCGTAACGCGTACGCATTACAACTGCGCCACCGAGGCAGTCAAATTACAAAAAAAATAAAACAACAACATACAAACTGATATGTCTTCTTTTATTCACAATATATGTGTACTATTTACACGCTGTACAATGCAACATATTAAATAACTATATTAAGTACTTTACAATATATAAACATCTATGTCTATCTACACATATCGTTACAAACAAACGGACATCGAACACACGTAAAACACCAACTGACATTTATGAAAACATTCAGTGCACAATATTTTGACTTTTGTAACATTTACAATATTGTTTAATCGAATCGGGGAATCGAACCCACGACCTCACTTCAAAGACGGCTACTCGCTCACTGCGCCACGGCGGTTGTCTATATATATGTATATACCAATTCTCTTTTTGTCAGTATTAAAATATAGCTAAGGATGAGCGAGAAGGAATTTTATATTTTTATCAGCAATATTATGACGTAATAACATGTTATGATATCAAACATTCACGGTGTTGTGCACATAATGTCAATCCACATACAAAACACAATAATATAAAATTGATATATTACTTATTGAATAAAACTCTAAAAATTACACCAACTAAAGCCTTATTATTTTAACATAGCTGCTCTGTAATACTCGCAATATAGTCTTACAGGTTAATTATAAAATACTAAAAAAAACTATAAACATTCGTAAAAAAATGTGTATAAAAACATTTCAATAAAAAACAACACGTATTGTACATAAATTATTGGAATAGGTATGTACGCTTTTATATTGTTCGCTTAAATGACTTGAAACATAAAATAAAAAAGTTCTGTAAGCTTAGTACGAGTTACAAATACGTTGACATTTTCGAAATCGTATAAAATTACTATTGTCGAAGTGTCAAACTAGTAATTCATACTGTGAAAAAGTAAAGAATCGGCCGAAAACTAATTTCGTATTCGACTAATATGAAATAAAATTAACCATATTATTAATTTTAATTCATCATAGTTCCCACCAGTGGCTACTGCTACTCGACGTATGGACAGAAAACGGAAACTGTCATCGTTTTAGCAAACTATCAAAACTTGTACTAGGCCTACAGCACTTTCCAAGATGCGTAAAATAAATTTGCTGAAGTTTGTAACTTCACTCGCCCTCTACTGGAACAACACTAAACTGAGCTCTTTCCTAAATTATATAAATTTAGATTTCTGTATATTATGTAATTGGTCCTTTTTGCATGGTGCTAAAAACGGACCAATCACGTGACCAGAAATCACCACTATGCGTCCGTGAGCAATATGTGCAGTGGCAGCGGAGACTGTAGACGGCCTCATGCCTATGGGGACCTCGCAATTCTTTTTACAAGTTATCAAAAGTTTATTAAACAGTTTATTTTTATTTATTTCCGTACATCTGAGTAGTATTTGTCCAGAGTCGTCTGGCAACACTATAAGTTAGGCGATTCTGAAATTCCCAAGTCATTAAATTAGGGTTTGTTTGTGTAATTTTTGTCATTTGACTAGCAATAATGCTCGTATACTCATACATTAGTGTATAATTCAATTCATTTAATTTTACGTATTTTTTCTAATTGAGAAATCAAAGAGGCCTCGCATGGCTGATGTCGCCGACGTCCATGTTAGGTCTAGCACAACCACGATGAGGACACACAGTCTATTGTTATCTTACCTACCCTCTGATAGACGTAGGTGTCTGATCTACCCTCGCCTTAACGGATAAAATATATCGGATCAACATTTCCCCTTCCACATGCTAACAGTGTAAAAGATGTCGCATTGAACGGACACCTCTGTGTTTATTTGTAAACACTATGTAGCCTCATAGTAATGCTTATGTACACGAGCGTTAATTTCTAAGAACAATATGCCCCGACGCAGCTCGTGTCTAACTTCAGGCAGGCCAATTTATTTCACGCATATTGTAGTGACCTGCGAGACGTGAAACAAAACATTTCATTTTATCTAGGCCATACGGATCTAGTACTCTACAATAAGACACTTGATAGAAATTACATGGATAAATTTTTCGTGGTTTTATGTATTTACAAATATCAAGTAGAGATAGTGCGCTGAAGGCAAATACTTGAATGTATACTACTAGACAAGCTGCGCGGTACATAGGAATTGTACCACTAAGTCGCGGTCAATTGAGCGTAACTCAATTTTACCATCTCGCTTACTCTCAACTAGACCCTTAACGCGCTATCTGTCTGTGAGCTGTCAAACTCCCGCGTTATGTGACGCAATTTTACTTCTAAACAGCCCGTCTAGTAGTATACATTAAAGTCTTTGGATGTAGGTAGTTAAACCACACATACTTGAAAAAGTAGTTTTTATAAATATTTATTCTAAATGTAGACATTTAGGATAAATATTTTACACGTTATATCTACAATAAAATCAACAATTCTTCACCATATGTTCATTTACATTACCAGTACATTAATCCACATAATTCTGGGATGACAGCAAAAGTTTTCACATTACAACCATACTGGCGAAATCATATACAAGTTGTATTGGACTAATGCCAGTTTTCACCATCAATACCTAAGTCTAGCCCCTAACACATATTAGTCATCTTATTTCGATGATTTTAAGTGTTAATTTTGTTTTCACACCTATGTTTCTAAGGTGGCCCTTAACTACGTATGTCACGTGACAACAAACTTATGTAAGGGGTAGAATTAAGGAATTCCTTAGGTTAAGGGACCCTTAGTTAGGAGGTGTTTGAGGGTACGTTGGTGAAAACGGACATTAGGCTTGTATAGTTCTGAACTGAAGCATTTACAAAACCCATCCAATATAATTTCTTACTCGTGTCTCGCACAACTACAATCTACCAAAAATATATATTAAAAACGTGTGCACGTCAGTCTGCAATCTGATATAGATTTGGTAACATTCGTCCGACACAAACTGTCCCTTACATAATATAATTAAATGCGAATAAAATATACTCATAAACTCACCGAGACTAGTCATTTGAGTCTTTGGCTACGACTTGATTAAATATACGCATCAATCGTTTATATAACAACAGCGGGAAAGACGACACGTGTAAACACATTTTTTTTATACTAATTAGTTTTATAAAATAAATATGAATACCTACCATAAATACAACCAAAACTCTAACTCTAATTCCAAAATAAATCTAAATTGTTGACACAATATATAAATAAATACACCCAACAGTCACACACATAGTCCTGACCCCACACTAGGTAAACCCTTTATCGTGGGTATCAAGAACTACGGGGGACTTGCGGTCCCATAACACCCAGACCAGAGACAAATTTTATTTTTATTTGTGAATCAGACAAACATTTGTCTAGGTGCGGGAATCGTACCCACGGCCTCACGCTTCGCAACCGACTACTCGCCCGCTGCGCCACGGAGGATGTCAATGTTAGAACCTAGGCATGTTTTAAAATATTGTTTTACAAACTCAATATCCCAACACCCTACACATAATACTTTTGCGTTATTGTTCTACAAACGACCGCATAATAATAATAAAAACTGTATTAACTAACTGCCACAGTATATATATAACCCGCTAAAATGCTGGCAATACTAAAATAAAGCACACGTCCATTATTGTCATCATCATAATCAAATAAGTTTTAAAATAATTAATATTTGAAATAAAGCAAATAATGAGAATTATAAAGGTAAAAGATGTTATTTTTACAGAAACGTGGTACAGTACCGTCTTTAGTAAAGCTGAAGTTACGAATACGAGCAAATAAGGAAATATAGTGAGAATTTACAAAAATACGAAGAGTAATAAATAAAAAAAACAATTAATTATTTTTCATTTTTCAATTGGGCAACTCAAGTATTATTATAATTAGTTAGTATTGCTAGGATAAAATAAACAGTTAATGTAATATTTTTAAGGTAATGTTTTTCTAAAGTGCACATTGAGTAAGCTTTACGTTTTTATTTTTCATGATCGTATTTTTATAATCACATTATTAGACGTATATAAGCGATACAGATTTCTATATAAGTGTAAAGTACAATATTTACTACCTTTATTTAACAAAAAATATTATCGATTTAAATAAGAAAATAATCTTAAAATTTATTGCGTTTTCACTAAAACATGTCCCAATTTTTGTAAAAAATATATTAAAAATCTATGGACTAAGGCCTAACCCCTCTCATTCAGTAGAGGAGTCCCGTGCCCAGCAGTGGGACGAGTATAATACAGGGCTAGTATTATTATATTAAAAATCAATTCATTGGTACTATTAAAACTGAAAATAATATCGGCACTAGAATTATTTAGGTGAATTCACACATTTCAGATACTACATGATACCTCATGATATATTTTGAACAATACACACAAGGGATTATTCTTATAAATGTTACTTACCATCATATCGCTAATAATACAAATAAAATATTTTATCTGAAAAATTACCTGATAATTATATAAATGTTGAAATATTGTAAATAAACCAGTACTAAGGATACTTCAGATCGAGATTTCACGGATTCGCGTGGGATACAGTGTGCAAACACTCTTACACCCGGTTTCTGAAAGGCTGATCAAATCAACATTCATGTAACAGAACGCTGATTTTGGTACCGCTGTCAAATCAATTCGAGTTGCTGATACGTTAAGCAGTGAAAAATGAAATAATATTTGATCTCTCTTTAGTAGCGTTTGATATACGACTTTTCATATTAATTTGAAAGTTATGTTAACTAACATGTGTGTCAAATCAAAGGTGTTGACCACGTTTCTAGCAATCCAATTTCGACTTGACATTTGATTAGTTAATTTTACACTGATCAGCCTTTCAGAAATCGGGCGTTAGTGTACTTAAAACAATCGTTCAGATGTACCATCAATGTGTGGAATATCTTATACAAATGGGCAGTGAAATTCTTACAAAGATTACACTAAGCAGTAATCGAACCCACCCGCGCCATTACACCAACTAAACTACGGTTAAGACAATAGTCCAATCATTGACCATTTGGACGCGGGTGAATACGCTTATATTATTATACTATACAAAAACTTTGGGTCCGAAGAAAAAATAATGGGACTGAAGAAGTAAAATTATACATGTTATTAGATCATATCGGGTGTATACCGTCTTTCAATGAATATATTAATTAGTATATCTGTAAAAGGTTGAAGGTTGGCATACTATATATAAATAGAACTAAAAACTACAGGAATAGCATATTTTACCTGTTCATTTAATAAATAAATACACACAACAGTCTCACACATAGTCCTGACCCCATACTAGGTAAACCTGTATCGTGGGTATCAGGCACTACGAGGGACTTACAGTCCAACAACACCCAGACCCGAAACAAATATTTGTTTGTGTAAATAGTACACAAACACTTGTCTCAGTGCGGGATCGAACCCGGGGCCACTCGTTTCACAGCCGGCTAATTGATCGCTGCGCCACGAGGGCTGGCAAAATTAATTATTCTATGTTACATTTTGTTAACATTTGCTTTTATTCAAAAAATATTCTGTTAAAAGTGAGTTCCAATTTTTTTATCGGTTTAAATACGAGACCAGTAGATTATGGGCAGGTATGTTGCTTCCCATAAGGCGAGCAACCGGCTCGTCTCGTCATTCAAGCTAATATGAAATAACTCTTGTCTCTCCCGTTGAGAACTTCCTAATTATTTATTTTTCTTTGAAAGCACAGTTTTCAATATTTTTCCTTCGAAACAAACGACATTAATACATCAATCTATATCTATATCTCACTACTTCGCAAATGGTGCGTCTATCTTTACATGATATTATGTAAAATAATTTATCTACACGTTATTATATTAGGAATTATAATTTAAACTTCGCTGAAGCACCGATATGTCGTGATGGACTATTAAGCTGGCGCATTGCCCACAACTCGATGTGTGGAAATTATGACTTAGTATAAATATTAAATGAAGTAGCTTAGTCTATGTCTGCCGCCAAGTAACAGTATGTAAACACTGTTGTGTTCCGGTTTGCCAGTGAAATTACTGAACATTATGAGACTTAACACCTTATGTTTCAGGGTGATGAACACATACCAATGCTATGCAGTATTTTGTAGTTCTAAGTTCTGTTCTAAGTGGTGTTGGGTCTGTTTATGGGCAGGCGTGGCGTTTACCATCAGGAGAACGACCTGCTCGTTTCGTCACTCAAGCTAATTAAAATAAAATAAGAAAACAAGTCAAGATTATTTTAGCTAGATGGATAGATAGATAGAATATTCTTTATTGCACACTAAATAAAGTAGGTAGCTTAGCTATTTTGTTATCATACGATTCACTAGTGTCTAGGACGACTGATTAAGCTGACTAGAATATATATTTAGCATAATTAAAAATATGATAATAGCGAAATACAAAATCGAAATAATATTTGAAACCGTATAAAAAAAAGGTTCAAAGTACTTAGCGAATCTACGAGTGGTAGAGCCACGCTGTAGACTATTTTGTCTACAGCATGAATGGGCCGGCTCGTCCGGGTCGTTACCACTGTCTCACAGAAAACCGGCGTAAAGTAGCAGCTTGCTGCTGCGTTTCGTACGGTGAGTGAGATATCCGGAGGCCCAAATATCCCTCCCCTTCCCAATCCCTTATTATCCCTTTCATTTAAGGTCGGCAACGCGCCCATGATTCTTTTGTATTGTGGGCGTACATGGTCGGTGGTGATCGCTTACCATCAGGTGACCCACTTGCTCGTTTGCCGGCCTATACTAAAAAAATAAATAAAAAAAAATACGCTAAATACTTTATTTAATAGAGTTACATCGATGGCAACGTGATTGTAGGGCCGGATAATTGGCAAACCGGGGCACCCGCCCCCGGCAGCAATTTCAGGGGGCGCCAAAATCATAATATAATATGATTAATAATAAACTTGCTCCCCAAAGCGCCTAGCATACGGAAGCCTAGTTGGCCCACCGTCGACATGTAAGAAAAAGGCGCCACACAGACCCTTTGTGCATCATTATTTGCTTTTCTTTTAGTTTTCTTAAGTATTTTATCTCAAACGCTAGAGAGCAGGGAGCCACTATCAAGTTACTGACCCCGTTAAAAAAAAATGATCCGGGACTGCGTCAGTGTCCGTATTGGTGCCGCTTGGGCTAAGTGGCGGGAGGTCACAGGCGCTACTTGCGACAGAAAGATACCAATGAGAATTAAAGGTCTCAAATACAAGACTATCACTCGGCCCATACTCCTGTACGGATTATTTAATGTCCACAATGACTAATCTGAGAACTGAAAAAGCTTTGTTGTTAAATACTATGATTATTAATCAGTGATTGATTTCGCAAAAAATATTTTCATCGATATTATGTCGAAGGAATGAGATGCAATTTTCAACAAAAAAAATCGCGGTCTAGTGCCGACGTCACACCTAAGTTGAGTCCTAAAGTGAATACATACATCAACGACAGTTGAGTATTTAAGTCAATATTTCCACACAACGCCGCGGCAGAATCTGCGCGAGCCTTTATTTCACTAAAACTTACTAAATACCTTCACTAACACTTTAGAATATAGCTTTACACGTTTAGGGACAGATGGCATCATTATCATTAGGTACATCATTTAAAAATCCATTCTGATTTTACGAACAAAAAGTGTACAACCGCGTACAAAATGTTTGCAGAAAATATATCCACAGACAAATAAATATACAAGACGTCACAATACAGAGTACAAGTACCTACGCGATCACATGTCCTAATGAATTACTTAGCTTACTAAACTGTGAGTTATATAGGTATCTAAGGATTTTTCTTTGCACATTTTAAATAAGTATCGTACCTAATTTGCGCAGTTATAGCTCTTATACGAATTGACGCATACATAGACAGAATATTATAATCAAAAGTTGAACACTTAACACACGTTCTTTTATGCACAGGACGACTCAATGTTTGCATCTCGAATGCAATGATTTTTTCTCAAACTTATCCCAAATGTAAAAGTTGTAGTTGATAACGCTTATTGTACACTTTTTGTTAAAAATGTATGTAGAACTTCATATTCACGAATTGACATGAAAGTAATCAGGGTATAATAACTAGAATCTTATTGTAGAAAAAATAATTTCTACAGTCGTGGGAATGGCAAGTAAATAATAATTTCATTTAGATTCAAATACCAAACATAACTTAAATTAAACCTTGTCATGTGTATAAGCCCCGATTTAGATAATATTTGAGCTACTTAATGGTACTGTTAATCTAACAGAGCAAGTATCAAAGTTTGATCGCTTTTTATAAAACTCTTCGGCAAGGCGCATACCACAGTCTGGACACATACAAATTGCTGTTGACTGAAAACCGGTCATCATTATAGCTGGTGATACCCACTCGATTAACAATGTTACCACGTCATTTGTCGGGTAAATTTCACCCCACAAAACACGATTGCCCCATCTGTACCTTGTTTCAAATAAATTTTTACATTATGAACGGCAAAATCTTTGTATTTCCATTTCAGCTGGTGGCGTATTTTCGGGCCGCTAATTAAGTTTCGCTTTTAATCGCTACAATTTGAAACAGGGTTTAGACCTTACTGGCAGACTGCACGATGTTCAGACTGTGGCGCACTGATTATCGTATAAAATCGATCGATTTAAAATGGCAACACTGTGCCCCATCGACTAAACATACAACTATCATCGAATTTACCCGTCATAATAATCGACTTACGTCATTTATATTACAAACACAATGATTAATTATCTAATATTTGCTTATATTGCAACATTACCATCGAACGCCACGCAAGTACCGACATTACACCGAAGAGGCGAACAGATATGTTTTGGGTACAAAAAAATAGAATGGTCCAATTAAAGAAACGAGTAAGTCTACTGAAGGACTTATTGATATGACATCATTTAAAAATGTTACATTATAGAAGACGTAATAATTTAGTGGAAGGGTTCCTGACGCATTTTAGTACCCGACTAGATGAAAAACACGCAGTTATTGTTTGTTCAGGCGACTCGCGTTCCAGGTTAACCAGTGCATATCCAGTAAGTTCAAGCCGGCATAACTGTGCCGACCGTCGATTGACGCAATATATTTTAACGGTCGACATTATATTTAGACTGCGCTATACTTTACATCAAGTTCATGTAGTTGTTTTGCCGTAACAGGAAAAAAAGATCAAAAAGCCCTTGTGAGTGGAGTTAATGATGTCTTTAATTGTACCTTTCTATTGGAAGTAGATACAATGACCAAATCCTAATTAATATCATAATTACTATGACATAGTATGTGCAATCAAGCAAACGTCAGTCAAACAATCGCTCAGAACGAATGCATATTTATAAAATAGTATAATTCCCCAAGGCATTCTTAAGCTCAAAAACAAAGTATATTTAAAAATCAATGTGAGTATATCATTTTACATCAGCTCAGACAAATAAAACTCCAAGACGCCACATTAAAATTTCCATTGTGTGATCATGTTAAGGTACAGTCTGTATCTAAGGTGCAACTATTCACAAGTAACAATTAACTTATTCTGTCAACGCTTGTATTTACATACATCATATTATATTTTTTGGGATGACAAATTAAAACAATCACCAATAACGCCATACAATATCATGATTGTTTTCATTGAAAGCAGTCTGTGGCGTCTTATTTTTATTGATCTGTTCAGCACTTTTGACGTTGAGCATACAGTCACGCAAAAATCCACTTAAAATTACTATTTCTATATCGAGTGTGTATAAAATGGCACAGTTAAGTAAAGTGAGATCTCGTTTCAAGTGTATGGGATTTTTCCGAGACTGTAATGGGACTGTATATCGAATAATTGGACTGTATATCGAATAATTGGACTGTGTGGACTTTTATGGCGCTAATGTATTTTTGTATCCAGCCAGCCAATCTATATCCAGTAAGTTAGGCATAATCCTCAACATTGAGGGACACAATGTCATGTCACTCTGGATTTTAAACCCTAATAACGGTTGTAGCTTTAATTCTTATTTTTAGGAAATCGTCAAAGTTCGTTCTGTTAGAACTTCAGCGACGATATATAAAAATACAATAATATTACAAAGCAGATGGGCTGCACACTCTTATATTCCTTTGCCCATTCTTCTAACGTACCGTTAAAAAAATTAAAAAATACCTTATGTTTCCTAATTTAGAATCTATTTAAAAACAATACACTATAAAATTCCACACAGTCTACGTGTTTGAAATGATTCAATGTGATTTAAATCTACATACCCTGGTATTGGGGACGATATACCCGTCGTTTCTTTACAGCCTTCATTCTATAATGTTATTGTCCATACCTTTTACTCCCAGTTCCATCGTTTGGGGGCCCTCTTAAACTCCATTCACATTAAAAAAAAAATACACCCAGATTCATATGCGTCAATCAACTATAATAATAGTGATTTATTTATTTCTTAGAATTCAATTATTTCTACATTCATAACCAGTTATTGCTCTAAACTCAGTTACTGAGTACGGAAATAATCTTAATTGACTTCTCTGGAAAATAATCGAACTCTAAGAAATGGCTCGATAAGTTTTGACACCTTTGAATACGGCAATTAGGCTTCAAATAAAAACAAATAGATTTAATTATTTTTCCATTAAGAATCGCATAATATCGATATTAATTTCGTCGAAAAAAAATATTTTACGGATGAAACTATTTTCCCTAAAAATAGGGAAATATGCAATTAACATGTCTTAACAACGCATTGCTTACAACAATTGTAAGGAGTAGTCAAGACACATATCGAGGGTGAAGCTCTTACAGTGCAAAATTTAAAAAATCCTAATTAAATATACAGAAATAACTTGTATAAAGGCAGCCAGGACATAAAGAGATATTATATTGCATCGGTCATTGCTAAAAGGTTAATAATTTTCACGTACTTTTCTTTTGACTTTCGCACTTGACCTTCACTGACATTTTGTTATTCGATATCCTAGTAAACACAAATAATTTACCCCTGTAACTCAAAATGTTGCAATCCCCACATCCCACAAGAGGGCCCCAAACCATCTCCATTCGATTACAACGCTCCAATATCCGGGTAAGCATGCGGCACGCCGGAGCCAGTCTCCCGATACTGCAGGGGATCCGCCCTGAACTCCACGGCCTGTAACGCCATGTGACCATATATGGCCGCGAAACGGTCTATACATGCCGATCTTTGGGACATGTGGCGTGCGTCCGCAGATAACATCTCGGTGTTCGTACATTCGGGACATTTGAATTTTTTACGCGGTGTTACCTGAAATTTTAAAGTGTTGTGTGAATATTTGCAAGAATTTGTACTTTTTTTTGAAGTGAAAACTTCTTTAGCAACGTTGTGATTTAAAATCGATGAAACGAAAAAAGACAGACGACACATAAATTCACTAGATTTAACGTGGGAGAATATGAGGTAGGAAGCATTATACATTTCCCGAAATTTTACTTTCGTCTCATTATCTTAATGCCAAACTTTTTGTAGGTTTCACTTCTACCACGTGTGAATTGCACACATGTTTTTTTTTTTGTTATAGTGGAAACTTATTCTAGGAATCATAAAGACAATGTTAGAGAAATTATATAAATATGATACAAGTATTATAATATGATTACACTTATGAGCACAGCCCTCCTTCACTAATAAGAGGAATTATGCCTTAGTCATAAGAATAATATATCTTTATGTATGTATTATACATTGCCCTCTCTTACTTCTTCTCTTATCTCCATCCTTTGGTTGCCTGTAAGAGATTGCCCTGAGCGTAAGGCCGCCAATGGTACTATTATTTTTCATATACTTTTACTTTTAGTGTTGTACAATAAAGAATTATTAATAAATAAAATATGTTCTTCCACCTGCCCTTATCCCACTCGCAGTGGGGTCGGCGCATGTTTTTTAACACATGTTACAGAAATTTGTAATTTTAGAAAACACCCAGACCAGAAGCGAATATTTGTGCGGGAATTAAACCCGTGGCCTCTCGCTTCACAACCGGTTACTCGCAATTTCAGTACACATGACGCCAAATAAAAACGGACCAATCACGTGTACATAAATCGACACTTAGCAAAGAGCTCACTTGAGTGTTGTTCTATAATACGGGCCTAAGAGGAAGAATACGAGCCTAAGAGGAAGAATACTGACCTTGATTGGCGGTTTTCTGGTAATGTTGGCGACCAGGAAGTTCATAGCGATGTCCTCGCAGTTGAAGGCGTCGTCGACCCACTCGCGCACGGCGGCGGGCATGCGGTTCGTGTAGTACCACGACCATATCTTGTGATGGAACGCTGCGCCAGTCAGCACCTGCGGATGACGATCATGAGATTGTGGTTAGTGATTTCTTATGTTTACGCGAATATTACATACATACGCACTCACGCCTGTATTCCCTGAAGGGGTAGGCAGAGGAGTAGCTAGTACACACACATTTCGCCGAGCGTATCTCCGTCCCACGATGTGATAGGGGGCGAGCCTATCGCCATACCGGGCACAAATTCCAGACTCCGGGATGATACTGAGCATTTCGTAATAGAAAAACCCAATACCATTTTACCCGACCCGGGGATCGAACCCGAGACCTCAGCGTCGGCCTCAATCGTAACGCGTACGCATTACAACTGCGCCACCGAGGCAGTCCACTATTCTCATTGAAATAAAACTATTTTATACGGATTTCATCGCGGAGTCTGTAAAACTGATTCCATGTCATAAAATATTTCCAGTATTAGTCATTATTCCAGTGAAAAATAATTTAGTAGTGTCACGTGGTCATTTCTATTTATGAGGGTATAATAAAAGTCATGACTCTTACATACGGAGTTCTAAATATAATATGTACTTAATGTTTCTTAGAACCGCACGGCCCTTAACCTTGGCAACACGTCATCTCAAGGAACACTGTACACGGTAGCGAAGCTTCATAAGACAACTGACGAAAGATTGGTTCAGCGAAAATGTTATAAATGTTTACCCGACTTCAAAAAAGGAGGAGGTTCTCAATTCGGCGCGGAAATTCCTTTTATTTTTGTTTGTTTTTTATGTACTAGGGGCGTTGCCCATATTTTTCCACAAAACATAAAATAAAAAAACACTTAAAGTCCGACGAATATGAGACATATCTTACTTTCTTCCCCACATTATTCTGTATCGATTGGTAACGGTCTCGACCCCATACCCCTAGCGGTTTCGGAGGAGATAGCGTGATAAGCTTTTGGCAGCGGCGGCGGCGGCGCCAGTTACTTTTTTTAGAATAGAGAGATGTAGTACATCGATCGCCCACGTACGACCATAATACCAAAAGAATTATGGGCACTTTGCCGACCTTTAAGGAAAGGGATAATTAAGGGATTGGGAAGGAGAGGGATTTGGGCCTCCGGATATCTAACTCACCGTACGAAACGCAGCAGCGAGCTGCTACTTTACGTCGGTTTTCTGTGAGACAGTGGTAATGAATGACCTGGGCGAGCCGGCCCATTCATGTTGTAGACAAAGTGTCTACAGCGTGGCTCTACCACTCTAAAGAGAAACCACTACCACATGTTACAGAAAGATTTCGCTTGTAGATTTTACGACCGGCCGCCTGGTTGACGTCCACTGTAATGGGCAGGCTAGGCGTGGCGATTACCATCAGGCGAGCGAGCTACTCGTGTCGTCATTCAAGCCAATAAAAGTATATCGCAATGTAAGATAGGTCCAAGTAGTATAGCTCTAGGCGCTGTTAAATCGCTTGAAGGTCGACACGCTGTTGATTCGATCTATTTTAAACCGTGATTGACGCTGTTTACTGGCATATTATCTGGACGCTATATTACTGGTCTCTATGCATAACATGTGGTACAATATGGGCCAACGAACCTGGCGTGAAATGTAAACAAACCAAATAGATGAATGAAAAAACTAGGACGGGTAGTTAATCATCGCATTTTTTTACATACGTAGTTCGTACATACTTAAGCTCACGCCTATATCCCTGGCGGGTTAGGTAAAGATGCAACTGCCATGTTCAAGTTCCGTCCAGATTATTTCGGTCCCATTATGTGATAGAGATAAGAGATGAGCCTATCACCATACCGGCCACAAAATCCAATCCCGGATAACTCATGTGTTTTTTTTTTTTCGAATCAAAAACACAAGTCATGATTGCCCTGGAATGTGAGCTCACAGGATTCTGAGCCTATTTACGCTTTTTATTTCCCGCGGGGAAAATCCCGATTACGGATACCTTCCCAGCCCCGGGGGATTATGGCGGACATACCAACCTTCCGACCCAGTTGTCTGAACGTCGGCTGGGTCCAGTCGCTAACCAAAAAATCTATATGCTGTTATACCGACTAAAAACTCCATGGTGGCCTTCTTCAGCGCAAGTGGGACGGTCCCGGGGGATTCTGAGTATGCTCTGGATTGCTGCCGGAATCGTCCCTGCGCTCTACTAATTCGTGTCCCGTCTCTTAGGGGCCCTCACAATAAGGACGCCTTTCTATGTTAAAAGTATCAAGATATTTCGTTCTGCCCTCCATTCCAGACTCCCACCGAGAAATGTACAATTGTACATACTTGACAAAGCATGAACGCTGCGCAGAAGAGACCGCAGACGGCCTCAGATATGCCTCTTAAGATAGGCAGGGAATACCGTGGTCGAATTCCACAAAAGACCCAATCCACTTTGAATTTTTAGAATTCTGTATGTATGTATTCTGTATGAACACTACTACATTTTACACAAAAATACTCTATTTTTGTGTTAATAATTTGTGTATCGACAGTTTTGTTTACATTTTGTGCCAAGTTTATTGGCCTAAACTATAGAAGCGTCGTTCGTAGAGTATAATTATTTACGACCACGTCCCAAGTCAATCAATTCTTTGTCAAGTTTGTCGTCGCGAAAAACATGGTTAGTTCAAGGTGAGATCTATGCCCGATATGGTAATAGGTTCGTTCCCTATCAGATTATGAGTCGGCTATACTGTTAGCGAAATATCAGTACATTTATAGCAATACTTCTATGACAATAAAAACATGTAATTTTTATGTTTTTGTGATGAATACACATATTGGAAAATGAAAGGCTCGTACTATGGTGTGGTACACGAAAACTGTTTTATAACAGAGGCCGAGAAACGAGCAAGTCGGTCACCTCATGATAAGTATCTCGATCTCTACCTCCGAACACACTTATCAGAGAATTATTATTAGGGAAAGGAATTGGGGCTTCGGAAATCTTACGCAACGTACGAAACGCTATAGTTTTTTTTAATTGCATAGGCGCCATACGAGCAAGTGATTCACCTGATGGTAGGTGATCTTAACCGCTCATGTACATCTACAGCGTGGCTCTACCACTACAAGCTGTCGTCTTTATCACGTCGTGTCGCGTCGGTTTTGTGTGGCTCATTTGTGGCGTAGAAAAAACTCTACAGCGTGACTGTATCACTTACAAAACACACTTCGTCTTATGTTGGACACAGTTTTTACCAATGTAAAATGTCTGGTCCAATACCGACGCACACATCCACATATTGGCTCAAACACATTACATAGATGCAAATAGGTCTAATGTAGGGCAGGGGCTGTACATTAATTACCAACTAATCGTTACAAACATCATTCCCGCCACAAAATATGTTACGCACAAACATAAACGCTTATCAGATTGTAATTGTATGCGAGGTGGCGTGTTGTCAATGTTTGGTTTCGCATAGAAATCTGTTACAACGTATTAGGGTTGCAGCACACACGATCGTTTTTTTTAAATAGCTTGTATGAAGAAACGAGCAGGTCGCTCGCCTGACGGTAAGCGCCACGCCTGCTCATAAACAGAAGCAACGCCACACAAAACTGCAAATAAGAAAGCATTGCATGACACTGGACTGCGCTCGTCACTCCAAGACATAAGGTGTTAAGTCTTATTGTTGCTTGGCGGCAGAAATAGACGGCGCGGTGGTACCAACCCAGCCGGCCTCTCGCATACGAGGGACCTACCACCTTGTGGGCACAGAATAATTGATTTAAGTCTTATTGTTGCTTGGCGGTAGAAATAGACGGGGCGGTGGTACCAACCCAGCCGGCCTCTCGCATACGAGGGACCTACCACCTTGTGGGGTACCAGAATAATTGATATCGGTTTTCTGTGATACCTATCAAGCCCACCGATTGATGCTGTAGACAAAATTATTTACAGCAGATCTACTCACTTATATTCTATGACATTCTCTACCACTTACTGTGTTCGATAGCAGAACCGGAATGGTAAGTTTTAAATGCTTAGATACTGTACTGCGTTTCGGTATTTTGTTTCTAAAATTCGATTAAATCGCCCGATTTCCGATACTAACGCCCAGTTCCTGAAAGGCTGATCAATACTAAATTAACTAATCAAATGTCAGATCTCATGTCAAGTCGAAATTGCGTTGCTAGAAGCGTGATCAACACCTTTGATTTGACACACATGTTAGCTAACATAACTTTCGAATTAATATGAAAAATCGTATGTCAAACGGTACTAAAGAGAGATCAAATATTATTATTTTTTTCGTTTCAGCAACTCGAATTGATTTGACAACCAGTGCCAAATCAAAGTTCTGTTAGTTGAATGGTGATGTGATCAGCCTTTCAGAAACCGGGGAACAGTATCGCGTGTGCGGTGTCTCGCTATAGCGTTTCCGAAAAGCGACAAAATCGCCGATCACCGTTGTAAAAGTGTCGTATGTGTAAAGGCCCTAACTATGAAATCATTAGCGAGATTAAATGGATATCAACTGGTACATTCAGCGTTTGTTGCTGGAATTGGCAATTTATTTTGAATATGGATTTGTATTTACGTACTAATTGCAGTAATTACAGCAGTGTTTAATAATAATAATAAATACACCCAACAGTCACACACATAGTCCTGACCCCACACTAGGTAAACCTGTATCGTGGGTATCAAGAACTACGGGGGACTTGCGGTCCCACAACACCCAGACCCGAAACAAATTCTTGTGGATCACACAAATATTTGTCTCGGTGCGGGAATCGAACCCACGGCCTCTCGCTTCGTAGCCGGCTACTCGCCCGCTACGCCACGGAGGCTGCATATGTTACTTCCTACTAATATCATAAATATGAAAGTTTGGATGTTCGTGAGTTTGTGAATCTGTGGGCTGCTTTACTTACGTCCGGTTTCTGAAAGGCTGATCAATGTAAAATTACCTAATCCAATGTCAAATCTCATGTCAAGTCGAAATTGGGTTAATAGAAGCGTGATCAACACGTTTGATATGACGCACATGTTAGTTAACATACATTTCAAATTAATATGAAATATCGTATGTCAAACGTTTAATTATTATTTTTTTCATTAAATAACGTTTCAGCAACTCAAATTGGTTTGTCAGCGGTGTCAAATCAAAGTTCTGTTAGTTGAATGTTGATTTGATCAGTCTTTCAGAAACCGGGTGCAAGACTGACTACCTTTATTGAATTTATTTATAAGCATAATATGTAGACTAGACTGCCTCGGTGGCGCAGTTGTAATGTGTATGCGTTATGACTGAGGCTGACGCTGAGGTCTCGGGTTCGATCCCCGGGTCAGGTAACAGTGATATTGGGTTTTTCTGTTACGAAATGCTCAGTATCAGCCCGGAGTCTGCAATTGTATCCGGTATGGCGATAGGCTCGCCCCCTATATGGGACGGAAATATGTTTGGAGAAATGTGGATATACTGGTTACACCGCCTACCCCTTCGGGGATTACAGGCGTGAGTGCGTATGTGAAGTCTAACAACCTGCATAAGGGCAGCGTGATGGAGTAAGGCCAACCACTGTAATTTAATAGAAGCCTGTGCCCAGCAGTGGGGCAGTGTATAACACAGGGGCGATATAACTTTTTTATGGCAGAGGCCGATAAACGAGCAAGTAGGTCACCTGATGGTAAGTGATTTCCACCACCCATGAACATTCACAATATGATTAATGGCTGCGTTGCCGACCTTAAAGGAAAAGGGTACGATAAGGGTTAATTAAGGGATTGAGAACGGGAGGGGGGTTTGGGCCTCCCGAATCTTCGAAAGCTAGTAGTAAGCTGCTACTGTACGTCGATTTTTTTTGAGGCAGTGGCACCATTGTCGTCCATTCATGCTGTAGACAAAACTGTGGACCGGCGTTGTTCCACCACTTACTATTATTTACTTCCTCCGTGGACGTCCCAAACATGTTTTGGCAGATCCCAACGACTCCATCACAGTCGCTATCGAAGCAGCACTTTCCTTGCCCAACCCGAATCGCAACAATAATGAATACGCGACCCCGACATAGGACACGCCTGCGAGTCCGAAGAGCTCCCACAACTGGCCCTCGGCATAATGATGTGCAGAGACGGCCCTAAACTATACTCCCCAACGATTGCTCAAGCTGAGGTCTAAGCCTTCTAAAAGGCGCCTCTGTGCTTAATCGCTACTAAATACACTACACATATTTCTGGCTACAGCGCCATAAGCGCCGGCTTTATTTTTAGGTGAAGCTGTAAAAGCAATATAGGCTAACAGCACAAATCCATTCGAAAAAAAACTATTATTTACAAGAACTCACCATAGATATCTGGTTGGTCCACTCGCTGTGGTATCGCCACGAGTTGGTCACGTTATCCCAAACGTGCAGTCTGGACGGAAACCCCACTATTCGGTCGGGAAATTCTCTCCACACATCGAAACTGAAAATAATACCATGTTAAAGATATTAATGTTGGGCGCATACCCAACAGTCCCAAACATAAACCTGAGCCCGCACTAGGTTAACCTATAATAAAACTTCAATACTGTTTATTTAATAAAGGATTTTATTTAATAACTCTTACAACTGCAATTGCTATACCAGTGTAATAGAATAATTAGCCAATAACGTTTCACGTATAATTTCCATCCGAACCCTTTTTTGCGTTCCCGCCAATTGTTCCATCTTGTCTTTTTTACTCGCGTACCTATATAAAGGCACAAGCACAATACTAGTGCTGCCATATTTTCTTTTCATAAAACATTTATTTGTTGGTTTTTGCATAAAATCATGACAAACCTGTATAATGGGTATCAGGAACTACGAGGGACTTACGGTCCCACAACATCCAGATCAAAAATAAATATTTGGAGATCACACCAAAAAAAACTCTGTGCCGGGAATCGAACCCGCGGCCTCTCGCTTCACAGCCGACTACTCGCCCAATGTGCCACGAAGACTGTCCTACACAATTGATAAGAAAATAAAATGTTAAAAGTTAAAGTACAGATTACGAAACCCACGGTGCGTGAGGCGAACTCGTGCTTAATTAGCTGGCAAACGAGCAAATGGGTCACCTGATACTAATTGATTTTTACCGCCCACAAACACTCATAAACCCAAAATAATCATGGGTACGTTGCCGATCTTGGAGAAAATGGAGATTGGGAAGGGGAGGTGGATTTGGGTCTCCAGAAATCACACTCAACTATGAAACGCAATAGCAAGTTGCCACTCGTGAAGTGGTATTCTGTGAGATAGTGGTACTAACCCGGTCGAGCCGACTAGTTCACGCTGTAGACAAAACTGACACTTACTGCATTTCATTGATCCCATTCATAGGCGTTTAGCATATGCAACACGAGATAATTTGTCGACTCTTTTTGCTGTAAAAAACCAGTTTTATCTGGTTATATCTATATACCTACCGAAGTTAACATGGTTGCATAAAATACTCGACTCGTTATGTCAAATATAATAATACTAGCCCTGTATTATATAGTCCCACTGCTGGGCACGGGCCTCCTCTACTGAGAGGGGTCAGAGCTTGGTCCACCACGCTGGCCTAATGCGGGTTGGCAGACTTCACATATCTTCGAAATTCTTGTGAATAATTTCTCAGGTATACAGATTTCCTCACGATATTTCCTTCACCGGTAAAGTAAGTGATAATTAACAATTAATACACACATATCTTAGAAAAGTCAGAGGTGTATGCACTTGTAAATGTAAAGATAAAGAAGAGAAAATAGTACATTCAACCTCTCTGTGGTATTTTGTCTACGAAACCTAACATGACGAACGCGACGTAATTTTATCGAATGTTGACACTTTTAAACGAGATATTTATCGATAATCATCATTACTCTCGCGTGCGAGATATGTCGTGTTGCATATCCTAAGCCCCATGGTGTAGTGTTTTTAGCCTGAATACAAAATCAACAACAAAAATTGTCTTTAAGATCTTCAAATGGTCGTCAATCTTAGTTTCTGAAATTGTGTATTTAAGTAATTCATTTTAACAACACAAATTAATTCTACTAAAATCTGTATTTCCCGTACACACAAAACACGATACAATAACAAAATAAATATTATCTGTAATAAACATAACTATCCACGTCACACTTTCTAGTCTCTTCCGTCGCTAACAAAAGCAAATCAATCTTGAGCGAGTGCCCGTCGTGACAGCGTCTGGTTACAGGGTGACCATTCGTCCGGATCTACTCGGTTTTTTTTTAAATCAAAGGCCTGCTAACGAGCAAATGGGTCACTTGATGATGAGTAATTTCCACACCATGAATACCTACAATACCAAAGGAATGATGGATGCGTTGCTGGCTATATAGGAGAGAAATGAAGATTAGGTAAAGGGGAAGGAATTGGGAATTGTCTAACTGGCCGTACAAAACGAAACAGAAAAACTGCTACTTAGTACTACCAGTTTTCTGTTAGACAGTGGCGAATAGTGATAGCCGGAGCTGGTTTCTTCTAAATAACAGAATACATAAAACAGTTTTACTAATACGATTGAAGTTTGATCAATATTCAGTGAAACATTTAGAGCTATTTTCATTTTATTAAACAAATAGCACTGGCGTCGTATCGGCTTTGGGCTATGTAAATCTCCGAGATTTTATAATAATAAATAAGTAATAAAAATATTCCATATAAAAAAAATTTTTTTTTTTTAGAAATTAACTAATACTTAACAGTTTAACTTAAATGAGATCATAGGATATTAAGGTTATATTCCTGGTCCCTAAACTAGACAATGCCTGTATCGTAGGTTTTCAATCGTTTTATCCGGATAAAGATAGGTCTGCCATGAGTTCAGAAGATACCGGTATCTTCTGAACTCATGGCAGACCTATCCTTGAGAGAAGTCGATTGCACTTTCAAACGCTATTATGATAACGAGACTGTTGGTGTCCAGTATAATAACGTCATAGTGTGGTAGTTAGTGTGAAACGGGAGATATAGAGTTCGATTCTTGCCCATTATCTACAGTATATAATTTCCAAGGCTGGATTTAGGCTATACAAACTAATACCCATTTGAAAGTGGTAGAGCCACGCTGTAGATAGTTTTGTCTACAGCAGGAATGGGCCGACCGGGTCGTTACCACTATGTCATAGAAAACCGACGTAAAGTAGCATCTTTCGTTTCGTACGCTAAGTGAGATATCTAAATAATAAATACACCCAACAGTCGCACACATAGTCCTGACCCCACACTAGGTAAACCTGTATCGTGGGTGTCAAGAACTACGAGGGACTTGCGGTCCCACAACACCCAGACCCGAGACCAATATTTGTGGTTCACACAAACATTTGTCCCGGTGTGGGAATCGAACCCACGGCCTCTCGCTTCGCAGCCGTCTACTCGCCCACTGCGCCACGGAGCGGTCAAAATCGTCTCCTTCCCATCCTCAATTCCTTAATTATCCCTATACTTTATGATCGGCAACGCGCCTATGATTCTTTTGGTATTGTGGGCTTACATGGGCGATGGAGATCACTTACCATCAGGAGATGCTTGCTCGTTTACTGGCCTATAAAAAATAGCCGAAACACGTCCGATATGCTTCAAGTGAAACAATATCGTAATACGCCGACTGTGAGAAACGAGTGAAATGTTTAGTTAGTTGTATCAAACTCGCTCTTAGGTACAGACTGCATTTAACCCCGGCCTTATATATCATATAAATTCATGATACTGAATTTGTAATCTTAAAAACGGAGCCTGCGCCTTAATAATTATTTTGCATCTATCAGATCAATGATCACGACATGAGAGCAAATGGTGTCACTACGGAGGATAGTCAAGATCGGGCGAAGTTGACGCGTAATAAGGCGGATGCAAGCACAAAGCCGGGATGATGCCAGGCAGAAAGTAAGAAAGAATCTGTCCGATCGGACAAAATAAATTCCGCTGCATATCACTATGTATATGAGATGTGATAAAATTATAAGCGTCACTTTACGTCACTTTCGGCCTTCAGAGTTTTTCATTCGGACGCTACAGAAGCGTAAGCTTGAGTAATCGGTATTGTAGAATGTAGGTAGTATTTACATTCGATATCATAGCACTTGCCATAGTCCATCCTCCTGATCCTCCGGATTCTGTGCCCAAACACAACAAAGCTCGACCAGCAATTTATAATAATCTTTCACTTGCATCAGTGGCGAAAAGTAAAAGAAACAACGCTAGTTACTCTAAATCATTTTTTTTTTTTTAATAGCCTACACTGTGTCCCACTGCTGGGCAAAGGCCTCCCCTTTACTCTTCCACTGGATTCGGTCCTCTACCAGCTTCTCCCATTTCGCCTCGAATGCGTCCAATTCGTCTCTCCATCTCTTTTTCGGTCGTCCGCGTTTTCTATGACCATTCGTTGGATTCCAGTTCGTAACCAGTTTTGCCCAACGATCCGGACCCATTCGAAGCACATTCCCCGCCCAGTTCCATTTCAATGAGGCGGCCTTTCTCCCTACGTCTACGATGCGAGTTTTGCAACGCAATTCAGTGTTTTTGACATGGTCAGTTAGTTTAACACCGAGTATATTGCGCTCCATCGCTCGTTGGCACACCTTGAGTCTGAGCTTCTGTGACTCGGTTAATGACCAGGTTTGGGCACCGTAGGTTAAGACGGGCAAGATGCACATGTCGACTAGTTTACGTTTTAGAGCTAGTGGAAGGTTTCCTCTTAGAAAATCTTTCAGGGACCCATAGCTCCTCCAAGAATTTTCTACCCGCTGGGTAATTTCCTGGTCTTCTCTATTCCTGAAAGAAACTATCTGTCCCAAGTAAACGTATTCGTTGACATAGTCTATTATTTGTCCGTCTATCTCCACAATAGATCTCGTGCTATTGGTCATCAACTTGGTTTTTGTCCCATTCATTTGAAGCCCAATCTATAATCTAAATCATATATTTAAATTAAATCTAAATCATAAATCCTAACGTTATGCCGTGCCCGACAGGGTCCATGATGTGCTGTATTGATGTATATGTATGCGCTGTATAGCTTTGTACATTATGGTGAGCAATAAACGCATTGACTATTGACTATCGTATCATCTACAAAACAATTTATTATTATATTTTTATTACATACATACATAGACTCACGCCTGTTTCCCATAGGGGTAGGCAGAGACCACGGATTTCCACTTGCTACGATCCTTGCATACCTCTTTGGCAATAAGATATAATATATAATCATATATTTTTATCATAAGATTTAAATGGAAGTATTTCATTTTGATATAATTAGATACAGAGGATCTACCCCGTCGCGTCGGTTCCCTTTACGAGGAAAGATAAATAGTCTAGCCTTGATTGCATGTAAAATAGAATGTTTAGCTATAAGTATAGGTAGGCAAGAACAGTGCCTAATTAAAACAATTTGTATTTATCTTCTGCGGATCCACGCGTTCTTGCACTCTGAATGCATCGTTGAACGCGCAGCGCAAGTGAAAACTTTTATTTTATAACTCAGGCCTTCTTTCATCGCCTTGACATAAAATATATCTACTCTAGTTTTTAACTTGCAATGTATGTGATTTTAGATTATAGATATAAGCATGAGTTGTTAGGTTATTTTTTGTAATTATTGCATTATAAGTTTACAAATAATTCGTATACTTGCTAAATTGCAGAATATGTTTTTATTAATTTAATTGTGACCTCTTTCTCCCCAGAGAGGTTGACGTCAGACAGACGACCGGTCGTCATAACTACAAGCTACATTTACATACAACCACTAACTATAAGCCAAAAGCATGTTGCGCCTACCCCACTGTGAGTGAGATAAGGGCAGGTGGAAGAAAGGAATTGTGACCTTAGATGACCATCGATCTATTATGGTAATACTGTCTTCATGGATCATACCAGGGGTACGATCCCGCGGATGGCTTGACGTATTAGAAAGAGAAATCACAAAAGATACTTAAGATAGGAAAGCGGACCCTAGTCTATCTCAGATAGCGCCAGATAGAAAAGAAGTATTATCGTTTTCATGGAAGACTGACGTCAGACAAGAAGGAAGGTGACTGTACAACTTCACATAATGTATTATTAGTGTTGAATGTTGATATTACGTTCCGTAGATTCGCATCAATATTATTAAAACATTGTAATAAAAGTGGAGAGAATATATAACTTTTCAACGTTGTTTGCATATGGATGTCTTTATAACTTTACCTGATAGATGGCCAGCGCTTATGGCGCTCTAGTTAAAAGTTTCATACACATCTTATGTGTCGGGATGATGAACGCAGTGTAATTCTTTGTAGTTCAAGAGGTGTTGGCTGTTGTTTATTGAAAGGCATGACGCTTACTATCAGACGAACGCACTGCTCGTCTTATCATTAATTTGTATAAAAAAAGAAATATAACTATTCGGCAACAACTAGCGAACTCTTTTTAACAGGCTTCAAAAAAAGACGTGATTCTTAAGTTTTTTTTGTAATATACAGCGACAGTTGTTCGTATTTTTTTTTCACCACTAACGTTCGCAATATGATGGATCGTAGGCCGTGACTACACGCTCGGTGTAAGCAGTATGTGCTTACATATGGCGCTTATTTACATAATAACACACATATGTATGCCGCGGTCGTGCGTCTTTCAGTAATCTAAATTTATCACACTTTTTATGTTTTATATTATATTTTATTTTTGACTTTGTAGTATTCCCAAATTAAGCTTACACGTTTCGGCAATTTTCTTTCTACGTTTTAGTACGAATATGCACACGATGTCCAGCTTTCACAAGGGGTCCTGGTATTCTTGCATTGCTGCCAGACCTACCCCTGAACATCTGATATCTAACTCATCCATTGCAAATCTAGACTTCAAGAATAAAGTTAAAAATGTGTCAAATATTTGTCACGTTCAAACTAGCAGTCGTTTCACAGTCAACTACTCGCCAATTGCGCCTCTAAGGCCCGTATTATAGAACACCACTCAAGTGAGTTCTTTGCTAGTGTCGATTTCAGTAAACGTCATTGGTCTATTTTTGGCGCCAAACAAAAAAAGGACTATTGGTCCGTTTTACCGTCCGTCCGTGTACAGAAATAATAATAATACACCCAACAGTCACACACATAGTCCTGACCCCACACTAGGTAAACCTGTGTCGTGGGTATCAGGAACTACGAGGAACTTGCGGTCCCACAACACCCAGACCCGAGACCAATATTTGTGGTACACACAAACATTTGTCTCGGTGTGGGAATCGAACCCACGGCCTCTCGCTTCGCAGCCGACTACTCGCCCGCTGCGCCACGGAGCTGTCAAACTACAATGAATATCTATAATACAGGCCCTACGAGTTACGACTGTTTTTTTGATTTCTTTATAGCATGGCTGGCAACCAAGCCACTGGGTCACCTGTTGGTAAGTGATCTCCACCGCCCACGCACGCCCATAATTCCCACCTCATGTTTTATGTGAGACAGTGGTAACGACCCGGACGAGCCGCCCCATTCATGCTGTAGACAAAAGTGTCTACAGCGTGGCTCTACCACTCATATACATAATGTACAACGTAACACACTTATTTTCCCCATAGTATTACAAAGACAATTCTCAAGCGATATGAACTATCAAGATGCTCCACCACATCATGGGTATTACATCAATCAATAAATCTTTAACAAGCCAATTCCATAGTGTAACGAGTTTGAATCACGACCATTAATACAGTCAATCAAATTGTTTCTCAACTCGAATATCCAATATAACTATGTACTCATATACTGACTTGACTGCCTCGGTGGCGCAGTTGTAATGCGTACGCGTTACGATTGAGGCTAACGCTAAGGTCTCGGGTTCGATCCCCGGGTCGGGTAAAGTGGTAATGATGGGTTTTTATATTTACGAAATGCTCAGTATCAGCCCGGAGTCTGGAATTCGTGCCCGGTGTGGCGATAGGCTCATCCCCTATCACATATTGGGACGGAGATACGTTCGGCGCAATGTGGGTCTACTGGTTACACCTCTGCCTACCCCTTCGGGGATTATAGGCGTGAGTGCGTATCATATAGGCCCGTAGTTCAGTTTTCTTTATATTTCATAAGCAGGTAAGTGAGCAGTGGGCAGGGTCAGTGATTTTGAGTCTCCGTGGCGCAGCGGTCAGGTAGCCGGCTGGGAAACAGTAAGCCGCGGGTTCGATCCCCGCACCGAGACAAATATTTGTGTGATCCACAAATATTGGGTCTGGTCGTTGTGAGACCCTAAATCTCTCGTCGTTCCTGATACCCACGATACAGGACTGGTATCTTACTGTGGGGTCAGGACTATGTGTGTGACTGTTGGGTTTATTATGATGGCTTTCATCTCCACCACCAATGGACATCCACAAAACCTGAAGAAACATGGACGCGATGTCGACCTTAAAGGAAATGGATAGCTAAGGCATTAAGAAGGGTGATTTGGGCCTCCGGATATCTCACTTACCGTACGAAACACCACAGCAAGCTGCTACTTCGCTTTCGTTTTTTGTGAGACCGTAATAACAAACCAATCGAGCCGACCCATTCATGCTGTAGCAGTTTTGTCTACAGCATGGTAGAGCCATCTCCCTCCTTCCTTCCACCTGCCATTATCCCATTCGCAGTGGGGTCGGCGCAACATGATTTTTAGCACATGTTACAGAAAGATTTGGCTTGTAGTTATTACGACCGGCCGCCTGCCCGACGTCAACCCCTCTGGGGAGAAAATACCCAGAACCGAAACGAATATTTGTGGATCACACAAACATTTTGTCCCGGTGCGGGAATCGAACCAGCGGCCTCTCGCTTCACAGCCGACTACTCGCCCACTACGCCACGGAGGATCGTAGGGCCATCTAAAATAAATAAATGCTACTCACCCAAATTCCAACTCGTCAGGCGTGAGCATAACGATATCGTCATCTATGGTCAGCTGGCACTCGGTCTCTATGTCGTCGTACGGGTAGAATCTGTTCGACAGCTTGTTCTCTTTGGTTCGGATCACTTTCAGTGGCTTGTTTATGACGGGCCATTCGGACGCTGTTTGACAAATTAATTTATTAGTTGTTTTCTTTATAACAGAGTCCGGCAGACGAGCAAGTAGGTCACAAGATATTAGGTGATGTCCACCGCCCATGAACAAAACACCAAAAGAATCATGGATGTGTTGCCAACGTTCATGGAAAAGAATGAGGATTAGGAAGCTAAGCGGTGGATTTAATAATAAATAATTCCCTAATCTGATAGACAACGCTATGATCGAATATTTTTACTAACTAAACAGACTTATTGTTACTGCAACGTCAACTGCGCACTAGATCATTAAGTGCTCATGCGCAAATAGTAACTCATGATATCGGCTCGCAAAGTGGTCCACATACGAAGTCTTACAGTTTTGGTCCTACAGATTTAGAGAGTATCACTGTTAACGCAGCCACGAACTAAAATCTATAGGTGTGTACAATATTCTATTATACATACTTAAAATTACATATTTTGTGTGACTGAATCATTAACTGTGTACTGGTTACACCTCTGCCTACCCCTTCGGGGATTACAGGCGTGAGTGCGTATGTATGTATGATACATAACCGCCCAGAGTAAAGCGCTGGACTTAAAAGGGCTGAAAATTTACATATTTCTTTAATGATAATATACATAACCGATAATAATAATGTTTCGATATTTGAATATAATTAAGGGTTGGAAACAACACGTATTTCGGAAAATTTGAAATTTGAGAATTTTGATTTAAGGGGACGAAGGGGTTATGGCGGAAATGACTCACGACAAGAAATCCTACAAATATAACACATGAGAAAGTTGCGATGTTTGTAATTATTTGAGCACACTTTAACGGTTTTGGATACAATTTGTCATATAGGTAGACCATGACCTGGATTATGACATAGGATACATTTATCTTGGAAAAAAGACATTGCTGCGAGTTTTTATTTTTTTATTTTATAGGCCGGCAAACGCGCAAGTGGGTCACCTGATGGTAAGCGATCTCCACCGCCCATGTGGCGTACATACCAAAAGGATCATGGGCGCGATGCCATCCTTAAAGAAAAGGTATAATTAAAGGATCGGGCCCTTCGGAGATTTGGGTCTACGGATATCTCACTCACCATACGAACCGCAGCAGCAAGCTGCTACTTTACGCCGGTTTTCTGTGAGGCAGTGGTAACGACCTGGACGAGCCGGCCCATTCATGCTGTAGACAAAAGTGTCTGCAGCGTGGCTCTACCACTCAAAATCGGCGTGGAGCCGATAACAGTTATGCATGAAGCTTGTGATTTCTAAGTTAATTCCACCGAGGTTTAGTATTCAAGCCATCCACCTACGTGTTTTGCACCCGACACTTATAATACTAGACTTACGTAATCTGCATCGAATATTGACTGCATTATGCATATCTATACATATAAAACTTCACGTCCTGACTGGCTGTTTCGTCAACGCAATTTTTCGTCGCACAAATTTCGATTGGCCGACTTGGGCATCGAGCTCAGGACCTCACTGGTTTCAGAGCCTACGCAGCCACAGGACCAATGAGGCGATCATCCATCACTTTCTATATAAAATCGCGTGAGTAAACCCATGGATCAACACTAGTCAACACAATGTACACGATTCAAATGGTACAGCCAGGCTGTGGACGTTTTTGTCTACAGGATGAGTGGGTCGGCTCGACCGCGTTATTACCACAGTCTAAGTCCCGTATCACAGAACGATACTCAAGCGTGTCGATTTCTGGCACGTGATTGGTTTATTTTTACCGCCAAACAAAAACGGACCAATCACGTGTACAGAAATCGACACTTAGCAAAGAGCTCACTTGAGTATCGTTCCGTAATACGGGCCTTAAATCGACGCAAGTAGTAGTAGTATTGTGGATGGTCATGGGCGGTGAATATCAGTTATCATCAGGTGACCCGCTTGTTCGTTTACCGTTCTATGCCATTTTTAATATTATAAAAATTTGAAAATATGATTATTTGTGAATTTGCATTTTGTTAAATCAATCACGCAATCATTTGACACATCCGGTAGTTCCCATTGGATATAATAAAAAATTACATTTAAACAGGCGTATTTGCGAGCTAAAGGTAGCAAGTTAATAAGTTCCTACAACTTAACATACAAATAGTGTATACAAGAGCCAGAGTCGTAACTTATCTCTTTACGACCAGAATAACAAGTAAAACTTATGCACAGTCACTGCGAAGCCTAGTTACACGGGTGAGTCGCCTCCCTAGTAATAGAGTAATACAGGGGTGCCGTCTGGAGAGTGGATCTATTAGCTTAATGTACACATCATTATAAATGAATCATATGATGAGTTCATATCAACTTTGAGAGAACAAAGGCGACTTTACCTCGGTATACTTATCTATACAAAATAAGTGTTACAGAAACGTGTGGTCATATTTGGACAGTCAGTGTTTATGTAGGTACTGTAGCTTATCAAAATCTAGACATCCTAAGATTTCACGCTAATTCACCAAAGATTTAAATGTATACTATACTAGACGGGCTGTTTAGAAGTAAAAATGCGTCACAAAACGCGGGAATTTGACAGCTCACAAACACGGAGCGCGATAGGGGTTCTAGTTGAGAGTAAGCAAGATGGTAATATTGAGTTACGGTCAATTGACCGCAACTTGGTGGTACAATTTCTATGTACCGCGCAGCTTGTCTAGTAGTATACATTCAAGTCTTTGTAATTCACTCGTTTATTACGATCGCTAAGATCGATTACATCCCTATAAATTAAGTGAAGTGCATGAGTGAGAATAACAAGGCTAGGATGAGACAAAAGCTCAGCTGTTTATCATTTAGTGTATTTGCAAGTCGAATATCAATCGATAAAACCAGATGTAAACCAGATAAAAAGAATTTCGTTACTACGGGGAGGTGAAATACTTGTCCCTTATGTTGCTTAAATTTGACCACACGTTTCTGTAACACGTTGTATGAAGAGGAGAATGTTTGTATGATCTATGAAACAACTGAGCATACTTTAGAAAAATACTATTAGAAACATCGAAAATAAGACGAATAGAACGATAACTTTCATATGTATCTGCCAAAAATACAGCTCCACTTACTTACACATGCAAAGGAATCACCTATAATACTCATACACGCAACAAAAATTAATGAACGTTCAAAATCAACTTTATTTCATAAAAGTTAATGTCTAAATATTAGATTTATAGATCGAGATACGAAGTTCTGCACCGCGCAAAAAATTAGGTGTAAGTATTAAGTGTCAACTAGAATCATGAATATTTTTTATGAATTCATGAATCAACGAGCTGCACATACTTTTTTAGCCCCGCCCCCTTACACAGAGTTTTGGTGGGGGCATTGTTTTGCTTGAGTTACGTTTCTACGTTTTTTGTCATCTTATTTCGATCATTAGAAAACTACACTATCCCTAAGAAGCATAGACTACTTTTTATCGCAAAAATGTTATACAGGAGTGAAGCCGCGAGCAAAAGATAGTAACATAAATTTTCTAACTTAGCAACTCGGCAGACAACTATAACTATTGTTGTACTGTATATTTCGTTCATTTTAAATCTGTATTATAACCGAAAAGTGGCACACATTTACCCGACCTGTTAATCGAGCTCAGGACCTCACTGGGTTCAGAGCCTACGCAGCCACAAGACCGAAGGCGAACATCCATCCCTTTCTATATAAAATCGCGTGAGTAAACCCATGGATCAACACTAGTCAACACAATGTACACGATTGCAATAAAAACGCGCAATAATCAGCACAGAACATTTCGTTTACGCAGAAAAGTGAAAACATTTTTTTAATTATTATCACGTTTGAAAAACACGCGTCTAATTTACATTCCATTTATAGTTTTTAATTACATTTAATTACAAGATTCACACCAAAAACTACCCATAAAATCATTATACATAAATCTGAAATTCGTATAACATATCTCTATTGTAACGATTTATCTCTTGATTTGTATTGGATAAAGAACTCTATTATGTTGGGATAAGATAGATATTGTTTGTAGTTGATGAGAAGAACTGTATCAACTACTGTGATGCATGTTGAGATAATCTGGTTGATCTTGTCGATTTACACGTGTTTTTTTTTTTAGATGGAAGCTTGCTGATAGCCTGACAATAGTCGGCTTTAGTCAGCGACACCGGACTTTCGGGCGAATGCTTGTAGGCACTCCAACCCTAAAATTTAAGTGACCTTCGCTGAGGGCATCCACCCCTAATGGGGGATACGGACCTCGGCTCAGGACGGCCACTGGAGGGGGGCAAAGACATTTGCGATTGGTGGTTTAGAGGGATTTATAGTCTACTTATAATCTAATTTTGTTCTTCATCGGCACGCGGGCCGGTCGAAGGGTCGGAGGTGCTTCGGGGAGCGCGGCGAGGTCCTCTTCGGCGAGGACGGAATGACGGTCTTGTGGAGTGTGCTTTAAGTGTGTCTTCCTCTATCTCTCGGATGGCCAGAGTGGTCGCATCGTCGGGATCGGTGAGGACGGAACGCGGTCTTACACGTGAGCTATGTGCATTGTGCATATTCAATAGGGGATTTTTATCGGGACTTTCACTGGCAGATAGCTGATATAATAACTTAGGCTACTTAGGGACCTTTTTATCCCTGAAAATGGGATTCACGCGGGCGGAGCCGCGAGCATGAGCTAGTTTATAATATTAGTAGGTATGATAGTAAGATTGCTTACTGGAATTATCTAGCCAGACATAACAACTGCATTTATAGTTCGTTCACACAGCCTCCGTGGCGCAGCGGGCGAGTAGCCGGTTGCGAAGCGTGAGGCCGTGGGTTCGATTCCCGCACCTTGGCAAATGTTTGTCTGATCCACAAATATTTGTCTCGGGTCTGGGTGTTGTGGGACCGCAAGTCCCTCGTAGTTCTTGATACCCACGATACAGGTTAACCTAGTGTGGGGTCAGGACTATGTGTGTGACTGTTGGGTGTGTATTGTATTTATTGTGTATTGTTGTATTGTATTGTATTTACACTTGGTTATGAGTAAAATAAGGAAAATTTTAATATACATCTTCATTTACATAGAAAATTTAAATTATATTTTGTCTAGATCGCTTCAAACTTTGCAATGTGTTGCCGCAGACGAACTCGCTGTGGATATACACTGAATGTCTTAAGATCTCATAAACTTATAAAACTTATGAAGATGCTTAATTTTAAGTTTATATTTTGTACATACATACAAACATACGCAATCACGCCTGTAACCCCCGAAGGGGTAGGCAGAGGTGTAACCAGTACACCCACATTTCGCCGAGCGTATCTCCGTCCCATGCTGTGATAGGGAGCGAGCCTATCGCCATATCGGACACAATTCTAGACTCCGGGTTGATACTAAGCATTTCATGATAGAAAAACCCAATATCACTTTACCCGACCCAAGACCTCAGCGTCAGGCTCAGTCGTAACGCATACAAACTGCACCACCGATACAGTTATTTATATTTCGTCTTTAGAACAAAATAGATTTTTTTTATCTGTATGTCTGTGCGTTGAGGCGCATCAAACCCACAATAGTTAAACCCATTTGGATGAAGTTTTCAGTAATGAATCAAGATAAGCTTCATCATCATCATCATCAGCCACAAGACGTCCACTGCTGAACATAGGCCTCCCCTAATGCCTTCCAGGCCGACCTGTTGGAAGCGGCCTGCATCCATCGGCTTCCTGCAACCCTTGTCAGCCCAGCGGATTAGCATGTTGAAGTGGCAGTGGGCAGGCCACATAGCTCGCAGAACTGATAGCCGATGGGGCAGATAAGCTTAGACTAAGTTTTTTTTGTTTTATTTATATCGGTTGATAATTACAAATTATATGTAAATGTATGCGCCTCGCGTCATGTCTATACAAACACATCACGCACAAGGCACACACCAACACGTGCATGAATGTGATAAATTATATGAACCACTATACGAACCACTCATCTTGAAGTCTAATGCAATAGGGTAGTTGACTAGTTTTTTATTATTATTTAAATCAATAAGTTACGTTACGCGCCTCTGGTTGTTCCACGCTACTTGTATTTTGCTGAGGCCCGGCGTCTGCACCAGCTTGCTGATCAGTCTGAACAGGCTCTCGACCCTGTCATATGTCAGGATCTTTACCGTGAAGCCTGACGACTTGGAGTCAGTCAACAAGAATACTCACAAGGTGGAGGCGACTTCCTCTGGTTGTTCCACATCACAAGTATCTTGGCAAGACTCAGCGTTCGCACCAGCTTACGGATCAGTGTGAACAGGCTCTCGACCCTGTCATATGTCAGGATTACCGCCGTGAAGCCTGGAACCTTGGAGATAGTACTATCAGGATTACCGCCGTGAAGCCTGGAACCTTGGAGATAGTACTATTAATAAGAGTACTTACACGGTGGAGGCGCCTTCTTCTGGTTGTTCCACACAAGTATCTTGGCAAGGCTCGGCGTCCGCAGCAACTTGCGGATTAGTGTGAACAGGCTCTCGACCCTCTCATATATCAAGATAACTGCCGTGAAGCCTGGAACCCTGAATACAGTACTATTAATAAGAGTACTTACACGGTGGAGGCGCCTTCTTCTGGTTGTTCCACACAAGTATCTTGGCAAGGCTCGGCGTCCGCAGCAACTTGCGGATTAGTGTGAACAGGCTCTCGACCCTGCTGTCATATGTCAGGATCGTTACTGTGAAGCGTGGCGACTTGGAGTCAGTCAACAAGAATACTCACAAGGTGGAGGCGACTTCCTCTGGTTGTTCCACACCACAAGTATCTTGGCGACGCTCGGCGTCCGCACCAACTTGCGGATCAGTGTGAATAGGCTCTCGACCCTCTCATATATCAAGATAACTGCCGTGAAGCCTGGAACCCTGGATACAGTACTATTAATAAGAGTACTTACACGGTGGAGGCGCCTTCTTCTGGTTGTTCCACACCACAAGTATCTTGGCGAGGCTCGGCGTCCGCACCAATTTGCGGATCAGTGTGAACAAGCTCTCGACCCTGTCATATGTCAGGATCACCGCCGTGAAACCTGGCGACTTGGAGGCAGTCACCGGCAGGAATAGGGGATTCACAGGACCATACTGTCAACAAAAATGGATAATGATGAAATCTGACAAGATGTAAACGTTAGCAAGATGTTAACCGAGAGTCTAACCCCCGGTTTCTGAAAGGCTGATCAAATCAACATTCAACTAACAGAACTTTGAGTTGACATCGCTGTCAAATCAATTCGAGTTGCTGAAACGTTGTTTAGTGAAAATAATTATAATATTTGATCTCTCTTTAGTACTGTTTGACATACGATTTTTCATTAATTTGAAAGTTATGTTAGCTAACATGTGTGTCAAATCAAAGGTGTTGATCACGCTTCTAGCAACTCAATTTCGACTTGACATGAGATTAGACATTTGATTAGTTAATTTAACATTGATCAGCCTTTCAGAAACCGGGCGTAAGTTTAGAAGGAAATACCCTACTTGTACTATCTTACTTAATACAGCATATATTGTTAGTCAATATTGTAAATGTGAAATGATTGTTAGTCAAAATATTGAACCCGAGACCTCAGCACACCAGTCGTACCGCGTACGCATTACAACTGCGCCACCGAGACATTCATGATAAATAAATAAATTATTTTGATAATATTAAACTGTATTGCTAGTTGCTACTGACCCATCTTAATGGTTTCTGTTTACGTATGTAATGTTATCAATGATTTCGTGATAACGTTTATAACAAATTATGAGGTTATCAAGCTTATCACAAAGCACGGTCGCCGTGATTTGCAATGTAGATACACTTGGCTATACAACATATTCAACTAATAGTTTTACTACGAGGTAGGTCCCTCATATGCGAGAGGCTGTCTGGGTTGGTACCATCGCTTTATCTATTTCTGCCGCCAAACAGCACTGTTGTGTTTTGGTTTAAAGGACATTGAAGCCAGTAAAATTACTATGTCACGAGGTGAAGAGCTCAACCCAATGCAATGGTTTGTAATTCAAAGTTTTGTGTGGTGTGTTGGTTCTGTTTATGGGCAGGCATGGCGCTTGCCATCAGAAGAGCGACATGCTCGTTTCATTATTTATGCTGATAAAAAAACATCCATCTATTCCGCACATTACCTCTTGAGAGGAAAGACTGTCTACGCAGCAAATTGGCCGAATAACCAGATGTGAAACGAGGAGTCGCGGATTTTCAATCCCAGACCAAAACTGACAGCCTCCGTGGCGCAGTGGGCAAGTAGCTGGCTGCGAAGCGAAAAGCCGTGGGTTCGATTCCCGCACTGAGACAAATGTTTGTGTGATCCACAAATATTTGTTTCGGATCTGAGTGTTGAGGAACGCAAGTCCCTTGTAGTTTCTGATACCCACGATACAGGTTAAACTAGCGTGGGTCAGGACTAAGTGTGTGACTATTGGGTGTATTTATTAATTTTACTTTTTTTATCCCGGCACAGCAACGTGGCTACACTACATGTAGTCGCAAAACTTGTTGTTTTAAATCCTTTAGGGATGGATTATCGCAAACTTTGTAAGTGGTTATACAACGTGTAACAGAAAGGTGAGGTCATATTTTAGGGTCATTACTTAAGAACTTACTGTAGGCTTTTTTCAAAACCGAGACATCCTAAAATGTCATGTTAATTTTATCACTCATTTATTAAGATCGATAAGATTGATCATCATCATCAGCCACAAGACGTCCACTGCTGAACATAGGCCTCCCCTAATGCCTTCCAGGCCGACCTGTTGGAAGCGGCCAAGATAAGATTGATCACATAATTAATTGATATTAATTATTTTGAACGAAACTCGCTTTTTAATAAACTTGAACTTATATGGTATATATCGCCTTCAGCACACAGGCTCTTTTCGTGTTAATTTGTGTTAAAATTACAAGTTTGGTACGTATGTCCGTAGAATTACGTAGACGTGTTGATTTATTACGTTGAGACACCATCTGATGCATTTTTTTGTCAAGAACAGCTAATATTTGACCCAGCGAATCTGTTTGGAAAATTGGGACTGAGAATGGGCATGTTCGGGCGAACAAAGTTTTGAATATTTTAAGTTAAATACCCAGATTATGACTCATTAGTACAGAACTTATCTCATGTTTTGTTTAGCTCCAATTTCCTTCCCTTTATACATTCCGTGATTCTCTTGTTTTTTTTTCATTTTGACTATGCTTACAATGTCAACACAACTGTCCCCTGACACCCGGATTCAAGCAAACTCACGTATATTTTATTCAAAGCAATGTTACCTTTGACCCGAGATGGCGAGGCCAATGACATCCAAACTACGGAGCTACCTTAATAAAACAATGAAAGTTTTCATACTACGAAACCGGCACAAATATTGGCTTAAATTCGAAATAACTTTGTAAAACGGCCTCGGTGGCGCAGTTGTAATGCGTACGCGTTACGATTGAGGCTAACGCTGACGCTAACGTCTCGGGTTCGATCCCCGGGTCGGGTAAAAGTGATATTGTGTTTTTTTTATTCCGAAATGCTCAGTATCAGCCCGGGATTTTTTGCCCGGTATGGCGATAGGCTCGCCCCCTATCACATCGTGGGACGGAGATACGCTCGGCGAAATGTGGGTGTACTGGTGACACCTTTGCCTACCCCTCCGGGGATTACAGGCGTGAGAGCGTATGTAACTTTGTAAAAGTTTCACTTTCCAACGAGTTGAATAAACCATTGCCTTTTAAGGGCTGGTAGACATTGCACTGGAGTGTGTTGAGTCATAAAAGGTAAGGACGTTGGTACACAGCCGTACACGGATGTTATCTTCAAAGGAACTGATTATGGCGACCGTTCGCCGTACTCGCCATGGCTAGACGGGATCTGAGCGAGACGGCCGTGATATGAATATTCCTAGGCATTGCTCTATCAGTATTCAAGGGAATTTCATTACATATATATAGCCTCGTGGATGTTTCCACTAGGGGTAAGCAGTAAGCAATTGCAACAAACTAATTTGATTCCATAAACCTAGTACCTTGTTACAATTAACGTTCGATGACAATAAAATTACGTTAGGTATAACAATATTTTGAATTAGTCAGCGAGAAGAAGAATAAATACATTCTTTCTTCTAGATGTGTATTTTTTTCTTTATTTATATTCACATTCAAATATTTTATTCAGTGACTAGGCCACCAAGGGCACTTTCACACGTCTTGTTTAAACTCTACCGGTGCTTCAGAAATTATATTATCTGAAAAGAAGCACCAAGAAACCCAGCCATAATAAGTCTTTAGATTTTGTTTACATATTTTTTTTATATACGCACTCACGCCTGTGATCCCCGATGGGGTAAGCAGAAGTGTAACCAGTACACCCACATTTCGCCGAGCATATCGCTGTCCCAAAATGTGATAAGGGGCGAGCCTATCGCCATACCGGCCACAATTCCAGACTCCGGGCTCATACTGAGCATTTCGTAACAGAAAAATATTTCTATAAAATACTATTATTATACAAGGGTCGTCGTCATATGGATCTGACAGTGAGTATTTATGTGCCGGATCTAAACATTCATTATCAAACTCTAGACATCCTAAAATTCACTCGTTTATTACGATCGATCATATCCCTAAAAATGGTGGAGTGTGAGAGAAGCTCAGCTGTTTAGCACTTAGTGTTGTCCAAATTGCAAGTCGTAATAATTTTAAATGTATTTTTTTAATATATAATGTTAACAAAAAACTTTTAAAATAAACAGTACTGTATGTATAACAGCAATAATAAATAAAATTAATAAGCTATTTGAGTAGATCAGTTCTCACAAGCAGCACGCGTTAACGACTTACTAACCCGCGACCTCTGTCAGTACTTTGTAAGAGGAAATACGCGAGACAACTGTTCTGCAACTGTATATTAAAACGCACCCATAGCAAGATGTGCAAGGATCATTCGAATTATTTATGATGGTTTGGACCACGGACAAGATTAAAAGAAAAGTTGGAATGAAGTTATCCGCTGTGACTTCATTAAAACCGAATTATGGTAGGTTCATCAATTCAATCAAACCACATCTAAGATGCTGGATACTAATAATAATGTGTAGATAAATTATTTTTATTGTTATAACTTTTTAATCCTAATTTATTCATCGTGGTCATGGGAGTCATGGTCAATAATCATTATTTTGTGTTATAATGTCCCTCTTGGAATAAACTGAGCTGTTTTTACTCAAACTAAATTGTATTATTGTAGTATCAATATTGTAAATCAGTTTTGAAAAGAGCAACTTTGGGTTTCTTGCGTGTTCTTCTCTAGCGAAACAGCATTCCGAACTGGCGGTAGAGTTAAAATATTTAATCGAGATACGACATTCTGCACCGCGCAAAAATTAGACGTATCAAGTGTCAACTCGAGATTATTATGCACAGACTTTTATAGCCCCGCCCCCTTGCAGAGATTTTTGGTAGGGCCATTTTTTTGTTTGAGTTACGTTTCTTGTCATCTTATTTCGATGCTTCAGGCCAACATAACTTGCTGACCGTCGAGAGACCCAATGTCTCTTGACGGTGGACATTATAGTTGGCCTATGGATACACATCATGTCCCGTTTCAACTATACTCCCAAGCGATTGCTGAAGCTGAGATCTGAACCTTCTAAAAGGCGCCTCTGTGCTTAATCGCTACTAAATACAGGTCAAGTTTCACACTTCCAGGTCCACACTTTGGCTGGCCAGGATAAAAAAAGAGAATGTTTAACATACAGGTAGACCATAACCTGAATTGGAATAAGGATAAGCTACTTTTTATCCTGGAAAAAGGCATTCACTCGGGAAGAGACGAAAGCAAAATCTAGTATTTCGAAATAACTATAACAAAACATTACATTTAATGATCAAGTTTTAGTTCCACAATCCCCCTCAAGCCATATAAACTATTATAATAAGAATAGCCTAAGAGAAAGTAATTCACAATTGGCAATTATATAGTACTAGCTTTTGCTCGCGGCTCTGTCCGCGTGAATAGACTTTTCCGAAGTAAAACGTAGCCTATAACCGTCTCCAGGGTCCCTATCAGGGTAATCTATCTATCTCTACATCAAAATTCATCAAAATCGGTTCAGTGATTTAGGCGTGAAAGCGTAACAAACAAACTTACATTCACATTTATAATATTAGTATGATGTTTCATTTTCTTACTGAATATTATGAACTTGAAACGTCGGATGTAAATCTGCTAACGACAGCATTATTAAGTACAGGCCTTAATTAAGATTAATTACTCTTTATGATTTTAATAATAAAGCGAGAGTTAAGGCTGTATCTTACAAAAATTATTCTGTCCTTATACCTACTAAAAATTACGAAATTACAAGATATTCGGAGAGTGTTGACAGCCTCCGGGGCGCAGTGGGCGAGTAGCCGGCTGCGAAGCGAGATGCCGCGGGTTCGATTCCCACACCGAAACAAATGTTTGTGTGATTCACAAATATTCGTTTCTGGTCTGGGTGTTGTGGGACCGCAAGTCCCTCGTAGTTCCTGATACCCACGATACAGGTTAACCTAGTGTGGGTTCATGACTATATGTGTGACTTGGGTGTATTAATATTTTATCGTATATTCCGGAATTCTATTCGTGATAATCATAGCATCTGTATTTTACATACAAGTTGCGACCCCACTTCCACCCATTTTCATCTATGTCCGAATAATTTAAACTGATAAACTATAAAATACCAACAAAGAGCTGAATGAACCTGCTGTACCAATTATACGGTTCAGCCGGTGGACGACCTCTGATCTACATTTCAACCATTCTCTCAAAATGTACAGAATAACACAATTACAAGTCCATATTTTTTGAGTGGTAGAGCCACGCTGTAGACACTTTTGTCTACAGCATGAATTGGCCGGCTCTTCCGGATCGTTACCACTGTCTCACAGAAAACCGATGTAAAGTACCAGCTTGCTGCTGCGTTTCGTACGGTGAGTGAGATATTCGGGGGCCAAATCCCCCTCCCCTTCCCAATCCATTAATTATCCCTTTCCTTTAGGTCGGCAACGCGCCCATGATTCTTTTGATATTGTGGGCGTACATGGAGATCACTTACCAACAGGTGACCCACTTCCTCGTTTACTAACCTATGCCATAAAAAAATAACATATACAGAACGTTGCAGAAATGCGGTGTCCAATATCAAAATCTTTCCAAATATCAAAGATTTGTTCATTACAAGCAACTGAGCCACAAGATGATCAGAGTCGCAGTCTGATACCAGCGACACCAAACAGACCTTAGAATTACAAAGGACATGGCATTGCCGTGCGCTCTTCATGCCGAGACATCAGATTCTGACCCCTCCTACAGACTAAGCGTGTCACATAGCATAGTCTGGCCCCGAGTAATCGCTCTTGCAGAGGTAATCAATCGAAATACGGTTCACAAACAATAAAATAATTAATAATTACGCACTCACGCCTGTAATCCCCGAAGGGGTAGGCAGAGGTGTAACCAGTACACCCACATTTCGCCGAGCGTATCTCCGTCCCTTATGTGATAGGGGGCGAGCCTATCGACATACCGGGCACAAATTCCAGAATCCGGGTTGATACTGAGCATTTCGTAATAGAAAAACTCAAATACCACTTTACCCGAGCCGGGGATCGAACCCGAGAGCTCAGCGTTGGCCTCAAATCGTAACGCGTACGCATTACAACTGCGCCACCGAGGCAGTTGAATTATAAAAAATAAATATGATTATTGTTACAGTCTCATTTTCGTATGCGAGTTATTTCATTATGTTTGAGAATCGATTCTGATATCACAATTAAAACGCCCAACAGGGTTTTTGTTACATATTGTATATGTACTTAGCATAAAACTGTAAAGTAGAACTATTTCCATAGACTATTTATGTAGTAAAATGAAGCAGTATGTAGTCATATCTACACTGATGAAATGTATGAAGCTGATACAGATAGCCATAAAAGTAAAAATATTTTATTTCCGCCGTCGGCTATAGTAAACATTGCCGCGTTTCATGATTCTTAAACGAATCAAAATCGTGCTGAAGAGAAAACATTTGCTTTTATAGTTAAGTAACGAGAGCTTATTAACTTAATGTTGCGCCCTAAAATATACCTTATTTAGTCTGAAATTTCGATATTTGACTTACAAGCCTACAAAATAAACTAAGAATTTCTGTCACACATTGTACACACAAAATGAATAATACCCGTGACGCTGTTCGTAAACAGCTCCAAGCCGTCAAATAATTGTGCACGAATTTAAATTATAGCAAAGAAAAGAAACTGGTATTTTGGTCTTTACGGCAAAAATCTCTTACCACTCTTAAAAAATAAGTTTTTTCTACATCCGAATGATCAGTAAGTTTCCCCCAAACAGTCAGCGAATTCAAAACCAATTTCGAAAGATCCTAATGGTATTTTAAAAGTATTCTTATGTTATCACTTACCAAATGTTCAGGCATATTCCATTCCTCGTACATCCTTGCTGCCAAAGGGAACACCTTCTCATTAATAATCTCCAATGTAGTCAGAGTGATCTTTTCTATACTACCAAAATATCTCTCATACACCCACCGCTGCTGCCAATACAGCTCCCCTCGTCTCTCTTTAGTGACTGAATGGACTATCTTCAACAAATTCCTTATATTATCCTCAGGAATAAACATCGCTATCCGTTGCCAGTCTACGTGCGAGTTGAAAGGCATTATAACTGAATCAGCAATCACTATGGGTATGCACTGAGATGCTATTATATCCATAAGTATTGCCTGTGTAAGTCTAGCACTTCGTATCACCAGACAAAACAGACCTTCTTTGAGCACATCTGGGTATTTGAACTCTCTTGCTGTAGTATACTCGCATCGTTTACTATAATCTGTTTTTTCATCTTCTTTACACTTATCTAACAATAAAAGATCATTGGAGGACGAGGCTATGCTTTGTAAATCTTCGAGATAGTTGGGCGGTATGTTGAGCTGCGCTGATATTATCAAGTATTTCTTTTGTTCTGGCTGGGTATTGTCTATCTTCTCAGCTGTACGGCTATACACAGGTATTGAAACGTCAAATCCGTAGCGAAACGTCCAAGTGTTAAAGCCGGCACCTGCTATAATAGCTTTGGACGTGTTAAGGTCGATAACTGTGTTGTAATTTGGCGCAGTTCCCGGCACCATGTTGAAGATGAGGTGGTTTTCGCCATTGTTCCAACTGTTGGAAGATTTCGTAATGTTACTTTTTGATGTAGTTTTACTAAATCAAATTTCCAGACGAATTCAAAGGTAGAATACCTATAGTACAGTAACTATACTAAACTAACCTACTACCATTAAAGATCTGCGCTATGGCAACTTTTGTCTATTTCGGAAACATGACCTCGTGATGACGAACTAATACAGGTCCGTTATAAACTTAATATTATGTACTAATTTTCTCTTCAGTACCTGAATAGGCTCGGATGGCTGGACATTGATTGCAGTGCCGACATGAGGCTAATTTTATGACGGCGTGCAATTAAAATATAGCACTTCTTGCCCTATATATTTAGTGTGATTTCTAATGGGGAAAGCCTGCACACTGAGGACGGGCATTTGGAATTGACTTTCTGGCTCAGTGGTCGTCAAACTGCGGTCCGCTGACGATATCTGTGCGGCCCACGACATACATAGCAAACAATTTTAGTAGACAAAGTAATAAATAAATAAATTACGCGCGAAGTATTCTCCTTTAATAAACAAGTATTATAATGGCCAGAAACTCATCAAAAATTGCTAAGAAAAGAAAGTTAAGAGACGATGAAAAGTGTGAGGAAGAATTCTGTTTTATAAGTGGACATACAGATTGTACTGCAATTTGTTCAATTGCGTTCCGCAGTGATACTTCACATAGTCTTATGTGGCCCTTGGCTAGAAAAGTGTGAAGACCACTGCTCTGGCTGTTCCGTTGGCCTTATGGTAGGGCCGGTCCCGATTGATCGCAATTTCCCAACTAAATCGTTAAGAACCAAAGATTACCGATATGCCGTACTTTAATCGTAGTACCATACATTATTAACATCGTAAACTTTATTGACATTTTGACATGATGTATTTCCATGGTGTGAACTAAAATTGTTTCATTCAACTACCTACTTAAACAAATCAACAAGTTTGGAGTTTATTAAATTTGACGTCTTTATATATCAGGTCTTTATACGTCTCTATCTAGCCATGCTTCGAAGAAAAATGATAAAAAAAAATGCCCATGCAAACTTTACGACCCCCTTACTTCCCTTACCGATTGAATTTCGCGAAATCCTTGCCTAAATGATACTTACAATATTAAATCAACATGGCCTCAAAATGATTTGTGCATATAGAGTGTGTAAGGTAAACTCTTCCGAAAACAAATACAGGTGATAGTACTAGTGATTACGTACATGATACCATTAATGAAAACGTGATATAGATGTAACTAAATATATATTTTTGACAGCGCGCGAGCGCCTCTCGCACATGGCCGATGGCCGTTAACACCATTGCGTTACATAACACGTTAACTGCCAATAAAAAAAGTGCACTTTTCCATTCGGGCCATGGGGGACAATGTTGGGCGATACTGAATCTTTCCGTTCAAGCCGTGTCTGACAACGTTGACCGCGCGTCAGGCTTGTGTTCTAAACGCTCTGTGGCGCCGTCGGACAGCAATACCGAGAAAATTCGCATATAAGAAGACCCGCGCGGCTCCTTAGTTTATCCTATATAGCTTGGTTCTTACAAATAACTTTAACTTTTAAAAAAATGCTGATTTACTGGACGCTATCGCAAAATGTGTAATAACTAATATGGTTTCTTTGGATAAAAATGAAATAAATCAAGCTTTTATAGAAAAATTAACTTAAATTAAATTAAATTTTAATTAAATTATTTATTAAAGTAATATTAAAAACAAATCAACTCGTATCAATTAATCCCTTCTAGGGCAATGAATATAGGCTAAAACCTAAGTATATAAAAAACATAAAAAATTAATGGCGGTAACTAGTTACAAACAAAATAAAGCATTGTCTTTCCTATCAATGTACTTTTTAAAACATTCAACACAAAGATATGATTCATTAGGACAATTCACACAGAAGGTGTTTACTTTATTGGATTTTTTTTTAGCCACTATACGCCGTTGGGTTTTTTCAATTTTTATAACATTGTTGGCACCCACGGCGACTTTTACTTGACGGTCCTTCCTTTTTTTCAATTGGTTATCTGGATTTCTGATCGGGAATCACGACTAAAGCCTAGGAGGAAGGACGCGGGCGACTAACAGGTGCGCGGGAGTCGCGGTCGGGAATGGGCGACAACCAAAGCGACAACGTGACCGCGCGGCCCCTTGACACGGTTTTTAGGATTTCGTCGGCTGAGGTCATGGGGGGTCAATGTTGTCCGACGATTAATAATTGTTATTAGATAATCAGAAACTACTTTTCATTAATTAAACGCATCATTTATGAGTATAATCTAACTAAATAATCAAAAAAATCCATCGATGAAAATAAGAAAAAAATTGTATTTTTGATTGGCTTGATAAGGTAGTTACGCGCCGCACAACATTGATGGCGTTGGCAGTCAACGATAAAAATTTAATAAAATTATTTAATGAATAATAATACCCATTATTATAAATATGAATTTGGATCTTTGTGAGTCAATCACGCCTTAACAGCTGAACGGTTTTGGGTGAATTTGGCACACAGGTAAACCATGACCTCGATTAGGTCATTGGCTACTTTTTATACCATAAAAGGCTGGTCACGCGCGGGGAGCCGCGAGCAAAAGCTAGTGAATAATAATTGCATCCTAACCTTATACTGCGTGAATAAAAAAATGGTATATACTTTTTCCAGTATATTTTCAGTGGTATCATGTCCACAATCACCAGCACTACCATCTGTCTTAGCTTTCGGAAGTGTTTCCCTTACACCCAGTATGTTTTATTATAGTAATGTTATAGCCATCTTATAGTTAACACAAGTTTTTCCTTGTCTTTGATAATAAATATAACTCAATAAAATACGACAAAACATGTTTGTCAACACACACACACACACATGTAAGAGAATATACAGAGATATATAAGAGAGGCCTAAGCTCAAACGTGGAATGAAAGAGGCTGTGAATGATTATACAGATTCAAATGTAACTAACTAGTCTATACAAGATTTGTAATTTTGCAAACAAAGCATAAAACTGCTAATAAAATTTACACAATTATTTCATCTCTACAGTAATATTATATAGAAGCAAAAATTGTGGCTATGTGAGATTGTGTGTAGCGGGGAATCTTGGGAACTACTGATCTGATCTTTTCACCAATAAGAAGTTACGTTGTTCCCGAGTGATATATACTATTAATTTTATTGTGATGTGTTTCTAGTAAAAAAACTTTCATGGACTAGAGCCATGAGTAAAAGCTAGTCATAATCAGATACACAGGTAGACCAGGACATGAATTATAATACAGGCTACTTTTTATACCAGAAAACGACATTCAGGGCAGAGCATCAGGCAACAGCTAGTAATGTTATAAAAACAGATATATTAATAAACCATTGAACCTATACCTAAACCACATTTAGTAATTGTTTTGTACAGACAAAGGAAATTATATTTAAAAGTACAAAATCTTACATACATACATACATAGACTCATGCCTGTTTCCCATAGGGGTAGGTAGAGACAATGGAAAATAAAATAAAAACATATATGGTATTTAAATAAAGCTAGATAAATTGACCTCAATAGATTATAAAGAATAGAAAAAACTAAGGTAAAAATGCAATTGATTTTAGGTACAGGTAAGCCCACACCATTAACCACCAAAGGGTTAGGTTGAGAGACTGATTTATATTATTATTATATTACTCCCAACTGATACAGCAATTGTCTCGGTTCATAATAAATAAAATAAGCTCTGCTGACCTTGTCTCAGTAATTGCAACTATACCCTTTTAGCAAACCAAGCTCAAGCTTGGATAGGATATTGATTAAGCCTATGTTATAAACTATAAGTATGTTTTGACCATTCTTGTCAATAAATATAAGGTTTTTATCACATAATAAAGGTAAATAATACTTACTATTCAAGTGACTGGAGGGCTTGTGACACATGTCCACTAGAAAAACTAACTTGATTTAATGTATCTATACTGGGGACTAGCAGACATGCCTCTTCGGGATTCGGCGTATAATATTTACTATGTTTAATCGTATCTAATATCGTATAAAATTCTCTAGAAAAATGTGATACAGAATTCCCTTTAGCAGTCTGATAGTTTTTTAATGGATATATATAAATGGTTATCTTGTCGTGGCCTCCTCGGCCGCATTTATACACGTCGAAACACTCCCAATATGTACAATTCCCGAGACGAGTTTGCGAATAAGGCGCGTCATCTTCCAACGGGTGTACTTCACTTCTAGATTCCAAATTCACTGGCAAAAACACGTTCGTCCGCGGTGCACTGCTACTAAACGAGTTGAACACCACAATAAACACTAGAGACACCACTATAAACAAAAGTAGGCCCACGAAAAATCTGTGATACAAAATTTTCCTATACGACGTGTATTTAGAGTGCCTTCCAGTTTTTAAGAGCGGCTCCGCAGCCATTTGTGATTGTAATGATTAATTTAATCTTTTCATTTTACGTGTGGCACCCATTTTCACGTAAACAAACTATTCTCATTCAAAAATTTATTAAATCGTAAATTACGATACTACTCCTACGATGAAGAAATTGACGCATCCACTCAATCCACTGATCTCTGACGGCTTACAGACAGTGTTGCAACCTTTTAGTTTACAAACCCACCAAAAACGTTTGAAAATTTAATTTGAAATTTAAGTCTCAGGAATAATATGCTGAAATTGGGTGACTTATCTTCCCTGTCAGATTCATCACTTCTTTTTTCTCATCTGGATATTAATAAATAACTAGTTTTTATTGGCGGCTACGCCGGCGTTAATGTCTTTATCTGGAACAACCCCCGCCCCTTTAAAGCACTTTACCCCATAAGTGCTTTTAAATACGAATGTGCTTATTTGTTTTTAGGAGTCCTCTTGAAAAGTTTTGAGTCGAAATGTAAATCTAATATTTTTTTATATAAACCACATATTAACTTTTAGTAGCTAGCTATTTAAACTGGACAAACAAATTATGAATGGCCGGACATGCATTGCATTTTCATATTCGTATTAATTAATTAAACAAAAGTATTAGTGCATAATTTATGTTGTCGTACTGTAATAATATATTCGTTTAGATTAGATTATGTTTATGATTATGATTAGAAAAAGCGTTATGCCCTCTCCAGGCCATGCCAGATCCGAAGATTAGTTATCCTCTTTTCGTCAATAACAATGCCCTTCTTTTGCCATAATTCCGTTAGTTAAGTAAGGCAGAAGAGTTTACTTTTTGGCCTTAAGTGCTCCCGTTGTACACCATCTGCACCTGCTTTGCCATTTTTCATAGATTTTAATGCCAAGTGTACTTCATATCCAGATATGGGTGATATAGTGTCATCGCAGCCGTACGGTATAGTGTTATGTCTAACATTTAAGGGATCGGAATATAGTTGTTGGTAGAACTCGGTGCTAATCTGAATGACTATCTCGGTTTGTTTGTTTTGTACCGTTTTTGTCTTTCAAGATCGTGATCCAAGATTTACTTTTGCAGAAGCCTTCTTTAGCTGCTTGAAGAGAAGTGTTTCTTTTTAGGGTCGGCTCAAATAAGTATACAGTTTAAGCTCGGTATAAGTTTAAAGTATACATATTATAAATAATATGCCGTATGCCAAGTACTAACTGCTAAAAATCCAGTATACACTACATACGTCATACACTATTGCAAAATTCAACTACCAGCTGGGGGACATAACCACCACATCTAAAGGTAAATCCATTATATTGACAACACTAATCATAGAGTCAATTTGACACTAGAGCTGTGTTAGTTTGGTGTTGATTTAGGCGATTGTAGTCGATAATCAAACAAATTTAAATCATAACTTCTAAAAACTAATACTTTTTAAAAATGGACATTTGCTCTTTTGTTTTGCGCTTTTTAGGATAGCCATATGACAAAAACAGAATCCTTTTAATTTCTTCATGTTTCGAGTTCCGTAGCCAAATGGCAAAAACCACTGACTGTACGGATGAAATTTAGATTGTAAGTGTATTATACGCACCGCTACCCACAACACGCACAAAGGTATAGTAAAATTAATACTTTTTCTAGCATGGCTCTTCATTCATACAATAAAGTAACTGTAACTGAGGGATGATTTTTTCCCATTGCACAGCATGTGTGGTATCATTAGATAGGTTGTTATACATTTTTAAGAACTTATCTATTAATATCGTTAACATAAACAATATCATTGAAATAAAGAGCTTGCGAAATTACTTTTTTTAAACTTATTTTCTGAGTTCTGTGTATCCCAAGGCATGAAAAATGTGCCCCTCCACTTCTAAATAAATTCGTAAAAATTCAAACTAGTCTAAAAGACATTTCTACATCAAAGATACTTCCAACGAAAATTTCTTTCAATAAACTAGGTGAATAGTTTATGAGATAGTATTATGTCATTTATGGATATTATCGGTTAAAATAGAGAACCTTACACTGTGCGAGGTCCGGCAAGCACTTGGCAAGTTTTTTTCCAATTGAAATAATTCAATATAACTTGCAACATATTTTCAGATTTTATGTAAATTTATTAGATCGAGATGTATTGACCCAACTATCAAATCGTAAAGCGTAATCGTAGCATCTCTATCCTAGTCTGTGGTCGTAACGCAGAGTTGCCGGCGATATGCCGCAGCGGCGCTGCTTAAGTGACGGATGACGTGAAATTTTTGTTGTTTTTTTTATTCTTTGTTTTTCTGTCAGTTTTGTGTTGTGCGTAGTTGTGGTTGTGTTTCTGATGGCTTGATTAATTTTGTTATTTATTTTAATTTCCAATTTCGAGGTAATATTTCGGTTTGAGCTTGACCAACGATGGCACTACTACCTCCAGATCCTGTGTACACAATAAGAAACGTGGATAACGTGCCCGTATACTCGTTGGCGTTTAACTTTTTGCCCGGGGGTCTAGAGAGGTTACTAGCCGGCTCGAAAAATGGCTATGTTTATGCATTCAACCTTCAGGTGAGATCAGATTATTCGAAATACTCTATTTTGCATATGGTAGTGCGGGTATAGCGAACTATTGCGCACTATGAGCGTCAGACGGCTTTACTACGCCACTTGTTTACCACTGTTGATATGTGACCCAGAAAAAGAATTAGACCGCCCGCCCAATCAAAACTAAAATATTGAACTATTTATCAAGTTTATTATACGTTTTTTTCGTAGCCTCGCATTTGTACAACTACCTACACCTTGTTTTTTATGCTGGCTCATGGCTATAATTATTGCCCTACATATTATTAGTAATGTGTTCAAACTTAGTTTACAGTTCTAAATATCGTATAAACCTATATTTATAACCTCAATCTATTGCAAAACTAATACAATCATGTTTTTACATGCTTTAATTTTAAATGTAAAAGTACCCACATAATGTATGTCCTTAGAAAAATACTCGAAAATTTTAAGTTTTTGTAATATAAATGGCAATTTATTACAATATCATTTGGTCTGCGTCCACTGCTGCCCACATTCCACTTAAACATCGTAGATTATGGGTCAATATTACACCATCCATGCACCCAGCTATCTCATAAATAAAAATAATTATTACTGGCAAATTATACATGATATACTGAAATATAACTTAGCCATAGAAAGTTGAAATGTAAGCATCTATTTTAATTGAAACATATAAACATTTGTTATTTCAAAAAATCACAATGATTTATTAATGAGGGTAGTAAATTCATGAACACCTTGCCTAGGTTGTAAATACAATGCAATTAAAATTAATTATGGAGATGTATATTTAGACTTAACAATTCATCAATTTGTTAACTTGTATGTTACAGACTAATAGAGTGCAGCAAAAGATAAAAGTTGGTCAAGCTCCCATTCTGCACCTCATTCATACCGACACCCAACTCATCACCCAAGAGAAAGGTGGCAAATTCAAAATATTTGAACTGACGAACCGTGGTTATGAAGAAGATGTTGTCATCAACATTGATTATCCCGGATTCTGCCGATTCGAAGCCAACACAAAACTCGAAACTTTATATGTACCTGACAATGATTCGAAAATACACATTTATAATTTCTCTGGAGAGAAGGTGGGATGTTTGGAGATAGATGATAAGACTCTAAAGCTGGGAGAGCCGATGTGTTTGAAGTTTGTGGAGTTCCCTTGCGACAGGCCCGTACTGCTGGCCGGGTATGAAGCAGGGTGGCTCCTCCTGTGGGATCTCAACACTAGTCAATGCATCAGTAAACTGAAGACACAAGAGTGTCCCATGTCCGTGGACTACCTCCTAGAGCAACAGAAGGGAATCATCGGCAATGCATCAAATGTGATACAAATATTTAGTTTAGGAAAAAAAGACTTAAGCTTGGCTCACAAGATGGATGTGACGATTAAAAATCCTGGCATCAACAGAGTCCAGACTCGTACAGATGGTAAAGTCTTTGCTTCTGGAGGCTGGGATGGGCATATCCGCATATTTTCTTGGTTTTCTCTGAGGCCATTGGTTGTGCTTACAGAACATAAGCAAGCTATACAAGACATTGCTTACTCCACTGAGAAGGTGTCACTCTGGAATGCTCATATAATGGCGGCTGGAGGACTTGATGGTGCTATAACTCTGTGGGACTTGTACAACAATAAGCAATAACTAGTATTAGGATGATAGTCCCTCTTGTGATAAGTTGCTGCTGAAATTATTAACTGGCAATTCTCAGAAACTTCCAGGCAGCCTCTCGCATTTAATGTTGTATACCAGAGATGCTTTAAACAAAGTATTTTAATATCTCCTAAAGAGTGTTATGCTATTAAACTTTAGATCTCATTAATGTACAAATTTCAAAAAAATAACAGCTTTGTAAGGCATAATTATCCATCTTGTTTGACCGAGCTGTTAGTATTAAGATAGATTGTTGTTGATAGTAATTGATATTTGCAAACAGTTTTTAATTATTTTCGAACGAAACAATAAATACTATGAATTTTGACAATTTTTTCATTTGTGAATATGTAAGTATGGTTGACTGATTTCATCGTTTTGGTTGCACAAGTGTTTCTGTAGGACTCGTTTTGTTTCTGCAGTTTATTGACTTAATGGAACATTCAATGTCTTTTATGATTCATAATGAGCTATGCGCGTTAAAATAGCGTTAAGATATATAACATTTGCGTGAATTGGTGACTTATTGACTATCTGAGCGCGAGATCGGCATAAATCAAATTTTATTTAATTATATTGAATTTGTCGACATCGCAAAATATATTAGTTATATTTTATGCATGCTATGTGGTGTAGACATTAGCTTTTGAAAAAACCGGTCAAGTGTGAGTCGTGAGTCGCGCACCGACGCGACGGTTCGGTACCCTTCAGTTACCCCTTTTTTACTGTAATTTGTTGACAACACATTCTGTGAAATTTTCATCCGCTTTCCTATAGGTTTCCTATAGGTATATTGTTCAAAAGATAAAGCCTAATAAAGGTAGGACAGACAAACAGGTTCCGTTACCCTTTGAGTATGGAACCTTAAAAAGGGTTATAATCGGAGAACAAAACGTCTAGTGCGTCGTATGTGAGAGGCCGTCTGAGTAGGTACCATCGCTTTGTTTATTTCTGCCGCCTCGGCGTGTAAACAATGTTGTGTTCTTGTTTGAAGGACATTGAAATTAGTAAAATTACTGGGTAATATGACTTGAAAATTCTGTTTGGTATTGCTTCTGTTTCTACGCAGGTGTGACACTTCCCATCAGACAAGTGGCCTGTTCGTCTCGTCATTAAAGCTAATAAAAAAATAAAAGGCTGACTGATAGTTTTTAGTAGCAGCTTCTCAATTCGGCGCGTATATTTCTTTTTTTTTGTATTAATAATCACACATAGTTTCACTATAACAAATCTCACTTCTAATCACGCCCCAAGATGTACCTACGCGTCAAAATATGTACTTGGAATTCTGTCTACTTTTTCGGGTTACAGGCGCGACCCGGATCTAGTTGGCAAACCGAGACACCCGGCCCGGGCGCCTAGCATACGAAAGCCTCTACTCACCATGGTTGGCTCACCGTCGACTTGTAAGAAAAAGGCGCCCCACAGGCTTTTTTTCTTTTGTTTTAGTTTTTTTAAGTAATTTATCTCAAACGCTGGAGAGGAAGGCGCCACTATCAAGTTTCTGCCCCGGTTGGAAAAATCTTAGATCCCGGGCTGAGCGTGATAGAATACGGGATGGGTCTTTGAGACGAGGCAGTGAGAAAATAGTATGTACCCAGTGAAACCATATTTTCGATTACTTATTTTTGTTTCTTTAGTACAATTGCTACCTACCTCTGCGTTGGACAAGGAAGCCACTTTGACTAATTTCTAATACTCTAGCCTTAGTTAATTCAATATATCATATTAAAAAAAAATGTATTCATATATTGCCTCAGTGGAGCAATTGTAATGAATGCGTATGCGGTCTCGGGTTCGATCTCCTGGTCGGGTAAAGTGATATTGGGTTTTTCTATTACGAAACGCTCAGTATCAGCCTGAAAACTGGAATTGTGCCCGGTATGGCAATAGGCTCACCCCCTACATGCTGATTTTGATCCTTTTGGCGTGGTCGTGGTGGGACATAATATACCGTCCACAGTGGGTGGGTATCTAGGTACCCCATACTTATAAACATATTTTTTCTGCATCAATTGTACATGTACCACCTAACGCCTGCCAATAAATGATTTCTTTCTTTCTATTAAGTACCTACATCAGGGAACGGAGATACGCTTGCCGAAATGTGGGTGTACTAGTTACACCTGCCTACCCCTTCGGGAATTTCAGGCGTGATTGCGTATGTATGAATGATCCTTATATAAAACAGGATCGATAGACATCAACAAAAGTATATTGTTTATTGCTTACTATGGGTACCCTGCTAACAGCATTTTTCGAAAATCTCCAAATTACTCTCTTTCCCCTTCTCAAAAACTAGGCCTGTATGTATACATACCATTTAACACATGTTACAAATAGATTTAGCTTGTAGTTTTTATGACCGGCCACGCGCCTGCCTGCCTGCCACAATACCTCTGCTATAAAAAAATCTCACACACAACCAGCAGACGAAGGGTAAAAGAAAAAGCTGTTTACTTAAAGATACGTATAATTATGTCGTTTATTATTTAATCACGTAGAAGATTTGCAATAAGTTACTAATATCACATTTACAGTGCGCCCTACATTAAAACTACGATGAGAAGTTAAACGTATCTTAAAACTAAGACTAGGTAAACAATATTGAACTCTGTTCGGATTATCATGCGTTTGTGATATGTATAGATGAGTTATAAATGATGAGATTATACGGGTTACACTTGGACTATTTTTCTTGTTTTCGGAATGAGAGCTTCGTCGTCTGGCACAACCTCTACCAGTCGCCGTCGTTTCCGCAAAGGTCTGGCTGAATCGTTAGTTTCCCTTGTCTTTGCAACAATCTTCGCCATTTTGTTACCTAGTCTTGTTATTTTAAACTTTGGCAACGTTTGTTCTGGATTTCCAGCTTCGTTTTCTTCACATTCAGCTTTGTCTTCTTCTATCCTTTCATTCAATTCAGTATTTGGTTCACTAATAGCATTATCCTCTATTGTAGTATTTACTTCAGCATTAACACAAGATTCCTCGTTTCTTTTCCTATCATTATTCATAGTAAAATCTAAAGGTCCTTCGGTGTCTTGGGCTCTGGGTTCTGTCTTCACTTTACTTGCATAATGTGCTTGCAGAAACGATGTGAATGGTATGGGAATTGGTATCGGAAGTGGTATTGGAAGTACCACGGGGTATGGTACTAATATGGTGACCGGTGGCGCTGTGGACTGCGGGAAGTTCAGTGGTGGGGGCAGTCGCGGTCGCTCCTGATGCATCGGCATACCAGGCCTCGGCATGAAGTTCAGCCTTGGTGGAAACATATTCGGATGCCGTGGTTCATGATGATTTTCCATGTACATTGGAGGGGGCATTCCAAACATTGGGTTTGTGTATGGCGGTGGATGTGGGGGATGATTGATTGGATGTGGAGGCGAATGTATAGCGTTTGTGATTGTCGAAGCTGGAGAGGATGCTTCCGAAGGACTGCACATGCGGAGATCTTGTGCCTTGGGCGTGGTCGTGCGCTGTCTTACAACCTGGGACGTGACGGTCGCAGAACACTTCGACGTCCTGCGCTTCCGTAAATTCATTTTATTACTTCTAACATCTTTTTTCACTTCAGGTGATTTCTGAACTGTGACAGTTTCTTCACTACGTTTTTGCTTCATCAGTTTGGCGGTGGGAGCTACCGTTATTAAAGGTAACGGTGATTTTCTTTGAGTCTTTTGCGGTTCTGTCTTTTCTGGATTGGGGGGTTTGTTCGTGATAGTTTCTGGGTTTGGTGAGCCCGACCTTTCTGAGGCTGGGGATACGGAACGGCTCTTGCAGTTCTTGAGCCATAGCTCTGGGGTGATGAGATTTGAGGATGACGAGGCGTTCACCAAGTGTGGGTTGAGATCGAGGTGCGCCTGTGTCTCCCGGCAGAATATGTGCATCTTGTACTGGTTGAGACATTTGTCTGAGCAAAACTGTAGCTGTGTAGCACCGTCCTGAAACATTTGAATTTGTTGATAAGTAAAAGTTATGCTTAGATCAATATGATATTTTCGTATTTCTTGATTAAATTGAGTAAGTAACAGGAACCATTTATAAAACGACGAATGTTTGTATCGAACAACGACCACGAAATGAATCGAAATCCGAATTCTTTAGAAATATAATATGTATCTTGTAGATACCAACGTATGTACGTATAAAATATGTAGATATGTTGTAAATACTAAATCTTGGAACAATGATTATTTTATCTTCTGGTGTTTTTTATAGCATAGGCCGGTAAACGAGCAAGTAGGTCACCTGATGGTAAGTGTTCTCCATCATCCATGAAAGCCCACATTACCAGAAGAATCATGAACGCGTTGCCGACCTTAAAGGAAAGGGAAATTAAGGGGAAGGGGAAGGGGCCCTATCTGGTTCACATTAACTACAATGACAAGTACCTATATTCTCAAGAGAGAGTCTGAAATTATATGAGTGCGTATCAACTCCATCTTCTTACTGTCTATTTTAAGTAAATTTCTATTGAAAATCATTTTGCGATTTTTCACTTAGTATAGCAGTACTAAAACGACTACAAACAGGCAAAAAAAACATCTATCTCACCTGAAAGTCCACGTAAGCGACGGTGTGCCTGACATGCCGGCACCAGTCGCAAGTCTTGGCACGCTTGAAGTTGGCCCGGCGCGACTGGCTGAAGCACAGCTCCGAGCAGAACGTCGCGCCAGCTTGCTGCAGGGCACCACCCTCGCTTGTGATGCTCTTGTTGCACCAGGAACACTCGTCTGGAAATAAAAGTTGAGTTACTATATAGTTAATAGTTATTCCTGTAATATAGATAACGCGAATTCATGATTGTAAAGTGTGAGATTTCTATTGGTAAACGCATGTCCGTTTCCCGGGATTACCCTAGTCGGTATGCTCTCCACTATCACAGGGAACGGAACTTCGGCGAACAGCAGTAGCTGCACCTCGGCTTACCTCATCGCCAAATACTAATGTTAGCGTATTCTCTTAATATTGAGGGTGTCTGAGAAAGCAACGTTGGGTACACTGTAATAATAATGGTGCGATATAGTTGTGGAAGGGTAGTTAAATGGTATAAAAGATGTTGTAGCTATAACTGGAGGCCTTGTGCCCGCAGTCAGTCAGACAGTCTCCAGTTCAGTAAGATCAGTGCTCAGTCGATAATCCAAGTGTTCATTACGCGGTAGCTATGCTGGTTTACTATTCGGTCCTAGTTGTTTGAGTTATAATTAGAGAACGGTCTCTAGAGAATCCTAACATGAGGTTGTGGTCTGTAATTTGTAAAACAGTGATATTGTAAATACTTGGTTATTGACTGCCTCGGTGGCGCAGTTGTAATGCGTACGCGTTACGATTGAGTCCAACGCTGAGGTCTCTGGTTCGATCCCCGGGTCGGATAAAGTGGTATTGGGTTTTTCTATTACAAAATGCTCTGTATCAGCCCGGAGTCTGGAATTTGTGCCCGGTATGGCGATAGGCTCGCCCCCTATCACATTGTGGGACGGAGATACGCTCGGCGAAATGTGGGTGTACTGGTTACACCTCTGCCTACCCCTTCGGGGATTACAGGCGTGAGTGCGTACGTACGTGATATTGTAAATGTAACCAATAAACTATGAGTTAAAGTGAATACTTTCGTTTGGTATTAATAAAATAGTACTCGTCTCACGTAACTTCTAACACTAAAGGGAGGCAGCCAGATAGAGTAAAGTGGCATGATTACAGCAATGACTCCATTCATGACTTTGGCGACGTATGCACGATCATGAAGTCCATAATTTTATGACAACTATGTGTGAAATAACAATAACTGTAATTCATTGTTGTATTTGCGAAAGTGACAAACCAACAGGTTTGGTTTTCTTTCACACCGCGCAGTGACTAGCAATGAATCGACATGTTGTTTTGCATAGAGTTGGTTTGTGCTACTTTTTCTCGGTGCGGGTTCAATGAAATTAAATGAAATAGTTTATTAATCACGTAGGCAATTAAAATAGCGCTTATGACAAGTCAGTACAAAATAAAGAAGCTTATGTATAGAAATCATATCAACTAATGTATACATAACATACATAGCATCGTCAAAATACACAGTACACTAGGTAATTACACTAAATTGTTTATTTGTTGTCTTTCAATTCTCACAAACGGGTTTTTTTTGGGTTAGGCACTTATTATTTAGTCCATAGGGTACAGTCCTTTACTACCTATAAGGCTTTAGTGTACCGTGAAACCTAATCACGCTAGCCGAGCTGCTGGCAAAAGTTAGTATGTAATATATTGAATAGAACTACTTTACGAATTTACTAGGTGGTAGGTATCTCGTATGCGAGAGGCCGTATGGGTAGGTACCACCGCTTTGTCTATTTATGTCGCTAAGCAGTAGTTTGAAGCCAGTGAAATTACTGGGCAATATGAGACTTAACACCTTATGTCGCAGGGTGACGAGCCCAGTTCAGTGTCAGTACTTCATAATTCGAAGTTCCTGGTTGGTGTTGACTCTGTTTATAGGCAGGCGTGACGCTTACCATCAGGCGAGCGACCTGCTTGTCTCGTCATTTAAAGCTAATAAAAAAACACAATAGCTAGGTAATAAACTTGAATATGAATGCATACGTTATTATGTTTATCTAATATATAAAATTCTCGTGTCACAATGTTCGTTCCCATACTCCTCCGAAACGGCTGGACCGATTTGTATGAAATTTTGTGTTCATATCGGGTAGGTCTGAGAATCGGCCAACATCTATTTTTCATCCCCCTAAATGTTAAGGGTGGTCCCCCAAATTTTATTTTTTATTTTTTAGACCTAAATTTTTGTTTTTATTTTTTTTATGATACAGCGTTAAAAAATACATACAACCCTAAATTTTCAACCCTCTACGGTCAACCCCTATTTTTTAATAGCGACATTAGTATTTTTGTCAAGCGCGTTTCTCACCGGGGGCGCCCACTAGGCTACTTTAATCCTGGAAATAGGCATTCACGCGGGCGGAGCCGCGGGCAACAGCTAGTAATACATAAATTTCATCGATTGAGTAAAGGCCGAAGTAAACTTACACTCCACTCCACGATAAAACCAACGCGAAAAAGAAGTTACACAAAATCACCGATACATAATATAGGTATGTGAAATATTCAGTTAAAATAAAATACAATATGAATCAAGATTCCTTCTCAAGTAACCATCTCCAATTAATTTGCGAATGATATTGGAAAAAAACGTAGTGAAACAAAATACTTACTTTCTCATTACTGTGTTTGGTCTACAGAGTAAACGATAGCTCGTTACCACAATTATTAATTCGCATTTTTGCAACGTTATAAGCGAAAATAATGAACTACCTATAATTTCTGAATCGATTGCATCAAAAGAGCGGTTTTAATATTAAAATTCGCGACTTTATAAGTTTGTGGATTTAATTAACATTACAAATTGTGCACTTAATATTATAATATTACTATGCTATCATAAATCAAGACGGCTTAATCACGTTTTGAGGAACTACAGTAGGTAGTAGGTACGTCGGTCGCAAATGCCTGTACCATATGGTACTGGGTAGGATCCCGCGGACGGCCCAAAAAGTGCTGGATTGACATATTACACTTTTTAGAGGAAGATATGAGAGTCAATGGTGTCACAGAAGATGCTTAAGACCGGGCAAAGTGGAAGCGTTTAAGTCGGAAAGTGGTAAAAAATACACCCAAGAGTCACACACATAGTCCTGACCCCAAAACAAATTGTTACGCTGTAGGAATCGAATCCACGGCCTCTCGCTTCGCAGCCGGATACTCGTCCACTGCGTCACGGAGGTTGTCAAAGGCTTAACGGTAAGCAGAAAAAGAAGACGCTACACATGAATCCACCTTTTGTAGCCACAACTTCGCGGATGTGAAGAGGTCTTCGCGGAGATTTTTTTTGAGGTAGGCCAAGTTTTCAATTACAGTTCCCGGTTACTAAAATAGAGATACCGAGACGAAGACATCTGAGAAGTGGGTAGCAGGATTCTGTGGTGAGCCAGCGAACCCTGGACAATGCCTTGCTACGCCCATGCTGAGGCCTGAAGCTTTAAAATGTAGTGGCGTAGTATCTGCTTCATTACAGTTTAATGTCATTTAGTATCGATAACGCCTGAACTCTGTTCAATATATGTGGAGGCGCTTCTCGCCGGTTTGATGCTTGGGGCGGTCACCTCGTTCGCTATAATATGATAGGGCCAGCCCTATCATCCCTGCCTCTATCTACCTATCTCTAGATATCTATCTCTACTCTATCTACCATTCCAGGTATAGATATAAACGTTATTTTAACTTAAATCGTATTAAGCATACATAATGTATTATAATGTTTATCAATGTAACACAAGGCGGTAACGTAAAACAATTTCAATCATTACAATATACAAAGACCTAAATAATTTTTCACTTGACGCACACCTACATAACATAACAAAAAGATTGTTGTCCACAGAATGGAAGAGAGCAGGATATGGTAACATCTTTATAATATTGGGTGGTATTAATTATGAGTGGTAGATCTGACCTAAAAGGAAGGGTGATTAAAGTATCGGGAAGAGGAGGGAGATTTGGGCCTCCGGATCCTCACAGTACGAAAGGCAGCAACAAGCCGCTACTTTACGTCGGTTTTCTGTGAGACAGTGGTAACGACCCGGTCGAGCCAGCCCATTCGTGCTACGACAAAACTATCTACAGCGTGGCTCTAACAATAAAAACATCCAGATTTAGACCAGAGTGGGGCAAACAAGACCTCATCTTCCTCGGTACATCCGTACCCCTTATGGCCGTTCCCAATATTCTGCCTACAGACAGATTTGCTTACTAACAGTTCATTTTTGACACATTTTGCATGGAAGATCTGTCAAAACACTATTGGCAGTAAGCAAATCTATCTGTAGATAAAATATGGGGAACGGCTATTAGTGGATCAGTAAAATAAAAGATTAATATAGCCATCCCTTTTGTGTAGCGTAGCAAATAAACTGGACGCGAAGCACTCAGTACGCAAATTCGCAGCGCGTTCATTAGGAATAGTAAACCGGCTTAGCGGTATCAAATTCGTAAATAATGTTAGTGTGTGCGATCGAACGCGTGCCTATGTATTGTGTTACGAGTATATGCTCCCGGATTTTACTCATATTCCTAAACTTAGAGACTATGTTCCATTTAACAATGAAAGAAAATAATGTATTGATCATAGACAGCTGAATATACATTAACCCGTGGCGCGAAGGCCACCAGTTTACCTAAAAATCTATTTTTTTATTAGCTCGAATGACGAGACGAGTAGGTCGCTCGCCTGATGGTAAGCACTACGCCTGCTCATAAACAGAAGCAACGCCACACAGAACTTAAATATAAAAGCACTGCATGACTCTGGACTGCGCTCGTCACCTCGAAACGTAAGGTGTTAAGTCTCATTATGGCCAGTAATTTCACTGGCTTCAATGTCCTTCAAACCAGAACACAACAGTGCTTACACACTGTTGCTTGGTGGCAGAAATAAAAACTTGGCGTTTTGTCGCCATATGTGCATTTTTTTTTGTATAGGGTTTCGAAATAAACAAATGTTGAGGTTATTTCGTTATTTAGACAACAAAAACTGTATATATTTATAATCTACACAATATTTCCTATAATATATAACAAAACTAGTATTTTAACTAAAGATTTTTTATTACAACGAATTGCGTGCGCCTGCCCATTAACAGAGGCAACACCACACAGAACATTGAGTTACAAAGCACTTACACACTTATGCTTGGCGGAAATAGATTTGGCGGTATCGCATTCAGCGGTGGTATCGACCCAGACGGCATCTCGCATACAAGGAACCTATCACCTAGTATCAAAGGCAGGCACGGATCTAGGGGGGAGGCAAACCGGGGCACCCGCCCCGGGCGGCAGATTCAGGGGGCGCTAAAATCATAATATAGGTAAGCGCCTATCATACGGAAACCTGGTTGGCTCATCGTCGACTTATAAGAACAACGCGCCACTCAGGCCCTTTGTGCATCATTTTTTTCGTTTCTTTTAGTTTTAGGTAATTTATCTCAAATGCTGGACAGGGGCGCCATTATCAAGTTTCTGCCCCGGTTTGAAGAAATCGTAGATCCGGGGCTGATCAAAGAAAATAAACAATTCAAGATAAAATAAACTGCCAAGTGCACGTCTGATTTGCGTTCCGAGAGTATTCCAAAATGTTATTTTTGATTTATTATTTTTTAGGATATACGCGCTACTGCGCCACTGAGGCTGTCTGGCGAGTAGCCGGTTATGAAGCGAGAGGACGCGGGTTCGATTCCCGCACCGAGACAAATGTTTGTATCTCTTTAGTGTCTGGGTGTTTTCTTACCAAAGGAGTTGACGTCAGGCAGGCGGCCGGTCGTAAAAACTAGAAGCCTGTAACATGTATTACAAAAAAAAACATGCGCCAACCCCACTGCGAGTGGGATAAGGGCAGGCGGAAGATTTGTTAGGATATACGGCATACGCCAGAAATTAAATTTCAACCGGCGTAATATATTACACGTATGTAATTTTTTTCTACGACTATTTATAATTATTATTGAGAAATACATAATATTTTTCCATTTCCAGGAAATGCTAATGTCATAATATCAAATAAAACCATATTTTACACTGTTACCTTTAAACAACACAACGTTAATCTTAACGCAACCTACCTTAAAAATAAAGGTAATAATAATATACAAATAGTTTTTTTTTTTTTAAATAAACACGCCGAATAGAGAATCTCCGCCATTCTTGGGTTGGTATCAGAGGGGCTAGCACGGAAACTTGTGAAAAGTTATTCGAGCTGTCATCGACAACAATTTCTATGAGATTTTAGTACAGCGCCTCTATCGTAAGTAAAAGAAACTAATATATATGGAATATAGACCAATGATATTTAAGGAATTATCTATCGAGCCCTCGATACCTTTACATTACGATTTCGATAGTTTTCCGTGCTAGCCCCTCAGTTGATTGTCCCTCTTTATCAATACATTAACTTAAATCACTTGAATCATAACCCAAATGCCAATTTACATCAAGTCATAATTCCAAGTACGATGCGTTATATGCTACTTAACATTATGAAGTTCTGAGAAAATAAGTCATAAATATGATAGCATCAGCACCCCATCGTTACAATTTAGAAGGTGCGGGAGAATTGTTGGGGCAAATTGGGCAAGTCCGTTTCACAGAATCGCAGCTGTGGTTGTCGAGGGTGTCTTTCTTGGAATTGTTTTGTAAACTGTATTAGATTATGTTATTATTTCTATGATGCTTTGATATATTGCTTTTTTATGATTTGGCCTTTTCGTCCATATTTGAAAGTTAAAGACTGAAATGTGCGCTGCAGGAGAAAATCTAAGCGTATTGGATAACTTTTCAATTCCTGGGTACTGGGGGCATAACATATGCAACACGACATACTTTGCGTGAGAGAGAGATAACATTATGTATTATACACTGTATTACACACTGTATTACACACGTCCCACTGCTGGGCACGGGCCTCCTCTACTGAATGAGAGGGGTTAGGCCTTAGTGCACCACGCTGGCCTATGCGGGTTGGCAGACTCCATATACCTTCGAAATTCTTATGAATAATTTCTCAGGTATGCAGGTTTCATCACGATGTTTCCTTCGCCGTTAAAGCAAGTGATAATTAACAATTAATACACACAACTTAGAAAAGTCAGAGGTGTATGCACTTGTGGCTGTTTTGAAACCTGCGACTTTCGTCTCGACAGTCCCCGCTGAGCTATCACTATTATCAACGACTAGGTTGTTAATCAAAGTCGACGACAAATATCTCGGATAAAAGTGTCAACCTAACGTCATGACAGGGTTGGTTGACAAAATGCCACAGAGAAGTTGAGGTACATTATCGGTCTTAGGAGATCAATGAGGATTGAATAACCCACCTTTATTCCTCTGTTCACTAGCTTGCTCAGGACTAGACGCGTCTCTGGCTCTGGATGCGGCCCATCGCCTCAACTCCAGCCTTTCGTAGCCGTACCAACCCAGCAACTCGTTCATTGCAGTCTCCGCAAACTCCTGGAAATTTATAAATCTATGTTAAATAGGGTAGAACGAAGGAAATGGACGACAACCTCTGTGGCGCAGTGGGCGAGTAGACGACTGTGAATAGAGATCGCTTGTTCGATCCCTACACCAAGAGTTTTATTACGTACTTATTTATTGTTAATTATTTACTTGAATTAATAGTGAAGAAAAATATCGTAAGGAAACTGACATAACTGAGAATTTTCCAAAATATTTAAACACGAATGGGCAGGCTCGACCGGGTCGTTACCACTGTCTCACAAAAACCGATGTAAAGTTGCGGCTTGCTGCTGTGTTTCGTACGGTGAGAGAGATATCCGGAGTGTCAAATCCCCTTCCTAATCCTTTAATTATCCCTTTCTTTTAAGGTCGGAAACGTGCCCATGATTCTTCTGGTATTGATGGGTTACATGGGCGATGGAGATCACTTAATACCATCAAGTGACCCACTTGCTCGTTCGCTGGCCTATGCTATAAAACTAGACCATTTTGTACTTCTGGATATATCTTCAATTCTGGAAATTCTACTACTCGCTTGCTGTATCATTATAATATAAGTTAAAACTCCACAAACCGATTTCAAACTCGAATCGCGTACATTTTTTTATTAGCTTGACTTTGTTGTTTTCAATTCAGTGTTTTCCTTTTTCGCTCGTACTCCGTCATCAGATCTTAACCAAAATATGGGTCCACACTCGGAGTAAACATTTTCACAAAAATAATAATAAACGGTTCCACATTTGGCAGAGATGTCGCGTAAAAATAAAAAATACATTATGTGTAATAAAATACAGACGAATTGAGAACTTCCTCTTTTTTCAGTCGGTTGAAAATACTTCATGATTAAAACACTATTTCTTAACATTCACAAACCATTCCCACGAAACCGATACGTCGCGCACAAATAATCCGGCTAATTTTAATATGCTTTAAATAAAAGTTGGATTTATACAAAATGGATGGTGTCATGAATGACCCCCTTACGCGTATTTATCGCCGACGTGAATGTTAATAAATTGCGTAAACAACATTATGTCGCGTTCAACACCGCGTAATTCTACAGATATTTGTGTCAAAGTAATTTTGAACGGGTATTGTATCTCTTTTGCGCCTCGTTGGTCTAACGGTAGCGTACTAAGGCTGAGAACCGTGAGGTTCTGGGTTAAATTCACAGGTCGGGCAAACTTAAATACAAATAACACAATTAGTATTTCAGTTATTGATTCGAAAAATCACACAAAATTTGTGCGCGGTATGGCTCGCCCCCTATCACGTGGAACGGAAATAAGCTCAGCGAAATGTGGCTGTACTAGTTACACCTCTGCCTACCCATTAGGGAAGTACAAGCGTGAGTGCGTATGTATATATTTTCTATCTAGAATGTCCACTGTCCAGACTCCATTAAACCAACCATATCAATGTTGTAAAGTGACATTATCTGAAATATTAAGTACATTAAACGTGAACCCAGCTTCATTATGTCCAGTAACTAGATCCGTTTGGCACACGGCTATCAAAATAACATGGTGTTAATTAATCGAGAGACAGGAGTTTGCGACGCCAGTGTCCCTCTAGTTTATATTTCAGGCAAGATGACCAAGCGCTAAGATAATTGGTCTCTAGTTACAGAAAGAACTCTCTGACACGAACTATGTAAATGAGATATACGAGGATGGTTTAATTGAACCGATGGCTTTGATATCGTATTTGATGGTGTTATGGGGCATATAGCGTTTGGTTTGTTATTGTCTTAACTAAAAGGTATTGTAATAAAAATGTTGAGCTTTAGGTTAGATTAACAAAAAATAAAACCGACGAAAGAAAACTAAAAAGTTTAAAATCAACGATTTAGATCGGTTTTATTTTTTGTTAAAAAGTTATTTCACTATTTTTAGTGAAGGAATTATCAAAATCAGTGCATAAATGACGAAGTTTGAATCTTTCATCCCCGATTTCTCCCCCTTACGGATTTAATTTCTTCTTAAAATTAAAATGAGCCCAATTATGAGTTAAAAGTAATAAGCATTATAAAAAACTTATGTATCTACCCTTTATATATACCTACAATACCAGCCCTGTGTTACACACGTCCCACTGTTGAGCACGGGCCTCCTCTACTAAATGAGAAGCCTTAGTCCACCAAGCTGGCCTAATGCGGGTTGGCAGACTTCACACACCTTCAAAATTCTTATGGAGAACTTATCAGGTATGCAGATTTCCTCACGATGTTTCTTTCACCGTTAAGGCAGGCGATAATTACCAATGAATACACACGTAATTTAGTCAGAGGTGCATGCTCTTAGCGCTGGTTTCGAATCTGCGACTTTCATCTCGACAGTCCGTACCACTCCTCGCGACATACATATACTTAATCCTTATAAAAAATATTTTATCCCAGAGAAAAACTGTTCACGCGGGCGGAGTCGCGATTAAAAGTTAGTTTCGTTTATAAACGTAACCACAGCACAGCGGGTCGGCGCGGCGCTACGCGGGCTTCCAAGTTTCAATTTACCAACGCGACTTTGTACATTGCTTGCCAGCCGGTATTGTGGTCAAAACAGATTTCCGGACAATTTTGAAACTACGCCAGTTCTGACTTCTGAGGACACGGCAGTGCCCCGAAATTTCTCAAGATTACCTCAAAGTCGAATGCAAAGCAAATACTGCCGTTACAACACCTTTTCATGATCATTTCGAATTAATTTGGGCGGGGGACCGCGTGATCGTCTGCCCACCTATACAATAAACAAGATGTACAAACTACGGCGATACGGTGACAAATTAACTAACTTTCAGAATAAATTAACATTTTCAGCTTTACTCAGTAGACACTTAAAAGCAAATGTTATTTTGCGAATCTGTCATTATGTTTCTGATATGTAGATAGAGACGTCAAGTTTTAATTATAGATGGACAAGATCGTGCGTGACCGTCCTGCGGGGTACAAGACGTTGGGGGGGACGAGGTTCTCTAGATGTTAGCATTTGTTTCCCTTCCCCGCTGCACAAACCGCCCCCGCTAACATCTAGAGAACCTCGTCCCCGCCAACGTCTTGTACCCCGCAGGACGGTCGCGCACGATCTTGTCCATTTATAGTTACAACACTATTAGCTGGTGATATCGTTTAACTTTAAAATACCCACCGTGCGATCAGTGAAATTAAATGAAATAGTTTTATTAATCATGTAGGCAATTAAAATAACGCTTATGACAAGTCAGTACAAAATAAAGAAACTTATGTATAGAAATCATATCAACTAATGTATACATAACATACATAGCATCATCAAAATACACTGGGCAACTATAAATGTTACAATATTTTTATTACGGAATAGTCCAAAATTGTTAAGTATTATTATTATTTCTTCTTTTTTATGGGTCGATATGGACCATAGGCATTAGAGATACGATGGTATACCGTGGTACGATGAGTCTAAAGGGGTTGAGCCGGCTCATTCATACTATAGACAAAACTGGCTACAGCGTGGCTCTACCAGAGAATTTAACGAACTATAAACACACAGGCATCGTATTATCCTATCCATGATATAAGTACATGGCAAGCGTATAACAGTGTTGCGTTTCGTAATAATTATCACCGTGGAACACTCGATACCTCACGCACATCAACGGGAAGGAACGAGTCTGTATTATTAAACTCGATCCCCATTATACTGCTTTTACCGCGCCCAAATCAAGCAACTAGCGTCAAACATTAATTCGTGCTGGTTTTTTACTATATTGATCATATCACGAGTTTTACTTTTATTTATTAAATTCTAGCTTTTGCTGGCAGCTCTTTCCGCGTGAATGTATTTTCCCGGGATATAAAGTAGCCTATATCCTAATCCAGTGGGCTTAGCATATTTAATACGAAATAATTTTGTCGTGTAAAACCAGTTTTATTTGGTTATATTTATGTGGGATTGTTTCTTGCAAAAAAAAAACACTTTTTACCAATTAACGTCGCGTCGTTTATTATTATAAATCTCGAATTTTCGATGCACTTTACACTTTCAGTCGTTCGTCGTAACTCGTCATCTTACATTTCCCATCCTCTCATCCTTCTCGCACATATACTTCCCTTCATTACTTTCACAGCGTTCCATACTAACAATCATATCATATCATATCCAATTCCCAAATTTTTATATTTATCAAACTAACATGGTTGCATACTCGACTCGTTATGTCAACTACGGAATAATAATTTACAGATTCCGTAAAATCTTTTCCCTCCTAGGACTGCAGAAGATATATTTTTTCTTTTCGTAATATAGTTCTAAGGCTTTCTGGTAGCTTTTAGCGATAAGACCTCGCCTCTTGTAAGTTGTAACATAATTTAGTTGTAATGTTCTAAGTGTGTTTTATCAATTATTTTTTATATCTGCCTGGCTTTATCCTGGCTCAATGCTAAGGTCTACCTTTCCATCATAATTTGACGGTGAATTGGTATTATATGGGGCAACCCGCAGCCTGGCCCCCATAACCAGCAACGGGAACCAAATTTCGCCATTGCCTCATAGGTGTATAATAAAGAGCTAGCTAGCTATCATCTATAATGGATAGTTTATGTACCTAACTCTTGTGCGAATATTATACGTTCATAACTTCAAAAAACGACTTTTCCGTCATCAGATCTCAAAATATGGGACCACTCTCGGACTAAACCCTATTAAATATACAAAGAATCATCAAAATCTGGCCAAATTTAAAGTCTGTTTTAAAGGACGAACCCTGATTCACAATTTTCATTTTAACGACGCGAACAAACACTTGTTAATCATAAATATTTCTGTACACGAACATAATTCTAAACTGATAGTCGTCCAACACTAGAAAGTTGGCAAGCCTGCTAGTAGGTGAAATGTACGATCAGATTGAAAGACGGGCTATCCAACGCTTCCTCAGAACATAAACAATGTAAGTACTTCTTTAAACCCGAGCAGTGTTTACCGCATTAAAAATAAAATCTACCAGGCAAGGTGAACGAACTGTTAGCGCGCATTACGTTTGTTGATCTTGTAATTTCTATAATCAATCCACTATAATTAGTTTGTATAGTTCGAGCAAATCTGAACAGCTGGACCACCTACCACATCGCGGCTTAAAATAACAGAATTGTGTCACGATATTTTTAACAAACGATCATGAACTGTCAAAGAATACGAATATGTAATTTTATTTTGTATGTTATTATTGTACATGGCAACCCTGACGAGGTTCGGGTAAGCTTTGATGATGAAGTTTAGGTTTATTTAGTCATGAATCACTTGTATTTGACCGGGATTTTCTCCAACTCGTGACATAATGGACTCTAGCGAGAAGAACACAAACCTATAAATATTACAAATCTTCTAATTATAGTTGAAGCTAGCAACATAATTACAGGTGATGCGAGAGTACCGGGTACATGATTCATTTTTATACTCATCTGGAGTGACCAATGCACCGCACACACGGTAAAAATACACAATTAGTCCTGACCCCACACTAGGTTAACCAGTATCGTGGGTATCAGAAACTACGAAGGACTTGCGGTCCCACAACACCCAGACCCGAAACAAATATTTGTAATAAATCTATTAATTAGAATCATTTACGAATAAGCACACAATACCATCAGTAAACAGCGAATTTAAGTGTTCGATGTTTGATCACATTTTAACAGCAATATGATACAATGACAATAAATGAGCAGTGATAGCTCAGGTGGGAGTGGTATGGACTGTCAAGACGAAAGTCGCAGGTTCGAAACCAACCCAAAGAGCATACACCTCTGACTTTTCTAAGTTACGTGTAAATTAATTATCACTTGCTTTAACGGTGAAGGAAACATCGTGAGGAAACCTACATATCTGAGAAGTTCTCCATAAGAATTTCGAAGGTATGTAAAGTCTGCCAACCCGCATTAGGCCAAGGTGGAGGACTAAGGCCTAACCCCTCTCATTCAGTAGAGGAGGCTCGTGCCCAGCAGTGGGACATGTATAATACAGGGCTAGTATTATTATTATTATGATACAATGGGCGGGTCTGTCACTATACGTCCCGTCTTATGTGAACTCAAAGTACAAGCGACCTTGTCACCAGCACAAAGACGCGACCGGGTCGAAGTAACGTAACCTACTGATAATATTGCGATATCGAATATAATATAAATGCTTTTAATGGCAGTAGCTCGGCTAAGGTAAATTTAGGAGCGTTCGTAACCGGACACCCGCGATCAGTTCACGTCAGTGTTGCCAGTGCAGAAAAATTGAAACGCTCTTTAAAATCTTTGTCGTGTAATACAAACTACGTTACGACAATATTACATTTTGTAGCTCTCGATTTTATTACAAAGAAAAATATAATATATTTTGTAACGTTTAAACATACGTATAAGCTCACGGCATTAATCCTGAAGGGGTAGGCAGAAATTCATATAATGCTGTACCTACGGTTCGCCGAGCTTATATCCGACCGACCGACCGGGGAAGTTTTTTTTTATTAGCTTTAGATGCCGAGATGAGCAGGTCGCTCGCCTGATGGTAAGCGCCACGCCTGCTCAAAAACAGAAGCAACGCCACACAGAACTTTAAATAACAAAGCACTGCATGACACTGGACTGCGCTCGTCACCCCGAGACATAAGGTGTTAAGTCTCATAATGCCCAGTAATTTCACTATGCAAGTATATATGCTTTTAAATGCACATGATACAAACGGTGAGCTTATGTTATTAATAAAATCCAATTACATAAATTGTACAACCATGGGCAATATGGGGATAGTATCTATTACACGCTTCGATATTACACGTCATATTTCTTTGTTCCTCTGTACACGAGAACATCGATATTGTCCCCGGTGATATTGTTAGGCACAATTATCCATAATAAAGGGTATTAAGCTCCTTGACCCAGTGACCGGTGTCTCCGGCCCACAATGAGAAGAAGTCACTCGTGTCCTGACGTGGCGCGTCACCCGACGACGCACAGACGCGCACAGTTCATTATTACTTAGTACTGTAACTCGAAAAGTTCTCGAATGGAGGCCACGTACGGGCAAGCGCAACAGAGGACGTCCACCTACAAGATGGACCGACAACCTGACAAGGATTGCAGGAAGCCGATGGATGCAGGCCGCTTCCAACAGGTCGGCCTGGAAGGCATTAGGGGAGGCCTATGTTCAGCAGTGGACGTCTTGTGGCTGATGATGATTAATGTAACTCTATATAACCATATCAGGTACGTCCGTGGGCTATTTATACAGTCATTTATCTTATTTGTCATTATTAATGCAAACTTACAGACTTACGACTGCCTCGGTGGCGCAGTTGTAATGCGTACGCGTTACGATTAAGACTTAACGCTGAGGTCTCGGGTTCGATTCCCGGGTCGGGTAAAGTGGTATGGGGTTTTTCTATTACGAAATGCTCAGTATCAGCCCGGAGTCTGAATTTTGTGCCCGGTATGACGATAGGCTCGCCCTCTATCACATAAGGGATGGAGATACGCTTGGCGAAATGTGGGTGTACTGGTTGTAACCAGTACACAGGTGTACCTCTGCCTACCCCTTCGGGGATTACAGGTGTGAGTGTGTATGTATGTACTTACAGTAAGAGACATAGACAATAAAGAAAGCCATTTAAACGCACTAAATTGTAACATAAGACACGTGTATCGGTTACACAGCCATATTCAATTCAATTATAATTGCGCTAATTGATCAGATCGCGAATCACGCCCGAATTATTAAATTAATGAATTAAATTTTATATTATGGCATTTTATTTTAGTATTTTAGGTGTATGTACAGTTATGGTATGTACCAACCCATAAATATGACCACACCTTTCTGTAACACGTTATATACTACATTGTATTTACCAGATACAGTATAGTCACTTTGCTGTGCCAGAAAAAAAAACTTTTGTTTATTATTAGCTTGAATGGCAAAACGTAGGTCGCTCGCCTGATGGTAACACCACGCCAGCCCATAAACAGAAACAACATTTCACAGAATTTTGAATTACAAAGCACTGCATGACACTGGACTGCGCTCGAGATCCCGAGACATAAGATGTTAAGTCTCATAATGCCCAGTCATTTCACTAGTTTCAATGTCCTTCGAACCGAAACACAACAGTGCTTACACGCTGCTGTTTGGCGGCAGAAATAAACAAAACGGTGGTACCAACCCAGACGGCCTCTCGCATACGAGGGGCCTACCACCTAGTAACAGTTGATTGTAACGCTAAAAATGCGTCAAAATGATTAGATTAAGCACCTATTTCACCACCTCAGAGTAAATGCTGCTTATAGCGGATTCACACGGTTCGATTTTAATTCATCAACTGCTTATCATATACGATTTGAACCTTCTGACCAGACATTCAATCGAATTGATCATTAAAAATCAAACCAATTTTGTTGATTCAAGTCAGTCGATCAAATAAAATTGAACTGTGTGAACCTGCTACTACCAAATAAAATATGACACGTTTAAATCCAAAAATCTCACAGATGTACATTCCGGAAGAAAGATGTATATAAGGTACTTTAAGCATAGCTATCTTATGGCCATCCCTATATTCTATTTACGGATAGTTTCGCTTACTATCAATACTATTTTGACAGATCTTCCATACAAAATGTGTTAAATATATACCCCCGGTATGTAAATCTATCGGTAATCAGAATATTGGGAATGGCCATTAAACGTTAATTAGTCGTTAAAGTTAAGGCAAAACGGTGGTACCAACCCAGACCCCTACTCATACGAGGACCCTAATTCTCCTGTTCCTAGACTAAACTCCATAGCACGCATAAGTCACATCTGGATATTTTTGGACCTACTGTCGATGAGTTTAAAAACCTAGTAAACTCGCTAACTTACTCGTATTGATATTGATTTTACTGCTTGTCATTTTATTAGTTTTGTTTACCAACTTATTATAAATTGTTTTATCTTATGCATGCATACCGTCTCAAATTGTACAATTAGTTTAATTTTATTAGGTACACGTATGTTATGTATTTTATAGTGTAAAAATTGTGCTAAACCAATAAAAAAAAATATGAGGAACCTACCACTTAGTGCAAATATAACATTTTTAACCCGTGAAACACACAAATATTTACTCAAATACATAGAACCATATCATAGGTTAGTTGAGAGTAATAATACACCATTTGAAACAATACAAATGAGTTTAATTGCGCTACTGCAGTATGGACGGGGGTAGGCACTGTAGCGGTGCCGGCAACGAAGCAAACATATCATGTGTCGGCTAGTGGAGCTTATAATTTGCCTAATGCCGTGTAAAACGATCGTTCTGCTAATGTGCCCGACAAATATGGACAGCGTAGTACGAGTACGTGCCACTTTGCATTGTGTGATGCGGTTTTAGTATTAATACCTGTAATACAGTTTAGCCAAATGTTAAAAAGTTTTAACACAAAATAAAAACGACTCAGGTAGGTCCCTCATTGAATATGCGAGAGGCCGTCTGGGTAGGTAACACCGCTTTGTCTATTTTTGCAGCAGTGTGCAAGCACTGTTGTGTTACGGTTTGAAGGACATTGAAGCCAGTGAAATTATTGGGCATTATGAGACTTAACATATTATGTCTCGGGATGACAAGCGCAGTTCAGTACTATACCTTTGTAATTCAGAGTTCTGTGCGATGTTGCTTGTGTTTATGTGCAGACGTGACGCTTACCATCAGGCGAGCGATCTCCTCGTCTTGTCATTCAAGTGAATAGCAAATAGAAAAATCTATAAATAAATTTTGAATCTTTCATCCCATTGGGAGTTTAGCTGTAAAAAATTGAAATCTAACATGTTGGTTGGTTCCGCCCACCACGGCTTGCGCCCCAGACGATTGTTATGTTCCTAGTTAAAGCGCTACAGTCTGATACTAAAACACGAGCCTTCAAGTCTTTCTATAAGTTATTTTCCAGCTCATGCTTCTATGAAATCGCACAGATATCAAATGCAAATTGACTATTAATATTTTCTTAGGAATATGCTGAGTATTTGAAAATATAATAAAGTCTTTGATGAAGCCGTATTAAATCTGAATCTTCAGCAAAACTCGGGACTTCCCGGGGCCATTCAAGGAGTTCTAAGAAGTTGTTAATTGTACATTATTCAGACATTGGGGAGTCATATTGAATACCTTTAACTATATTATAAATATTTTGTGGCACTTTTTAGGATACTCAATGGGTACCATTACGAAGTTTTACTTTCAGTTTCTGATCGCCTGTTGTGATATACATCCTTACCGTGTATGGCATCAAGATCTAGGCGCATATCTCGATGGATAGGATAGAGTCCCGATCTAGCAATCACGCCGCACTGAACTAGGTCGGAAAGCCGCTGAGTCCGGGTAAAACCACTCCTAAACTATCCCTAGGTTGGGATGGTATCCGTAAGATTGATGATTGAGGATTGATGCGAAAAAAGGTATGCAGGTCACGCTCAAGATGTTTTTCTTCATTAATGAATACACAGAAAGCATTGAAATTAGATAGCATGTATGTGTCAGCGGATTAGCGTGTTGAAGTGGCATTGGGCAGGCCACATAGCTCGCAGAACTGATAGCCGATGGGGCAGATAAGTTCTCGAATAGAGGCCACGTACGGGCAAGCGCAACAGAGGACGTCCACTTACAAGATAGACCGACGACCTGACAAGGGTTGCAGGAAGCCGATGGATGCAGGCTGCTTCCAACAGGTCGGCCTGGAAGGCATTAGGGGAGGCCTATGTTCAGCAGTGGACGTCTTGTGGCTGATGATGATGATGATTGAAATGTCAAAGGTGTACTTATGCCCTGGGTGCTGGGGTCGAATCCCCGGTCTCTCGCTAGGTTATCGATTCCATTTCCCGCTAGGTTCTTACAAAAACTTGCAAGAAAATGACCAGTATGACGCAAAAAGCATCTTGTTTTCCGACGCATGTACAGTTTCCAAGGAGTTTGAAGTACGTAAAGCAAGACAATCGCGTTGAAACCGGACACCATGTGTTCTAGAGTTCTAGTGTTGCGGCATAGAGCCCTGGATGTCAGCTTGTTTAGTACTTTCATAGATACACAACTTCCATGCTGAAGTAGGCGAGTAGCCGGCTGAAACGCGAGGTCGCAGGTTCAATCCGCGGACTGAAAAAAATATTTGTGTGATCCACAAATATTTGTATCAGGGCTGGGTATTGTGAAAGCGTAAGTCCCTCGTTGTTCCGGATACACAAGACTAGTGTGAGATCAGGACTATGTGTGTGACTGTTGGGTGCTATTTTTTATGGCAGAGGCCGGCAAACGAGTTAGTGGGTCACCTGATGCTAAATTATCCATAAATATTCAAGATACCAGAAGGGTCATGGTTATGGGGATTGGGAATAGGGTTGCCAGATCGGAAAACCAAATTATCTGGACAAGATTTTAAAATGTCGTGATTTTGCTGTTGGAAGAAAAAAATATTACCAATCATAATGTTAAGTACTTTTATTTCTATAATCAAAAACCAACAAATAGACTTTTTACTTATTCACACACAATCAATACAAACATGGTTTTTATTTCAGTGAAATAGCCATGGATTCGATTCCCGCACCGAGACAAATGTTTGCGTGATCCACTAATATTAGTTTCGGGTCTGGGTGTTGTGGAACTGTAAGTCCGTCCTAGTTCCTGATACCCACGATACAGGTTAACCTAGTAAGAGGCCAGGACTATGTGTGTTACCGTTGGGTATGTATTTATATGAATACAGGGTATTATTTACCTATTTCTGTTATCGCCTCATTGGTCTAGTGGCCAATGCTGAGAATCGTGAGGTCCTGTGTTGAATTCCCAGGTCAGGAAATCACAATTTGTGATTGAGTTTTCAATTTGAAAAATCACACAAGAATTGTTGGTGATTGGATTTTATGCTCAGTATGGCGATAGATTCGACAACCATCACATCATGGGACGGCAATAGGTTTGGTAAAACGTACACCACTAGTTGCACCTCTGCTTAACCCTTCGAGAATAAAAGCGTGAACAACTAAATATTAACGTAGCTCTTATTATCAGGAATAATCTCTCATTAGTATTATGTACTTCTAATTATGCCTCCAATTAATACTGCTGGCCCCTGCCAAATGCCGTATTATACAATAATTATACTACAGTAAGGATATTCCCATGTTATGGGTAATTTTGAGGTGTTCAAGAAAAATAAGCCAGGTATATGGAAATATTAGTAGTGCAAATAATTATGAAGGGTGGATGAAACAGTTATATGCCTGGCGAGTGGCGGGGCTGACAGGCTGATTATAAAAGAATGCTTCTTCATTGGGAGCGGCCGCATTCAGTCACCCATTTGCCCATAGTAAGTCTCCAGATCCCTAAGATTAGTGCTCAGTCAACAATCTAAGAGTTAATTACATTAAAGATAATTATTTTAAAAATACAAAAGGACTGTAATCACTCCAACTGAGTATTTGAGTGGTAGAGCCACACTGTAGACAAGTGTCATGAATGGGCCGGCTCGTCCGGGTCATTACCACTGTCTCACAGAAAACCGCCGTAAAGTAGCAGCTTGCTGCTGCGTTTCGTACGGTGAGAGATATCCGGAGGCCCAAACCCCCTCCCCTTCCCAATTCCTTAATTATCCCTTTCCTTTAAGGTCGGCAACGCACCCATGATTCTTTTGGTATGGCGTACATGGGCGGTGGAGATCACTTACCATCAGGTGACCCACTTGCTCGTTTGCCAGCCTATGCAAAAAAAAAACTCTGTGGGGAAAACACCCAGACCCGATGCAAACATCTGTGGATCATATAAATATTTTGTCTCGGTGCGAGAATCGAACCCGCAGATCTCACTTCACAACCGGCTACTAACCTACTGCGGCACGGAGGCTGTGCCCAGTATACCACAGAGCTGATATTATTTACTTGTATCTAGGAAATCTTAGTAGTGGTTGGTACCCATTTATCGAATGTAGTATTTTTGTATAAAAGACCGAACTTATCCTTACGTCCTTAATCAAAGTTTCCAGAGAAAAGGGTTGACATAAGAGTTGATTAGTGCCTCCTCTTTTTTTAAAGTGGGTTAAAATGATACCGAACACATTTCCAGCATGATGGGTCACCACAATCCCAAGTCGCCACAACCCTTTACAGTACCCAGTTCCCACATAACTCAAAATAAATCCCTAATATCAAACAAAGGCGCGAACACAGCGCTCGAACAAAAACCGCGGCGTAGTGTTACGTCTCCGATATCCGCCGATCGGTTATGTTTCACATGTTTCTCATTATAACGTCTGAGTGCGAAACAAAGAGCGTGTCGGGTTGCCGTGCATTACTCTCAGGGCAACCTGAGCCTCTGGCACCCGACTGTTTGGTCATACGAGAAGCCCCCACTTTCGGGGAAGACTTGTTTGAGCCGGCAACATCGACCACGCTACCAGACCTGCACTCCGATACCGCCTTTGTAAAATAATGCCTCGCTCGTTAAGCTAATAATTATTGTGACATTTACTATTGTGTATTTTTTTTGGAATTTTATCATCCAGTTATTATAGACAGCACAAAGGAAGTTAATGTTTTTCTATTATATCAAAACAACATGTCTAGACATTCTGAACAGAATGAGTAAGGTCATGGTGAAGCTAAGAGCACAACATTATATTACTAAAGAAAGAAAAAGAAAGAAGTAATAAACATTCACTCAACACATTATAATTACACACGCTATTACTAAAATGCAACTATCAAAATTGATATTATGAATTCTTCCTTTTTTAAGTCAATTACAAAGATAATCAACATAATTCAGAATAATAAAAAACGTCCAAGTGGGAGTCAGTTTCGGGCACTGCGGCTCTCTTAAATTTGTCCTTTTTATTTGTTAGGATATAATAATAACATATATTCTGTGAAATTCTTAACCGGCCACCCATTAAGATTGTTTTTTTTTAAGATAGAGTCCTGTAAAGATAGGAGAGTCAGAGAGACGGGAGCAGTACGGCACGGCGCGGCCTTCGTAGGCCACTTAGTGATAGGCAAAGGGAGTATAACCACGTACGTTAGTGATAGGATTCCGAAGACACTTTCCACGCAACGTACGTTTTCAACGGTAGGTAGCGGCTTGGCTGTGCTTTGGCATTGCTGAGGTCCATGGGCGGCGGTAACCACTTACCATCGGGTGGACCGTCTGCTCGTCTGCCTATCTAGGCAATAAAAACTAAATAAAAAAACCCTTTGGGTAGGGAACTCTAAAAGTATTCAAGGGCGCCTGATTTCCGACGACCGCGCCGCGCCGGTGTCACTGGCCGGCGCGGTGTGGTGCTGTACGATAAAATATATTGCTCATTGGCCATTGCTACCGTTGGTGTAGTGTTACATTATTTTAATACTTTTTACCATCTTAATAAAAACAAAGTGTTAATATTTTGGGATAACTACTGGAGTTGGTAAATAATAAAAATTAATATGTAACGATGTGTTTATATAGCTACTAGCTGTTGCCCGCGGCTCCGCCCGCATGAATGCCTATTTCCAGGATTAAAGTAGCCTAGTGGGCGCCCCCGGTGAGAAACGCGCTTGACAAAAATACTAGGTAATATCGCTATTAAAAAATAGGGGTTCATCGTAGAGGGGAGAAAATTTAGTATTTTTGTATCTAACGAATAAACTTAAAAACTACTGGACCGATTTCGGTGAAATTTGGCACACAGGTAGACCATGACCTGGATTAGGATATATGCTACTTTTTATCCCGGAAAAGACCATTCACGCTGGCTGACCCGCGAGCAAAGGCTAGTTTTCATTATACACGTAACTTCGACAAGTCAGAAGTGTGTGCCGTGACAGGTATCGAAAAAACTCACTCTACGGACACTGATCTTGAAATATTTTTGTATAATGTTTAAAATAGTTTGTATGTTTTGTAAATTTTCAAGGGCAAACCGCTAATGTTGAAAGGTGAGATGACAAGATCGAGGCATAAAGTTCCGCTTGTTCCCGCGTGCCAACTGCCAACATTATGTTGTATAATACAGTCGTAAATACATACATACGCACTCACGCCTATCCCTACGCTAATCCCCGAAGAGGTAGGCAGAGGTGTAACCAGTACACCCACATATCGCCGAGCATATAAACATCCCATTATGTGATAGGGGGCGAGCCTATCGCTAACCCTGGCACAATTCTAGACTCCAGGCTAATACTAAGCATTTCGTAATAGTAAAACCCAATATAACTTTTACAAGGTGGTAGGCCCATCATATGCGAAAGGCCGGCTGGGTTGGTACCACCGCTTTGTCTATTTCTGCCGCCAAGCAACAGTGTGTAAGCACTGTTATGTTCCGGTTTGAAGGACATTAAAGCCAGTGAATTTACTGGGCATTATGAGACTTAACAACTTATTTCTCGGGGTGACGAGCGCAGTCCAGTGTCATACAGTGCTTTGTTATGTAAAGTTCTGTGTGGCGTTATTTCTGTTTATGAGCAGGTGTGGCGCTTACCATCAGGCGAACGACATGCTCGTCTCGTCATTCAAGCTATTCAAAAAAAACCCGACCCATCTAACTCGAGACCACAACCGTAACGCGTATTAAAATTGCACACCGAGACAAGTAATAAGTATGTGTTTTTAAAAATCGCACATTAATTCGTTTACACATACTGCAAGTACTATTGAATAGTGCATTGTTAACCCACACGATCGTCGGAGGTTTCATGATGCAAATGCTACGTCACTGGGTGTCAGATGGCGAGATATAAACTGATGCGAGTGCTCCATGTACCGTTATCAAGTTACACAGGACGGCCGCGGTGCGCTCGGCGACACCGGATTTTATTCAAATATAACATTTTCTTTAAAAAAAAAAGGAGCAGTAGTATCAGCGGTGAGTGGTATGGACTGTCGAGACGAAAGTCGCAGGTTCGAAACCAGCCCCAAGTGCATACATCTCTGACTTTTCATATTCATATTACTGAAGTTATATGTGTATTAATTGTTAATTATCACTTGCTTTAACGGTGACGGAAACATCGTTAGGAAACCTGCATACCTGAGAAGTTCGTCATAAGAATTTCGAAGGTATGTGAAATCTGCCAACCCGCATTAGGCCAGCTTGGTGGACTAAGGCCTAAGCCCTCTCATTCAGTAGAGGAGGCCCGTGCCCAGCAGTGGGACGTATATAATACAGGGCTAGTATTATTATTATTTATAACTTTTTCTACTGTAAAGATGTAAGAAATGTTGGAAAGCATGCATACGATTACTAATAACCTTTTGACTTCAGACTTCACAGAGTGTAGGATCGAAGAGTAAATTTTATATAACAAAGGCCGGCAAACGAACAAGTGGGTCACCTGGTGGTAAGTGGTTGCTCATGAACGAATACCAGAAGAATCATAGAAGCAATTCCGATTAAAATGTAAGTGATAATTAAAGGATTGGGAAGGGGTGGGGGATTTGGGCCTCCGGATATGTTACTCCGTACAAAATGCAGCAGCAAGCCGCTCCTTTACGTTTTTCTGTGAGAAAATGGTAACAACCCCGTCGACCCGACCCATTATACTGAGGGGCTAGCACGAACAACTTGCGAAAACGTATTCGAATCGAAATGTCAAAAATTTGTTTGAAAATTCATACAAATACAACCGTTCTCGATTCGAATACTTATTCGTAAATTGTTCGCGCTCGCCCCTCTGTAGACTCTACCTACCTCTACCTCTTGTAAATATTAATGAAAGTTCTACAGTCCACCGCAACTCTTAATTCAAGTAAATTACGATTAAAATTATGCACTTCGCCAATCTTCACATATTTCGGAAACAGGAACATGTAATGATGATGACAATCTGTTACAAGTATACAAAATTAGATAATCATATTATTATTTTTCTCTTGAGTGATTGACCCGAACCGTATGGCTGCGAATTGACTGCGTATTCGTCGAACATTGCCGAAAAACATAATTTATGTCGTACTGTATATTTAGTTACTATCCTGCAGTCTGACTGTTTCGGTGGTGCAGTTGTAATGCGTACGTGTTACGACTGACGCTGACGCTGAGGTCTCGGGTTCTATTCTTCTATTACGAAATGCTCATTATCAGCCCGGAGTCTGGAATTGTGCTCGGTATGGCGATAAACTCGCTCCCTATCACATCATGGGACGGTGATACGCTCCGCGAAATGTAGGTGTATTGCTTACACCTTTGCCTACCCCTTCGGGGATTACAGGTGTGAGTGCGTATGTATATATTATGTCCTGAAGTCAACAAATCAATATACATGGGCAGTATTTAAATTTCAGTTATGTGCTTTAGCAATTTTCATTTATCTTGGAAAAAGCCAAGAGCTATATTGATTATCAATGTAGAGCAGTTATATAACATAAAATTATGTACTTATTTTTTGTTTGAATGCCTGACGAGGCCCGGGAAGCCGTATGTATATTGTTTGCATAATTCGAAATTCATACTAATCGAAGATCGCCGTGGACACTGGCCCAGTATAAGCGTAAGAATTAGCCTATGCACCGAGTCATAGACTATACATGTAAATAATAAAAAGCAGTAGAACCAGACGTTTCGTGTTACACGAAAATTAACGTCAGGCTGACGGGCGCGCTGTGACGCAAAATGGAGTCGGATGACGCCCGCGCCAGCCCGGCTCGGTTGAGACGAGCATTAATTATCACGGATCACGTTTTACCCCCGGTTCCGATATCACCGTTTGTTCATCTACTGTTATTATATTTACGTTTCATAATTTTGTAGATGCGTAGTTAGCTTACGTTGCCAGTAACTTACGTTAATTTAAGTAATATGGGGATCAACATGAGATTTTTTATTATAATATTTTTTTTTACTAGCCCTGTATTATTCATGTTGCTGAACACGGGCCTCCTCTACTGAATGAGGGAACAGTCCTTAGTCCACCACGCTGGCGTAATGCGGGTTGGTAGACTTCACATACCTTCGAAATTCTTATGAAGAACTTCTCAGGTATGCCGGTTTCTTCACGATGTTTCCTTCACCGTTAAAGCAAGCGATTATTATCAATTACATCACACATAACTTAGAAAAGTCAGAGGTGTGTGCTCTTGGGACTGGTTTCGAACCTGCTACTTTCATCTCGACAGTCCGTACCTCTCCCTGCTGAGCTATCGCTGCTATAATCATTAACAATATTTTATAATCAGCCCTGTGTTCACTGCTGGAAACGGGCCTCTTCTCCTAATGAGGCGAAGAGGCTCGTAGGTCCTAATAATTGATGAGTGGTAGAACCACGCTGTAGACACTTTTTTCTGCAGCGTGAATGGGCCGGCTCTTCCGGGTCATTACCACTGTCTCACAGAAAACCGACGTAAAGTAGCAGCTTGCTGCTGCGTTTCGTACGGCGAGTGAGATATCCAAAAGCCCAAACCCCCTCCCCTTCCCAATTCCTTAATTATCCCCTTCCTTTAAAGTCGGCAACGCACCCATGATTCTTTTGGTATTGAGGGCGAACATGGGCGGTGGAGATCACTTACCACCAGGTGACCAACTTGCACGTTTGGCGGCCTATGCCATAAAAAAAATGAGGCCGTTTTCCAACACGCTGGCCTAATGTGGGCATGTTTCTTTAACAAATTTTAAGTAGTGTACTAAAATAAGATTTGTCTATTACTTAAATTAAAGCTGCGACATAATCTGTAGCAACTGCTTTTCCCCTTTAAGGGTGATTTTGTTTTCATTAAAAAATATTTAACGTAATTTTTTGTGAAAAAGAAAACATCAAAATCGGTGCGTAAATGCCGAAATGTTATGTTTTTATCCTTAATTTCCCCCTTAGGAGCGTATTTTTTATTATAATTTAAGTGGGGCAACTTCGGGTTTATAAATAATCGAATAAAAATTATATAACCCATGAGATGATATGCGTGGTCATACATTGAAAAAGGAGCAAGAAATCATTCGACGCGTCATTGAGTGTTTCCTCCTATTTCTGTTGGTTATGAAATATTTCAATAAAATAACCTTTTCACGAATAAATTCATAAAGCAAAAGATTGAAAATGATCTTCACTTACAAAGTCTCTAACGTAGAGTCTAAGTAACTTAATAAAAAATATTTTTTCGACACTGAACGCTATCTGTAGTAACGTTATATAGAACCGGTGCGTAATTAAAATATTTTTAATTACATAATTTGAGAACGGCGGTGTTCGGTGGGTTTCAATCGCGTTTTAATTATTGTAAGTTCTGTAGCCGATATTCGACGCCGACACCGTCGCCGATGCCGACGATGGTATCGTCGTTAATTTTAGTGTAAGCCGAGAAGCCGTGTGCCGCAGCCTCCGCTTTTTTACATGCAAAAACAATACGTTGTCTATGAGAAAATTAAATTTGCTGAGGATTCTCTTTAAGTTTTGATTAAGTGTTTTGCCGCGTCGAGTATACACGGTATATTCTTACATGTTTAATGAAGTCTTATTTTTATATTATTGATTAGATAGAAGATACTCACTCCAGTTAACGTTATACGTTTAACCAGCTTTCAAGATGCTCAACGAGATTCGAAAATACCAACCCAAAATAATCTTAATGAAAACTGAAAATCAGGATTGTTGTCATAACCAATCAGATTGTCTTTCTACCTTCGCTACCTTTCACTGCTAATAATTGACAACAAAATGGCATATTCAAAGATAAAGGAAAATTATGAATGTCACCACTATTGTAGAAAATTCAATTCTTTAGCTTAGTTCAGAAATTGGTTATGACAAAATGAATAATATGCGGCAAAATAGAGCCAGAGACAGACCACCTGATCGTAAGTGATCTCGCGTAATACTAGAAGAATCTGTGATGTATGATGTCCGACTTTAAAGGAAAGGCATAATTAAGGGATTAGGAAAGGGAAGGCGATTTAGGCCTCTGTATAACTCACCGTAGGACATGCAGCAGTAAACCGCTACTTTATGTCGGTTTCATGTGAGACAGTGGTAACAACCCGGTCGGGCCACTCATTCATGTTGTAGATAAAACTGTCTATAGCGTGGCTCTACCACTAAGTATGGTCCTATTCATTTTCATATAAATCAAGTGTCCAGAAGTCAATGCATGGCATACATTGCGTACATACTTAGTCTGTCTCTGATTTAAATTAATGAAACACGATCTTACAATTCATAAATCTCTCAAACCAAAATTGACCCTATTTTCAAATCAATTGTACTAAAAAACAAGTTTCATTCTTGGTCAACTAGTTCCTATACATGGCTATGGCTTGGCCGGCGCGACGCGACGTGCGACGCGACGTTCGGATTGTAACCCGATACGCCGAAACACAACACCGCACTAAAAGCGACCCGTCCAAAAGCAGATACATCATTCAAAGTGATTGTATTACACGAATATTTGGAATTTGTAATTAAAGGGTGATTGTTGATGAGCTACATTTTAATCGTGCAAGTTTTGCGAGTATTTCGACAGCTGTCAGGTCATGTGTAAGTGGGCCATCAACATCTTACGTCTAAAGGCAACCTGCACGCGGTACACTCTGCTGATTAACAGATGAGGTAATGGCGAAACTTGGTTCCAGTTGCAGATTGTGGGGTCAGATGGCAGGTCGTCCCATAGAATACCAAATCCACAATCAAAATATCATGATAAAGGATTGTATTGGAAATGTATTAAATTCATTATATTTCTCGTATACGAATGATTTTTTAAAGCATAGGCCGGCGAACGAGCAAGTGAGTCACCTGATGGTAAGTGATCTCCACCGCCCATGTACGCCCACAATACCAAAAGAATAATGGGCGTGTTGCCGACCTTAAATGAAAGGGATAATTAAGGGATTGGGAAGGAGAGGTGGAATCGGGCCTCCGGATGTCTCACTCACCATATGAAACGCAGCAGCAAGCTGCTACTTTACGCCGGTTTTCTGTGAGACAGTGGCAACGACCCGGACGAGCCGGCCCATTCATGCTGTAGACAAAACTGTGTACAGCGTAGCTCCACCACTCATACGTGACATGATGTGACAGCTAGTAAAAAGACTCACATTAGGGCTACTGATTACTGAATATGCAAGCAACGATAACCAAGCAGGGAGTAGTAGAAATTAATAATAGGGAGTGGTACAAATTGCCGAAATAGATACCGTGTTCAAAACAGCTCCCAGGGTACACATCGCTGATTTACGTACTCACGCCTGTAATCCCCGAAGCGGTAGGCAGAGGTGGAACCAGTACACCCACATTTCGCCAAGCGTATCTCCGTCCCACGATGTGATAGGGGGCGAGCCTATCGCCATATCGGGCACAAATTCCAAACTCCGGGCTGATACTGAACATTTCGTAATAGAAAATCCCAATATCACTTTACCCGACCCGGGGATCGAACCCGAGACCTCAGCGTCAGCCTCCGTCGCAACGCGTACGCATTACAACTGCGCCACCGAGGCAGTCATCGCTGATTTTTCGAAGTTATAACTACTCGTTATTAATTCTTTACTTTTCCGGTATAAAAATAGCCTATGTCCTAATCCCTGTCATGGTCTATCTATGTGCCAAATTTCATTCAAAATCGTTCAGTCGTTTAGGCTTGATCGAGTATCAAACATACCAAATTCACAAGCTCATAAACGTCATGAACTTCACGCGCTCGTTCCCAATGGATACATGCCTTTATACTGAACCACCTATTAACATTATGAACTAACAATTTACAAATTGCCTTTTTATGTTACCGGCCAGTTACCAGAGACCGACAAGTTCCCCGGATCGGCCGGATACGGGATATTCGTGGCTCCATTACCTGTACGGCGCGTGGTTCGTTTAAACAATTAATTAGCTCTTATACATTAAAGTTGGGAAACTGCGTATGCGGTACGACTGTTGTGCTGAGGTCTCGGGTTCGATCCCCAGGTCGAGTAAAGTGATATTGGGTTTTACTATCATGAAACAGTTATTATCAGCACGAAGCCTGGAATTGTGTCCGGTATAGCGATAAGCTCGCCCCCTATCACATCACGGGATAGAAATAAGCTTGGCGAAATGTAGGTCTACTAGTTACACCTCTGCCTACACCTTCGGGGAGGATAAGCGTGAGTGTATATGTATGTAATTAGGAAATTATAGCCATAACAGCATTAAAATATAACGATGAAATAATGTGGTAGAGAAGTTCGACTATTATGCCATTTATTTACAAGACAGTTTGACACTTTAAATTCCTTAAGGTTCAAGGAAACTTTTGAATCCCTTACCAAAAACACCTCTTTCCAATAAGTTTCATCCCTTTGTCTGTTTATTTGTGGATGGCATCGTAGTGCCTAAATGAATGAACAGATTTGGATGCGGTTTTAATATTTGAAAAAAAATCAAGAACGGCCCTGTTGCGCAACTAAGATCGCCCTATCAATAACCACCTGACCAGGTCCCTGTTGGTTGCATGACCAAGTAGCTGGTTACATTGCCGAAGAGTCACAGAAAGATATCGAGCTTAGTCTTTCCGGCCACCAATCTATCCTTTCACCAAAGCCCAATTTACACTGATATAAAGGTACACGTACATCTATCAGGGTCGAAAGATTGCCGAAAGAATGCCGCAGTCATCGGATTTTTCGAGTATTAATTTACATGCGTGCAAACACCTATCCATGCCGGATGATTCGGATCGTGCGGCGGGGATCGATGTGCGAGATTGCATATTATCTATACATACAAATGAATAAAATTGAAGTGTCTGTTTCTAATATTAAAATAACCGCTTTTTACTACATGCATATATATGAATGTATATACGGTACATATACCAAAATAACATCTTTTACAATTTTTGTCTGTCTGTCTGTTTGTTCCGGCTAATCTCTGGAACGGCTGGACCGTTTTTGACGGGACTTTCACTGGCAGATAGCTGTTGTAATAAGGAGTAACGCACTTAGGTACTTTTTTATCCCGGAAAATGACATTCACGCGAAGCCGGAGCATTGGAGCCGCGAGCAAAAGCTTATAATTTCATAAAAGGAATTCTTAAATTCTATGAGTGCGGCTCGTGCGTTGAGGATAGGCGAACATTCACCTTAAAACTCATTAAAAATAATCCACAATGCAGCACTTTAAATGTAGTAAAAATAAAATTTTAAAACGCTAACATCCTATATTATTGAGTGGAGTCGAATAATTGTAATGCGATGCCGGCGCAGTTTTTTATGTCACACTATATTAGGTAAACAAGTTAAAATGAATATTTTTACATATGTTATTTATTGCTTCATTTGTGATTTATATCTTGTCTAGATTGTAATGCGTTTTGACGGGGCGACTGCTAGTCTTAAGACATGTTTTGAGGTACGCGACTGAGACAGGAGAGCGCGACGCGCGACTGTTACTCTACAATTTAATATAAAGCAGAGGTGTCGCTAACCTAATTCGCGTCACGATCTCCCTGTCTCGGTCGCATAATTCAAAACGTGCCTTTTTATCGAAATGTCGTGTCGTGCGATAGTCATTTTATTTATTGATCTGTTCATTGATCTATGATATCCAATAGTCGACTGATAAGACATTTTTATAGCAAAGACCGGCAATGGAGCAAGTGTCTCAGGAAATGAGTAAGGACTCACCGTACCAAATGCAAGCATCTCATCTCAAGATTATTTTCTGTGCGACATAGTAACAACCCGGTTGAGCCGGCCCATTCAAGAATGAGTGGGGCCCCACAGCGATTTCCCAGATCCACGCCCTACTAAGGGGGTGGAAATAAGATTTTTCTTGACGCGTGATAGATTTAAAAAACTGCTGCTTCACAAAAATGGAGGTAGATAAGTGGTGGTTAGTCAGATGGGGTGGGCCCACAGGATTCTAGGTTAGACTAGGCCCACCCCGGGTACTTCCTTGCTAAGTTCATGAGCCTGCTTATTTGTGGATAAAAAGATAGTGATTTCTTATGTTTACGTTAATATTACACATTGAAATAAAACTAGTTTATACGGATTTTATCGCGGTTTAATTTTATTTTAGTCCCGATGTTTCGGAAGCTTTTTATCCGTCGTGGTCACGGGAGAGACTTAGGGACTAAAATAAAATTAAACCGCAATCAAATCCGTATAAACTAGTTTTATTTCAATGTAGATAAAAAGGTTTACAATGTTTTAAGGGAAAATTTAGATACCTACAAAGTTTATTTTTATGAATTTTTTAGAGTTCCATATCTTATGGGTGCCAAGTGCCAACGGAACTCTATTATAAAGCATACACCGTCGGTCTGTTTGTCTATCTGTCTGTCCTGTCTGCATCTTTTGAACCGTAATAGTAACCTGCTGAAATTTTCACAGAATAATATTATGGCTGATACCGTAAAAAATAGTACGAGAAGTTTATTTATTAGAAGAAGGTTATTTAAGGATGTTTGGAACATTCAGTGCTCGAATCCAACTGGCTCTTGAATTCTTGACTGGTTTTTTATTTTTTACTGCGACATACCTATTTATCTTACTATGATTTGCACCCAAAGCTCCTTCACAAATCACAAGGCACACCCTAATAACTACTATAAACAAACTTGGTTGCATCATTGCGGAAATGTGATAAATTATGTTTTAAATAACACATTCATCATATGAAATTGATACTTGTAGACTTATCCGGTATCAAAACATATTGGAATAACATTAATGCTAATAGTAAATGGAAAAGTGTATGTTTGTATGTTGCATATCATTAGACCCGCTCCACACATCGGCGAGACTTCTCACCAAATATTTATAGGGTTGAGTAATAATACTGCACTGACTGCCCCGGTGGCGCAGTTGCAATGAGTACGCGTTTACGATTGAGGCTAGCGCTAAGGTCTCGGGTTCGATCCCCGGGTGGGGTAAAATGGTATTGGGTTTTTCTATTACGAAATGTTCAGTATTAGCCCGGAGTCTGGAATTTGTGCGCGGTATGGCGATAGGCTCGTCCCCTATCACATTGTGGGACGGAGATACGCTCGGCGAAATGTGGGTGTACTGGTTACACGTCTGCCTACCCCTTCGGGGATTACAGGCGTGAGTGCGTATGTGTGTGAGTACGTATGAGTAATAATATTCGTCTACGGAATCGTAAAAAACGATAAAAAGAAATTATATTCAGGTTGAGGGCATACTCCACAATGTTCAAGGAAGATACATACGCCTGTACTTCCCGACGGGCATGCTGAGGTGTAACTAGTACAACCAAATTTACGTTTCATGATGTGATATCCAGCCTATCGCCATACCGGGCACAATTCCAGACTCCGGGCTGATAGTATGATAAAAAAAACAAAATCACTTTACCCGACCCGGAGATCGAAACCGAGACCTCAGCAAAGCAGTCGTATCGCGTACGCATTACAACTGCGCCACCGAGTCTATCAAGTAAGATTTAACCACCAATTAACGTTTAAGATGACTTTTGCATTTAACATATTTTTTGGTAATGTACCAATATCCATACTTTGGAAATAATTCGCCGTCCTTGATTCAGGACGTCAGCTTTAAAAACCAACCCCCAAATAATAAGTTATGTTATAAAACCAGCCGCTAACGAACATTCAAACAATCCATGCAAACGAAGCTAAACAAAACTTTCTACAATAAACAAAGATGAAACAGATTCAGAAACCTAAGCCGCGAGCTAGATTTATAGGAGTTTGTGCCCTTGCTTGAATGCGGTTAATGGATTTTGAACCTTTTTGTATACGAAGAAGGGCGTGTTTAGTTAGAAAATGCTGGCTCGGACACGATACGCTTACGCACAACTCTGGTCCTGCGAGGTGGTGTTAATTCACCCCCTGACGTCATAGAGCGTCCAATTTCAGACACGACACAGATCATAATATGCGATTTATATTTACCTATGATTTTATAAATATCACAAGTGAAATCGTTGCATAGTTCACTTATATTAAGTAATGCCTAGTTTACACGAGCTTGTAATTTCATTAGTACTTGCCACTTGTACTCTACAGGTTTTTTTGCAATAACCGGCAAAGGTGAAAGTGGATCATATCATAGTAAGTGATCTTCTCCGCTCATGAACATTTTGAATAACTAAAGATTCATGGATGTTCTGCCGACCTTAAAGGAAAGGAACGATAAAGGCATCGGGGGGGGGGGGGGGGGGAAAGGAATTTGGGCTTCTGGATAACTTACTCATCGTACAACAGCAAGCTGCTACTTCATGTTGGATTTAGCTGAGACAGTGGTAACGACCCGGTTGAGCTGGCTCATTTATGCTATAGACAAAAATGTCTACAGTGTAACGCTACCACTTGTAAAATTGGTAGAGCAACACGAACAACGTGTGATAGTAAATAAAATTGACTTATATTTAATTGCATTGCCATTTTTACTTGAAATAGGTACGTGTTCATGTTTACACGCTAGTTATTAGCGACAAGTACTAAGCATTAGTTACTTGTCACTGACAAGCGCATAACTCTAGATAGCATAATATTTATATATTTAAATCTTCTTCCACCTGCTCTTACCCCACTCGCAGTGGGGTCGGCGAAACACGCTTTTTAACACATGTTACAGAAAGGATTTGTCTTTTAGTGTTTACGACCGTCCGCCTGCTTGAAATGAGATATCAATCCCTCTAGCCTGTTGGTCGTCAGAAATCGCAGGGCATACGATCATTGAAGCAGAATTTAATTTTAACAATAAGGTTGAATTCTGCTTCAATGGACGATTCAATAAGGTTGAATTCTGATTCAATGGTCGTATACCCTGCGATTTCTGACGACCGAACAGGCTAGGAAGAGTTTATTAACGTATCTTAAAAACAAAAATGGTAATTATTTCACCTTTAAATTTGTATGCGTTTTCTATGTCTAATCATGTAGTATATTCTTATTTATGTAACCGCATAGCCGTACTATGACGTAATGAAATTGAAGCTAAATCAAATATCAAAACAACTCCAGTCTCTACGACACAAGATGTCGTTAGGCACAATTCATCCCGCCATCCGTGTGTCCGCTCTACTCAAGCGTCCTCTGAAGATGTACTGGAGAGGCATCGCACAGCGGGTGTCGGTTACACCGGCCTATCGCGTTACCCCATCACACCCGTGTCAGCTTTCTATGTTTGCGCGTGTCACTTTATATTGTTGTAATTATTATATTAGTGTGTGCGTGACCTAATGACGTCACCATGCGAAATTGCAGCTATCATTGTTACATTGATTATTGGTTCGCGATTAACTAAGTACCAAAGTACTAATATTTTTTACTGGATGGTGACTCTCGACTCTCGAATACGACAACCCTCACCTACCACCTCTTTCTCAAGCAGCAGTGTGTAAGCTCTGTTGTATTCTGGTTTGGAGGGCATTCAAAGCAGTGCAATTATTGGGCATTATGAAACTTAGCATCTTAAGTCTCGGGATGATGAGCACAGTGCGGTGCCATACAGTGCTTTATAGTTATGTGCTAAGTCTTGTCCTACTCCTCTCATAATTCAGTCCCAAAAAATTACTTACATATTATGCAAATGAGTATCTAGGTATTTACAACATATTATATTTTCAAAACTTCAATTATTTTTTGTCTAGTGGCAGTCAGTCTACTTAGCCTGAATAAACCATGAGAGTCCTGGCTACAAACGCCAGATTGGGCAATCCCAATTTTTACTTGAGTTTTCGATTCGAAAGAAGCACACGTACGTATGTCTCGGGGTGACGAACACCGTCCAGTGCCATGTAGTGTGTTATAATTCAAAGTTCTGTATTATGAGTCTATTTATGGGCAGGCGTGGCGCTTACTATAAGGCGATCGACCTGCTCGTTTTGTCTTACAGGCTAGTTAAAAAATATGGCGATAGGCTAACTACCTATTATTATATGGAGCGAACTGTGGGTGTACTAAATACATCTTTGCTACCCGTTCAGGGGTACAGGCGTGAACTTATGTATTTAGCCAAACCTTTGTTCTATCAAAATGACGAAGCACCATTCGGTCTATATCTAATGGCCATACATTAAGTGACAAAGAGACAAAAGTGGTTCCTTGACCATGTCAACGTTGACCTCTCGAAACGGTAGCAAACGCAACGCCCCAACTGCACATGAATAATGAGATGCGTTGACACGGATTGCTGAAGACACCAAATTACTCAAATTCAATCCTTATCACCTGGATATAAAGATTAAAATAAGAAATGTACAATGTGTTTAAACAGTTACTGGATTCTAAATCATATTACTACGGTATAAGGTTGAGAAAGTATTCAGTGATATAATTCAGAGATCGTAGCGTGGCGACCTTGCTCCAATAATGCGCACGCGCATTTGCAGCAAGTGCAGTTTCGTAAGCGATTTGCGGAAAAGTTTCTAGGGCACGTCACATGCGTTTTATTTTTTGTTCTAATTATGAAATCTCATGATTCAAAAAATACTAAAAAGTAAAAAGCTAAAAATAAAATTAACCAGTTTTGAGTTGGTGTTTTTGAAGTTTATTGGTCATTGATATCACCAACTCAACATTTGATAATTTTATTTTTATCCTTTTAGTTTTTTACAACTAAAAGGATAAAAATAAGGTAACCAGGGGTACATTTAGTGAAAGTTACCAAGATCGGTAGTTTAACTTTTTCATTCCTGATTTCTCTCATTAAAATTAATTGGGACCAACTTTGAGCAGTTATTGCAAATGAAGAGATTGCTAAAGTCGGTTGATAAGTGTAACACTTACGATGATCATATCACGAAGCCCCAGCAGAAACCAATGTTTGTATGAAAATATGTTCATTTATAATAGTATTTTCGTTCTAAATGCTAATGTATGGGGAAGTCTATGATAGCCGTATGGAAAGCAATCGTATTATGCCGTTTTACACGATGGAAATTGATCGATTTGCCCTAAAATGTTTATGAACACGCAACAATAATAATGGCTATAGAGGTATACCGACTCGCAGGCAGTTTTTTTTTTGGTCGCATGCTGATAGCCTGACGCGAGTCGGCTTTAGTCAGCGTCACCGGGCTTTCGGGTGAATGCTTTAGGCACTCCAACCCTGAACTCGCAGGCAGTGTTACTTCCGTAGATTATGACTGATTATAATCAAATCGCCTGTAATCCCCGAACGGTTAGGCAGAGGTGTAACCAGTACACCCACTTTCCCCCGCGCGTATCTCCGTCCCACAATGTGATAGGAGGTGAGCCTATCGCCATACCGGGCACAAATTCCAGACTCCGGGCTGATACTGAGCATGTTTGTAGTGTATTTGTTTTTTTTTATAGTATATGCCGGCAAACGAGCGAGTGGGTCACCTGATGGTAAGTGATCTCCACCGCCCATGTACGCCCACAATACTAAAATAATCATGGGCGCGTTGCCGACTTGAAAGGAAAGGGTTATGTAAGGAATTGGGAAGGGGTGGAGAATTTGGGCCTCCGGATATCTCACTCACCGTATGAAACGCAGCAGCAAGCTGCTACTTTACACCGGTTTTCTGTGAGACAGTGGTAACGACCCGGACGAGCCGGCCCATTCATGCTGTAGACAAAATTGTCTACAGCATGAATGGGCTGGCTCGACCGGGTTGTTTTTGTGAAGTTACAACTTGCTGTTGCGTTTCGTACGGTGAGTGAGATACCCGGAAGCCCAAACCCCCGTTCCCCTTCTTTAGCAACGCGTCCAGGACCTTTCAGGTATTGTGGATGTTTGGCCGCTGAAGATCACTTAGCATCAGGTGACCCATAAACTGCCATAAAGTTTTTATCTAATTTTATTGACGTCAGGGGATTTTGTGAGATTAATATCATGATTAGGTACCATTAACAAAGTTAGCTTGCGGTTTGAGAGAAATACATTCCTATTTCAGATTGCTCCTTGTATGATATGATTTATATACTCATACTATGGATGATAGTATGCATCTTTATGTTGTTAAAATGTATTTAGAATGTAAGTGGATGCATACTTACTACTACACGGGCTGTATAGAAGTAAAATTGCGCCACGTAACGCGAGAGTTTGACAGCTAATGCGTGGGAGTGGGAGAGTTATACCTAATTCTAGTTAAGAGTAAGCGAGATGGTAATATTTAATTACGGTCAATTCACCGCAACTTTGTGCGCAATTACAATGTACCGCGTAGTCGGTCTAATTATTTTAAAGACTGGTGCTGTCAATAAAGAGAAGAAAATATCGGTATAAGTATTCGTCTGTAACTGAAATGTGAGGACGATTATACACAATACAAATAGGTTAATTGCGTAATTAAATAACATAATTTGTTGTGACACACAATTAACAACGTCTTTGTAGACATAGATGTGCGTTTTATTTCCTGTGACACGCTCACATCAAAAATAAGTATTTTGTCAGCTGTAGCAAGCTCCGATTGGCGGCCAAGCGAGGTAAAATAATACGCATAAATATCGCCACAGAACTATAATGCCAGAAATAAAAACCATTACATATCCAACTATCTAGGGCAAGCAGCCTGGCTGTAATATAAATTAAAACGACCTCAAAATTTTCGTTTACAAATCTACGCGGGTGTCCCGTGACGTCACCCTCGCGTGGACAACGCCAATGGGGTTATTGACATGTCAAACTATTTGCGTGGCGCCAAAATGTGCGCGCGAAACTACAACGGTGTCGCCGGCCGCGGTCGCTTCTCACAACTCACAAGCGACAACCACCGCATATTGGCGATTACGATAAACAGATGAAAACAATAAATTGAAGCGTCGACTTGTGGCCTGGGACGTTCTCGTGTTACGTTTTGAGCAAAGGAACGTCTAAAATTACCCAGCACGCACACTCGCACGCCGCCATGTCCCTATACACCGACACACCGCACACAAGCGAGCCGCCTATATCTATTATCAAAACATCCAGCGACTCTGGTTACAGCGATCCGAGCGCGCTTCGCGTATCGCGTTACACACTTTAATGGCTCGAAAAGGCCTCGAAAACGTTATATTACATGGGTTTTATTGTACGTCGCGAAATGTAATTAATATTGTAATCGTACACCGGATAATTTATTCAGCGCAATCCCGGCATGACTCGCGGTCTCGCCGAGGACCCCTCGCGGATCGGTGTGAATATCGAATTTAAAAATACAATTCCACGTCTCCTGTTACGAGGCGCGCTTGCATAGGCTGCTTGCCAATAACACGAAACTGAAACACGATGATGCTTTACCAACGGAAGCTCGCGTCATTTGTAGAAAAAAACTCAAAACTATTTTTCTTACCTTAATTTCTTCTTCGTTCTCTTTTTTCACGGGAGCCCCCGACGGCGACTTTGCGCTCGTTTTATTGTCCATGTTCAACAAGTTGAAACATATATATTAAAAGTTTTTTAACTCAATAACTCTTGCACAATTGTTTCAAATAAGGAAATGAAAAAAGTTTTATTGTAGATAACGTAAACATTTCGCACGCAAGTACCGACATCGACTATTCAAACGACACATACATCTCGCGCGGCGTTCGCAGCGCGACTGGCGGCCGCCATGATTGGTCCTTTCAGTGGCTCGCGGGGAAAAAGTCCATTTTCCCGCGCTGGCTTTAGCCTCTCTGGGCGGAGCTTACCAGTGACGCATGGGCGGATAACTTTTGCTTGAACTTAAAGTCATTTTGTTTACAAATAAATTTTCTTATTTCATTGTGCGCGCACAGCGACAAAGTGACTTTATAAAAAGTAACAGATGACATGAATAAGTACATGGTAATTAGAAAAAGGTATTTTTAATTAAAAGAGTGTGGCATATAATAGGTAATTAGGTATGTCTTTTTATTTATAAATAAGTTTCAGATTTCTAGTTTCTGTGTAGAAAGATAAGGGTAGAGCTTAATAGCTCTACGCTAGGCTTGCTATCTGCGTATGTCTATTTGTCTACTTATTTCTCGATGCAACAGATTTAGATGCCGTTCTCACTAACATTCGGAAAATTTATTCCGGAAGGTTTATATTGTATACGTATATCACGTTATGACCCATGGCAGCACGGCAGTAACATGTCTGCGGTGAATCCGCAAGGGACAGCTGGATACATTATAAACATTATAAAGCATACCTACTCATAGAGACGCTTTTAAGTGGTAGAGCATCGCTGTAGATACTTGTATGCAACATTTAATCGGATAAGCTCGACCGGGTTATTACCACTGTCTCAATTCTTACTAATAACTAATATGAAGTAGAGTTGCATTTCGTACGATGAGTAAAATTGCCGGAGGCCCAAATTCCTCAGTGCGTCATTGAATCTCTAATATTGTGGGTGTTCATAGACTGTAGAGATCACTTACCACCACCCACTTCCTCGATGGTCGACCTCTGCTAGGAAAAAAACAATGGTACCACCCCGCTCGTGCCGGCCCAATCATGCCGTTAACAAAACTGGCTACAACATGGACATACCTCATTAATTAAAAGTGGGTAAAAAAAATAATGCAGACGTTGTAGGTCCGGTGCTAGATTCTAACTTGTAAGGCAGGCAATATTGCCTCTAGAGTTTTTCGAACAAGTAACCTAATTTATATTTTTTGTGTCATTACGTTCCATAGGAGGTACTGTTCGAGACCGCTGGCAGATTGGCGAAGAGATGAAATTGGAATATTTAGATATGAATGATAATAAATACCTACAGCATAATGGGCACACACGTGCAGCATAAGAATATTGTTAAACCTAAAGTAATGATCCATGACACACTGCGCAACTTAGTTATTTGGGGTAACAGAAATGAGTCACAAATTGCGGGTTATCATGATTTGTGTAACACTAAACTCCGTGAAATTAATTTCCCTCAAGAGTTTGCAAGGTGTGCCCATGGAGCATGCAGGTTAGATGCACATAGGCTTTTATTAAATAACCTATATAAGAAAATTGTTAAGGTATTATGTGATGCAGCTGTCTCTACAAATGAATTACAGGCACGTGAGACTAGAACAAGAAGGGTTTTATGTGGCTGGAATAAACATGTTAGTGATGCTTATCGGAACGCCAGGCTTAAATTTAAAACCTGGATACTACATAACCGGCCAAGTACAGGTATAGTTTATGAACAAATGTGTGAGTCTCGTAAAACTTTTAAGGGCCGCCTAAAATGGTGTCAGAACAACCAAGACCAGATAAAAATGGATATTATAGCGCTACACAAGGCTAATAACAATTTTTGCAAATTCTGGAAATCCACAAACATCCTGGATAAGAAGCCTGGCCTTCCAGTGAGTGTTGCAGGAGTAAATGGTGCTGGGGAAATTGCAAATATGTTCATGGAACATTTTAAGATACTATCCCCATTAGGTCCCTCGGGTACGACAACCCATGTAGAGCCTGGCAGTCTGGGGGTGGAGCCGCTATTGCATTTTTCCTCTAAGCAAGTTAAAACTGTTATTGAGAGGATGAGCAGGGGAAAATCCCCCGGACATGACGGGCTCAGCATTGAGCACCTTAAATATGCTGGTGTTCATCTGCCTAGAGTTCTGGCTATGTTTTATACTTTGTGTATCAGTCACTCATATTTACCAGAGGACCTAATGAAAACAACAGTGGTGCCTATAGTTAAAAACAGAACAGGGGATATTACGGATAAGGGTAATTATCGTCCCATCTCTCTTGCTACTACCATAGCCAAGATATTGGATAGTTTGCTTGACACGTGTATTGCGAAATATGTGCACCTACATGATGCTCAATTTGGTTTTCAACCAGGATTGTCAACGGACAGCGCTATTTTAGGCGTCAAGCATACTGTCCAATATTATACGAGTCGTAGAACGCCGGTTTACGCCTGTTTTCTCGACCTATCTAAAGCCTTTGACCTTGTTTCTTATGATTTGCTTTGGAGAAAGTTGGGGGACAGGGGTATTCCACCGGAGGTTCTGCGGTTATTTCAATATTGGTATGCAAATCAGATCAACCATATCAGATGGTCTAACGCTCTCTCGGGAGCCTATAGATTAGAGTGTGGAGTGAGACAGGGTGGACTATCTTCCCCGCGGTTATTCAACCTGTATGTGGATGATCTCATAGTCGATCTTAGCAGCATGCGTGTCGGATGCAAACTGAATGGCGTAAGCGCAAATAATATCAGCTATGCAGATGACATGGTGCTGCTGAGCCCGACTGCAGGAGCCTTGAGAGATATGTTGAAAGTCTGTGGGGAGTACGCTGCTGCTCATGGTTTAGCGTACAATGTAACAAAGACCGAATACATGATCTTTGGGGCTACCAGTGGGTGCTTGGATAGCGTCCCTGACATCACCTTAAACGGTGTAAGTATTAAGAGGGTGACGAGGTTCAAATACCTAGGGCATTTTCTTGTTGAAGACCTCAAAGACAATGTAGATATAGAGAGGGAGCGCAGGGCTTTGGCGGTCCGAGGTAATATGTTGGCACGTAGATTCTCTCGTTGTACTGACCATGTTAAAATTACGCTCTTTAAGGCGTATTGTCAGAGCTTTTACACGGGGAATCTATGGGACAGCTGTACTAAAAGATCGCTAGATGCACTGCGTGTCCAATATAATAACATTTTCAGAATGTTGTTGGGATTGCCTCGTTATTGCAGCGCTTCGGAGATGTTTGTGAGGAACAGGACGGATGGTTTCAAAGCCATTCTTCGAAAGCAAACTATATCCCTCGTAAGTAGGATACGGGCCAGTCACAACAGCATCCTGAAAAGCGTGGCGGAGACTATAATGTCACCTATTATGAGGCATTTTGTGTGGAGGATGATAAACTAAAAATGCGCTTTGCTTATTCGTCGTCTACACATACTATGCACATAAATATATGCTATTGTCACTAACATTAGTTTTTAAGTAATTGTTTGTACTACTAACACAATGGATTTTTGTTGTCCGAAAATAAAGACTTATTATTATTATTATTATAAGAAAAAAATCGTCTGAGAAGATGCTACCAAGAAGAATTTATGTTGAGAGGTAGAGCCACGTTGCAGACACTTTTGTTTACAGCATGAATGGGCCGACTCACCCGGGTCCTTACCACTGTGTTTCAGAAAACCGACGTAAAGTAGCAGCTTGCTGCTGCGTTTCGTACGGTGAGTGAGATATCCGGAGGCCCAAATCCCCCTCCCCTTCCCAATCCCTTAATTATCCCTTTCCTTTAAGGTCCGCAACGCGCCCATAATTCTTTTGGTATTATGGGCGTACATGGGCGGTGATCACTTACCATTAGATGAGCCACTTGCTCGTTTGCCGACATATGATGTTAAAAAAAATGTCCAAGTCACTTAAGATTTTGTAATCGGATGTATCTGAGGATATCCGGTGTTCCATACCAGTCTTCGGACACACATATCTGTCTTTTCGAAGCTACGTGAATTCATTGATCATTATCGCTCGATAACGGCGCGGCGCGGCGTGGTGAAGGAAAACCTTAATTAGAATTTTAAAGGTGGAGTAGGTAGGTAGGTATACTAGCTCGTATTAAGCCACCGTGATAGACCAAACCCTGCTGATTGGTAGAGACTAGAGGTTCTCCACAGTAGCGGAGTTGGGGTCTGTCGTCGTTAGGTCACTTTTACTAAATTATGTTCGCATTAGTTTCTCGATTCATGGTTTTGGCCCTCAATCCTTACGTATATGAGTTTCACTTCCTTCGTTTTCTTTTAAAAAGTATTTTTTATGTAATTGTCAATTGTCAGAGTTTTGGCGGGAATTCCGACAGTGCAGTTGTTCTCTTATTTTAATTAATTCCTAAGCTAGTTTAAAGTTGGGTTTGTTGTATAAAAATGGTATGAGATTGTGCAATAAACATTGACGGTGATGAACAGTGAATGTTTATTGGAAAAATTGGAAACATTGAAATAAGTAAATTTAGGTGACTTTTGATCAAGAGGATTGATCGAACTTGTGCGTCCGATTCACTTGGGGAAAGTCGTGTAAGAACCATTGTACTGAAAGGAATTAACATCAAAACTCTAACAAGGCCTTGAAATTGGTCACATCCGCATTCATCGTTCTTGGAAAATAAGAATTTAATTAAATAACTTATGATGAGGCTGTATGGGCTAGATTTCTTTGCCTTCGTCATAAAAGGGAAAATTTAAACAAAAAAATGTCAATAGTCATAAACAGCTGATTCCATCAAAAATATCATAACAATGCTCATTTCGATATCTACACAGACTACTTACTACTACTACTATTACTACTTACTAGAGATACTACGTATGATATCTATAATTAATAGATATATACCTAATGTAGTCATCTTATACCTGTTAAATAGTTATTTCTTTGGAGATGTCTTCGAAACTACCAAAATCTGCACTTAACCTGAAACAGGTGATTTTTCCAATCGTGTTTTGAGTATCATTGGACATAAATCTGGCCCCAGGTTCTACTGCATATAACTTTTATGCCAAGCAAACATTAAAGGTTAATTAAAGGAGCATAGCCCAGTTTGGAGTCCCTTGTCAAATCAGTTTGTAAGCATCAAGATATATTAAACTAAACCAATGGTACATCAATTTGTTTTCAGTCCAATTTAAGAGCCTCTCGAGGCGTTGGTCGAGGCTCTTTGGTATCAACCCATTAGCAGAAACCGACTATCAAGTTAATGATTGTCTAATTCACATCCCACATGTCAGTAACCTTGTGTACCAGGTCTAAATATTTGGACATTTTGGCTTTTTCGGCTTTGACAAGGTTTTCAGCATGATTGATTGATTGAACTCTTTATTGTACACCATTTGCATAAGGAAAAAAATTTAAATAATGTGTTACAATAGGCAGTCTTATCGCTAATAGCGATCTCCGCCAGACTTACTGTTATTATTAAATTTGTAATAAATAAAAACCAAACTTCCTAATAAAATACAGTTATAATTTTAAATTTTTCAGTTTCTTGTGAGACAAGAAGTTTTAAATTGTACAGAGACAGTTATAATTTTAAATTTTACAGTTTCTTCTGAGACAAGAAGTTCTTAAATTGTACAGAGAAATATTCCGTACCATACGGCATGTGCCAGATGAATCAACGAAAACAGAACTCAAACAATGGGCACGAGCTGATTTTAGAAACAATATGCACCATAAAGATGAGACGGTTATCAAATCAATGCTGCACTATGGAAAGAAATCATTAAAGGACTTACAAAACTCTTTAGCTCTTAGCAATAGTTAAATGTAAAAAAACATTGTTAATATTAAATTAAATAAACTAGATTATTATTCACATTTTATTAATAACAAATCAGTATTTTTATTAATATGATGATGAATACTACAAATAGGATCACAAAGTGTTTTTTAATATACATCTAGGTGGTAGAATACAATATGGCCTCTAGCAAACAAGAGACCATTTTGGCAGGTACCACTGATTTATTTATTTCTGCCACCAAGCAGCAGTATGTAAGCACTGTTGTGTTTTGGTTTGAAGGAAATTGAAGCCAATGTAATGACTAAGCATTAATATTTTATGTATCGAGATGGTGAGCACAGTGGAGTGCTCAGTTATTTAAAGTTCTGAATGGTATTGTTAATATATGTTTCAGTTCAGTGCTTAATTTAAATTATTATTCAAAAAAAAACTAGCAAGTCTCTGTCAAGTGCTGGACTGTTATAGTTTTACAATATGCACAAAACAACTTGGCTGAGCTAAAACTAAAGTTAATCACATCACCCACCTTCAAATCCTCCTCGCCTTTTATTTTATAAAAACTATAACCACAATACCCTAATATGTGATAATCTTCAGGCAGCGGTCAGTCAAGTTATTTTGAGTCGATTGTAAAATGGACGATCTATATCTTTCAATAATTTGACACACACACAGTACAAATTTTTATTGATACAATTGATTTACACTTTTTATTATATCTTATATACCTTAAGTGACTAGGATAATAATAAATATTAATAGTAACTATGTACAAGGGGCTCTTATTGAGAACAGACTGAACACAATGGCCTGAAAATACTACATATATTAAGAACCTCCCCCTTTTATGGGCGTTGGTTATGCCTGAATATAAAAACGCTACTCAATGGCTGACTGTCTAACGATTAGTTATTTAATCATACAATTTTGCTAGATATGGTCTTAACATGTTAAACACGGTCTTAAATGATTGAGTGGCGTTTTAGTAATCGGATGTTAAAATTGATTGTAATTAAAATGTTTGACTATGAAGCCACCTCTATTACGACACGCTACTGACAGAATCTCACTCTAATTACACTTACAATGATTTTAAGAGTAATAAAAAAGTCATGATTATTATTTAAACCTTGATACAGCAAACTCCAATTAAATTAGCGAAATAAATTACCAACTATTTTTGTTCTTATTAGTACAGACCCTCAAATCATGGTGTTTCCAATAGGAATGTATCATTAGCAAGATTAACACCCAAACACTGTTATTCAACTAGCGGAAGAAGTAATGCCTACTGATTTTGCTGTACTATACTGTACAATTTTGACAGATTCAGGTCTCAATTGTTTAACATGAACTTAAATTGAGTTGGCTACAACAGGGTGTTTTTTATGAAGGCAGATTGTGAACCAAAAGTTCAAGTCTCCAAATAATTGCTAAATCTATTAATATAACCAACACTTGGCTTTTTTGACATGGAAGCACAGATTCCTGACCTTGGGATTCACTTAACGTGTCAGTCAGTCAAAATTACCATCTAAGAAGATATGACTACATAGGTACTACTTAATACTTCCAATTTCATTACTTGGTAACCTAAGATATAAAATGCTTGTAACTTACAGTCAAATACCTACACAACAGTATGTCAGACTTCTTTAGGAAAGATTAAATTTGAAAAGCTACAATATGTTCCACACATGGCTGAGATTTCTCGCCGACTAAGCTCACCATGTCTCTCGTTTTTGGCAAGTCTCGCCCAATGTGTAGAGTTAGCTTATCAGTTAAATAATTTAACTAGTTGTCAAAATAAATTGCTTTATAAAACAAATATATCAATATAGGCCCAGTAACACCAGTTCCAACTACAATAGTAAAAACAGTGAAAAATGTTATAAAGTCACCATTCTTATTTAAATACTTTGCTAATATTTGTATTAAGTTTCTAGTAATATGATGACCATCCATTCCATAACATGGTACAACATTCAAAAATGCTATACCCATTGAAAATATAAATATGTACCTAAGGAGCTTTTCAAATTGAGCCGGAGAGAAAAATGAGAACAGTTTGAGTCTTGGAAAGTACTCATCTATGAAAACAGTCTTGTGCAGGTCATACGGTACTCCTAAATATAACACAGCATTATTGTCCTTCCTTTCGATAATTAAGAAATATGTGTGATTATTTAAAGAAGGTTTTAAACAATGCATAGATCTTGGGCAACTGTACCCACCAGCTTCAGTGCATTTTGTAGTATGTTCTTTTACCATGTCTCTGGGTTTTAAGCATGAATATTGACCAGGTAGTACTGAATCTGCCACCACTTTTGGCTCCATGTACTCAAAACAGAAGCTATAGAGATCATCTTTTCTGCAACATTCCACAACATCATTTTCTTTTACTGTTTCCATCATGATTTCATCATTTTGAGCCACAAATTCGGCACTAGTACATAACCCGAAGCGCTCATGTGCCATTTGAAGACAATACAACCAATCCCCTGAGGATTTTATATCACAACCATTTACTGATGTGATTACGTCTTCCTTAGCAAGACCTCTAGCACTTTTTAACGGAGAATCATTTGTAAAATCAACTACCGTGACACCCACACCAGTCTCGTATGCTAAATTAAACAGTATAGGAGCTGAGAAAAATAATAAGAGCGCTACTAAAGCTGTAGCAATATTGTGCCAGACCCCTGCACAGTATATTTTCAGTCTTTTAGTGACAGCTAAAGTATTCAAATGTTCAGTATTCATTTGCACAAACGCAATAGGGATTATAGTAAATACATAAATACCAATAGATAGTATCTGTACATCCTCCTGAGCAGCAGCCAGGGCATGGCCGAGCTCGTGGAAGACAGTGCTGAATCCTATCGCTAAGAAATACACCCAGAAGTCTGAAGCAGGAATATTTATCCCAGGTAACATGGCCTTCACTTCAGGAACATTGTTTAACTGAATAGTTTCATAGAAATGCTCAAAGATGAAAGTGAGAAGTGTCCATATTGAAAACGGTAAAAACACCCAAATAGTGAACAGATATCCGCAAGTGAACCATTTTCGCAGAACCCGAGTTAAGTTTTTACTCCATCTGTATATAAACCGGTTAAATGCTGTCGTAGTCCATGAGAAATTGAGAATTCCCACTTTAAGGCCAGTTCCTTCAAGGAACGCGTAGTACGGGTAGTGCATACAACTCTGAAAAACAATTTTCCAGTTACATTTAGACACAATAACATTAATTTACACTACTGTACGTAAACATGTCAATAGATTGTACCTTGAAAACTGAGTCAAAAAACCATATCACTACATAAAACGTTAACACAAACGAGCACAATATTGCGAACGACATTTTGTTATTATTTATTGTAATTTTCAATTAGAAGTTCATGAAACATTTTATTATAAGTTACGGATTCCAAAGCCGGCAATAAAAAATTGTCAAAATTGCAAATTGCAGGGCTGCCAGTAGAACCAAATTATTTTATACCACAGATTAATTATTAGTAGCTTATATGACTCTGGAATTCACTGGTTCGGGGTTCCCTGAAAAAACAACGAATAAATTAACTCCTAAAATATGTTCTAGATGTTAAAAAAAATTATCAAAATATCCTGAAATTTTATTATAGTATTAGATCTGGTCACACTGGAGAATAACTTTCGAATTTGTATTTTTATTTAAAATTTAAATAATTAATCTTTACAAATCTGCATGGAAAGATGTTTAAAATTTAAATTCCTAACATTAAAAAAAACACGTGACATTGTGACCAGGTTTAGTATGTATTTTATTGCATTATTATTTTATTGATTTTTTAATAGACGAAAAGAAACAGAGGAAGTATATACATCGATTTTGATAATTCCTTCAGTAAAAATAGTAAAATAAAAGCCTATAACAGAAAATAGTGAGCAAACGCGCCGAGATTCGGGTTTTGTAGTCAGTCTTTAGCATTTTCCAGAAGCAAAGGTATTCTCGTAAAATTTTTGGGTCACACTAAAAGTGACATTTGTTGATTTCGTAAAGGAAGTGTGTGAGTGAGTCAAGAATCGAAATCGAAATAAATAATTATTGTGATACATAATAAAACATTTTAACATGTGAGTGATGAGTTGTACGGAAAATGAAAGTGGCCCTTTTGTCGTGTTCTTCTTACCAGCACTTGTCGGGTGCCTGACCATACTTTTGGCCAGACGCTGGGCTAACTCGCAAGTTAGCAATACTTCCTCGACAGCCGTCTCTAGACGGCGAAAGATCATCAAGGATCCGCTTATTAAGCGGCCTTTGCCGCCTATTGCCTGTAAAATGATGCCGCCTGGATCAAAGAAAGCTGCTGGAGTGAGTAAAAAGGTAACACTCTCTTTCTTCACCTTTCACCTTTAAAAGTACCCGAAATAATAATATGTACGTGATAGAAGACCAGCCATAGCGTCTACTTATCAATTATTTATCAGGCTATAAAATAGTACAACTGTAGTAGATAGAAAAAAATAAGTTTACAGAAATGTTGACAGTATATATTTTATAGCGGCATGTTGTATCTACGTCGTGTGTGGTCGACGATGCCCTTATAAGTTTACCATGCACTGTAAACTCTATCAATGTTATACGAAGTTTTAACACAGATATTACTTGTGTTTGTTGGTTTGTATCAAACATATACATTGATAAACTCTTTATAAAGTTAACCATATAAAAACTTAACAAAAAATAAATTACCATTATTTAGACTGAAATAAATATTATATTACAGTTTAATAGACATTGACCATTACAATGTCAAATATAATTTTAAAAACAGTTTCATTGCATAAGTATAATTGCTAAGAATTGTGTTGTTTTTAGATAATAATTGGCTAACATTACCAAAATAACAAATAAGTTATTGTATTATGGGGTTCAAGTCAATAATATAATATAATTTGTCAAATGTAATAATTATTTTCTCAAGAATAGTTCTTGATTGTTAACTTCATTGTAATCAAGGATTGAAATAATAAAAAATCATTAATTTGTTTGTTGTATCTACAGTACAACATAAACTATGCAATGAATACAAGACCATTTGGTTCTGGATGTATCAGGTCAATATTGAAACTACTGTCATTACACATATCTATGTATTTAAACAAACAGTCCCACATACTGAATACAATTTAGCATTAATCATAGACACCAATATAACCTTTCCAGGGAACAGTGGCAGAGGAAGAGATGAACGGTAGCAAGCGAGTGGGTCGTCCTCGTCTCACACCAACCACCACATCTGGGGGGTTGATGTCAGATATCAAACTTGCAGAGGGTCCGGTCCCACCCAAACACATCCCGTTCCCGTACATTCCTCAGGATGGAACGTTTCTGTTTGAGGCAATGACATTTGTGTTCACTCTAGTAGCCACTGGACTGCAGTTCCTAAACCTGTATAGAACTGCCTGGTGGCTTCCGCATTCATACACAAATCAGGCTATGGTAAGTAGATATATTTTATCCATTCCGGGCGGGTGATTTACTGGTAATTCTATGGTAGAATTATCTAAACGTCAGTGTATTTTTATGGCATCATAGCTCTTATTAATAATACATTAAGTCTCAAATTTGAAGGGCAGGTCGAGTGTCAATAAGGTTGAATTCTGCTTGGCAAATCAGTTTACCGGTAAACTGTCGCGCCGGAATCTGTCCTACCACCATCTACTTTATATTATTATTTAATTTAAAAACATACATTTTATTACAATATTCATGTATAATACAGGGCTAGTATTATTATTATTATCATGTATAAAAAATTGTTTCAGAATTTCTATTTGATCGACCCTCACTTGGTTGCATTTATAGTGACAATAATATTCAGGAGATTATTGTTCAGTATAAGTTTGGCGATATTAAGGACTTTTATGACGCCAAAACTTATGATTCACGCTTACGTAGCGGCGAGGTAATATATAAATAAATAATTTCCATGTAAAAAGACCACATTGCTGTGTAGTTTGATTCATTGAATGAAAGCTTTTGATGTAAACTATTTGAGTAGTCGTTTTTAGCAAGACATGATGGTCTATTTAGAAAAGTATATAAACAATAGAACTTGTGCAACTTTTTTTCTTTTTTTAAACTTTGATAGTAAAATTGTGGTTTGTGGCCTCTGTAATTTACTACAAATTATGCTATCAAATGTTGGCTAAGATATATCATGCCATGATACTGATACTTTTGTTGTCAATGGAACCACAATAAAAATAAGATATTTTTTGGTTCCTCTAACCAAAAGCTGCTAATGAGACCCCATTATTTGTAACTAGCATTTGCTCGCGGCTCCACCCGCGTGAACGCCCTTTTCCGGGATAAAAAGTAGCCTATGCCACCCAGGGATAATGTAGCTTTCGAATAGTGAAAGAATTTTTCAAATTGGTTCAGTAGTTTCGGAGGCTATTCAATGCAAACAAACAATTAAATATTTCCTCTTTATAATATTAGTATAGATAGAGTGCCATAGACAAACACACAGAATAGGCTTAAGCCTTTTTTTATTTTTTCAGAATGTTCATACTGGGCATGGTGCTAGGTGCTCTTGCGTGGTGCGCCTACTTCATTGCGTTAAAGTACCCACTTGTTAAAATCTTCTACCTTTGCTATCCGTAAGTGCATTCAATACCTTATATTTGTAATAGAAGTTGGATTTTTGAGATAAGGCAATAAAGACACGCACTTTAACCACTGTAGCTACAGAAAACCTTTCTAAGGAGACTGGCCCTAACTTTTATAGATATTGAGAGCACCCACTTGATTAAACTATGTTTGTGACAATAGAATTGACATTTACTTTTTTTCTAACATTCCAGAGCGGTTGTATACTTCCTCCTATTTGGGTTCCAATCTGGTCCATTCCTGGACTTGAACCATTCGTACACAATTTTACTGCACTGCTGTTCGCACGACCCTCAGCACGTCAGAGACGAGGTCAATGCACTGAGACTAGACTTCAACCTGAGGGTGAAGATGATTCTGTTCAATTCGGTTGTTGGAGCATATTATTCCAGTTTTATACCATGTTGCTTTGCGCAGGTTGGTATTTATATTATTAATTTTTTTAGTATATAAAGACTGGTTATAAAAGAATTTATATTTAAAGTATTTGGTTAGCAGGGCTGCCAGTAGAGCAAACTTTATTTAATACCACTGGGTCCCTTAAATTATACAAAATTGACTTTCAGGATAATTATGTGTGAGTCCCAAACCCCCCTCCCCTTCTCAATCCCTTTCCATTAAGGTCGGCAACGCGCCCATAATTCTTTTATTATTGTGGGCGTACATGGGCAGCCCTGTAGGTTAAATTTAAATTTTGTCATGCCATGTCGCTAATCAATGAATTTTTAATACTATCTGTACCAGTACCCAGTAATTAGACTGGCTTCAATGTCTTTCAAAGCGGAACACAACAGTGCTTGCACACTGCTGCTTGGCGGCATAAATAGAAGTGGCGGCACCAACCCAGACGTCTTCTAGCATACAAGGGACCTACCAACTTGTAAACTAGTGACTATATAAGTATATGCATCACAAATAATTTGCAAATCAACATTTTATTCTCAGTCGTACCTATACTATGACGTGTACGGCGCCTCGCAGCAGGTCGCTTTTGTATGGGGAGGGCTGTTCGGTCGATACGCGAGCCAACTGCTGGCCGGCGTCATCTGCGACGTGCCGCACCGTGCCGCACTACATCTGGGACGGTGGAGACTGGACAACTCATGCGCAGGTCAGTCATTCAGGATATATTCACAGTGGCACCTGTACTGTTCAACTGCTGGCCGGCGTCATCTGTGACGTGCCGCACCGTGCCGCGCTACATCTGGGACGGTGGAGACTGGACAACTCATGCGCAGGTCAGTCATTCAGGATATATTCACAGTGGCACCTGTACTGTTCAACTGCTGGCCGGCGTCATCTGCGACGTGCCGCACCGTGCCGCGCTACATCTGGGACGGTGGAGACTGGACAACTCATGCGCAGGTCAGTCATTCAGGATATATTCACAGTGGCACCTGTACTGTTCAACTGCTGGCCGGCGTCATCTGCGACGTGCCGCACCGTGCCGCACTACATCTGGGACGGTGGAGACTGGACAACTCATGCGCAGGTCAGTCATTCAGGATATATTCACAGTGGCACCTGTACTGTTCAACTGCTGGCCGGCGTCATCTGCGACGTGCCGCACCGTGCCGCACTACATCTGGGACGGTGGAGACTGGACAACTCATGCGCAGGTCAGTCATTCAGGATATATTCACAGTGGCACCTGTACTGTTCAACTGCTGGCCGGCGTCATCTGCGACGTGCCGCACCGTGCCGCACTACATCTGGGACGGTGGAGACTGGACAACTCATGCGCAGGTCAGTCATTCAGGATATATTCACAGTGGCACCTGTACTGTTCAACTGCTGGCCGGCGTCATCTGCGACGTGCCGCACCGTGCCGCACTACATCTGGGACGGTGGAGACTGGACAACTCATGCGCAGGTCAGTCATTCAGGATATATTCACAGTGGCACCTGTACTGTTCAACTGCTGGCCGGCGTCATCTGCGACGTGCCGCACCGTGCCGCACTACATCTGGGACGGTGGAGACTGGACAACTCATGCGCAGGTCAGTCATTCAGGATATATTCACAGTGGCACCTGTACTGTTCAACTGCTGGCCGGAGTCATCTGTGACGTGCCGCACCGTGCCGCGCTACATCTGGGACGGTGGAGACTGGACAACTCATGCGCAGGTCAGTCATTCAGGATATATTCACAGTGGCACCTGTACTGTTCAACTGCTGGCCGGAGTCATCTGTGACGTGCCGCACCGTGCCGCGCTACATCTGGGACGGTGGAGACTGGACAACTCATGCGCAGGTCAGTCATTCAGGATATATTCACAGTGGCACCTGTACTGTTCAACTGCTGGCCGGCGTCATCTGCGACGTGCCGCACCGTGCCGCACTACATCTGGGACGGTGGAGACTGGACAACTCATGCGCAGGTCAGTCATTCAGGATATATTCACAGTGGCACCTGTACTGTTCAACTGCTGGCCGGCGTCATCTGCGACGTGCCGCACCGTGCCGCACTACATCTGGGACGGTGGAGACTGGACAACTCATGCGCAGGTCAGTCATTCAGGATATATTCACAGTGGCACCTGTACTGTTCAACTGCTGGCCGGCGTCATCTGCGACGTGCCGCACCGTGCCGCACTACATCTGGGACGGTGGAGACTGGACAACTCATGCGCAGGTCAGTCATTCAGGATATATTCACAGTGGCACCTGTACTGTTCAACTGCTGGCCGGAGTCATCTGTGACGTGCCGCACCGTGCCGCGCTACATCTGGGACGGTGGAGACTGGACAACTCATGCGCAGGTCAGTCATTCAGGATATATTCACAGTGGCACCTGTACTGTTCAACTGCTGGCCGGAGTCATCTGTGACGTGCCGCACCGTGCCGCGCTACATCTGGGACGGTGGAGACTGGACAACTCATGCGCAGGTCAGTCATTCAGGATATATTCACAGTGGCACCTGTACTGTTCAACTGCTGGCCGGAGTCATCTGCGACGTGCCGCACCGTGCCGCGCTACATCTGGGACGGTGGAGACTGGACAACTCATGCGCAGGTCAGTCATTCAGGATATATTCACAGTGGCACCTGTACTGTTCAACTGCTGGCCGGCGTCATCTGTGACGTGCCGCACCGTGCCGCGCTACATCTGGGACGGTGGAGACTGGACAACTCATGCGCAGGTCAGTCATTCAGGATATATTCACAGTGGCACCTGTACTGTTCAACTGCTGGCCGGCGTCATCTGCGCGTGCCGCACCGTGCCGCACTACATCTGGGACGGTGGAGACTGGACAACTCATGCGCAGGTCAGTCATTCAGGATATATTCACAGTGGCACCTGTACTGTTCAACTGCTGGCCGGCGTCATCTGCGACGTGCCGCACCGTGCCGCACTACATCTGGGACGGTGGAGACTGGACAACTCATGCGCAGGTCAGTCATTCAGGATATATTCACAGTGGCACCTGTACTGTTCAACTGCTGGCCGGCGTCATCTGCGACGTGCCGCACCGTGCCGCACTACATCTGGGACGGTGGAGACTGGACAACTCATGCGCAGGTCAGTCATTCAGGATATATTCACAGTGGCACCTGTACTGTTCAACTGCTGGCCGGAGTCATCTGTGACGTGCCGCACCGTGCCGCGCTACATCTGGGACGGTGGAGACTGGACAACTCATGCGCAGGTCAGTCATTCAGGATATATTCACAGTGGCACCTGTACTGTTCAACTGCTGGCCGGAGTCATCTGTGACGTGCCGCACCGTGCCGCGCTACATCTGGGATGGTGGAGACTGGACAACTCATCCACAGGTCAGTCGTTCACAGATACACCTGTACTGTGCAACTGCTGGCTGGTGTCATTAGCAATGTATGAATCTTATGTTTAGTCAAATAAGTCGTTTTGAAAGGGTGACAGGAAGCATAGAGGGTGGACAAAGTACTTATACTTAGACCTTTAGCATACTTTCGGCGTATTCATGCTGTAGAAAAAAGTGTTTACTCCATGGCTCTACCACTTAAAAGTGTTGCATGTATTGTCACATAAGCTTAAGCCTGTACAGCCGAAGGAGTAGACGGGAGTGCTCCCTGGTCGCCGAGCCTATTTTCATCCCATAATGTAAAAGGGCGAGCCTATCACCATACCGGGCAAGTCATGTGTGATTTTAGGAATCAAAACTCAAACACAAATTGTGATGGCCTGACCTGAGATTTGAACGTAGGAGTTCACGGTTTCTCAGCCTGAGCAGACTGCCACTAGACCAGGGAGGTGATTGTAACTGTATTTATTGTTGTTCAGACTCTTCAGAAAGTCCGGCGTGGGTGGGTAGTCGTACGTGGGCGGCAGGTGAGCGCGTGCAGCACGCTGGTGCGTCGTACGTGGCGGCGTCACCCACGGTCGCAGCTGAACCGGCACAAGCTCAGCATGTACGCTTTTATGTGAGTTATATCATATCTATCCGTTGTCTCTACCTACCCCTATGAGAAACAGGCGTGAGTCTATGTATGTATATCATACTAATATTATAAATGTAAATGTAAGTTTTTACGCTTTCATGCGAAAACTACTTAACCGATCATCAAACTTTGTACACATATTCTTGGAGGTATAAGAAGTAATATAGGATACTTTTTATGAAAAAAAAACTATTTGTTTGTTACGCTTTCACGCCTAAATCACTGAACCGATTTTGATGAATTTTGATGAAGAGATAGATGGGACCCTAGAGGCGGTTATAGGCTACGTTTTATTTCGGAAGTCTATTCACGCGGGCGGAGCCGCGGGCAACAGCTAATATCTTTATAATGTGTTACTTATTAAAAACTTTTTATGCTGGTACGTTAAAATAATTACACTACACATGATAGGAAGTACAGTGCAATCCAAATAATACGATCGCCAGAAATATGCTAGCCTGAAGCAAATAGATATCCACTAGCAGACATTGGTCAGTTGTTTCAGTGGTGAACGTTCAGCTACCTCTTCTCAGATCATGATTTCAAATTACGAGAACTTTGCACTAGTCAATTCGCAAATATAAATAAGTCTTAAGGTAAATTAAGAATAGCACTATTAAAAGTGTTGAAGTAATTTACAATATAATATTTTTGGCATCTAAATAAGATGATAAGAAACGTAACTCGAGCAAAAAAATTACCCCACCAAAACTCTGTGCAAGGGGGCGGGGCTATAAAAGTCTGCAGCTCGTTGATTCGTAAAAAAATATTCAAGATCTCTAGTTGACACTTAATACGTCTAATTTTTTGCGCGATGGAGAACGTCGTATCTCGATGTAGAAATGTATTATTTAGACATTAACTTTTATGAAGTAAAGTTGATTTTGAACGTTCATTAATTTTTGTTGCGTGTATGAGTGTTACGTGTGATTTTACCTTTGCATGTGTAAGTGGAGCCGTATTTTTGGCAGATTCATATGAGAGTTATCGTTCTAGTTATCTTATTTCGATGATTTTTGGTCATTAAACATCCATTGCAAATATTAAAGACATATTCTAAAGTGTTCAATTGTTTTAATTATTTCACAGGCAGTGTTCATAAATCCATCAATGTTGCTGTGTCTACTACTGTGCCTGCAATTGTCGCTGATTGTACTCCAACTGTGCCTGCTGTTCAGCTCTATACCATGGCACAACTTCCTATCAATAGTGATACTATTGTTTATAAACTACTACACGCTATTCAAAATGGTGCGAGACTATCTGGTAGCGTGGAAGGTCTATAAAGCCGAGAGTATGATACAAGATAAAAACTGTCCGCTCAATGTGGCTAACTGATGACGTGGATTCCGTTTTAATGCGCACAAAACGTATGTAAGGCATTTGTTCTGCTGTGAAGCTATTATCGCGGATTTTTTATTTGAAATAATTCCAAATTGATATTGATTGAAAAGCGGCTTAAAATGTAATATTGACGCAGTATTGAAAGCCTATTGTCCGTTTTCAGCATATTCCAAAGTCATGGTCCCACCACATGAAAAATATGACTTAATTCGTCTTTTTACACCAATTGAATAATCATTGATAACAAAAAAAATACTAACCATCACTGTCTTTGTACCTCAACATTGTCAACCAAAAATTATTGAACACCAATGGAGCCATAATTTAAAATTGGGTTGCATTACACATAGTAAATTGTAGTCTATCCCAACTAAATAATGTATAGATTTATGTGAATCCACTGAGTGCGTACGTGCATTTCCGGTAATGCTCTTTCATAAGTACTCACATAAATGTGTATACAAGTTGTTAGAACACAACTTACTTTTTTGGGCTTTGACTCTTCAACAATATGAAATGACCATTATTACGCTGGAATAAGGCACAAATAGTGCACAGCAGGATAACTGCCTTACGCTAAATTCATAAACGAAGTTTGTACTTAATATTGGTTTATTTGTTGCGCTCATTGTACGTTAATATATAATTTGAACAAAACATTGTGAATAAAATTATAAGACTGACATTACCCAGACCATTTGTACAAGAAACATACATCACCTAAATATTCCTTTTGAAGTATTGTGCTGCCAACATAGAGCAAAACCTTAAAATATAATGTACTTGCCACAAAGTAATATTTTTTAATTTACAACTGTTATGGTTTACCCAAGTTTGTCCCAGGAGGAGGGTAATATTTTTAAACCCTGAAATCTCATTTTCATAGTCTAGTCAGTGGACATAGTAAAATAAATAAAACATGAATTAACAATAAATATTTTTATTTTTAAATATAAAACTTTAACATTTCTTATTTTATTGAAATTGAACCACTTTTGACTCACTGCTCACATCCTATTATCCCTTATAATATTAAATATAATAAATTCATTTCAAAACTGTCTGCATTTTACAATGTAACCAGAATCATTCAAACAAAAACACTTATAATTATTATCTTAAAATCATTGCCAGTAGGTACTTTAATACAAATGATTTAGATAAAAATATAGTATTATATTTAAATGATGCAGTGTTTGTATTATTATTATTTGGCAATGTTTTTATAAATTAGTACAAATTTGCAATAGCCAGGCAAGGGCCAGGCACATCTAGGTCCAGTCAGTCACTCACTCACAAGGAAAATAAATACGTAATTTATTTTTGTAATAGGTTTGTATTTGTTCCATCACATGTCCATATTCTCGAAATATTTGAAGACTGACGAAGTGCATAATAATAGTAGTATTGTACTTAAAACTTGGAAGTGGAGAGGAAAAGCTTATTATTATTATTCACATATAATACAATTAATTCCACAGACAATAAAGTGCCTCGGTGGCGCAGTTGTAATGCGTACGCGTTACGATTGAGGCTAACGCTGAGGTCTCGGGTTCGATCCCCGGGTCGGGTAAAGTGGTATTGGGTTTTTCTATTACGAAATGCTCCGTATCAGCCCGGAGTCTGGAATTTGTGCCCGGTATGGCGATAGGCTCGCCCCCTATCACATCGTGGGACGCAGATGCGCTCGGCGAAATGTGGGAGTACTGGTTACACCTCTGCCTACCCCTTCAGGGATTACAGGCGTGACTGCGTATATACAATAAAGTGATAAAAGTTTGTAGAATTTATTTAGTGTTATCAGTTATTTCATGAACACCCATGATGGGGTCTTGTTGCTATCATTTATTTGAACTTTGATTGACTTCATTTTATCTCTCACTACATCACAAGCATTCAACAACTCTTTATCTTTCTTTGATAAAGCATTAAGTCTAACCGTGTGTCTAAAATCAACAATTGTGTCCAACAACATATTAGAAACAACATTTTCTTGTGCAACATCTTGCAGTATCAAACCAAATTTAATGAGCACACTTGTTATATATTCCATAATCAGTGTCACCGGCACTGGATAGTATCCATTTGTATCATTTTTTATTATTTTATTAGTACTTGCTATTAAATTTAACATATTATTTATACAAGACGCTGTATCAAAGTCAGATTTTAATGCCTCCATATTGGCATCTTGAAATTTCTGCAACTCTCTTAGAATTGAATCTTTATATTCACAAGTATGCGAGGCAGTACTGTTATTAATATAAATAGATGCATCTTTGAGGAAAAATTTAAATTTGTTTAAAACTTCTTCAGCAGTTTGCATAGCTGCATCAGTATACTCCATAGTATATCTGTAATTAGACATCAAACATGCCATTCTGAATGTGTCTGCACTATATGACTTTAACAAATCTGGTATAGACATTGTGTTTTTCAATGACTTAGACATCTTTGTGTTACCTTTGACTTGTAAATGGCCGACGTGTATCCAATAGTTTGCCCACTGTCTGCTGTTGTGATAAGCACATGATTGTGCCTCCTCATTCTCATGATGTGGAAAACGTAGATCAATACCTCCGGCATGGAAGTCCAGTTGTGAACCAAAAATTTTACTTACCATAGCAGAGCATTCTATATGCCAGCCAGGCCTACCAACTCCCCAAGATACATTCCAGTTGGGTTCTCCAGGTTTTTGTCCTTTCCACACAGCAAAATCCATTTTATTCCTCTTTTCTTCATCAGAGGGTTCACCCTCATCTTGCATTTTGCTTAGCTTTCCATAAGAAGGGAATTTACTAGTATCAAAATATACTGAACCTGTTCCAGATACATATGCCATTTCGGCATCAATAAGTTTTTTTACAAATTTTGCAATGCAATCTATGTGTTCCGATACTCGAGTGATAATTTGGGGTTTTTCGATGTTCAAAGAGCTCATATCAAGCCAGAATTCGTTTTCATATTGTTTAGCGATATTTGTGAAGAGAGTATTCGTTTCGAGCCCTTTTTTTATAATTTTGTCGTCGATGTCTGTTATGCCCATTGCAGTGACAAGGTTTATGTTAAAGAATGATTTCAAAATTCTTTGTATGATATCTAGTTTTACGTAGCAACTTGCGTGGCCAATATGCGCTGAATCGTATACAGTGGGACCGCATGAATACCATGTTGCTATGTGGGGATCGCTCAGAATCACCGGAACTTTTTGATGGGCCACACAATTATAAACATAAATCCCCGTAGGGTTTCCGTACGGCATAAGCCATTTTGTTTCCTTGTAGGGCTTCAAAGTACAAACATGCGAAAGTCTTCTCACAGACACGGTGAATAACGTGTTCATTTTTCCATAAACCACATTGACAACGCTTTACGAAATAAAACAAAACAGAAGATAACTGGGGAATTCTTATCACTCACTTGTCAGCTGTTACTATTTTTTTTTTGTTTGTTTGTGCCGTTGACTGAGTATCTAGTTTGTGCCTTAAGGAACCGGCTAAGATCAGAGACCATGCTGCCAAGTCATTAGTTATATTCTTTTCTTAAATTTTCAAGAACGATGAAACGAGGGTGTGACCGATTTCAAGGTCTTGCTGGAGTTTTAGTGTTAATTCCTTCAAGAGAACCACCGCACTATTAGAATTCCCCCCAAAATCTGAGAAAAAAATATGTTTCTGGACATTCAATATCTCTAAAAGAAATATTTATTGTTTTCATTTTTATTATTCTATATATCCATTGTGATTATTGACGTAAAATCATTTTTATCCATATTTAATCGAATTCTTCGAATATAATACTGTTTCGATTTAATACAGTGGTAATTAAATCCTGTAAATTGTAATATTTTATCCTGAAATTCAATTTTGTATAATCTCAGGATTTCAAGGCCCTAGTGGTATAAAATAAGTTGGCTTTGCTGGCAACCCTGTTTGATTGTGTCATAAGCAGTCCTGTCATAATAATGTCATTACACATTGACATTTTGTGATTTGTGAATAAATTGGAATTCTGAGTTATTTATTCAAAAATACAAGAGAATTTATTAAATAATGGTTGCTTTTGCCCCTGATGAAATCGGCTTAGCGGACCAGTCGCCGTGCGCGGGCATTCGAGCCGATCTAAAGATTTGTTTATTAAGTAGTGATTGTTGTGTAAAGGTTAGTAAATATTTATATCCGACTAATTTAATTGATAATTTTGATACTAAAACCTGTAATTGTTAACTTTTCAGTAAACAGAGACAATATAATGTAGTAGTTATGCTGTATATTGCAAAAGAACTACTTTTATTATTTTGTGTATCCAATCCGATATCGCTTGGAAAATGCATATCGGGTATCGTTTAATTTATGAATTTAGATATATTATTATATTTGCAATGACAATAAATAAAAATAAAATTTTAATCGACAGCCTCCGTGGCGCACTGGGCGAGTAGCCGGCTACGAAGCGAGAGAGCATGGGTTCTATTCCCACACTGAGACAAATGTTTGTGTGATCCACAAAAGTTTGTTTCGGGTCTGGGTGTTGTGGGACCACAAATCCCTCGTAATTCCTGATACACACAATACAGTAGTAGAGTCAGGACTATGTTTGTGACTGTTGGGTGTATTCATTTATTTATTTAATCATAACTTCTAGCAAAAGAAAACACCCCGGGAATGTTTACAAAATGGAATGGTACCTGATGAATGTTTACAACTAAGACAGAGTTTTTTCGAGTGCAAACGGTCTTTAGTAAGTATATATTTAATTGCCTTACTGAATTCTCTTACTTGTCAGAATGTCCCAAGTGACATTGCACATCTTAAATGTCAGTTATGTTAGCATGGCAACACTGCTGGTGGGAGCCACAGAACCTTCAAATATAAGAACATAAAAGTTTTGTATCATTTTATTAGTCATCTAAAAAGCAAGTTTTTCACTCACAAGACATGATCACATTTAATTTTATAGCTCAATTTGAAAAACTAAACCTATAGACACCTATTTATACTTTTATAAAGAAGATTAATTGAACCTTATGCAGAAAAGATCCAAATAAAAAAAATTAAATTGAGTTATAAATAGAATTATAATTTATTTATTTATTAATTACTGAGTGACTGAATTTTTTTAGCCCTCTAAAAATGAAGGGTGTTGTAAGTTTGAACTCGAGTTTTATATATACAAATATTTTTATTTATTAGTTACTGAGTGACCTGAATTTTCTTTTTAGCCCTCCAAAAATGAAGGGTGTTATAAGTTTGACCTATACCTAAGTACTACAAGTACTTTGATTAATTGACCAACTTATGGTTTTTATTATTTGAAAAGTGGTAACAGACATGGTTTTTGGCAATTTTTTAAAAAATATCATTAAGTACAGCCATTTACTATTGACAGATGTTTTTCTAAATACATGTTGGGACTTTTTAATAGTTAGGTTATTAATAAATTTGAAGCCTAAAAACACTTTAATATATGTTTATATGTTTTATTTTTGAGAAATGTAATATTTAAAAATGTAAAAAACCTTTTAAAATACAGTACAACTTTAATACTATTTCACAATGTTATTGAGGATCTATTTTGTTCACAGCTTGACAACAGAAGAAGATTTCGAGGTCACAAAGGCTATTGATGAGACTCTGGAATCATTCTTTAGTGATAAATTAGAAATGTGACAAGTTTCCAAACATTTACAAAGTATTAATTAATATGTTTAATAAACGTTTATTGTTTTATGATGTTTATGTCATTTGTGGGTAATAGTTGTAATACTTGGCATTGTATATAATCCAAGACATAAAGACATAGGCTACTTTTATCCCAGAAAAATACATTAGGCGGGCGGAGCCGTGGGTATAAGCTAGTCAATAATATTCATCATATTCACCCTTTAATGAGAATCTTTCTGCCTGGCGTTATCCCGGCTTAATGCCAAGGTCATGATGATTTGACGGTGAATGTCTAATCAATTTGCGTTGCCCGTGCACCCTGAGACGGGATGCCTCGAAGGAGTGTCCGTCTGTTACTCACACTCGAATTCGGCCACTCACCGAACATTCAGCATCCAACCCTGCACTTGAACAGAGCAGATTTCAATTGGTACGATTTCAACTGATTCTTTCAAGTCGCGAGTGAATCGTTTTTTGCTAGGCAAGCGTGCTTCATCTTAGGCCACATCATCGCTTACCATCAGGCGTGATAGTGGGCAAACGCGAGCCTATTACGTATAAAAAAAAACAGTTCCGAGGGTACTAAAGGAACTCTTAAGGGGGCATACCTTAAAGACGTCGCCAGAGCAGCACTCGTCGCATTCATTCGTCGAATTTTAGAATTCTTTGTGTAATATCGTCTATCGTTGTCCCAAGCTTTGTGCAGGCCGGATGGGTGCGCGAGATTACATATAATTTCAAACAATAATTTGACTGCGAAGCGTGCGGCTTTTGTTACGCGTAAGGCGTATCATAGCGTTTATCGAGCGAGCGCGTTTCTCCAATGCAGGCACTGACGTCTTCGCAACGCTCGCGTTTTTTGCCGCCGAAGGAGAAGTGCTGCGTTTACGCGACGCGAGTACCGTGGCGCTAGCGTTGCGTTTTGCACACCCGCGTTTTTATGAGTGATAGAGCCACGCTGTATATACTTTTGTCTACAGCATGAATGGGTCGGCTCGTCCGGGTCATTACCACTGTCTCACAGAAAACCGGCGTAAAGTAGCAGTTTGCTGCTGCGTTTCGTACGGTGAGTGAGATATCCGGAGGCCCAAATCCCCTCCCCTTCCCAATCCCTTAATTATCCCTTTCCTTTAAGGTCGGCAACGCACCCATGATTCTTTTGGTATTATGGGCGTATATGGGCGGTGGAGATCACTTACCATCAGATGACCCACTGGCTCGTTTGCCGGCCTATGCAAAAAAAACCCGCATGCGTGCAGCGTCTGTGCTGGCCAAACCGCGTTGAAATAACGCGCACACTCGACATACGCTTGTACGATAAAGTCACTCTTAGCAATATGTAAATAAAAACAAACATAATATTTCAGATTTTATTATAAAAATAATTGAAATTCGATTAAATTCAATTCTAAACAATCTATGAGAGCTTAGCCCGTAACCAAATTTAGCTTTACAAGCTGAACAAGTTTTATTTTACATTTTCGCAACCCATTACATGTTATACAAATGTTTAGGTACTGTTTGCCATTTTTTTCAACATGAAATATAGTTGTTACAAACCACACAAGCTTAACTAATAAGTTAGAACATTTATAATTGTATGTTACATAAATTTTGGACTTTGTGCACTCGTATTTTAAATTCGCGTATCTTTTCTAGCATTAGCTCTATGTCAAAAACCTTTTAATTAACAATTAATAAATCAGAGGTATCTTCGATTCCAAATGTATTATGCTACGGCCACAATAATGGGATCCGGCGAATGATTTGTGTTATGGCGGTAGGCGTTGTCATAATAGAACGTGATTATGCGATCATCGCAAGTTCACGAGAACTTAGCTAACATGAATACCCGATCAACCATTGCGTCGTGTTCTTCGATGCTATCGAGATCCGAAAAATAGTTTAGCGAAGTACCTATTTCCAAAAGTAAAATCTTCGCGTCTCTGGCGTCAATGCTTACCATGGAGGCTCGTCGATGCAATGTGACGAAGGCTTCGGTTCGTGCTCCCATGCGATGCTACTTTCTTATGAGGATACTCAATTATTTATGTCGATAATCGTGCAATCAAGTTCTATAAAGACAACGCTATAGTGTAGTCGGATCATAACGTGCGTAATAGCCAGGCCAGCTTATGCGCCGAATAACAAACATTAGCCGACTCCCGAAAGTGCGGTCTTAGCATTATACTCTCGTCTCTGTGAGTTCCTTAATTTTTAACTAATCTAATATTTTAACTCTCCACTTATGTAAAAATTAACTCTCTTTGTGGAAAGTGTTTATTTACCGTCTCTCTATACGAAATGTCAAAATATTTACTTAGTTTTAAGTTTTTAAAGTGCTCTAAGAGCTCTTAGCATTTGATGCGATAAGTCCTTTTACATATATTTTTTTCGCATGAAAGGAGTTAAAGTACCAATTATTAACTGTAGGAACCGCTTTTAATTGATCAAAAAATCGATAGATATGATAAATAAATAAAGTTAAGTTACGTCTAAAATTACAATGGAACAAATACCTAATATAAAACAAGCACTGTCAACTATAGCGAAATCTATGAAACTAAACATGCCACTACACCGTCGACATAAATGATTTGGTTTTTTTTAAATACACATTAGTTTCCCTGTGAGGACAAATTACCCAAGTAAAAACTAGTCTAGCTAAGTCCAAGGACCCACTGCAGTGCCTTACCACGATATGCCGTCGCTCACAACAAAACCTTTTTTTATAATAGCCTGAATGAGAAACGAGCAGATCGATCGCCTGATGGTAAGCGCCACGCCGCCCAAACAGACACAATACCACACAGAACATTTTGAATAACAAAGTTGACGTCACCACGAGACATAAGTTGTCAAGTCTCATAATACCTAGTAATTTCTCTGACTTCAATGGTCTTCAAACCGGAACACACCAATGTTTATACACTACTGCTTGGCGCCAGAAATAGATAAAGCAGTGGTACCCAGACAACTTCTCGCATACGAGGGACCTACTACCTCGTAAAGCGCGCTGTTTATGCGACCAGTACGCGCAGACGCGGTGATGGGGGGACAAAATTCGAATCTCATCTAAGGTAGTATAATTATATAGGCCTGAACATTCTGACATTTCTTAAAGAAGTTCATAAGTAAGTAGGTACATATTTTTTACATTTATTTGGTGTTCTAACCTTCGCTTCAATATTTCAATTATCTTATATTTACATAAGAACTAAAGCAAGATACTATTCAAAATGTAACTATTGCAAGCCTCTTTTATGACCTAATTCCAAATTGACTAAATTAGCACCATACCAAAATAAATACTTATAACTGTAGTACATAATAATGTTAACTTTTTAAAAATTAATACTACGATTAAATTTTACGATAATAACTGAGTATTATTGATTTATTTTCTATTTTTATGCGTAAAAGGCAAATAATTTAATGTATACTACTAGACAAGCTGTGCGGTACATAGAAATTGTACCACTAAGTTGCGGTTAATTGACCGTAACTCAATATTACCAAATTCAAATTCAAATATTTATTTCATAGAAAATAGATTTACACTTTGGTCTTAAACTACTAAAGCTTCCTTTATTTAGCCAATATAAATTAGCATATGAAATTGTATCAAGTTTAAAAATTTACAATATTATCATATAAAAAAATTGTATTTAAAGTTTTAATTTTTTATGTTTACCTCATGACTTAGTACAATAATATTCATTTGTTTATGTCGAAACAAAATAATAATAACAATAATAATAATGCATATATGTCCATAGATTTCACAGCTTATTACAATTCCCATATACCATCTCGCTTACTCTCAACTCTTTCGCACTCTCTGTGAGCTGTTGCAATTTTACTTCTAAACAGCCCGTCTAGTAGTATACATTAAAGTCTTTGGTAAAAGGGTGTCTATCTAAGCAACAAGTAATTAATGCCTACATATTGGAATTACATGTAGGTAGGTAACAAAAGGTTGTTAGCTCGTAAACAATGAGAAGCCTTTGCCCAGCGAATTAAAAATCAGAAATCTACTTGAATTTTAATGACACCTATTATTATTTAGTACCTTTTTTCCCCGCAGGGAAAATATCATTGGTACATTTTCGTTACACACGAAATTAATTTCCCGCCTTATGTACTCCATCTATACCTATTGAATCATTTTTATATTGGATTTTTAACTTATTAAGTATTTTACTATGAATTATTAGTAAATCGTTTTTATTTTGTGCGTTTTTAAATAGCAAGAACTGGTTAACAAGAAATTTAAGATATTTAGTGTAATTTTAATAACATGAATTTCCATTTTATGATTTTTAATCAAGCTATATTCGGTATTACCTCATATTATATAATTTTAACACATATTTATACATATACATTTTTATACACTGGTACATAATTATTATTACATACCACGTAACGACATTTGCATTTGATTTTGTGGTCGAGAAAATAAAAAAGATACAGAGTTATAAGTATAATACTACTTAAATATTTAAATAAATAAATATTGTTGGTACTAAATGTAGTCCCAAACATACTAATAGCTACCAGGGTAAGTAAAACTTAATTAAAATAATTAATTTAATAGGTCGTTGAGAGAGTTTTAAGACACAAGTCAAAAATTAAAATATTCAAAGAAGGGGTATATTTGAAATAAGTGTAACATATCGACATTTTATGGCGAGCTACATTCAGAACTTGAATACAGTATGATATGTACAGGAGATATGCAAAATTTTGTAAAATACCAAATTAATCCTCAAGAAAAGTTAAAATTCGCGTGCTATTAGAGGAGATGGGGTAAAAATGTAACGTAGGAAATTGGAAAATAATAATATTTGCCGGGAATAAAAATACATTATGTGAAGATGGAAAACATAAAGTCATATATTTCTCTTACTTATATTTCTTGTAAAGAAATTGCTCTCTAAAGCGCTGATCTAGACGTAAGATATTATTTTTAAATTGTCTTACCTACGAATGAAAATTTTATAGCATAGGCCGGCAAACGAACAAGTGATTCACCTGATGGTAAGTGATCTCCGCCACCCCTGTATATTAATCTAGGATGAGAATGCAGTGAAATAATGTACTTTGTATAGAAATACGATAAGCATACAATAAAAATCTTGTAATGACACTACGTAAGTAGACTGGTATATTATGAAATGTATTATTTATAAAAATATGTTTCTGCTATGCTTCAAGTATACAAATATACATACATACATACATAAAAGCAGTATATATCTAATATATCTATACTCCTTAAACGATTCATCAATCGTAACATCGCCTATGTAACTACTCAAACCCTTTTTAAATTATATTTGACACTGTGCAAAAAGAGATTAAAGTAAGATTTAGTTTTGAAATAGTTATTTATTTACTTACCAGCTATTTTCATTTTATAATTACTAAAAATTTTGTACCACCATCAGCATATAATATGGTAATATACCTGTACAGTGAACAGTCTACATATTCGTTGTATTTTTCATAAATACCTTTATGTAGTTACTTAATCTTGTTTTTATTACCAATTAATAAATAAATGTTCTCTACTACCCATCAGTTTTTTTTCAATATAACCGGGTTTCCTTTTCTTTCATCAGTTCCCATATAGTCTTTCTTGCAACTTAAACAAGAAGATTGATGTCAAATAATACGGGTTTAATATTAAAATTTTAAAGAATCGACAGCTTTCGAGTAGCCGATTGTGAAAAGAGTGATAGCGGGTTATATCCCCTCACCGAGTGAAATGTTCAAGTGAGCCAAAAATATTCACTTCGAGCCTGAGTTTCGGGAGACATAAAGTATCTCATAGTTCATAATACCCATGACTCAATTCTCGTATCTTAGTGTAAGGTCAGGACTATATGTTTAACTGTTAACCTCTGTGGTTAAAATGATACGTATATTATATGCTGTAAATGGAACCGAATGAACTGACCACTACAAATAACATTATCTTAATGTCGAAAGAACACTTTGTCAACAAACGCTTCATACGTATTATAACGTACTATCGATATACTTAAACGTTTAATGTTTGGTCCTTTTGTTTGTAACGTGTGTTGTTCACCACTGTAGAAACGTCTTTTTAGGTTGTAGTCATAATGAAGCGGCTACGTACAAATTTATTGCAAATATTTTCAAAACTAGAAATAGTTGGATTTGTTTGCAAACAGATCATAAAATTTTATACTCTGACATAATTTCATTCATAATAGTTTTATTTGAATCAATCAACAACCCAAGAAGTCATTTACAAAACAACACAATCCAGGCCGATTAGCCCGGTGTTCCTCTACTAGAAAGTCTGTATTGGTCGGTAGAGCCCGGTGTACCCACACAGGCGCGCCCTTAATGCTGTCACCAACATGGCGGCTCCGGACAAGTCGTCCATCAAATTGGCACATTCGCAAACTAAAAGGTACATTTTGTCCCCGTGAGCTGCGACCGACTTGTGTAATGCAATTTTTCTCATGCCTACTGTGTGGGGTAAATGTCGGTAGAGCATTCTAGCTCCGGTCCAGTACAGCCAGTTGCGTTCGAAACGCTCGCCGTCGTCGCCTTCGAATACCTGGAATGGTGGTTATGCAATATTAGAAACCTTATACATACATACATACACACTCACGTGATAGGGGCGAGCCTATCGCCATACCGGCCACAATTCCAGACTCCGGGCTGATACTGAGCATTTCGTAATAGAAAAACCCAATATCACTTTTAACCTACGAGTAACTACCCAAAGATCGAACCCGAGACCTCAGCACAGCAGTTACAACTGCGCCACCGAGGCAGTATATATAAAAAGGTAAGGTTTATAATCTAAGGTTTGCCTCGGTGGCGCAGTTGTAATGCGTACGCGTTACAACTGAGGCTGACGCTGAGGTCTCGAGTTCGATCTCCGGGTCGGGTAAATGTAATATTGAGTTTTTCTATGTTTGCCCAGTATCAGCCCGGAGTATAGAATTGTGCCTGGTATTATCCTGTCGCCCTACCGGCCTATCGCCCCCTATTACATCGTAGGGCGGAAATAAGTTCGGCAAAATATCGGTGTACAGGTTACACAGCTACCTACCCCTTCGGGGATTACAGACGTGAGTGCGTATGTATCGTGCGTATATAGGTATATGATACCGAGAAATGTTGTACTAACGATATTAATATTATTATCCGTGAGTATAAATCAAAATTTTCGGCGTGGGAGCCATCATCTGGTCGCTATATTGATTTCAATATTATCGTCAATTACTTTGAAAACTATTAAGTCGTTCAAAAGTTACACGCAAACTTTTGTAGACAATAAAAAAATATCTACTAGTTTTTTACAACAAATTTTTATAGTAGCTCTAATAGATAAAAATAAAACTGCTGCCTGCCGAAATTACACGATTGACCCGATTTTATTCTAGTCTATTTTTCCTATTATAGATAGATCTGTTAATTTTTGCTCATCTTTCCGTGTGCTTGCTTGCGTGATCTTGTGTATTTGTAATAATACTAATTCACTAATATTAATTCAGATTCTAATCACCCGACCTGTTCCAGAAACGTAAACAAATATCTAACCACTTTTCAAATTATCCCTATGTTATGAGATGTTAATTAGATCAAATACAACACAGATAATGGAATAGTGGGTAGATATGACAGCCTCCGTGGCGCAGTGGGTGAGTAGGTGGCTGCAAAACGAGAGGCCGTGGGTTCGATTCCCGCACCGAGACAAAAGTTTGTGTGATCCACAAATGTTCGTTTTGGGTCTGGGTGTTGTGGGACCAAGTTCTTCGTAGTTCCTGATACCCACGACACAGGTTAACCCAGGATGTATGTATTATTTTATATTCGTTTACATTTCTGGAATGGGTATTGTATTGGAGTTTAGTTTTAATTTGAGTGACTGGCTTATCAGCCGTCGTCCAATGCGTACATTTAAGTGTATTGTTACAGACAGTCATTATAGGCACCTAGAACAATTCGATAAAAATGAGTTGAATCATTTAGTGTAGTGTTGAAAAGGAAGCAGGCGAGAATAGACACCGAACATAACATGATTAAAAATTGTGAGAATTACGATAAAAAAAGTACTTTAGTGCAAACAATAATGAATTTGCAAAAAGGTTTAGTAACAAAATATTTTCATTTGTAAATATGTAAACCCACCTTATAAACACTAATAATGAATCCAGTGGTAGGCGTGTGCGACTTCTTCGGTCCTCCAGCCAAGTCATTGAAGGGCGGACGACATATCATAGCCACTTCACTGTACAGATCCAAGGTATGGGCCGCCGAGTACCTGATGGTCTTCGGATCAAACTTCGACAACGACGCACATCTCATATTATTGTAGAATAATAAAGGATCCGTCTGCGTTGTATTTATAACATAATACGCTATAAAAGGGAACTCTGCATTTTTCTCCATATTGGCCAGTAACATTCCTCCGACAGCGGTGTTCGCTTGAGCAACTTCGTTCAACAATTCAGCCGCTGCTGTCTTCTGTTTGATCAAAGGTTTGGTGAGTGGGGACTCCAGTATAGGCTCTATTGGTTCCAACGGGCTCATCAAATGTGCCAATATACATAATTTGGGATCTGCGATTTCTAGTATACTCAGTGAGTTTTGGCCAGTCTTTGTGGTAAGTCCTTTTTCCGGTGTGGGTGGTGGTACTGGGAGCTGGAAGACGTTTACAGAATATATAAGACGCTTTATCGGATAAAGATATTAAAACAATATTTGTTCTATAAAAATATTAGCTAGGTCAATATTTTGTCGCTACTCTCTTATAAATAAAGCGCGGTGAATAGAACTCAAAGGATTTTATGAAACGAAACTAATTAGAGGTTTTAACACAAGTAAACCGGTTTAACTGTAATCGATAAATAAGTAGTCTGCTATTATTTCTTAACAAATATAATGTTTTACAATAGAATACAGTTAAGTCGGTTGATCTGTGATGTAGACAATTTATCTACAGCATAAATAGATGGGCTCAACAGGGTTGTTATCGCTGTCTCGCAGAAAAGCGATGTAAAATGGTAGCTTGCTGTTGTGTTTCAAACTATAAATGGGACTTCCGGAGACCCAAAAAGAACCCTTTTCCTGTAAAGGTTAGAAACTTATCCACGATCTTCTAGTTTTGAAAATGTATATGGCCGGTAGAGTTTATCAGGTTAAACACTGGTTCCCGACATCTATGATAAATTAAAAAACAACTAGAAAAATCGCTGACTGCCGATTGTTTGCATTTCTTCCAGATTAATAGTTGTATGTTTTATGCATAGACTTTAATGTATACTACTAGACGGGCTGTTTAGAAGTAAAATTGCGTCACATAACGCGGGAGTTTGACAGCTCACAAACAGGGAGCACGATAGGGGTTCTAGATGAGAGTAAGCGAGATGGTAATATTGAGTTACAGTCAATTGACCGCAACTTAGTGGTACAATTCCTATGTACCGTGCAGCTTGTCTAGTAGTATACATTAAAGTCTTTGGTTTTATGTGATACATACCGGCACGCCTTCAGGCAGGAACCGCTCGAGCGCGTGCGCCGGTATAACAAAGCAGTCCTTCTCCAGCGTGGCGAGTGAGACTGGCTGAGCACGGCGGCGATCGCTTGTCGCGGTGCTGGTTGGCCGTTCCCAACGCAGCAGCGACACCGACGGCTCCCGCGTCACCAGCGGTTGAGGAGGCTCCGGCTCTGGGCCCAGACCCCCGCTGAGTACCGGGCCGCATCTTTCTGAGGACAAAGTTGAAGATATTTTAATACTAATACTGAGAATTCTGATGCCTTTACTTTTTATCTTCGTCTCGCACCATTTTCCTATCCTTACATAATACAGTCTTTCGGTGATGAAAAACTCTAAATAACTTTTTTTTTACTGACCTTACTATTATTATAGCAAAGCAAAGTTTTTAAGCTATACCTGTATAGTGCAGTAGGCACAGTGCAAGAACAATGGCGGCCACCGATATGTATATGTGTTATAGGAAGGCTGTTCCACAGCTTGATGTTGTGATAGAAGTATGATTTTGCGAATTTCTTTGTCCGGGCTGAGGTGGAAGATTTCGGTTGCGATTCCGCAAGCCTCCTTAGATGATGTTACTGAAAATCAACCTGGCTCGATACGTGTCTATTAATTCATTGGAGTAGAGAGGCTAGCATAGGTTCGGTACATTCCAATGCAACTTGTTTATAGCATTTCCTTATCTTCATCATTCTGCTCTTGTCCTCTGTCAAAGATTCTTTAGGTAAACCTCCACGTTGGTCTAAGTCTATCCTTGAGGGTCCTGATAGTTCGGTTCAGAAGGTGGTGGAGGATCAGTCAGGACTTCTCCTTTTGATTCTAGCGGCATTGGTTTCTCGGTCTTTCGCCAGGCTAAATTGCCTTTTAGTGACCTTTATTTACGTGACATTTTTGGGATAGACTCCAAGTTTAGATTGCATCCCTCTAATCACTTCTTCCACCTGCCCTTATCACCTCGCAGTGGGGTCGGCGCAATAAGCTTTTTAACAAATGTTACCGAAAGATTTGACTTGTAGTTTTTACGACCGACCGCTTGCCTGCCGCCTTCTGAGGTTGTATCCCTCTAATGATAGAGCAAAATAGCGCCATCAGTTTCCAAGGGCTAGAGTCAAACACGTATAATTCTTAAAGAAGCCACTTCGTCGACGTACTCTGGCCAAGGTCTAAAGGATGCATTTATAATGTAATACTGAATATTAGTAAACGACATGTCATTTCTATAAATATTGAAACTATTTCACAGTTCATTTTATAGTTCTACGAAATGCATTTCACAACCCCGGCACATAAATCTACGCACACTATACCAGTGCCCTACATTAAAATTATAAATACCTGTGTTACGTAGTAGGTAATGAATGTTCCGTGCAGTTGTTTACCAAATAACCTCATGAATAGACGCTGGGCGACTACAGTCAAACTTCCGGCATGAACCGGATTGCACCGGTTATAACTATGAGCAAAGTGTATTTTAATTCCATATTTGTGCGACATACTGAAAAAGCTAATTCCTTTATTTTATACATGAAGGAAACTCGTAATGAGCACTCAATGAACCGGTATTCTAAACACTTACACGTCTGTCAGTTTGTTACAGTGTTTATTAATAGATGTTTTGACGGGGACGCGCTTCCCAAATTAATTTCTTATTGATTTCTAACGATTTTACTTCACTTTTGTATACAACTAGGATAATTTACAATAAGCAACAAGATGCATTTTTGGCACGACACTCCCGGAAGATTGGAAAAGTTGAATGAAAATGCAATGTTTTCGCGCGCAATTTAATGTAACAGAAGTTGTAATTGCGGGACACAGTCAAATAAACATTGTGTGCATACCTGACGCTTCGTTGTATTGTGTACTGGCCCGTGGCACCGCCGAGAACAAGATATGGGTCTTATAATGGTGTTCTTCCATGCAGTTGAACCTCTCTCGGTCGCGTCGCTTGGCATTTCTCCCTGCCCCGAGCGCCCCGCGCGCTTTCCCCCCGCCCCCGCTGCTAACCAGGGTCTTCTCCCCGCTGAAGTTCTTCCGAAACATCAAATTCATGTTGGAAAATTGCCCACTTCCTTCTCACTCGCGCTTATAGACTTTGTATATGTTAACACTGTTTTAATCTACTAATTAGCCCATTGGCTCATGTGTGGAAATTATGCGATGTTCAGATGACTGTAACTATTGAAAGTTTTGTTTTTTATTTTGTTTTGGTGAGATTAACTCGAGGTGATTGGTTGATAATTTGTTTCAAGGCAATGCTGCTGATATTTGCTTTTTATTTTATTTAGATCTAGTGTGTAAGCAGTTTAAAAGAATTTCTTTTGTGTTTGAAGTACATAAAATAACCAATAAAATGCCATTTATTTACCGCCGAACAAAATAAAGAAACATATTTGTGATCCAATATTCTGTGGCAACGCGTATTTAATATCAGAAAATGAGTTTAGCATAGGCATAGCAAGGGTATGGCTAGAACACTGTTAGGAATCCCGCCAACCATCTTCCAAATATTTATGTTGCCTATTTTTGGTAACCAGGGGCCGTGATTTATATCCTGGCCCACTACAGAAGAAAAAGCTTATTCTTACGCCCATGAAGTCTAGAAAATTTAATTCTTAGATAGATATTAACTCCTATGCGACATCTTTGTTTTTTCTGTCGTTATCCCGGCTTAATGCCACGGTCCTTCCCATCATGCTCTGACGGTGGATTTGGTATTAACTATGCGGGCGAACCGCCGTCTGACCCCCTTATAACTCCTAGGCGACTAACCTAGTATAAAATCTAAACAATTACGAAACTCAATCTCCGACATAATTCGTTTTATATAAATAAATTTAGACTACATACAAACCTATAATCATATATACTGTTCAGCGCGCAAATTAATCTAATCCACGAATTTAAAGTTACCCAAGTTTTAATTTAGCAATTAAGGCGAGTAAGTACCACCTAACCGAACAATATATTATTATGTGCTGCCTGCGATTCCCTAAAAACGCTTTCTGAATCCTTAAACACACCTATTGATATAGGTAACCTTCAGGAACACCTACACAATCTTAAGCTGTTTCAAATATCTTGAGGAAAGTAGATAATCTTGAGAAAGGTCCACCTAACTCACTATATTTCGGATGAAGGGTCTTATACAGTAAGGCCGACTTGCACGACGATATTAAATCGAGATATACCACTGACGGCGAATTTTCATACGATTTGACGTCCTTTTAAACTCGTTTTAGGCTCGTTTGGGATCGTCGTACAAGTGGGCATAAATTGTGAAAATTTTGTAGCACGTGACACTTTATTATCAGTTATTTACATATTACTAGCTGTTGCCCGCGGCTCCGCCCGCGTGAATGCGTATTTCCAGGATTAAAGTAGCCTAGTGGGTGCCCCCGATGAGAAACGCGCTTGACAAAAATACTAATATCGCTATTAAAAAATAGGGGTTGATCGTAGAGAGTTGAAAATTTAGGGTTGTATGTATTTTTTAATACTGTATCATAAAAAAATTAAAAACAAAAAAAAATATCTAAAAAATAAAAAATTGGGGTGGACCACCCTTAACATTTAGGGGGGGTGAAAAATAGATGTTGGCCGATTCTCAGACCTACTGAATATGCATATAAAATTCATAAAAATCGGTCGAGCCGTTTTAGCGGAGTATGGGAACGAACATTGTGACAGAGAATTTTATATATTAGATAGTAATAGTAATAAAATAATTTGAATTAAAAACTTAATGGCTTCATTAAGTTTTCCATTAATCTGTTTCAGTTATAGTTATATCCATTTTTTTTTGTATATAAGGTTTTTTCACACGTTAATAATAATGATATAATAGTTCTCTAAGGGTCTATACCTAAAATAAAATATGTAGTAAGAACTGTTGAACTTCAAATTTGTATGATCCATATATATTTGTTCAAATTCACACAAACATTTGTCTCGGTACGGGTTAAACCCCTTACCCTTCGTTTCACAGCCGGCTACGCGCCCACTGCTCCACGTAGGATGTCAATAAGTAGAGTCATGTTAAAAAACCAGAGTGACTTTAGTCGTTTGGCATATAACTTAAGCCCCAGTTCAAAGTGTTATTCGAGGCTAGCTAACTTTAATGGTCACTCCGTTTACACCCGTTGATCTCAATTTTTCATCAAGGTGTCGCATGCGATATGCAGTACGCTAGCGAAAACTCAGCGAAACACTTCAAAATAACGATACACTTTCAAATACCGAGACCATTAAAATATAAATCTATTCGCAATTTACAACAAATAAATACGGACAATAAATTAATTGAAAACTATTTTTTTTTATGAACGCTTCATAAGTCTAGTAGCAGCGTATTAAGGCTGAGTCCTGGGTTCAATTCCCAGATCGGTTTTTTAACTATGAATAACGCCGCCAAATGTAGATGTGATGGGATTGATGTACTGATATAACTTGTAATGATATAACTCTTGTGCTCTTATTCAGAATCTATTGTGACTTTATCGCACAGAATCAAACACTTTAATGTATACTAGCCATGCTGTTTAGAAGTAAAATTGCGTCACATAACGCGGGAGTTTGACAGCTCAAAAACAGGGAGCGCGATAGGGGTTCTAGTTGTGAGTAAGCGAGATGGTAATATTGAGTTACGGTCAATTGACCGCAACTTAGTGGTAAAATTTTGTATGTACCGCGCAGCTTGTCTAGTAGAATACATTGAAGTCTTTGCACAGAACACTATTACACTCACTTTATCGACTTGTTTTCCACAAAGTTTGAGACGAAATTAGGTTACGCGAAGGTAGCTATGATTTAAGTCGACAACTTTCTTATGACGTTATACAATTAGTGGAATTAGTTTATTTACATAATAATATTGAATATTTGCTTTTGGATGGTAATTGTACTAACTTTGGGACATTTATAGTACTAAGAGATACCAATTTTTTGCACAATAGATCTACGCTGTAGACACTTTTGTCTACAGCATCAATGGGCCGGCTCAACTGGGTTATTGGGGTTGTCTCACAGAAAAACGATTAGAAGTAGCAGTTTGCTTTTGCGTTTTGCATGGCAAGATTTTCGGAGGCCCAAATCACTTCTCCCCTCCTACTGCCTATCCCTATTCCTTTCAACCAGCAACGCATCCAAGATTCTGGTATTGTGGGATTTAACGGTTTCCTGGTTTCAGGGCATATGCTATATAAAAATCAGTTACAGAGATTTTATTTTTATTTACGCAATTTAGTTGGTCTGTAGGACCAGGAATAGAGAGAGTGGAGAGGTATTTCATGGATATACAGGAATATTTTATAACCAGTACGGAAATTTTTGCACAATATCTGCATATTAGTGCAAAAATATATTGTATAACGAAATTTAATAAATACGTATTTTGAATTGTTTTGAGTAAACTCAAAAAATACCAAAGTTATCGTTTACGAAAACTTTTTAACCCCCGACCGGCCCCACCCCCGGTACACCCGCCGCGCCTTGCGGCGTCTTTGATTATTGTTTATTACATTTTCTACGAATGTACATTGCACTATATCCATGATTTTTTAATTTCGCAGACGTTGAAGGGTGAAGATTGTTGCTGTTGGCTTGAGCCCCATAGCCCCCCCCCCCCCCCTCCTGGATTCGCTAGTGAAGGCGAGTGCAATAGCTACCATGGGAGCTATTAAATTGTTTACTACATCTGGCCTTCTAAAATAGATAAGGGTCAGAAAGGATATAAAACTTGTGGTGACTATTTTAAATGTGTTACGAGCTTAGAGAATAAATAACCACTTTTTATTATTATATTTGAACAACTATGGTATACATTTTATATTATTTATTAGCTTTTGCTCAATATTACACATTGAAATTAAACTAGTTTATACGGATTTGATCGCGGTTTAATTTTTATTTTAGTCCCGACGTTTCCAAAGCTTTTCGAGACTGTGGGTGACGGGTGGGGACGGGAGGGTCTCAAGAACTCTTGAGCTTTTGCTCAAGTTTTTAAATTTAATATCTAGTGATCACAGCTCCATACATAAGTCTTTTTCATATATATATTTACGTTTTAATTTTATTTAATTAAAAATAGACACACAATCGGTAGATCAGCGGAAGGTGGTTGATAGATGCCTTCAATATCCATCATTTGAATCTCCATGTATGTTGCCCGAAAATACGTGGTTCAAAATTACTAGGCATTTAATGATATAACATCTTATATCTCGGGTTGACAAGCGAAGTCCAGTGCCCTGCAGTATTTCATAATTCAAAGTTCTGATTGGCGTTGCTTCTGTTTATGGGCAGTCGTGACCACAGACCACAGAAAGAGGTCGTGATGTTTACCATCAGGCGAGCGAACTGCTCATCACGCCAATAATGCTAATAAAAAATATAATTTATTAGCGATAAAAGATGTGCACAAAGTGTGTTTTACGTGGGAATTAAACCGATGATATCCCAGTTCACGGCCTATGCGCGCTCGACACTGCTTGTAGGCATATTGTAGGTAAAGGAGACCATCCAATATTTGTTATTAAGGTAAAGCTTATTTTAAACATGATAATACATTCAGCATTCCAAGTAATCCGGTTAAGTGTATACGAATATTTTAATAGTGTAGCTACCATAAATTACCGTAAATGTACATTAATCTATGCAACATATTAACCATTAATGATTACATGCCAAACAACGCCATCTCTGTTTAGTGCCCACAACTAGCATTAACATAATACGTTCCATAAACAAATATGCGTACGTTAGTCCAGCAACGCATTTACGGTTCCCGTGAGGACGTAATATTAATGTTACAAAAGGCCAGTGAAGAAGCGTGTGTGCCACTCGTTACGGGCTCGCGTGCGATCCTCAGATAACATACAGCGGGCAAGAGACGATTTATACTGGCCTACACATTTTTTTTTCATAGAATATCCTTGGCTTTGCTGTTGATTAGAAAGACAGAGACAGAAAACATTCTTAATATAAGCATTGGTTGTAACTTTTTGAATTACTAGAATCACTCTTTTGTCTCGAAAGTTTATTTTTCTTCTATATAGACAGCAGATGTTAGTAAAATGTCGAATTTTGGTAACTGATTTAAAGTGTCATATTATAAGTGCTGTTTGTTTATTCTGTTGTAGCAAAGATTCTTCAATTTTTATAGTACTTCAGAAAACCAAAACCTTTTGTATGTTGATTTAACTATAGTAGCAAACGTAATATTTTCCAGCTGCTTAATTCATACATAACATACGCACTCACGCCTGTTATCCCCGAAGGGGTAGGCAGAGGTGTAACCAGTACACCCACATTTCGGCCAGAGTATGATGATGATAGGGGACGATCCTATCGCCATACAGGGCACAAATTCCAGAATCCGGGCTGAAACTGAGCATTTCGTAATAGAAAAACCCAATACCACTTTACCCGACCCGAGGATCGAACCCGAGACCTCAGCGTTGGACTCAATCGTAACACGTACGCATTACAACTGCGCTACCGAGGCAGTCTGCTTAATTCATAATATAAATATCACATAATATCTTCATAAAATTCGTTGAGTAACATAAAAATACCAAATACATTTACCTAATAACCTATTCAATATAAGTTCCGCACGATCCACTCCGCTTATGTTTACGATACGAGCCAAACTCGTGTAGAGTTCCATATAAAATATTTGCTTTCTTTCTACCTGGTGTTAACCCGGTTTAATACCAGGGTCAACCTTCTCGTAGCATAGATTTGACGATATTTGGTATTATACGGGGCGAGCCGTCTTCTGACCCCCACAACACGCAAAGGAACCAAGTTTAACCATTACGTCGTCATCCAATATCCCTTTTACCACCACCGGACGGACCACTAGCTGGATCTTCTCAGGACTGGGTCGCGCCGCGTAAAATCCAGTGGTAAAGTAAGCCCACTGAGTTTGTTTCGTCGGGTCTTCTTAGGCTGGGTCGTTTTGGATCCGGTGGTATTTTTAAAACACGTGCCATTTCGGTAAGGCCTATAGTCCATATCGACCCATAAAAAAGAATAATAATAATAATAATACTCAATCAATTCTGGACTATTCCTAAATAAAAATATTGTATTGATTGATTAATAAAACTATTTTATTTCATTTCACCCGACCCGGAAATTGGATCTGAGACCTCAGCACAGCAGTCGTACCACGTACGCATTACAACTGCGCCACCGAGGCAGTCATAGTGTTACACTTAGTAAAGTAACAAGTGCAGGTGAATAGAACAGGTTTTAATAAATTTGTGAAATCAACATTAAATTCAAGAACGCATTGAATTACATATCGTCATAGACGTACACTACAGTCAGTTCTACAACATGATTGGGTCAACATGACCACCGTGGTACTATTGTAAAAATTGACGCAAAGTAGTAGTTTCGCAGTTTAAATCGGGTAGTAAAAATGCCGTATGCGCCGAAAATAAAGTTGTGAAACGCACCCACACACAATGCCTTATTAGCGGTGATAATTGCATAATATTGTGACCCACACTCTCGTTTGCCGACCTTATGTTATTAAAAATAATCTCTTAACACCTGCATCTGCACATTAGGTGGTAGGTCCCTCGTATGCGAGAAGCCGTCTGGGTAGGTACCACCGCTTGATCTATTTCTGCTGCCGAACAGTAATGTGTAAGCATTGTTGTGTTTCGGTTTGAAGTACATTGAAGCCGGTGCAATTACTGGGCATTATGACACTTAACATATTACGTCTCGGGAAGACGAACGCAATCAAGTGCCATGTAGTGCTTTGTAATTCTGTGTGGAATTGTGTCTGTTTATAGGCAGCACTTACCACCAGGCGAGCGCTGCTCGTTTCTACATTCAAGCTAATAAAAAAAACTTCCATCCTGCATTTGCTACGTCACAAAATGTAAATAGACCGTTAGTAGCACTCTCAAATCGAAGTTAAAGTGCAGCGATACTTAAGAATCAATTAGGCTGACACCGCTAACTACACGAGATTCGTCCGCAGATTCTCTTAAAACGTTTATATTGTTCTTGTCTAATGAAGCAGGGATGTGCTTTTGAAGGCCTTGCTAAATTAACTATTGATATCATAATTATATTAAATGAATGGGGAAAGTATTAGAATGAGCATATATTTCATTTAAAGTGTTTTAAATAAAAATGTGGGATGAATTTAATTATGAAGCTTCTATTTATAATTACTTAATTCATTATAATATGTAACTTATTTGCCTAATAAGTGTCAGGTCTCTCGTATGCGTGAGTGTCTGGGTTAGTACTATTGCTATGTATATTTAATTTTCTATCTCCAAATAGTAGTGAATAAGCACTGTTGTGTTCCGGATCGAAGGTTTGAAGTCACTGAAATTACTTGGCATTACTCGTAACTCGGGGTGACGAGCGTAGTGTAGTGCCCTGCAGTACTTTGTAATTTAACATTCTGAGTATGGTTGGTCAATAATGCCAACCATACCACACCACACCACACACACACACACACCACACACCACACCTGCCCCTAAACAGTTTTAGGGGCAGGTGTGGCGCCCACCATCAGGTGACCTACCTACTTGATTCGTCATTCAAACGACAAATAAAGTATTAATCTATTTAGTGTCTTCTGATCAAATCTAGGTACTTCGTGAGATATTAAAAGTGTCAATTTCTAAACAAATCTTAAAAAAATAACCAATAAACTCCACAAAAACCGAAATGCTTCACAAGACAAGTGCAGACACAACAAAACGTTTACGACGTACCGTCACCACAACAAGTCGGTCGTAATCTGTGTTAGTACCGCAGAATTAGTCTATAAAGTTGCCATATTTCGCTTGGCTGGCCAGACAAAAGGACGACGTGGCATTTAGCCCAATTACATTGTGAGGGAGGAAAAAACTGGCCTTTAATAATTTCGTGTACCTTGATATTTTAAATGCCATAAAATGAAACATTGATACCAATCTGTCCAAGTTGCTAGATAGTAAGTTATGAATTATTGTATTTGGTGGACATTAAAACAAAAGAGGAACTTTTCAAAAACTAGATTTTCACACCCTTTTTTAAAACTCAAATCATTGTATTTTTAAACTAATTCAAGGTATAGTGGATACTATCATTGAACATAATTGCTTATAATTTTGGCGGTATATGTCAAACTAGTTACCATTCTACAGGAATTACTGTAAAGAACTGCCAATTTCGTAGAGTGCCACTCTTGTTTTCAATCTGCAATGTTTGATTTGATGAGGGTATTGGTCTAAGACTTTTGTAAGATACGTTTTGTTAGTTCGACGAAGGGTATCGACTTTAGCCCAAAGTAAACTACTTACGACACTTTAAGGCTGTGCCTCACGCCAATCATCTTGGCGATTTGTGCCATACAAAAATCTACCGTAATAATAATTCCGCGCGTCTGAAATGCAGCGCGGCGACTGGGTTTTCAATACGTTTATTTGTTATTCTATTTAGAATGTTGTAAAAGTAATACGTCGCGTTATTATTGCATCATAAGGATTATTTTAGTTTAGATTAAATTGCATTTATTTAAAGATTCACAAGAAATGTTTGTATCAAAGATTACGAAAAAGCGGTAATTCAAAGTTTTGCTACATAAGTTGAGCGCACTTATATATTTTCTATATCGACAGAAAGTTCTATATGGAAGCTATATTACACATATATTTTCTATACCGCGATTGTGGCGGAATATTTGTTAGAATTTTCTTGTAACCCAACTTCATTTCTAAGATAGGTCTAGTAACAACCTTAATGAATAAACTAAAGTGGCAATAGACTGCACATATTTATTGAGGACCGCTCTAAGCGAACGAGTTTAAGAGTAGAGTAAAGTTGGCTGATTGGATATATCGAGATTTATATTCCGCTTTGTTAAAATATGTTTACTAAAACGTTATAGGCTTATTACTACACGTCTATGTGTGCATAGGCTTGTAAATATTATTATGAAGAGTATGACATAATTTCATAGTCATAAGTTAGCGATGGTAATTTTTAGAACGAATTGCAAATGTATAGAATAGTCTGTCAATATTGAAAATCGACCAATGAGCGTTTAACAATACGGTCACTCATATCACCAACTTATTGTTGTTATATTGTACGTAGTTTTTTTTTTATTAGCTTGAGTGACGAAACTAGCAGGTCGCTCGCCTGATGGTAAAAAACGCCACGCCTGGCCATAAACAGAAGCAACATCACACAGAACTATGAATTACAAAGCACTGCCTCGCATTGGACTGCGCTCATTAACCCGAGACATGGCATGGAGATGTTAAGTCTCATAATGCCCAGTAATTTCACTGGCTTCGTTGTTCTTCACACCGGAACACAACAGTGCTTAAACACTGTTGCTTGGCGGCAGAAATAGACAAAGCGGTGGTACCAACCCAGACGGCCTCTCGCATACGAGAGACCTACCACTACCTTCTAAAATTTTTGTTTTGATTTGTGTGGCAGTGACGCGTCAACTGTTCTATACATATTAATAGGTACACATAGTCATTGTATCTATAAAACACATGTGTTACATCTCTGTGTGTATCATGATACACACAGAGCACCGCCTGAAAAACGACTTGATTTATCCATACTTAATTTAGATTGTGCTACATAGTAATATTTACCACCACTAAAAAGGCGACAGAAAATAGTGTATATATAGACAAAAAATATCCTTTGGAGCTTAAAATGTAACGCAACGGATGTGTAGGAAGGTCGTGGTGCGTCAGCAACTTCCAATCAAATTCCAAGATACTTTTCTCCGGTTGAAGATTCTTAAGTTTAAGTTTTTAAAACATTTAGAGTAACATTTTTTCGATTTTCAGACATTCATTAAAAATATCCCATTGTCCATTTTCTATGGCGCTTAAGTTTACATTTCTAAAAATTGAATTATAATTTGTGTCCGGTATGGCGATAGCTTTGCTCTATATCACATCATGGGACGAAGATAAGCCCGGCGAAATGTCGCTGCATTAGTTGCACTTCTGTCTACCTCTTCGAGGATATAGGCCTAAGCTTATGTTATGTTATGTTTTTCTGTTAAAATCTAGACTAGTTTATCAGTGGAGGGTTCACAATTCGTCTACGTGAGAACTATAAATGAACAGATGCCAAAAACGTTTATGTACGAGACATATGAGAAGAGTTTTATAAACAAGATTTAGGCAATGGGCCGTTGGATATGAAATATTTACTTACAAGGTCGTTGAAGGGAACTACCAAGAATTTTATTTATTTTTATTTATTTTTATTTATAGTTCAGCGGGGAGTGGTATGGAGTCTCGAGACGAAAGTCGCAGGTTCGAAACCAGCCCCAAGTGCATACACCTCTGACTTTTCTAAGTTATGTGTCTATTCATTGTTAATTATCACTTGCTATAACGGTGACGGAAACATCGTGAGGAAACCTGCATACCTGAGAAGTTCTTCATGAGAATTTCGAAGGTATGTGAAGTCTGCCAACCCGCATTAGGCCAGCGTGGTGGACTAAGGCCTAACCCCTCTCATTCAGTAGAGGAGGCCCGTGCCCAGCAGTGGGACGTATAAAATACAGGGCTGGTATTATTATTATTATTTATATTTATATTTATTTATTTACACTTTATACACAAAGTATGTATATGCGGACTTAATGCCAGAGGCATTCTCTACCAGTCAACGTTTGGGTGGTGCAGAGAAGAAACAAGGCAAGTGTAAACAAGAAGAAAATGATAAGAGAGATATAGAACTTAATATATAATAAATACATATATAAAAATTCTATAAACATATGGTAATAGATAATAATCTTCTAATATATAAAATTCTCGTGTCACAATGTTCGTTCCCATACTCCTCCGAAACGGCTGGACCGATTTGTATGAAATTTTGTGTGCATATCGGGTAGGTCTGAGAATCGGCCAACATCTATTTTTCATCCCCCTAAATGTTAAGGGTGGTCCACCCCTAAACTTTATTTTTTATTTTTTAGACAATCTTTTTGTTTTTATTTTTTTATGATACAGCATTAAAAATACATACAACCATAAATTTTCAACCCTCTACGATCAACCCCTATTTTTTAATAGTGATATTAGTATTTTTGTCAAGCGCGTTTCTTATACCGAAACTTTAATCCTGGAAATAGACATTCACGCGGGCGGAGCCGCGGGCAACAGCTAGTCTAATATATAAAATTTTCGTGTCACAATGTTCGTTCCCATACTTGTCCGAAACGGCTCGACCGATTTTTATGAAATTTTATATGCATATTCAGTAGGTCTGAGAATCGGCCAACATCTATTTTTCATCCCCCTAAATGTTAAGGGTGGTCCACCCCTAATTTTTTCATTTTATTTTTTAGACAAAATTTTTTGTTTTTATTTTATATGATACAGCATTAAAAAATACATACATAACGCTACATTTTCACCCTTCTACCATCAACCCTTACTTTTTAATAGTAATTTTAGTATTTTTGTCAAGCGCGTTTCTCACCGGGGGCGCCCACTAGGCTACTTTAATCCTGGAAATAGGAATTCATGCGGGCGGAGCCGCGGGCAACAGCTAGTATAATATAAATATATAAAATAAATTAACTATACACATACACACACATTTACCAACATACATACTAAGCTAATGGGATGTCTCCGCCAGAATAAAATTGTTTTGTGTAGGGGACAGCTACACTGAAATGTTCTAAAAATGTTATTTGTGTATAGTAAGAGAGGTTTGTCATTGTACTGTATGCAAACCTATTGACCAGGAAAACTGTCGCCTAATGATTTGTTAATTTCATATTAGTACTATGGTAGTCATTATTTATAAAATGTTATACAATTTTGGCGGGACCGTTTTTAAAAGGTACCTTGTGTGAACTAGGTAGGTACTCGTATGCTAAAAGATTGCATTGATATTTAAAAATACACAAAATTGTGTACGCGAGAGTTATACGCGTTTGAAAACCCATTTCAACCGCATGAGAGCGAACTCTCTGCATTTTTGTAATTAATTAATGAACGTTGGCGCATTTTAATTAAATTCATTCATATTAACGGAACAGTTTTGGAGTTATATACTGGAAGTAGTTTTCCACGCTTAAAAAAAAGGTAAATTGAATGTAGATTTTTCTGCCGTGGTTCCGTATCATAAATAAAAAATAAATTCCAATAGATAACACAATTACGTTGCGCCGCGCCGGAAGGCCGATATCGGCGGCGACATGTTTGGCCTGATGCCAGCCATGTTGCGTGCCGCACTTGTTAGATGTCGCTAGTTGTCGCCATACACTCAATTTGTTGTGTACATTATTGTCTATTGCCAGGCATACGTCATCCGACGTACGTTATGCCAACGGCTATGACCGTTTGGTATTGTGCTAGTTAAGCGTTGACTGAGTATCTAAGCCGTAGATAGAGTAACCTATAGATGAAGTCACGTTTTCCATCTCTTTTACTTCACAGCGAAAGAGACTTATTAAAATACACTAAGTGTGAAAGTGACAATACCTATTACTTATTTGTTGGCCTTATCGCTGATACTATTTGACTGTTGTTGAAGTTTGTGGAGTCAAACATTGGTGTCCGAAATGATATTTAAAAAAAAACTAGATTTCTGGTTATGTAGTTATGTTCTTGCATCATAAAGTGTCTGAAAGTGCGTGCAGCGTATTTTAAAACAAACAAGGATTGTGTGATCTCATACGTGGCTACACGGTGCCCTTATTCCTTATTCCTCTATCTACGAGTTAATCTTACGAATTGATGAATTAATTATTAAATACGACAAATATATTTAATTCTGATTACAAAACCTATTGTATACCTATATAGTATAGAGTCCAAAGTGTTACAAACATTGCCTGCATAATAATAATAGATTACAATATTTGCGCAAAATATTGTTAAAAAATACATACAATTCTATTATAAAGAAGAAAAGTTAGTGAGTTTGTTTGTAGCGGTAATTTCTGTAACTACCTACTGATCCTATTCTGATTTATTTATCATGCATAGGAAGCTTTAATAAAACTGAGCGCTTACTTATCAATAATCAAAGTGATAAATGAGTTTTTAGCTTACCAAAAACTTTGCGTGAAAGAAAAACTCTCACGCGGGCAAAGCTGCAAACAAAAGCTGATTCTAAATATGTAGGTTTGATCATAATCACAATATTAGACTGTATATTAATTATTCGTGCAATCTTCATTAATTTGGGAAATGCTACTTAATTTTCCCTTGAATAACAAATCGGACTCGAATGGCCGGGCAATCATTGCATATGCGTACCAATTCGTATAAACGTTCTGTATATATATTATGTAACTCCGTCAATCATGCAGGGAGAGAGCAATGCAAGACAAAAAAAAAACATTGAAACAATCGAATATACTTCATATCGTCTCATAAGTCATGTTTTTAATCGTACTTTCACACTGATTACACAGGCATAGTAATCTTTGCAAGTGTCTGTTACGACGTTTTGCGTTTCAACACATTAATATTCAAATAGCATGTGCGTAGGTCATTAATTATAACAAGACATAAGTTGCGTTGAAAATGAGACAGTATAATACTGTGCTGATATTAATATAATCTTTTCTACCCGCCTAGTGTTATCCCTTCCTGCGTGGCATTGTTCCAGTTTAGTGCCGGTGTCCGCCTTCCTCTTAAGACGCCTCCACTTCGCCTAATCTTGAGTATCCTCCCCAATGAGACTATTGGCTCTCATATTCTCCTTATAATACATCAATCCAGCACTATTTGGGCCAACCGCAGGATTTTACTTATACGATCTGGCAAAGGCATTTGCGACCAATGTACTTCTCTGGTTTCCGCAAAACATAATCAAACCGCCTTTAGACATTCTTGGATTATATTCACCACGGCGCGAACCACAAAGGCTACTGCGGACGTATTAATTACGTATACGATCTAGTCTTAATTTAGATTTTTAATATATGTGCATACCTTGAAACTGCATTATCGCATTAGGTTAGGTTAGGTGTAAACAAATAAAATCTTCATTTCCACTGATATTACTATAATAATTGTATTATTATCTTTAATGAAATATGCCCTTGACATCCGTTACATTACTAACCATTAAATATTTAATGTGCATACAAAAAAGCTTTTCCGTACTCACTGAAAACATATTGAACATTTTGTTTGATAACTACGCCTCACTATCTACAACTACGTCGCGTCGTCCGTAACATATTCGTAGCACGTACACGCGTAGCCTGCTATGCATCGTAGGCTCTACTTTGCTACGCAATCGGCCGTACGCTAGCTGTAATCGTAATGAACTCGCGTAGAGAGGTTACAGAGGTGACTTGAGATCGGATTGTATAAGTTTTTCACCTTAAGACTCAATTTGAAAAAAATACTCCAAATTCACGAAAAAATTATTTTATTCGAATTTAAAATATTGTATTTGATGATTTACAATTAAAAATCTTTATACGTATATGAGACTTATAGAAATGGAACTTAATTTGTTTCGTACAAGGATTTTACACACACGGGCGTACATCACAATTACGAATTTGTGATGTAAATTATAATGCTGCATTGGTTTTTCATTTCTATTACCGTTAAAATAAGACTTATTTCAACATTACACATTGACACAATTTTGAGTAGCCTTCACAAAGTAACCGCTATGCCTTTAGGGTGGGACTGATGTTGCCATATCTAATTCCAAAACTCGGGAGTCCCAACCGAGTTATATTAAATGTTCTAATGCATCTCGGATTTCGGCGTTCTAATGTATTTTTAATAAAATTGTAAACACATAACGTAGTATCGAGAAATGTCGACACTTTACCATACATTCCCGGTTTCCGATGTATCACAAAATATCGGTGTACGCATAAAATACATAGTCTTACAACACTGGCGGAGAGCGACCTTGGTGAAAGCCCCACTGACCGTAACGTTGAGTTCTATGACCTTATTTCAGTTATCGCGCTGTGTATCAAAAGGCCGTTGTAGTTGGCCGCGTGTTTGTCAAATTGGTGTAATTACGGCTTTTCGGGGTTTTATTAATAAATTACAATGTCTCAGATTACTTGTAATGTGGGTGTCGTTTAATTTTATTAGACTGTACTATGAAGTAAATTTTTTACGGAACATAAATTATTATTTTACCTTGACAGTCATAATATACGGGTTCGATTCCCGCACCGAGTCAAAATGTTTGTGTGATCCACAAATATTTATTTTAGGTCTTGGTGTTTTCTCCCTAGAGGGGTTGATGTCAGGCAGGCGACCGGTCGTAAAAACTAAAATCCAAATCATTCTGCAACATGTTAAAAGCATTTTGCGCCGACCCTACTGCTAGTGGGATAACGTATGTACGTTTTCAGGTGTGCGACCATGACAAGATTTCACGGCACGCAATGTCGCGTACCTTAAAACGTATATTAACTAAGTATTACAGACGGTGTTCTCAAAAAGTTGCCCAAGATGTCGGCACGCGAACACTTCTCCACTGATAATAATATTATTATGGGAATATACCATTTTTTATAGCAGAACCCGGTAAATAAGAAAGTAGGTCACCTGGTAAGTGCTCCGCACCGCCCCAAGACAATTCATAATATACATTGTCGCGTTGCCGATTTTAATCGAAATGTATAGTTAAGCGATTGGGAAGGGAAGGAGGTATTTGGTCCTCTGGATATCTCACTCCCAGTACGAAATGCAACAGTAAGCTGTTACTTCACGTCGGTTTTCTGTGAGACAGTGTCGGCCCATTCATGCTGTAGACAAAACTATCTACAGCGTAGCTCTACCATACCTACCTACCTATCTCTACCTTTATAGATAATCACAGATATTGTACAGTGATTAATACTAGCCTCAATCAAATGTGGACAAATGTTTGATTCCCAACATTACTTACTTAAATAAATCATAATTTCAGTCGATCGATTATTTATCCACGAATTCATACATACGCACTCACGCCTGTAATCCCCGAAGAGGTAGGCAGAGGTGTAACCAGTACACCCATATTTCGCCGAGCGTATATACTCCTCCTCTCCTCCTCCATCTCTATCCTCGTGACCTATTACGCCCCCTAGGGCGAGCCTATCGCCATATCGGGCACAGTTCCAGACTCCGGGCTGATACTGAGCATTTCGTAATAGAAAACCCCAATATAACTTTTACCCGACCCGGGGATCGAACCCGAGACCTCAGCATCAGTCTCAGTCGAAACGCATACGCATTACTACGAATTCATGTCGAATTTATTTTCGTGTTTAGAATAAAAACGTGCAAAAGCTTATTAAGAAACTTTGTTAGTAAGTCGGACATCCGGCCGCGTGCCGGTTGTCGCTACACAACCGCTAATCTTACGGAAACAGATAACGATGGCGAGCGACTCTACTCAATGCCTACACTTTGGTAATTCAGACTAATAGCTTTATTTAAAAAAAAACTACTTCATAGTAGGTCCTCGTATATGAGAGGCCGTCTGGATAGGTACTACCGTTTTGTCTATTTCGGTCGTCACGCAGTAGTGTGTAAACACTGTTATGTAAAGTACTAAACACACATAAAAAACGATTTTAAGCTACTGCACCCTTGCCCTGTACTCGTACAATTTGTTTTTACAAACGTATTAATAGATACTCTACAGGCACTATGATTTAGAGAAAATAGCGTCGACGGCGTCGTGGCTAATAATGGAAATAAAGAGAAATGCTGCCACCAGACGAATGAGGTGACTTCTTTGAAATGGGAAAAATATATTGTATAGTAGAGTTTTAACAAAGCTAAGCTAAACTAAGCTAAGTTAAAAAGCAGCAATGAAGGATGACGGGAAATCAACGTTAATCATCTACGCAGTAAAACCATACGATCTACAATATTTTAGTCAAATTGTGTTATCAATAGACAATCCTTTTACAAGATTTAACAAAGCTAAGCTAAACTATGCTAAGTTAAAAAGCAGCATTGAAGGATGACGGGAAATCAATGTTAATCATCTACGCAGTAAAACCATACGATCTACAATATTTTAGTCAAATTGTGTTATCAATAGACAATCCTTTTACAAGATTTAACAAAGCTAAGCTAAACTATGCTAAGTTAAAAAGCAGCATTGAAGGATGACGGGAAATCAATGTTAATCATCTACGCAGTAAAACCATACGATCTACAATATTTTAGTCAAATTGTGTTATCAATAGACAATCCTTTTACAAGATTTTCCTACTAAGAGTTCGAAAGAAGCAATGGTTCACGAAAACTAGGTACTAATTTAACATATTCTCAGTACTAAAAACAATTTAAACAATGTTTAAATAACGTTGATTCTTGTGAACAATTTTACGATTACAGATAGTTTGAAATAGACCACGTATTTAGACGTCCTCCATCCGTCTTACACCAACAATAGTTTAAGCCAAGGTTTTCAAATTTTAGAGATGTCCTTGTCCTAGTTGCATCCAACCTTGCTTTGTTTACACATGTAAGTGTTTACCCACTATGGTAAGGTAAATATTTTCGAAAATATTCACACTCAATAATCATAAGAATAATTAAAACTGCCTCGGCGGCGCAGTTGTAATGCGTATGCGTTACGACTAAGGCTGACGCTGAGGTGTCGGGTTCGATCCCGGGTCGGGTAAAAGTAACATTGGGTTTTCTGATACGAATTGCTCAGTATCAGCCCGGAGTTTGGAATTGTGCCCGGTATGGCGATAGGCTCGCTCCCTATCACATCATGGGATGGAGACACGCTCAGCGAAATGTGGGTGCACTGGTTACAACTCTGCCTACCCCTTCGGGGATTACAGGCCTGAGTGCGTACATAAACTAAACTTATGATAATTCTTATTGCTCGTAAAAGGAACTATCCAAGTCCGTATTTAATACAAATATTATAATATAAAACTTACGTGTCTAATAAAGAACCTTCTTCTTTTTTGAAGTTCCTTAAATATACGCGTTGAATTGAGTACCTTCTCTGTTTTTTAAGTCAGTCAAAACGGATTGTTAATGTTAAAGGGCGTACTCACACACAATGAAAATAATTTACCACTCCTTATAAAGCTATCAATCAGCCCTGACCTAAAATTCGAGTTCACCTCAATGTGGTAGATATCTTATGTAAAATGACGCACACTGCTACGCAATTTTGAACCCTCCTGCACACAAAATAAAATGGTGGGAGGTTTAATAGAGCACGTCATTTCATATTAGACAAGCTAATTTTACTATTTGAACAGTGTCCACCAACCCGTAAATATATTATTGAACACTGAATAAATTAAACCGTAAGGAACTGGGTTCAAATCTCAGTTGCGTTAAAGATTTTGATTCGTAAAGTCACACATAAATTGCTCGTGATTGATATTTGTGCCCGTTATGGCGAAAAGCTTGCCCCCTATCACATTATGGGACGAAAATAAGCTTGTCTAACTGTGGCTGCAGCTCTAGTTGCACCTCTGCCTACTCCTTCGGGGATACAGCCGTGAGTTTATGTATTAAATTAATTACGAGATCCATATTGGTACAAAACAACTTATATTTACAGCAAAATAAAAAAAGGAAACAATAATAATTAATCAAGAGAAACAATAAAGACAAACATATACAGCAAAATAAATTGCTTTATCGCAATGGATAAAACTACAAAGTTGTACGTACATAATGGAGGTAATATTTTATTATTGTTTTTTCCCCTTGGGATTTTGTGTACAAGTATGTGTTTCTTTGATGAAATGGATTTCATTCAAGATATAGCATCTCAATAGTAATTGCTGTAGTGGCTACCCTTCGTATAACACGATTCCCTCATCTTCCGTTTACATTTTTTAAATAAAGTTAGTAATACGATTTTCTGTATTCTATAACTTTATACGTAATATTGCAATAATGCAGTGATTAATAATTATAGTACCAATATTGACAACAATCCGCGAATATTAAAAAATGCGAAAACGTGTTTATTTATACATGTTTACATAACGTAACACAGTGAGCATGTAAAATACATTAAAATAATAAAAGAAATAAAATAAAATACATTTTAAATTCCACTATATTTGCCTCAACTGCATTATTTCTAAATTCTATCATAAAGCGAAATAAAAAATTAGAGGGGGTGCACACATTTTTCACGACTTTGGACACACATCTCACAAAAAAATACTTATTTAATTTTAAAAATCATTTAGAAATCACTATCCCATAATACTACACAAGCTTATGTGCAACGGAATAAATCATCCCTCAGTTACACGTTACAGAGCCACCCAATAAATATTTTTCTTAATTTTATTACACCTTTGTGTAGCAGTTCATAGAATACACCTACAATCCATATTTCATCCATATAGTGCTAATGGTCTCCGAGTTAAATGGCTGTTAAATACGGTAGAACAGACGGACAGACAACATGATGAAATTATAAGGATTCCGTTTCTGCCATTTTGCTACAGAACCCAAAAAACTTGGGTAATGCATACAAAAATATCTGTTCAGTTTGTTACTTTACCTCCGGCAAACTAGCAAAAAATCAAAGAAAGATTTTAAATATATCCACAAAGGACTCTTATTGCCTAAAGCAATAGCTACAATGAATTATATATTTGGTAATCAAAGTATTGAACAGTAAAAATTTTTTTTTTTATAGTATAGGCCGGCAAACGAGCAAGTGGGTCACCTGATGGTAAGTTATCCCCACCGCCCATGTACGCCCACAATACCAAAAGAATCATGGGTGCGTTGCCGACCTTAAAGGATAGGGATAATTAAGGGATTGGGAAGGGGAGGTGGTTTGGGCCTCCGGATATCTCACTCACCGTACAAAACGCAGCAGCCAGCTGCTACTTTACGCCGGTTTTCCGTGAGACAGTGGTAATGACCCGGACGATCCGGCCCATACATGCTGTAGACAAGTGTCTAAAGCGTCGCTCTACCACTCAAAATATATTTCTAGTATCGCGTGGTTTATGGGTACATTGAATATATAATAATAATTATAATACTAGCCCTGTATTATATACGTCCCACTGCTGGGCACGGGCCTCCTCTACTGAACGAGAGGGGTTAGGCCTTAGTCCACCACGCTGGCCTAATGCGGGTTGGCAGACTTCACATACCTTTGAAATTCTTATGGAGAACTTCTCAGGTATGCAGGTTTCCTCACGATGTTTCCTTCACCGTTTAAACAAGTGATAATTAACAATTAATACACACATAACTTAGAAAAGTCAGAGGTGTATGCTCTTGGGGCTGGTTTCGAACCTGCGACTTACGTCTCGACAGTCCATACCACTCGCCGCTGAGCTATCACTGCGTTCAATATACTAAACGCAATATTGCCTCCAAATATATTATTCGATAAGCAATTCATTTATTGGATACGATATTCTTTACATGAAAATAATAAATATTACAAACAATGATAACCATTTACTCATTAATCAAACATTTCCACACGTAGTTGTGACTTGAAACATCAAAGTTATTCAGTTACAGGTGTTTGACGAAGTAATTTGGATTACCAGAATACGTACCTACTAATGTAATAATTTAAGTAATGTTTTACTGTCTATAGAATATATATAAGCTCACGCCATTAGCCCCGAAGGGCAAGGCAGAGATGAAACTAGTAGACTCACGTTTTGCCGAGCTTATTTTAGTCCTATGATATGATCGGGAGCAGTATATCGCCATACCAGGCACAAATTCCAACCCCGGAAAATTCATGTGCAATTCGAACCTTTAACCCGTTACGCGCTGGATCGCACGGACGTACGTTCCTGGAAAAAACGAGGCCACCGCGCGGATCGCACGCACGTACGTTCGGACCCGCACCCCGCACCGCAGGTTCGCCGAATATGCCAAATCGGCTTTAGTAGTCGGATTTTATGGACACAGACCCTTACTACAGTTTATACTCTATGGATTTTAATATCCTGGCAACAATTTGAACGATATGCCAACGATAAGAAACAAAATTATTTTTGTTGAGTTGTCGTTCGCAGTTCGAAAATGGCGTCGAGTGTCAGTACTTATTATTACGCGCGTATCGTAAATATTTGTGTTATAAACATAATTTATGACTTGTTTAGTGTAAGTGGAGTATGTTATCGAATAAAGACATCATTGTGGTTGTGTTCAAGTGTAAGTTGAGTGCTTAGTGTAAGATTACTTTGTGTTTTGTGACAAAATGTTTTTTTTCGCCGAGTGAAAATTATTGTTTTTTATTTTCATTTCGACATATTACAGGTAAGTTTATAATTATAATACTAGTTTTGATAGATATATTATAGAAAATTTTATGTAGATTCTAAATATATACAGTTTTTATTGTCTAAATGTACAAAGACTCTCAATATTTGGTTATTTCGATACCATATACAAAAAAAATGCAATGTATGGGGCGCGCATGAACCAATTTTATTTAAATACCTAAACCACGCCCGCGCTCGTTCGAAAGGTTAATTCAAACACAAATTGTGAATTCCCAACCCGGGAATTGAACTCATCCTGGGTTCTCCGCCTTAGTACACAGCCACTAGACCAATGAGACGATGTGGGCAGAATATACGTTCAGATATACCAATATTTTACGTACAAAAGTATTGTTTTGTTAGTTTTACGAGTTATAAGTTGGAGTTGATCCAACCGACGACGAGATGACGCGTGTTTTACCGAACGTATTTCAATAACTACTTGGGTAATAGAAACTCGGTGCCGGCGAGAAATATCCGAGAATTTACACAATATACGCTTTGAAATTAATAAGGTTTCTGTGAGTATACCTGTTTATTGTTACTGTTCTGATACATAAAATCACATGTTCCGTTTTAAAAGTAAAGAAATGAGATTCTTGAAGCATATCTATCTTATTGGATTAAAATATCTGGAGGCCAATTCTCGTAATTTTAAATATTCAAAATATCATTCCGATCTAGTCTCAGCGTCAAGAAAGTTGCAAATGGCATTCTCATATACCAATAATCAACGTCAAATGTGAACATAGATCGTAATGAGATTGAATGTAGAATAAAAGTCGACTGAAGCCAAAACGGTATAATGCTACTGCTAATGCTAGGAGCATTTGACGTTGATTATTGGTTTAAGAGAATGTCATTTGAATGATATTTTGAACATTTAAAATTACGAGAATTGGCTTTCTGTATTAGGAAATCCGTTCCATTTTATAAAGAAAAATCAAATACAAAATCTGATAGAATCAAATAACAAATTCAAAATAAGAATGCGAATGTATACGTGAACATCCGACACCAGCCGTGCAGCCGTGCAGCCGTGCAGCCGTCCCTGGTTAGCGCGCGATGACACTTTCATTTTCGCACCAGTTCCACAATATCGCTGTTGCCAAAATAAATGTTATCCGCGACGTTTTAATACTACATGTAATATATATATTTTTTCTTTTTACTAGCCCTTTATTATATACGTCCCACTGCTGGGCACGGGCCTCCTCTACTGAATGAGAGGGGTTAGGCCTTAGTCTACCACACAAGCCTAATGTGGGTTGGCAGACTTCACATACCTTCAAAATTCTTATGAAGAACTTCTCAGGTATGCAGGTTTCCTCACGATGTTTTTCCTTCACCGTTAAAGCAAGTGATAATTAACAATTAATATACACATAACTTAGAAAAGTCAGAGGTGTATGCACTTGGGGCTGGTTTCGAAACTGCGACTTTCGTCTCGACAGTCCGTACCACTCCCCGCTGAGCTATCACTGCTATCGCTACCATTACATGTAATATAATGGTAAATATATTTGTTGTCTGTTTGTCTGTGTAATTACCATAATCATGGCTGTGGTTTTCAGTGACGTATTTACTTCAATGAACATATTTTAGTGTTTTTTATGTAAAGCGATTGACAAATAAAAAAAATATTATGTATCTTTTTAACTGCACTGTCCTCCATTTTACACTATATACTAAATGATTTTCTCTAGCCAACCGATATTTAACACAGGCGGAGCTGTAGGCTACAGCTAGTATACAGTAAATGTAAGGCATACCGAGCTTCTGTCTTAGATGCATGCCAGATGTATTAACCCGGTTAAAATGTTATGTATGAAATTCGTTTGAAATCGGAGGCCTTCGGGCGGATTATAAACTTTGACGCTAGGTTGGCCACTAACTATTCGATATAGAATAGAACATCATTAATCGATGACTATGCTATGAAAGTGAGGTTCAACAAATAACAATTCAACGTCAACATTAATGGCACCCACTGTGCATTTAGTTACGACACAATGAATGTTGACTAAATTATTCTTCTAAAACACATAACTAGTTCTAGAGCGTTTATCGTAAAAATCGATACTTTGGCAACTTTACGTGCTATTATGGTCGATAATTATGTCACGTTGTCGTATCGCGTCGGTTCAAATTGTAGTCTCCGCTTGGACGTAGATCATTATAGATTTATGATACCACTTTATTACTTAAATAAAGGTAAATAATAAAATTAATAAATATACATTTAAACGTATGAACCGATTTGAAGGTGTTTTTTAATTATTTGTAACATGTTTTAATAAAGATTTTTATTTATTATATTTATTTATATATATTATATTTGATCCACCAACAGACGATACAGCAACTAGCTAACAAAGATAGTATATAAAAATAATCTTATGTTACTGCTCGCCTAGTTATAGGTGGACCCAGCTAATATTAGAGATGGGTCTCAACTATGTGTGAAGATAATCTGTTTAGCTATTTAGACCTACATAGCTACTTCAGATCTTTTTCTAGTTTGTTTGGTTAGGTTATTTGAAAATGGAATACTGTTGGACGTCAAAAACAGGACCGTTGTATTACAGTAAGCATAATAGGGTCGTTTCATATATTGAATTTTATACATTATTTTATAAGCAACAGAAAATGATACGCAAAAGAAACCAACACAATCAAAATTGGTTCAGAAATGTGCCCGCAGTTATGACTTTAAATGTTGGTATGAGGTTAAAGTGGGTGCGTAGTAGGGATATCTAGTGAGATAGTGATCAAACGTCAAAGGTCAAAGGCGTCGTCAGTCATTTAACAATTACCCCTTCTACAGGATTTGAATGGCTTCTTACTTATTTATTTTTGGTCCGATTTATAAAGTTCTTGCTGCAATCTATTTTGAGTAACGTAACTTATTGATTAAAATAATAAAAAATCTAGTCAACCCTATTTCGATCGCGTGCGAATGATAATGTCAATTGCATGTTGGATTCAATGGCATCGACATGTACAATGCAATACCACAAATTACGTTGTCAGTCATTAAAAACTAATATCAAGGCCTCTAATCAGGCCTACATTTTGTACCAGTCTTGTATATTATGGCTGATTGGATATTTTTGTGAAAACTCAATAGGTACACACCTTTGTATTGTGTCTTTTACATAAACATACAGTAGTATACTACAGAATACTGTAGTATGGGGGCATTTGAAGAATTTTAACACGATATCCCCTTGCCTGTCGTGAGAGGTGACTAATTAGGGACTTCGGGGGTCACGGTCGCACAGTAAGGACTTGCAGCCTTCGTACTTTGTACATTTTTAAGTGGTAGAGCCACGCTGTACACAGTTTTGTCTACAGCATAAATGGGCCGGCTCGACCACTGTCTTACAGAAAATCGACGTGAAGTACCAGCTTACTGTTGTGTTTCGTACGGTGACTGAGATAGCCGGAGGTCCAAATTTTCCCTCTTTTTCTTTATCCCTTTCCATTTAGTTCGGCAACGCATTCATGATTCTTTTCGTATTATGAGCGTTTATGGGCGGTGAAGATCACTTTCCATCAGGTGACCCGCTTGATCATTTGGCGGTCTCTACGAGTACTATAAAAAATCATGAGAAGGACGGCAGTGCGAAATCCTCATGTTGCCGTAAACTTGGAGGATGTTCTCATTGTGTTGTGGCTACAAAGGAGACGTGTCCCAAAGGCATAGCGCAGAGGCGGTACCGGCAGCAATCCAAGTATAGCAGAATCCCCCGGAACGGACCCACTTTCGCCAAAAGAGGCCACTGCAGTTTTTAGTCGGGACATCCGTGTAGGAAAATTGGATAAGACCCGATCTAGCAATCTCTCAGATGTGACCTAGGTCTAAGGTTTGTAAAAGTACGTGAGACTAATTTCTATTCACAAATCACCTATTGTTAAACTAATCCCATAAATTTCCTCAACAACCTCCATAAATCAGTAAAGACTCAGGTACACGCTTTAATTAAGAGGACTTTTCTATACGGGTGCAATATTAGCTTGTTAAGTCCATAGATAACAGTGTTTATGCATTGCATCCAATCCGTGTTTTTAATAGCAAAGCCCGACAAACGGGCAAGTGGGTCACCTGATGGTAAGTGATTTCTATCGCCCATGAACACCCACAATACCGAAGAATCATGAATGCGTTGCCGAATCTGAGGTTATGATCCGAACTGGAGATATTCTCGACTTTGAAATAAGTAATTTGGTTTTTTATATTTTTTGAAGCATAGACCTGCAAACCGTGTAATGGGTCACCTGATAGTAAGTGATTCCACCACCCATGCATGCCCACCATAGCATAATAATTATGGACATGTTTTCACTTTAACGGAAAGGGATACTTAAGGGATTGGGAAGAGGTAGGGGATTTGGCTCTCCGAATATCTCACCGCATGAAATGCAGAAGCAAACCGCTACTTTACGTCAGTTTTTTGTGGCATAGTGGTAGTAACAACCTGATCAAGCCAGCCTATTCATGATATAGACAAAACTACACACAGAGTGGTTTTACCACTCGCAAAATCTAGTGTGCAACCCCTCATTTAATAGTATTGCGATTTGCGGCTACTGCGGATTTTAGATTTTCATCTCACGGATTTGTGTAAAGATTCTAATAGATTTAAATTTTTATCAGAACCTCACGACTGTACCCATGAAGACGTAGGCAGTAGGCACCTCCGATATGCCGAATTTATTTTCGTCTCATGGCTTTAGGAGACTCTATCGCCATATTCAGCACAACGGAAACAACAATCGTGGCCAAATCACAGGTTTCACGAATTCCATAATACAGAAGTTTTTTAGCTCGACAAGGTATCGAACCCAGGACCTCATCTTTGGAGGAAAGAACGCTGCCACGAGAGTAATGAGGCGAGAATTTCATGTACTGTATGAAGTCAAGTGTTTGAACGTTTGGACGAACGCCAATTAGCCCGGCGACAGATTGTGTGTGAAAAATTACACCTGCCTAGGTGTGGATTTAGCTGAAGCCGTATCACTTACACTTTTCGAGATGGTTCATTTTTAACTGTTTATATTGGCTATTAGATGATTGTATGTAGTAAAAAGGTACAGCATGTATGTTTTATTTTGCTACTGTATGTGGGAATTATAATAATAATAATTAATTATGCAAATATAAAAACACATCTTATACAAATATTATTTGAATACACAACGGACCTCGTACTAGGCGAACTTGTATCGCGGGAGACCAAATAGTTTTTCACAATTGTTTTACAAAATGTGCGAGTGGGCTATACGAAATACTGATTAACATTACACAATCAATATATATATATTTATCGTAACATTTTATGAAAAATATATTTAATATACTATATGCCATTTCTCACGGAATGACGCAGTAGTGAGTGAAGAATTTGTTTATGTTTATGTTTTTGTTGTGAGAAGTTTATACATATTATTAACACTAGTTACGTATCCTAGAGTATGTGTACGATCTGATGGCGTCGCATCACAGGATGTACCCCAGATGCAGGCTAAGCACATTTTGTAAAACAGTAAACACTTCTTAGAACAAGTACATGTTGTTTTTATGTAATTTGAGACATCACAGGTGTGCTCCAGACGCTACCTCAGCACTTTTATCGTAAACACGTCGAAGCTTCTAGAATAAGTAATGCGTATTGTTTACATCGCTCGACCATTTAAATAAGGAAATTGTACATGAAAATTAAGTCTAATAAAGATCTTCACTCTGAACAGTCTTTTAAAAAGCTCCTCGAGCCGTCGCCCGATTTGACTCACTAGTCTGTAAGAACATTGTTACTAACAAAATGGACACCTTGGTCTGAAATAAAGTCTTTATTATTATTATTATTATTATTATTATTATTATTATTATTATTATATATATAGATATCACACACACACATGTAAATAAGAAGAGTATAAGTAGGCCACCAACATCTTAAATCCAAAGCGAACCTCACTAGCACGTACACTCTACTGATTAACTGACGAGGCAATGGCGAAACTTGATTCCTGTTGCGGGTTGTATGGATCGGACGGAGGATCGGCCTATATAATAAACACCAAACACAGTAAAATCTATGGTATGAGAAGGTAGACCCTGGCTTTAAATCTAGTCGGCATAACACCAGACATAAAGAAAAAAGGATGAAGATTTGGGAATCTGTTAAATGTTTTTCGTCAGCAAAAGTATAATACTTTCTCTATAAAGGGAAGATCTGAGAACTAGCGATGGTCATAATAAAGCTTCATTTACATGGAGAGAGTTTGTCGTACGACCGAGGCACGAAGTTAACAGAAAAATTACATTCATGAGGCCTAATGCAATTTGAAATTAAGAATCTTATGACCTCGTAAATATTAGTTTTCTGGTCTTATTTCGATGGTTTTCTGTGATATTCTCGCTGTGTCATACCAGAAAAGCTTTTCATCAAAATGAGGCTTTAGACCATTGTCTAAAGCATCATCATTATGAAGCAGTAGCAGATGCCTGTTTATACAATTTAATATTAACCAACGTGATTAACTGATTAAAAGTGTCAATTCACGTGGTAAAAATTATTTTCGTGGTATGAAAATAATTTTGCAGACTTTAAACTAGTGTAATGTGCCTCGTTAACGGCCTCATGGGAACAATTATTTCAGCCTATTTAAAAATATTGTTTAAAAACAAATAGTAAAAATACTTTTATACTATTTTTGATACTGTTTTATGTACTATTAACTGGCAAAGCACCGGTCTTATAATGAACTCTTATTTCGAGGCAACATGGGACTGACTTGCAATTATGCGACCTATCAAGTGGACTACTATGCGACCTAAGTGGTCACTTGATACTCTTTGACTAGTTTTAAAACCTCGCCCGAAATGGCACGTTTAAATGTATGTAAAATAGTAAAATAAGAATATCTTCTCTCAGTTATCCTAGTTGTTTAACTCTGACCTAATATTTAGGACCTGTTTTACAGTGTCCAAGTAAACATTCAACAGATATAAAATACAAGACACCTAAATAAAAAATTACCTATCAGCCAATCAAAACAGCGTATCTTAAATTGGTATTCATAAATTGGACGTTTATGAAAAAAGCCGTTATAATTACATTTTAAACTATTGTTTCCCGTAGTTTACGGAGAAGGAAAGTATCGCGAGGAAATCTACATACCTGTGTGGCAATTCTCGCGCAATTCGAATTCGAGAAAAATCTCGGATTCGAACTTTTTTCGAATGAAATTCACGTTGAGCTATTCTGGGAATCTCGGGCTCGAAATATCTCGTATGTTGCTGATAGAGTTACTTCGAATGGTAGAGAGCGTTCGAAACGAAAATGTCGAATACAAATGACAATGTCAGCTGTCAAAATATTTAATTTAATATATTTATAAATTACAATTTTCTTTTTACATTCGCTTTACGATCATACTATGTCTGAAAATGGATAAACAAAGTAAATATTACAAACAACTCGCCCCCTATTACAAAATGGGACGGAAAGAATCTCGTCGAAATGTGGGTGTGCCTACTGTGGCCTACTGGTTGCAACCAGTACATTAGGTAGTATTCATGTGGGTGTCCACATTAATACAGGTACAGAGGTGTACTTCTGCCTACCCCTTCGGGGAATACAGGCGTGAGTGCATATGTATAGGTATTACAAACAATAAATATGCTAAAGGAAGCTAGCTTCTTTGCGTGTTTGATATTGTTGATGATTGCAATTGCTTGAGACTAAGCTTGTGGTACGAGTGTGTCGGGAAAAGTGAATATGGCAATTTAACGAATAATGAAATATGTATTTATAAACCTATTTATTTCCGAAGTGGTGGTAGTTTATTAAAATACGAGTATATTAACTTTATGTTCTATGTTTTATTTCCTGTTTCACCCAAGTTTTACCTACTTATTTACTTGCTTATAGAAGTTAAAATATCGCAGTAAATTAGATGGTTACAAATGACTGATGGATTTTATAACAGTGAAAGTATTTAATAAACTATTTTTTGTAACAAATGCAACAAATTAGAATAATATCTAATTAATTGGAATAAGACTTAAATAAACTTATTTTTATAGCATAGGCAGGCAAACGAGCTAATGGGTCACCTGATAGTAAGTGATTTTCACCGCCCATGTACGCCCATAATTCCTAGGAATGGGATAATTGAGGGATTGGTAAAGGGAGCGGGATTTTGGGCTTCAAATAGTAATTTGGTCTGTATTTTATTTACTTTACACCAACCCTCCCACTATTTGTTTGCGCCAGTAAGGGCATTTAATGTTTCTGAAATTTATCCATCTTTTTTCATCTTCACGCTTAGAAAATATTGGTGAAAATTTTACACTTCGCAGATCGTAGATCCGCTTCCACCATTTGGAAGAAAATCCTTCTGCTGGGTACTTGGGTAGTTTTTTTTGGATTGTATTCATTTTGAGAGCAAAATAGACACGACGAGAATAACATGAAATCTAAACTAAGATAGACTAGGTTTCCCGCTTAAACTTTGATTTCCATATTACGTTCCATTACTGCAAATCTTGGGAATTGGCAATTTAAAAACTTATTTTAAAATCTTCTCATAATGATTATCTCATTATTTATGTTATAATAACAACAAAATACGTATACTACACTTGGTTGTAATACGTTATACATCTAAATATATTTATCAGTATATTGTTCATGGTAAGTTATCGCATGCGATTAAAAATCGCATTACTTACGTTGAACGGAACGCCTCGCGCGCTGTTATGTTTTATAATGGCAACATTTTGCTCCTTCGAATAGAGATTTTTACGCATTTTATTTCGATTGTAGCTGAGAATACAAGATTCGAGAAAATTACTTTGACATTCGAAATTTTACAGTAGAGATTCGCTGATTCGAATCCGAGATTATTTCGAGGGAAGTGAGAATTGCCTCACTGATAGTTTTGCATATAATTTAAAATGTGTGTAAAGTCTATCAACGCTCATTAGACTAACGTTGTGGACAGGACCTAACTTATTATCTCTCAACTGTAATCTGGAAGCCCGTGTCCTGCAATGGGATAGAGGCGATATTGTAACCTTGTATTTATTCCAAGGAAGAAAGATACATACCCCTATTATATGCGTTCATTTTCTCAGCTCCTTTTGGCCGAGTGCCTGGTATCTTTCGTTATCAAGGCAAGTCAGCTAAAGGTGAAGGTTGAACCTGAAGGTTGAAGGGCGTCACCTCATTAGGCACGCATAGTTGAACAATATTCAATTTATTACACCAGTTACATTAGAATTTTTATTATGCGGAAAACATAATAACAACTCTACGATACTGATTACTCAAGACTTCTTAAAGAGAGTTATGAATATTATAATGTGTAATGGCATGTTTCGAGGTACGCGACCGAGACAGTGCGACCGTATGTATGAAATTGTATGGAAACGATTGCGCGTCACGCTTACCTGTTTCGCTTACCACCCTATACAATTGCATACAAAGGGGACTTGTCGCTATCGTTGCGCGTCGCGGTCTCTAGTTTCTGTCGCGCACATCAAAACAGGCCTTAACGATTACTAGTATATTATTTAAGTTTCAAAGTTTCTAGGATTTGCGATTCCGTATAGTCAATACATTATGATTGTTTTTCAAGCCGGAATGACGCCAGCATTTGAAAATAATCTATTAATTTTTATTTCCCTTTTTCGTTTATCGCTAAGAGAGGTATTTGTTTTTCCTTTGTTTTTTAGCCGGTTGATTTAAAATCAATACCTGGGGACACCATAGTAACAAATCATAGGTTCAATGTCATAGTTCAAAGAAGAGGAATGACGCCAGCATTTGAAAATAATCTATTAATTTTTATTTCCCTTTTTCGTTTATCGCTAAGAGAGGTATTTGTTTTTCCTTTGTTTTTTAGCCGGTTGATTTAAAATCAATACCTGGGGACACCATAGTAACAAATCATAGGTTCAATGTCATAGTTCAAAGAAGAGGAATGACGCCAGCATTTGAAAATAATCTATTAATTTTTATTTCCCTTTTTCGTTTATCGCTAAGAGAGGTATTTGTTTTTCCTTTGTTTTTTAGCCGGTTGATTTAAAATCAATACCTGGGGACACCATAGTAACAAATCATAGGTTCAATGTCATAGTTCAAAGAAGAGGAATGACGCCAGCATTTGAAAATAATCTATTAATTTTTATTTCCCTTTTTCGTTTATCGCTAAGAGAGGTATTTGTTTTTCCTTTGTTTTTTAGCCGGTTGATTTAAAATCAATACCTGGGGACACCATAGTAACAAATCATAGGTTCAATGTCATAGTTCAAAGAAGAGGAATGACGCCAGCATTTGAAAATAATCTATTAATTTTTATTTCCCTTTTTCGTTTATCGCTAAGAGAGGTAAAAAAGACGATTGAAATATGGAAATATTGACTTGCGGTAAAGTTAACACAACTTTCATCTTTACGAAAGTTTATAGGGGTAGTTGTTTTTTATAGCAGAGACCAGCAAAGAAGCATGTGCTTCACTTCATGGTAAGTGATCTCCGTCCATGAACACTCATGATACTAAAAGCTCAAATATTGTAGCGATTCAGTATTACACCATTCGTGTCGTGTCTAAATATATACGATAACTAATTGACATTAAGATTGCCGAAAATTTTAAACATAACTACATACGTTCCTTTTGATCATTCAGACGTGTAAATGTTACAAAAATTTAGCACAAAGGTTTAAGTTGTCCAGGCACCGTTTGATCTTGCGCCAAATACCGACCGTCTATGGTAAACAACTACATACGGACGGCCCGGCCGCCTTTTATGTTTTCACATGAACATGACATAGTTTCCTTATATGTATAAATGTATTATAACATTATAGGAAAGGGATTAATTAAAGGACTGGGAAGGGGAAAAGAATTTGGGTCTTCGGATATCTCACTCAACGTGCAAAACGCAGCAGCAAGCCGCTACTTTACATCGGTTTATTTGACGTAATCTACGAATTAACAACTTTTTGGAATCTGGAAGTGATTTTATCTCCCTTATATGATTCTTAATAGCAGTGATAGCTCAGTGAGGAGTGGTATGGACTATCGAGACGAAAGTCGCAGGTTCGAAACCAGCCCCAAGAGCATACATCTCTGACTTTTCTAAGTTACGTGTATATTTAATTGTTAATTATCACTTGCTTTAACGGTGAAGGAAACATCTTGAGGAAACCTACATACCTGAGAAGTCCTCAATAAGAATTTCGAAGGTATGTGAAGTCTGCCAACCCGCATTAGGCCAGCGTGGTGGACTAAGGCCTAACCCCTCTCATTCAGTAGAGGAGGCCCGTGCCCAGTAGTGGGACGTGTATAATACAGGACTAGTATCATCATTTATATTATTCTGCGTGAATTTTTACTCAGTTTTATATCATAGTAAAACCTAGCTGTGAAGTTAAGTAATAAGAAAATTAACATTTTAGATCCTATTTTAATTTCAATTTACTTTTAAATTAGTCTACATTATAAGACTGTTTCGTTTTCTCGGTATCTTCTTAAAACTTTTTCAATATTACTTTACTTAAATGTATAACAAATATCGCTTCTATATTATAAATGTGAAAGTTTGTGAGTTTATTAATTTGGATGTTTGTTAGTCAATCACGCCGTAACGGCTGAACGGGTTTAGATAAAATTTTGCACATAGGTAGACCAAGTTCTGAACTAGGACATAGGCTTATTATCCCGGAAAACGTTCAAGTGGGCGGAGCCGCGAACAAAAGCTAGTTATAAATAAATGTCTAAACTCTTATTAAATCCCGCAAAACCTGCACGAAAACAATACAAAATAATGGTGCCAATTACAGTCCTAACAATATGCGCCAAATATTAAGTTCTGTGGACATATAACACAGTGTTGTGCCAATTATATTGAAGACTTACTCATTTATGTATGTATGTCAGATCATACATATTACATACATAATTCATGACGTATTCGGCGCGTAATTCCAACATACTGGGTACAATTGGTATTGTCTAGAAAAAAGAAACAATACAAATGTATGTTGTAAGGTGCGTCCACATTTGTGACATTTCGATGCATCGAGAGCCAGTGGCTGTTTCACGTACTTGTTACGCTTCATGTGTACGATAATTGTGGCATGACACGACAAAATGTTCGTCAGTTTCAACGAGGTGTCGGAACGGATTGTTTCGTGACATTAGATCGTAAAGGCTGCTCTACACGATCTCATATCAATGGTCCATTAAATGGCAGGTGCAGTGGTTGTGATGTTCAGTGTAGACGTGTAACGCTGTCATTAGCCCACGATTTTTCATGTGTGATATAAAAACCGACACCGAAGCCATCCCAAGAACACGTACAATAAATTAAGCGCCACTACGCTCTCTATACAGTATGTCAAAAATCCCTGGTGGCCCTTTCTAGGTCGTGAAGATAGACATATAGACAACTTAATAAAAATAGTTAAATTAAAAAAGTAATAAATAGAAGCGAGATATTATCCTAAAACAGGTAGCTTAGAAAAATGAACATATTTAAAAAATGTTATTTTCATCAGAAAATTGATGAACAGCTTGTGCGCGGCGTGTTTCATGTACGTAGACGCCGCAACTTGCTATCTCGCTCTGTCTACGAGTCTTCACTGTTGCAGAGGTAATCAATCTAAATACGTTTTACAAACAATAAAATAATTAAAGTATAAAAAATAAATATGATTATTTTTATAGCATAATTTTCGTATGCGAGTTATTTCATTACGTTTGAATATCGATTCTGATATCACAGTTAAAACGGCCAACGGGGGTTATTTTATATATTGTTCATCATAATCGTGTAGAGGAGCCATAACTTTTGACAACCGTCCATACTTGTCTTTGTTACGCGTATCTGACACGGTCACGGAGTCTCGATGCGTTCCAATGTCACAAATGTAGACGCCCTTTAACAAGATTACGTATAATGCCAATACATGTATCTCATTAGGCAGCTTGTTTATGCAAATTCGTTTATTTTCCGCAAGATTTGTCGGAGACGCGGCGTCCTTGCTACTCGGTAGTCGCGCTCCTGTAAACAACCGCCAGTGTCCAATGAGAACGATTTCGTAATATCTCAATTTAAAACGGGTTTATAGTTTTCGCAAAATAAAACTGGGGCACGAAACTTTTGCCAATGTTCAGTTGAAATGGACCACTTGATCCGATGTGACAAATTTTAAGACGACAGGTTACTGAATTTTGAGTTTTATTATCTTATTAACAACGATGAATTTTGATATTGCAGTAATAAATAATATCGATGTTAACTAAAATAATAATACGTTAAAATTCGGCCGCCAAGCAGTAACGCGTAAGCACTGTTGTTTTTCGGTTTGAAGGACAGTTAAAGCCAGCGAAATTATGAGACTTTCCAAGGTCTCGAAGATCAAAATTATCTATCATGTTCTCGCTTATGTTCTATGAAAAACTCTCTCTCACTCTCTCTCTGACAAATAACGTCTATACGAAAGGAAGCTCGGCCATATTTTTAAGTAAAAGTTAAACTAACTTCTGTAATAGCGAAAGGTATAGTAGAAGCCTGATTTAAAATGAATAGAACAATACGGTTAATTAATGCAAATATATTTCGGTTCAATATCAGTTAATACGCGTAATATTAAATAAATTTACGTTTGATTAAATCAATCTCAATGAATTTGGTTAATGAATTCCTACGTTATTAAACTCCAAAGTAAATAGAAGGTCGTGTCACGAAAACGCAATGAAAAGGTGTATTGTGAAGTAATTTCAGTAGTACGAAGTTATTATGGATACTAACAATGATTGGAAGAAACAAGGGCCATTATGTTATAAACTCCTATGACGCTTTTACGTAATTATTGGTTATTTAATAAAGTATTGTATTGACTGCCTCGGTGGCGTAGTTATATCTTCGGGGATTTCAGGCGTGATTGCGTATGTATGTATGTATATGTATTGTATTGTATTGTATACAATAATGATGATTACTTTGAATCGGTAAGCTCGTTAAATTTATATTGGATAGTTATGGCGTTTGATGTTAGAAGTATCGATACGATTTTTTTTATAGCAGAAGCGGCCGGAAAACTAGCAAGTGGGTCACCTGATGGCAAGTGATCTCCACCGCCCATTAACACCCACAACACCTGACGAATCATGGATGCATTGCCGACCTTAAGAGAAAAGGATAAGTAATTAGGGAATTTAAGCCTCCGGATATTTCACTCACCGGTCGAAACGTTACAGCAAGCTGCTACTTCTCGTCGTTTCCTTGTGAGACAGCGGTAACAACCCAGTCGAGTCTGGCACTTACATGTTCTAACACAAACTTAACCAAATATCGCCGTTACGGGTTACTTTGGCTTTTAGCGTGTAAATTTGTCCACGTTTAAGTTTACCGCGAATTCTACAGCAACAAAACGATCAATATCGTTTTACGCTGAAATGATAGGAGCAGAAGTAACATATTTTATTTTATTAATACCTTTTGCTCCGCCCGCGTTAACGGCATTTTCCGGGATAAAAAGTAGACCAGTGGGTAACCATGGTCACCCAAAACCGATCAGCTGTTAAGGCGTGATTGACTAACAAACATCCAAATTGACAAACAAACATCCAAACTTTCACATTTATAATAGTACTTATTAGGATATATAGTTGGAAGTAGAAAGTAGGATATAATAGTAATAGGATTTTAATACTATTGTCAATTCATTTCGTATTAGACAAGTTGCCTTCTAAGGCCAAAGTAAGCCAAAATAGTGGCATATTTGCTACGGACCATATATTTGACACAAAATAAATTATACCAACTTCAAGCATAATATATGTTAGTCATTCCGATGAAGCGGGCAAGTGCCTAAATAAAACAGCCAAATTTCTTCCCGCCGCGACGTAATGATTAAAATTCCACTGGGTCTTATATTAAGTCGGGACCCTATTATGGACCGTTGTAAATTAATAAGAAGTATCTTTGGAGCTTAGGCTTTCGATGTTTTAATCTACATAAATAATAAATCCTGAAGAAGCGTCTATTGTTCGTCTGTTTTGCAATTTATTGTTTTTTTTATTGGATTTTCCAGCAAACGAGCAAGTGGGTCACCTGATGGTAAGTGATCTCTACCACCCATGTACGTCCACAATACCACAAGAATAATAGGCGCGTTGCCGACTCCTTAGGGAATCGGAAGGAATTTTGGGCCTCCGGATAACTTACCCACCGTACAAAACGCAGCAGCAAGCCGCTACTTTACTTCGATTTTCTGTGTGAACATGTTACTTATTCCATACGAAAGAAAATTCTTATAGTCCTAGTAATGCAATCGGATTTGGTAGTAGGGGAGTGAAATACTTATATATACTACACCTTGCTTACATTTGACCACACCTTTCTGTAACACGTTGTATGCAGACGAATTGTGAACTTCCTTTTTGAAGCCGGTCAATTCATGCACAAATATCGATGTATTATAATATAACTCTAAAGGTAATGACCGTGTAATGGCCACAGTGTCCCATAAGAAGCATTAGGAGGCTTCGCTGCTCCTTTTCAATTAGGATATAAAAAAACAATAAATGATTTCAGATGGTCCTATGTTTTATTGTAATACTGTTGCTATAATTTGTTTGTAGTATTTGGCGTAAATAAAAAAAAAACACGACTTGATGAACGAATCTGCACATATAAAATTAGAAAAAAAGTAAGAAATGATTTTACTGTTGTTTATCAACCTGCAACACTGTAAAATTATGTATTAATAATAATTACAAATTAATAATATAATTATAAGGATATACGCCGATCATTGCATGCTTGAACCGTGACAATTAGGTGACCATCTTAGCACAAAGCTTTTGTGACCTGAACCACAACATAGCGATGGTTTTCACTATCCATCCCCAATATCATCCAATATATGCTAACATTCCCATGTAACCACATTCTTGCAAATAAATGTATCATTCATTCATTCATTCATTCAATGGTCACCTAATTACTCGTCCTAGCTGACTGAATTATTCGAAAACAACTGGTAGCAAAGGGACAACATTAACAAACAGTCATCTTGGTGCGAACTGCATATAAAGAACAATTAAACTCCCAACTTATCCGGGAGCATAGTTTTTAATTTATCCCAAGCATAACAAAGAAATAAAGAGCAAAGACTTTACGGTATCTTAATTTGGGTCGTTTTAAAACACTTCCCGGATAATTGTGTCTGTAGAATGAGCTATACAAATGTCTTATAGTCGCCATTGTCTGCAGATCATGTCAGAATTTTGTAAACACTTGGTTGTAATCTGATTGTAGTCTGTTTTATTAGATTGAATGACGAGACGAGCAGGTCGCTCGCCTGATGGTAAGCGCCACGCCTGCTCATAAACAGAAGCAACGCCACACAGAACTTTAAATGAAGCATTGCATGACACTGGACTGCGCTCGTCACCCGAGACATAAGGTGTTAAGTCTCATAATGCCCAGTAATTACACTGGCTTCAATGTCCATCACACCGGAACACAACAGTGCTTACACACTGTTGCTTGGCGGCAGAAATAGACAAAGCGGTGGTACCAACCCAGCCGGCCTCTCGCAAACGAGGGACCTACCACCTTGTCTACGCGAAGATTATTTAAAATGTCTACCTTTTAAAAGGTTAATTTCTTACTGTGAAACAACAAACTCACACCTGTAATCTCCAAAGGGATAGGCAGAGGTATAACCCGTACACCCACATTTCGCCAAGCTTACTCCCGTCCCATGATGTGATAGGGGCGAGCCTAATGCCATATCGGGCACAATTCTAGACTCCGGGTTGATATTAGTATCATTTATAATAAGCAATCATAAGCATTTCATGATAGAAAACCCAATATCACTTTACCCGACCCGGGGATCGAACTCAAGACCTCAGCACAGTAGTCGTACCGCGTACGCATTACAACTGCGCCACCAAAGCAGTCCACCTAGGTTTCTGTCAATATAAATATACAATTCGTCGTAAATGGAATGATTATTGAAATCTGCAGGTTTTCAATGTACTGGTGGTGTATTGTGTAAGCTTAGTGACATACTGAGTAAAATGTCTACGTTATTAAAAAATAATGTGGACCACTCTACTGATTAACAGACGAGGCAATGGCGAAACTTGGTTCCCGTTGCGGGTTGTGGGGGTCAGACGAAGAGTCGCCTCACATCCACCATTACATCATGGTGGAGGAAGGCAGACGCTGGCATTAGGCCGAGATAACGCCAGGCAGAAAGAAAGAAAGATTGGTAGATTGTATTGCTTTACCAGTTTTAATCTTTACTATGTCAGAATCTATTTATCGAGATTGGATTTATTTTATTAACTTGAAAGGCTTTCGTATGGCACCATCATCTTTATGGCAGACGCGTTACGTTAAGTGATATTAAACATGTTGAGGTTGCCAATAGTTTTTAATAATAATGGATTTCAGATGCTTGACATACAGTTTCGTCTACAGCATGAATGGACCGGCTCAACCGGGTCGTTACCACTGTCTTACAGAAAACCGTCGTAAAGCGGCTTGCTGCTGCGTTTCGTACGGTGAGTGAGATATTCGGAGGCCGAAATCTCGCTCCCCTTCCTAATCCCTTTCCATTGAGGTCGGTAACGCGCCATTGATTCTGGTATTGTGGGCGTACATGGGCAATGGAGATCACTTACCGTCAGTCGACCCACTTGCTCGTTTGCCGGCCTATATTAATTATATATAATTATATTAATATAGGCCACAAAAAACTAATTATTATTAGGGAATGCCGTCAATATTTTAATTTAAAAATATTTATTTTTTGCTTAGTTTTGTTACTAATCCATATAAATAGGATAGAATAATTATCAGTTCTTAGTTTTTGACAAGTTTATAAATGAAAGCCGGAATGTATCGTATTGTATGGAGTTTCGTCACTAATACATCATACCTCACAGCATTTCGTTCGGTTTCGGCAACAAAGGAAAACGAATTGACGAATAAATAATCTTTACGCAAATCGAAAGCATGAGTGTGTGCGTGCAACCTTCAAACCGCTAACAACGTATAGTTTGTGCTCCGTAATATAAAATTCATATTGAGTGGTAAAAAGATACATTTTAAACTCAAAATTGGAATCATCGTAAAGCTGAACAAAAAATATGTATTCTGATACATTTGTGACTTCAAACCGTTTACTGAACTGTGAGTAATTACATATTTTGTGTACAAACAATTGCATTAAATGCGTATAGCGTAACCTACACCCGCGAAGGCTTACACGGCGCTTACGCACACCATCACAACGCCGAACACCTGCACCCTAGACGCCTCGCTTCGCGCACGTGCACCCGAATTCCTTTCGGGACATTTGTTACTCTGCTTATGGGACATATGTTTTATTGTCAACCACTTAGAGTGCTATTTCTATAACGCTTGTCAGCACGTCTCAGCTTCAACTATACCTACTGCATGTTTTTAACACAAACTTAAAATAGAATAGAAATAGAAACGCAAAGCATTGTGCGTTATTAAATATATTGCAGAAATACAAATTATTATAAAACTTCCTTTAAACATGCCTAAAACCAAAGAAACACCAAAGTGTGGAGCATGCCTTGGAAAAATTTCAGGCCAATCCTACTTAGTCTGCTGTATGGAGAAATGCAAAACATTTTATCATCAAGATCTCTGTATTGGCACTACCGTTCCTTCTGATAAAAACAACTGGATTTGCCCAATATGCCGTTGTTCTATGAAAAAAGGCCCGCAGACACCAATTTGTGGACTGGTAGAAGACGATACGCTCAACGTGACACTTCGTTCAAAAGGTAATACCAAATACATGGATAATTCCGACGATAGTATTAGCTACCCAAAATCGGATCTTCAAGCTCTCACAGCTGAAATCAGACTAATGAGACAAGATATGTCTCACTTAAAAGATCAAGTCGTAAGCCTAACATCTTCATTAAGCGAATGTTATACAAGATTGGATGAAGTGACTGCCCACCTGACTCAGTCTGAAAAGAGAGTCAAGATGCTTGAAGAACGCGAAAATGAAGTGGTCCTACTACGATCTCAAGTAACAACGCTAAAAGTGCAACTAAACACGCAATCACAAGCGGCTCTTTGTAACGAAATTGAACTAGCTGGTATACCCGAACTCAGCAACGAGAGTCTAAGTCATATTGCTACATTAACAGCTGCTAAAGTTGGTGTGAAAATTCAAGACACAGATATTGACTGGGTCACCAGAGTTGGACCAAAACGTCCTAAGGAATCTGTAGCTAGACACCCGAGGCCTATAGTTATTCGCTTAACGCGGCGAACTAAACGAGACGAATTCCTGAAAGCAGGGAAATCAAGAAAACATATGACTTCTCAAGATCTTAATGTGGACGACCAACCTTCCAATATTTATATCAACGAGCGCCTGACCCGTGAAAACCGTCAGTTATTTCGTGAAGCCCGGAAAAGAAGCAAAGCTGCCGGTTTCAAGTTCTGCTGGACACATAATGGTTTCGTACATGTTCGACAAAGGGAAGGAAGCCCAGCGATCCTACTACGCTCTGAAGAGGACTTGGTGGTCAAATTTGGTGATGCAGCGCAGGCTGATCTTCACACTTAGAAATGTTCAGTTAGGAGGAGCAATTTTTATTCACTACCAACTATCTCTAATAGCTTTGAAGCTTTACTTGCCGAGAATAATTCGCATCATATTGTATCCTTCATCTGCTGTTTATAATGTACTTTTTCTTTTATATAATATCATAGAGTTTAACATGTTTACCTCATTACGATTATTTTATTTATATTGTATATTTTATTTAATTTACTTCTCTAACTTGGTGATGATACGCTTGAACGACTTTTATTTTTTAAAGGAAAGCTCTTTTTATAATAATTATTATTATATACCTATTAACGCAGACAAATGTGTGACTCTCAACTATACTAAATCTAAAAATATAAAACATCGTTTCCAATGGCCACCATAACATTAGAAGAAAATTTAGACGAATTTCTTACTGTCCCATGTCACGCTTTGTCTTCTTTAGAACTAAGCAAACCAGTTATTACAAATCAGCATGGCTTTAAGTTGTTAAGCTTTAATATCCGGAGTTTGCAAAAGAATTTTTCTGAGCTCATGGTCGCATTAAAGAGACTAGATACATTTTTTGATGCAATTATTCTTACTGAATGCCATTTAGGCACATGTTCTTCAATCAATAATATACCAGGTTACACATCGTTTTGGACAAAAAACATACTTAACCAAGCAGGAGGTGTCGTTATTTATGTGAAAAGTGATTGGCAAGTAACTTCTGTTGAGCCAAACATAGTTGATGCGGACTGTCTTGAAATAATATTTCCAGATGCTCGTTCTCTGTTTGGAATCTATCGCTCACCAGCCATTAAAAACTGTACGGGATTTTTGGAGTCTATTGAATCTTACCTATTACGAAAACAATATACTGATATCATTATGGCTGGAGATATAAATATCAATACCTTAGACGAGAGCGACAAAAATTGTCAAATCTTACTTTGTCTTATGGCTGAATTGGGTTTAAAACCGGTAATATCACTCCCAACAAGGGGTAAAGCCTGTTTAGATCATATCTTTGTGAGTGCGAAAGCGTCAATAATAGGCATCGTTTGTAATACAGGTATCACGGACCATGACTGGGTCATGGCCGGTTTCAGTACTCTCCTTTCAACCCCCTCCAAAATCAAAAGAATAAAGTTAACTATAAATTATGACAAAATAGAAAAAGATCTTGAAGGTATGAACTGGTCTGAAATTTTAAATTCTGGTGATGCTTCAGAATCAGCCAAATGTTTTATAAATAAGTTAGAATGTCTCATCAATCTCCATTCACATTACTCCAGCGTAAGCCGCAATAAGCATAATATTAAAAGTTGGATTACCCCAGGCCTAATGCGGTGCCAACGACATAGAGATCACCTGCACCTACAAGTTAGAAACAATCCTAAAAATGAAGACCTCAAAATCATATATAAGAGGTACCGTAACTTCCTCAACGATCTGTTAAAAAAACTTAAATCCGAACATAATCATCACCGACTGGAAAACTCAAAATATAATCTTCAAAAACTATGGAAAACAATCAATTCTATTTGTGAGCGCAACATTAACTCTTCACATAATTCTGAAATCCTAAAGATTAAAGAAACACCATCTGACTCTCTCTCAGTCTGTAATGAATTCTTTTCCAAAGTAGGCAAAACACTCGCCGAAAGTATATTAAAAAACACAAATAAATCTGAAACAGAGCTTGTTAAAGAAATTAAATGTGATTTAACGCCTTCAAATTCTTTCTTTATGGCTCCTACCGACACTGCTGAAGTATTCTCTATAATCAGCCAAATAAAATCTGATAGTGCACCAGGAATTGATGGAATAAATAACAAATTTATTAAAAGGTATTGTCGATTTATTCTAGATCCCCTAACTCACATCTTCAATTTGAGCTTATCATCTGGTACTTTTCCCTCATGTTGGAAAGTTGCTGCAGTGGTCCCCATCTTTAAAAACGGTTCAAAATCGGATCCCTCAAACTACAGGCCTATTTCGTTGCTAAGTAATTTCTCGAAAATTTTAGAAAAAATTGTTTATAAGCGGCTCTGTAACTATTTAGAAACACAAAATCTAATATCACCACACCAATTTGGATTCCGTACAGGCCAATCCACAGACAAAGCAGTTACACTCCTTTTAGATAAAATATCTTCCTCACTAGATAAAGGTAACGCGTGTCTTGGAGTTTTCCTGGATCTCTCTAAGGCATTCGACACGGTTTCCCATGCCATTCTTCTACGAAGGCTAGAATGCTCGGGAGTCCGTGGTATCGCACTAGATTGGTTCACCAGTTACTTAGCTGGCAGGAGCCAAGTAGTTAAGATGAACGGTAATATGAGCAGCGTCTCTGAAACTTCTGTCGGTGTTCCGCAAGGAAGCATTCTGGGTCCTCTGCTGTTCATTCTGTACATAAATGGCATCACCCAACTTTTTAATCTGGAAGAAAAAGTCGACACAATTTGCTATGCTGACGACACCGTTGTTTTATTCCGTGACTCCACATGGGAAACAGTCTTCTCAAAAGCTGAAGAGGGGATGAATAAGGTAGCAAGTTTTCTAAATTCTAATTTACTCACTCTTAATATCGCAAAAACGTCGCTTATCTGTTTCCATAAAACTAAATCCTCGCGTCCCCCTGATCCATTAACTCTAAAAATACACACTTGTTACAAAACCACCTGTAACTGTATTCCGTTGCAGAAAAGAGACTCTATAAAGTATCTGGGAGTGGTATTAGATTCACGACTTACGTTTTCTTCCCACATTAAGACCCTTTCTAAACGTGTAAGAAAAATCATTAGTGTTATGAAGCTACTCAGAAATGGCGCCTGTAGAGAAACTCTTTTGCTTGTTTATAAATCCTTATGCGAGTCACTCCTGCGTTACTGTATCTCAGCGTGGGGCAGCGCAGCTAAATCAACTATGATTTTAGTAGAAAGAGCTCAAAGGTCTGTACTAAAGGTGATGTTTAGAAAAGATTTCCGGTTTCCAACCCACCTTCTTCATAACGAATCTCAGGTGTTGACCGTGCGCCAACTATACATACAAAATGTAGTCGTACAGTTCAACAAAATCTTCAAGAATTCCTTCTCATTTACTGAATCCCAACAGAGACGACGTCTTAAAATAAATATACCCCGTGTGAATACTTCCTTTGCTAAGCGGTTCAGTCACTATTCGTTCCCCTACTTGTACAATAAAATAAGTCGTTTGTGCCCTATCAGTTCTTTAAACAACCATGAAGCAAATTGCAAACTGAAAAAATATCTTCTCTCCCTAAATTATGCTGATACTGAGCTTCTCCTAACTACTCCCAAATAACTGTCACCAGAAAAAGAAAAGAAAAAAAAAACCATCAACTCATCGTATATGTTTATATTATATATATATATGTATGTATGTATGTGTCTATTAATATTTAGGTATATATATTATACGTTATAATAATATTAAATATATTTTGTGTAAAATGCTACCATAAATATATATATGTATATTGATTTAATGTGTAATGTTAATCAGTATTTTGTATAGCCCACTCGCTCATTTTGTAAAACAATTGTGAAAACTATTTGGTCTCCCGCGATACAGGTTCGCCTAGTGCGGGGTCCGTTGTGTACTTAAATAACATTGTCTTTTTATTTTTGGATAATAAAAAATATTATTATTATTATTACTTTAAATATGCTAAAAACGTCGTGAATAGGAAACGTTATTTTTTAATGGCGCGCAGCAAAGTTGCGACTTAGGTACTTACTTTATTCTGAAACCTATATGTTATTTACTTGGCAAGTTAACTTGTGCTTTGATGTAGTTTCTAGTGAATTACGTAGGAATGAATATTCAATGTCGACTTCGAATCTAAAACACTCTGTGCATTTTTAGTTCAGTTCGAGGAAAATAAATTATTAAGTGCAGTTTAAGTTTGTATTGACTGATAAAGGATGTTTGGTTTGGCCATACCAACCCCCTTCGAAAACTTCACTCCTTGGATTTACATATGTCGGCAACGCAAGCACGATCCTACTGATATCGTGTGTTTTATTGGGTGATGGATATCACTTACCATCAGTTGACCGTCTTGCTTGTTTCCCAGATTACTGCTATAAAAACTGACAGCGATAAATCAGCAAATTATATATTCTTCCGACAGCTTCCGTGGCGCAGTGGGCGAGTGGTCGGCTGCGAAGCGTGAGGCCGTGGGTTCGATTCCCACACCGAGACAAATGTTTGTCTAATTCACAAATATTTGTTTCGGGTCTGGGTGTTGTGGGAACACAAGTCCCTCGTAGTTCCCGATGCCCACGATACAGGTTTAACCTAATGTGGGGTCAGGACTATGTGTGTGACTGTTGGGTGTATTTATTTATTTATTATTCTTAGGAAAAAAATCGATACCGGAGAGGCAATAGAAAATACCTTTGAAGAGTTTGTTGCCACCCGTGCAGCCGATTTCTTCGAGAAGGGCATCGATAAATTGCCACTGCGCTGGCAAAGATGCATCGATAGCATGGGTGGTTATTTTGATTCATAGAAATAAAAAAGATCGAAAAAATCCTCTAACTTTTTCATACAGAACGGCAATTTCATGTTGAAGACCTATTATTTAACGTGAACGAAATAACAGCAAGCAAGAATTTATTTTTAGTAATACTTATATTCTAAGCTGTGTCTGAGATATGAACTCACGGGAAATCATCAACGATATCAGTAATTTTATTATCTTTACATTACAGTGAACGATTGAACAAGGCCTATACTCACGCCTGTATCCCCGAAAGAGTAGGCCGAGCCACAACTAGAGAGACTATCCCCACACACTCGCCATTCAAACTCCTTTCTGCCAGGTTTGAAAATGGCACGCATTTTCAATACCAAGCAATGAAGCTCGGCGAGTCTCTGGGAATGCGAAATTGTCTTTATCCCGTGGGCACGCACGTCCTTATTCCGTCTCATGATGTGATAAGGAGCAAGCCAATAGCCATATCTAATATCGGGCAACTCCTGTGTGTTATTCGGATTTAAAAAACTCAATATTAATTTTTATTGTCGGACGCGGCGCGGCGTTGGAATCTAACCTACGACCTCATCGGTTTCACTATTTATGTGCACTGCCACTAGACCAATACCACAATAAGATTATGATCACTAAGACGATTGTTGACCTGTACTTGTAAATGACCAAGGCATTAATTTGAATGGAGGCGCATACCCAGCATTTGTTGATAATGTTTGTTTCACACGCGAAAAACAACTTATTTACACAATCTAGCATTTGGATAATGTGTTATGAATACTAAATAACTAATCACCCAAGGCAAGATTAACAAAAGTTATAACCCAATCTAGGTCATAAACTTAACTAATGCCAAAAAGGTAACGATAGCTCAGCGGCATGTGGTATGTACAGAGTACGGACTGTCGAAAGGAAAGTCGCAGGTTCAAAATCAGCCCTAAGTGCACCTTTCATTTTTGTAAGATATAATTGTGTGTATTTATTGTAAATTATCGAAACTCTTTGATGAACGGTGAATTGAACTTGTAATTTTTTTCATAAGTATTTCGAAGTTAAGTGAACTCTGCTAACTTGCATTAGGCCAGCGTGGTGGACTACGGCTTAACCCCTCTTATTAGCAGAGGAGGCCCGTGCCTAGTAGTGGGAAGTATGAATAAGGTCTGATATTATATTATTTATTGATAATATGATTGTCGATAATATAATATTAAATTATAAGGCCTGTATTGTAAACTATTTAACTGCTGAAACCAGGCCTACCCTATAAGAGAGGTTAGGTCTAAGTCTACCACTTTAACATAATGCAAGTTAGACTTCGCTTTCCTTCTAAACTCTTGCAGAGAATTCTCAGGTATACCAATTTCCTCACGATTTTTTCATTCACCGTTAGCGAGCGATATTTAACAATGAATACACACGTAACTTAGAAAAGTCAGGGATATATCCTGAGGGATCCGATAGAATCCGCGACCTTTGTCTTGATAGTGCGATCCAACTCCCACCAGGCCATCGTCACTTATATAATTACCAATATTGGAACTTATTCACCAATGGCAGAATCTATAACATTGTTTAGATTGTTTAAACTCTATACTGTTTTTGCATCACAACAGTGAGTGAGATATCCGGAGGCCCAAATCCCCTCCCCTTCCCAATCCCTTAATTATCCCTCTCCTTTAAGGTCGGCAACGCACCTATGATCCTTTTAGTATTGTGGGCGTATATGGGCGGTGGAGATTACTTACCATCAGGTGACCCACTAGCTCGTTTATCGGCCTATGATATAAAAAAAACAAGAGCAAAATGTGCATGAATTCTATACCTACTATTGTTACAATCATTTTTATATATTTCATCAAAAACAAAACAGTTGACAGAAAAACAGAGCATTTGTATTCAACACGAATGCATTTTAGATTGGCCTTACAAATATTTGTTGAGCGACTTTTTCCACGTGTCTACATGTGAAAATATATTTAAAACATTTTATTTATAGACACCGCGTAGATCACCAGCTATTTTTTAAACACGATGTTCTGTCCTCGTTTAAATTTTATATTAATGCGATTACAAGTACCCAAGTACTTACATTAAAGCTTAAAATGCAACTGTAAGCTAGACTCTTAAGCATTGAATATGAGGCTAACGTACTTAAGGGGCGTATTACTTTGTCATTAATGGTAGACTAACACGCATACATTAAAATCCGGTCTCTTTGATGCTATCTGCTAGTGAATTTAAATGTGACTGTACTAACAAGTGACTTTATAAGCCGATTATTGTTTTTTATTATCTTGAATGACGAGTCGGGCAGGTCGTCGCCTGATGGTAAGCGTCACGCCTGCTCATTAACAGAAGCAACGCCACACAGAACTTTAAATAACAAAGCACTGCATGACACTGGCCTGCGCGCGTCACCCCGAGGCATAATGTGTTAAGTCTCATAATGTCCAGTAATTTCACTGGCTTCAATGTCCTTCAAACCGAAACACAACAGTGCTTACACACTGTTGCTTGTCAAATAGACAATTAATACTGCAAATCCTCTTATGTCGACTTAGATAGCGGATCAGGAGAGTACAGGCAACATTGAATTGAGGTTTAAAGGTTGTTCAGGACAGATAAATAGTCAGCAAATTCATCTCGCTGTTCAGTGTTGTTGCCTGTATTGATTTCCGAATATTAGGTAATATGGTTGACTCTCATCAATAAATAATAAATACTTACCCATAAGTGTTAATCAGTAAAGAAATTGTAAATATGGGAACGAAACCGTGCCTTGTAAAAAATAATATAATAAAATAATAATAAATACACCCAACAGTCACACACATAGTCCTGACCCCACACTAGGTAAGCCTGTATCGTGGGTATCAGGAACTACGAGGGCCTTGCGGTCCCACAACACCCAGACCCGAACCAAATTTTTGTGGATCACACAAATATTTGTCTCGGTGCGGGAATCGAACCCACGGCCTCTCGCTTCGCAGCCGGCTACTCGCCCGCTACGCCACGGAGGCTGTCAAATATTAGGCGAGCATATTTGGAATGTATAAAGTTATGTTCTCTGCCCTGATAAAATGTGATATTCCATCTCTTAGGCCTCAATTACGGACTTACGTAATACTCGCGTCAGTGGGAGGCATACACGTTATCACAAGCATATGCAACACGACATATTTCGAGAGCGAGAGAGATAATACTGTCGATGTCAAATATCTCCCACTATTCTGTACTTAATTCTATTCATAATTCATACATATTCAATCACGCCTGTAATCCCCGAAGAGCTAGGTAGAGAGAGGTATAACCAGTACACTCACATTTCGCCGAGCGTATCTCCGTCCTGTGATGTAATAGGAGGCGGGCCTATCGCCATACCAGGCACATTTCCGGACTCCGGGTTGATACTGAGCATTTCGGTATAGAAAAACCCAATATCACTTTTACCCGACCCGGGGATCAAACCCGAAACCTTAGCGTCAGCCTCAGTCGTAACGTGTACGCATTACAACAGCGCCACCGAGGCAGTCTATTCACAAGTCATATGAAAATCCTTTAAAATATTAGCGACCATTTGTGGTAAATTAAATTTGTCGCAGGTTGAGCGTTGGTATTTATTTTCGATATCGTGTGGAGGGAACTCTCTCTTCCCAACACACAATAACGGCTGGAGTCCCGCAAGGCTCCACCCTGTCCCCTTATCTCTTTTCGCTGTATACAGCCGATATTCCGCGTCCAAAGAACGCCCATCTGGCACTCTTTGCTGACGACACCGCAATCTACGCTTCTCGTAGAAATCCGGCTGATGTGATTCGTCTCTTGCAAGGCGCCGCCGATGAACTCGGCGAATGGTTCCGCAAGTGGCGAATCACAATCAACCCTTCCAAAAGCGCCGCGATTCTCTTCTGTAGAAATCCCCGCCTCACGGTTCCAGCGCGGAATGTCACCATGCACGGCGTGGTCATTCCCTGGACCAAGACCGTCAAATATTTAGGAGTGATCCTTGACCAGAAGTTGACCTTCATGCCACACGTAAACGCGGTACGCGCGAGAGCCGCATTCGCGATGGGTCAGTTATATTGGCTCTTGAATAAAAAGAGTCCAATGTCCGTCCGCAACAAGATTAGGATATACACAACATGTATTAGGCCGATTATGACGTACGCATCGCCGGCGTTCGCTCATGTACCCGAAGTTCGTTATAAGCGTATGCAAACTCTGCAGAATCGCTTTCTGCGTAGAGTCCTGGGGGCACCGTGGTTTGTGCGCAATCACAATCTCCACGTAGATGCCAATCTGCCTACCATCAGGCAAGTCATGAAAGTGGCTAGCAAACGCTATTTCGATCGCGCCGCGCACAATCCAAACACGCTCATTCGCAGAGCGTCGATATATACTCCCTTTGATCGCGCAAAGAGGAGAAGACCGCGTTCCGTCCTCGCCGATCCCGACGATGTGACCACTCTGGCCATCCGAGAGATAGAGGAAGACACACTTAAAGCACACTCCACAAGACCGTCATTCCGTCCTCGCCGAAGAGGACCTCGCCGCGCTCCCCGAAGCACCCCCGACCCTTCGACCGGCCCGCGTGCCGATGAAGTACGATAAATTAGATTAAAAGTAGTTTATAATATTCCCTTAAACCACCAATCGCAAATGTCTTTGCCCTCTCCCAGTGGCCGTCCTGAGCCGAGGTCCGTATCCCCCATTAGGGGGGATGCCCTCAGCTAAGGTCACTTAAATTTTAGGGCTGGAGTGCCTACAAGCATTCGCCCGAAAGTCCGGTGTCGCTGACCAAAGCCGACCCATGTGTCAGGCTATCAGCAAGCGTCCATTAAAAAAAAAAAAAAAATTTGGTATTTATGAAAAGATAGAATAAAGCTATGCCATGTGTCTTATAGCAGTGATAGCTCAGCGGGGAGTGGTTCGGACTGTCAAGACGAAAATGGTCAGTTCGAAACCAACCCCAAGAGCATGCACCTCTGATTTTTCTAAGTTACGTGTGTATTAATTGTTAATTATCGTTTGCTTGAACGGTGAAGGATACATCGTGAGGAAATCTGCATACCTGAGAAGTTCTCCATAAGAATTTCCAAGGTATGTGAAGTCTGCCAACCCCCATTAAGACAGCGTGGTGGACTAAAGCCTAAACCCTCTCATTCAGTAGAGGAGCCCGTGCCCAGCAGTGGGACGTGTATAATACAGGGCTGGTATTATTTATTATTATTAGGAGTATATATCTTATATCGACGGAAAATCGCTATTCATACGTAAGTAGACTTTCAAATCTTAATACTAGTTGTGCCTTCAAGAGTGTACTTTAGACACGTTGTGATTTTTATCTGATCGTGAACATTTTGAATCGGTCGCAGATACCTGAGCCAAGGCATCTGCGGTACGGTCCCGGGGACGACTCAAAGAGCGCTGACTTGACGTATTGAAGTGAGACATGAGAGCCAATGCTCTTACTACAGAGGATGCTCAAAATCTGGTGAAGTGCAAACGTTTAAGTAGGAAGGTACTACCACCGGGAAAGCGTCAGGCAGAAAGAAAAATTGAACATCCTGAATTACTAACAATTTCAAATATAATCTATAACTAACGCTTTAAAATAAATACTTTTGCTTAAACTCATAAATATAAGTCGTATAATAAATACTCTAACAACGTATTTGAACTTTATTATACTATATTTCTCTTTGGGAGATATAAAACTGTTCTTAGAGTAATAAGTTCATAAAAATATTGAAAGATGATTTGCTACACAGTGTGAAATATTGTACCTACTGAATTATATTTTGTACATAAAACAAATATTTCTTTTAGATTTTTAATTCGGAATATTACATTCATATTATTACTAGCTTTTGCTCGCGTCTCCGGCCGTGATATTATTCCATTCCCAGTGGGGTCAGCATAACATGCGTTTTTTAACACATTTGTATTTTAAAGACTTGGGCTGTAGCTTTTACGACCGGCAGGCGGCCTCTGGGGAGAATACACCCAGAAACGAAACATATAGATGGTAAGCCCCTCGTATGCGAGAGGCCACCACCGCTTTGTTTATATCTGCCGCCAAACCAGGGAAATTACTGGATATATATTATATTACTTATACCAGGTTCACATGGTTTCATTGTAGTTGATCAGCTGCTAAATCGCATGCGATTTGAACCGTCTAAACAAACTTTCAAGCGAATTTATCAATAAAAACCCTAAGCTTTTGCTGATCACCTAAAATCTAACCGTGTGAATCCGCTAATACAAAAATCAAAGTTATACAATGTATAGATAACCATAATAAATCTTTCCAAGGTTATAATACTATTGTATATATAATACATACAGGATCTGCTCGTGTGCATGTCTATTTTCCGGGACAAAATCTCTTTTTTCAGGACAAAAAGTACCCTAGCTACTAATCTACCCCAGGATATAATCTATCTCCTTACCAAATTTCATTAAAATTTAGTGAAAATGTAACATACACATTTATAATATTAGTATGGATATGCGAAAATCTATGAACCAGCTTTTATTCTAATTTAGGCCCTTAACTGTAAACTTTCTAAGCACTGATTAGTTAAAACACTGTTTTCGTCTGTTTCAAGCCACTTTATAAATTGACAGAGAAAGACAAAACGAGTTTTGAACTTCTCCCCCTAATCATTATGTATTATAATAAAAACAATATTTCAATTAATATTCTATTGAAACGGATTAATATTCAAAAACTAATTAATTGTGTACTTTGAACTTCTGTACATTAAATACATCAATAACATGACTTGAGTGTGTTGTATGAACTGTGGAGTAAGGAACAATCATTAATATGGTGAATTCTTGATGTTGATTTATTGTGGTGCTGTGACAAGTTTCCGACATGTCGAACGGTACATTGTTTTAGGTTACTAGGGGCTACGCCCATGTTTTTCCACAAAACATAAAATTAAAAATAAACTTAAAGTCCGACGAATATGAGACATATCTTACTTTCGTCCCCACATTATTCTGCATCGATTGGTATCAGTCTCGACCCCATACCCCCAGCGGTTTCGGAGGAGATGGCGTTCGACCGCGTTCGTCATCCCAAGACATAAAATGTTAATTCTCATAATACCTAGTACCGTAACATAACAGAGCTTACACACTGCTCTTGGCGGCAGGAATAGACATTTTCTAAATGATAGTGAAAACGGCATCTAAATCAGTTGCAAAGTTTAGGAGAAATAAGCGCCCCATATAATTTTTCTTAGGATCTGATGACGGAATACGAAGGAAACGTAAGAAACTCCTCAAGGGAAAACAACAAACGCATTTCCGTCCCATAATATGGTAGGGGGCGAGCCTATCGCCATATTGGGCACAATTCCAGATTCCGGGCTGATACTGAGTATTTCGAAATAAAAAACCCGATATGAGTTTTACCCGACCCGGAGATCAAACCCGAGACCTCAGCACTGCAGTCGCACCGCGTACGCATTACAACTGTGCCACTGAGGCAAGTTTTTAAGTTATAGTTTATTAAATTAAATATAATTTAGAATATTACAATAAAATGATTATGGTGCCTTATATGTCATCGCATGATTTATATTATTGGATACATTCCAAAATTGGCCAGAGATTAATTAGGTGATTAAAGTATTTTGGATGAATATTTGACCTTCTATGAGTAAGCTGACCGTGAGAATGTCGATGGCACCACAGTTGTGTTTTAAACGGATTTGTAATTTAATGTTATTGCAATGTTTTCTAACAGAACTTATAAAACTCGTATTGCCAATAATAGGACCAACATAAATAACTGAAAATACAAAAAATATCGAGGCCAAATATTATAATCTAATAAATTTGAGTTGACGCTACCAATCATTGAGTTATAAATTAAATTATGTATTACTTCGATCTAAATTGATATTTTGTTTCTCAGATTTTAAGCCGATTATTTTTTGTTGTTAAAACGTTTTCATTTTGTATATTTTGGCAAAACCATATTTAAGGCGTACTTAAGGGGAAAACTATACAAATTCTTTTAATACAAATTTGTTTTATCTGGGATTGAAATATGTGCCGGGTATGGCAATAAGTTATGGTTACGAAACGGAAATAAGCTAAAGCGAACCGTGGTGTTACTAGTTGCCTTTGCCTCCGGGGATACCAACATAATCTTATGTTACGTTACATTTTTTTTATTTTTTTATTGCATAGGCCGGCAAACCAGCAAGTGGGCACCTGATGTTAAGTGATCTCCACCGCCCATGTACGCCCACAATACAAAAAAATTATAGACGAGTTGCCGACCTTAAAAGAAAGGGATAGTTAAGGGATTGGGAAGGGGAGAGGGATTTGGGAACGCAGCAGCAAGCTGCTACTTTACGTCGGTTTTCTGTGAGACAGTGGTAACGACCCGGACGAGCCGGCCCATTCATGCTGTAGACAAAGCTGTCTACAGCGTGGATCTACCACTCGTAAATATTATACAAAGCAAAGTTCCCGTATCATTAGTAACAATAGAATCCAGCTCAAATGATACATAAGTTAGTAAGCGGTATAAAAGTGTGAGTCTTATTCGGCATTCGATCCCGACTCCCGATGGCTACTGCTTCGTCATCACTTCATTAAAATATAAAAAGTCAAGACCGCGGTTGGATTTTTTCATTGTTTTCTGTTACATTTCGTTTTCTTACATTAAATGATGACGTGGTAGAATAATACACTGTTCTTTGTTCAGTTTTATTGTTTCTACTAATACACGTTGCCTTTATAATTCAGTACACAAACAACTTTGAAACATAGATATACGTTTTATTTATTTTCTTCTACTTTTTAAATATACGGCGACACATCGCTAAAAACCAATAAGCGCGAGTTAGATTTGATCAGCAAGGATTCCGTACTCACACTTACATTTTTATTTTTTTGTTACTTTGATTACATATACATACGCACTCATGCCTGTAATCCCCGAAGGGGTAGGTAGAGATGTAACCAGTACACCCATATTTCGTCGAGCGTATCTCCGTCCCACGATGTGATAGGGAGTGAGCCTATCGCCATACCGGGCACAAATTCCAGACTCCGGGCTGATACTGAGCATTTCGTAATAGAAAAACCCAATACAACTTTACATTTATACTACTTTAGTCTCATAATGCCCATTAATTTTACTGGCTTCAATGTCTTTCAAACCAAAACACAACAATGCTTACACACTGCTGCTTGGCGGCAGAAATAGACAACGCGGTGATACCAACCCATACGGACTCTCGCATACAAGGGAAACCTTGCAAACATAAAATATGCTCTTGTGGCTGGTTCCGAACCTGCTACTTTCGTCTCGACAGTCCATACCACTCCCCGCTGAGCTATATATGATAAAACAATTACGTACTTATTTTAAAATGTAAAATATATTGATCACCACTATAAAGTCGGGCCAGACGTCGCTGTATCTTCCATAGCAAGTTCAAGACTTTAAATAAAACTGTTCAGACACTCGTAAAATCCTATAAATATAGCTTAGTGACATACATCCAGAAATATATTTTCTAAATTCTTGATAACTTGATAGAACTTAAAACAACAATTTAGAGGTCCGTACCATTACTCTTAAAATAAAAATAGGACTTTTTATTTCCCTAATTTATTTTGGTATGATAAACCGGACCAAAAACAAGCCCACTGAGTTTGACTAGCTGGATCTTCTCAGGACTGGGTCGCGCCGCGTAAAATCCAGTGGTAAAGTAAGCCCACTGAGTTTGTTTCGCCGGGTCTTCTCAGGTTGGTTCTTTTTGGATCCGGTGGTAGTTTTAAACCACGTGCCGTTTCGGTAATGCCTATGGTCCATATCGACCTAAAACAGAGAAAAAATAACAATAATAATAATACTTAACAATTCTGGACTAATATAAAAATATTGTAAAATTTATAGTTGCCCAGTGTATTTTGACGATGCTCTATGTATGTTATGTATATATTAGCTGATTAGATGATTTCTATACTTACTTATGTTTCTTTTTTTGTACTGACTTGTCATAAGCGCTATTTTAATTGCCTACATGATGAATAAAACTATTTCATTTAATTTAATTTCATTTCAGAACAAACGTGTAGTGTCTTTCACTTATGCAGTGTATCAGTAAATCCTAGGGTTCTTATAACTCCGACCCGAGATAATTTGCATGTAGATTTATATATAGGTACACTAACCACACACAAGAGTATGGGAGAATCATGGGAGAATAATCTAATTTTTCTTTTATAAAAGCATAAGATTGCCTCGGTGGCGCAGTTGTAATACGTACGCATTACGACTGAGGCTGACGCTGAGGTCTCGGGTTCGATCCCCGGGTCGGGTAAAAGTGATATTGGGTTTCTATTACGAAATGCTCAGTATCAGCCCGGAGTCTGGAATTGTGTCCGGTGTGGCGATAGGCTCGCCCCCTATCACATCATGAGACGGATATACGCTCGGCGAAATGTGGGTGTACTGGTTACACCTCTGCCTAACCTTTCGGAGATTACAGGCGTGAGTGCGTATGTAAAAGCTTAAGATTTAGGATGAGACTTGTATAACATATACACGGTATAATTATGCATCAATGAACGTTTCGTATTTTTAAACTACCGATCCTCGTTAAGCCAGCGTGGTGGATGAAATGCCCATCTCATTAGTATAGTAGGCCTAGTACGAGTTACAAATACGTTCACAGTTTTCGAATTCGTATAAAATTACAACCGTCTAGTAACTACGTACTACTACCGTCTAACTAGTAATTCATACGGTTATAAAGGAAAGAATCGCTTGAAAACAAATTTCATATTCAACTGTTATAAAAATTAACCTTATTATTAATTTTAATTCATCATAGTTCCCACGAGTGGCTACTAATACTTGACGTATGGAGAGAAAACGAAAACTTTTATAGTTTAGGAAAATTATTAAAACTTGTACTAGGCCTACAGGAGTACACAGTAGTATAATATACAGTTAATATTAATCTATTTTGTTTAATTAATTTCAATCCCCGCACCGAGGCAAATATTTGTGTGATTCACAAATATATTTTGTTTCAGGTATGAATGTTTTACTGTTAGTTTCCCGTAGTTCCTGATACCCACGGCCGCGACATAAGCACGAGTCTTATTATGGGCTAAAGTGTGTAACTGTTGGGTGGATATTTATTTATTATTATGTAATATCTTTTGTTATAAACATTTTGTTTTCATCACGCCGAGGCCTACTTACAATCGCAATAAAGATCGTGAAATCTATTATACCTATATTTTGATTTAGGAACGGAACATGCGAAAAGCTTTTTGAAAACACAATAAAATTAAATGTTCCAGAGTCCCACACTCTGCCCACACGTTATAGATAATAATAAAGCGACGTGAATACACGTCGACGGCCAAACGCTTGTCACTGACCGTATGTTCCTAAATTATTTACGTAAAATGCGTGCGCGAGTGGAAATCGTTTGTACTTATTCGTCGACATAAATTAACGCGATTCCGAGAATAAATGCAAAGGAGACATTGTGATCGTGGTTTATTATTGTTATAAATACAATTTGTGTATCCGTATGTCATGTGATTACTTTTAGATGAATGATTTGTGAGATTATAAAAATACTAATACTATCAATATATTTTTGGAGCTTATCACGGACGATTGGTGAAAATTAGAATATAAGATTGATAATGATATTTATAAAATTTTCATAAATAGAACTTTACAAAACCAATAACATTAGTAATATTCATGCGTAAGCTAACACTTATATCCCCAAATGGGTAGGTAGAAATTACTAAATTAAATCGAGACCCTGGTGACCTGAAACACAGGCTTGGCTTACATCAGGCACCAGTCTCTATACAAATTATTGTTCCTACGTATTTCAATGTACTTAATTGTGATGACGAGAAAATAAAGATTTTTATTATTATTACTTAAATAACGGACCAATCACAAAAATATAGCATTACGGAACTGATAACCGCATCATCATATTTTAAATAAGTTTATGTTGATAGCGAACATATACTGTAGGACAAAAACAAAGTTTCTCGGAGTTAAAGCTATTATTACTTCAAAACAAGATGTTAGAGAAATAGTTCTACGACTGTGCAATTGCACACGCTATCTGATAGAAACATTCTTGTGAAACTAGCGATGATTGGCTTTAGCTTCTTTCTCTTAAATGCTATTTGGATAAAGTATAGAAATAACAGATTTCGCAGTTTCTTCTGTGTAAATGAAAACAAGTTAATTATCTAAGATGCTATAATCATTAATGAAAGTATACTACAAATGTTAATGTTGCTTTTATTTTATAGTTTAATTTAATTTAATCGTAGTTACTGTTAGCTAAGAATCCTAAAGTACCCAAGTTGAAATAAAACTTGAACGTCTGGCTTTCGGTACAATCGGATATAACTACAAATGTATTGGAGCTTTATTTATGAAGTTTTAACATTGTGATGTCAAAAATGATAATAGGTGTAAGTATAACATGTCGACAAAAATTGTCTCTACTTTTTACTATTCCATGAACAACTTATATATAAAGTGGTGTAATGAAGACAGAGCCTATTTTTTGCTGATAATTTTTAACAAATACAAAACCGACTCAATAAATCTGTAAAGAGATATATTATATCTAACCAATTTTAGGCGATGCATTCAATTTTAATAAACTTAAGCAATGCAACAGCAGTTTCAAAATTTTTTGAGTTGGTTTTACCTGCGTTCTACATTTTATTTTATAAGTTTAAGTGAGAGATAAGGCAAATTTTAGTGTATATTGTCTTTCGTCCTCAATTTCACCGCTTCGAGTGCAATTTCTTCTTCATAAAATCCGATTTTGACGTATTCCTTATTAAAGTCAGATATAAAAAATATACGCATTTAATTTAGAACCCTCTTAATTTGTGTCAATGAAAGATCAGTCAAATGCGAGTCGGTTTCGCGCACCGAGGGTTCCGTACCCACTTATGATCTTTTCTTTATATTATTTGAAAACAATCTTCACCATAATAATAATAACACATCTTTATGTGAAAATTTCAAGCGGCTGCCTATTACGGATCCTAAGTTAGAGCCCTTCAAAGGTAAGACAGACAAAGCGACATTTTTTTTCGAAAAAGAGATTTCTTCTCTTCCTAGGCACGGAACCCAAAAGCAAAAGGTTACCGAACTTGAAGCAAACAAGTTACAAATCGTAATCTATCCTCTAGATGTCCTACAGAAAACATTTTTAAAGTATCAGCACATTACGTCGGTAACATTACACCGCAGCAATATTTCACGTACATAATATTAAACGATATTACATTCGTGGCCAGAATATATCAAATATATTTTAATAATAGTGTCAAATAATTTACGATACACTGAGGTTATCCATTAAATTATAATTTGTGTTTGTGGAGACCGCGCATTGAAAATGCCTTTACATAGGGCTGAGGGCATAATTTGATGTACCCAACTCTTTTTAGGGTTCCAAAACCAAATAATGCCAACAAAAACCTATTACTAAAGGTACGACAATAGCCGAAGGTACCTCGAAATAGTTTGTGTACATAACTCATTGTCAGTGTGTCGTCGTCGTCCTTTTCTTTTCTGAACTTGACTAACGCCCGTATTCAGGAACAAGACTCAAGTGAGCTCTTTGCTAAGTGTACGTGATTGGTCTGTTTTATTTAGCTCTAAAAACTAACCAATGATATATACAGAAATCGCCACTACGCGTTAGCGCTCACTACCTAATTGTCACGGTGTAAGCATGCAACGGTTGGCGTGCATCGTTAAAAGTGTAGTGTAAAATATTATTGTCACTATTTTTAAGTACTTGACTGCCTCGGTGGCGCAGTTGTAATGCGTTCGCGTTACGATTGAGTCCGACGTTGAGGTCTCGGGTTCGATCCCCGGGTCGGGTAAAATGGTATTGGGTTTTTCTGTGACGAAATGCTCAGTATCAGCCCGGAGTCTGGAATTTGTGCCTGGTATGGCGATAGGCTCGCCCCCTATCACATCGTGGGACGGAGATACACTCGGCGAAATGTGGGTGTACTGGTTACACCTCTGCCTACCCCTTCGAGGACTACAGGCGTGAGTGCGTATATTTTAAGTACTTTAAACAAATCTATATTTTACATATTATTATGGTAATAAACTCATCATTGTATATATATTTTTTTTCTGTTTCGTTTTCTTCGTCATCTTTGCACCTGCCTTGTACATCTCTACATCACCCTAAGGTTGACTGGGAGAGAATGCTTATAGCATTAAGTCCTCCTTTATAGTACATGTATATGAAGTGTAAAATAAATAAATAAACTTGTATAATGTTGCGGGCTTATACCGTACAACAAAACTGTTCTATCTTTCTTTCTATGAGGCCTCATAGTAACGTTTATGAACAGTGGCGGATCCAGGATATTAAATGGGGGGGGGGGGGCTTGACCCAAAAGTAGACTAAAAAAATGGAGAATATACTATACCTACTTAAAATGGAATAAGTAAGGATAAGCGATGAAAATTATGATGTAGGTAAGACTAAGAAAGTAGCATAATATTAAGATTATTTTGAGATTTGTCAGTAGACCCAAATGTTTTTGGAGGGGGGGGGGGGCGAGGCCCCTTAGCCCCATAGCGTATGGGGCACAAATTCGAATCACGGACAACTCATGCTCAAGTCATTTTCGTTCAAAATGACTTAAGACTAATTCGAAGTTTGGTCTATAGAACTCGGCCTAAGATATTAATACTAGATATCCCTCGCGGTTTCATCCGCGTGCATGTTATTGCTCCGTTCCCGTGGGCGCTAGCGTAATGCTATACGTTTAATGAACCAACGTGTCGATAAAATGAATATATGGTGTGAATATTCATTTGGTAAGATCGTTCAAATGTTACACGACAAATATACACACGATTTGATATTAAAATAAATCTCTCTATTCTAAAAAAAAAGTAACTGCAGCCACCGCCGCTGCCGCTGCCAAAAACTTGTCACGCTATCTCCTCCGAAACCGCTGGGGGTATGGGGTTGAGACCGATACCAATCGATGCAGAATAATGTGGGGAAGAAAGTAAGATATGTCTCATATTCGTCGGACTTTAAGTTTTTTTTTTTATGTCTTTTTTATTTTATGTCTGGTAAAACATGGGCAAAGCCCTTAGTCTATATAAATAATTCTTCCACCTGCCCTTATCTCACTCGCAGTCGGCGCAACATGCGTTTTAACACAATGTTACAGAAAGGTTTGGCTTGTAGTTTTTACGACCCTCCGCCTGCCTGGTGGCAACCCCTCTGGGGTTAGTCTACGCTGTAGACAATGTTGTGTACACTCTACAGCATGAATAGGCTGGCTCGAGGGGGTTGTTACTACTGGTTGCGTTTTGTACGGTGAGTGAGATATCCAGACGCCCTTTCCTTTTCCCAATATTTTAATCATCCCTTTCCTTTAAGGTCGACAACGTGCCCATGATTCTTCAGGTATTATAGATGATCAGGTGACCCACTAACTTGTTTGTCTATTGCCTATACAAAAAGGGATAGCGACACGTCCTATTTTTATAAACAGTTGCGGGTCGCGCTCTCCTGTCGTGGTCGCATACCTCTAAAAGTCTAATCGCATCTATACAATTTCATACAAAGCGAACGTGTCGCTGTCGTCACGCGTCGCATCGTGGTCTCTTGTCTCAGTCGTGCACCTCAAAACAGACCTTATAACTTTCCTTATAAGTACAATTGTTTATGGTCGTTGCTAGAATATTACTGTATTAACACTATTAATGCCACTTGCCAGATACACACCTAGTATACATAAACTAAAATATTTATGTTCTACATTTCGACAGATAGAGTAATAAGAAATCTAACTGCAGGTTATAAAAATGCGTATTTATGGTTACACTTTTGTATAATATTTGTACGAATAGTAAATATTTTTGATATCTTCGTCGGTTTTTAGATAATTCCAGTTCAAACCTATATCAAATAGAGTAATTACATAATTTCGAATTAGAGCCGATTTTTCAATGCCCAAACAAATGTTAACTCTCATTGCACTAGACAGCTAATTATGGAATAACCAATATTCTCTTTAAATATTGACGGCGTAATAATGTTGTATTTGACGTCTTTTATTTTATCTAATAAAGTTTACTCGTTGAATGGAAAATAAGCCGTTATACAAGTATTTATCTCTCAAAATATACGTATTAATTAATCCAATTCATTAACGTATTTATTATGTTGTAAACATAAAAACCATGAAGTCACTCGAACTTTTTAGTTTCAAAGTCACGGACAGTAATTAAAATAAGTCGATACGCTGTGACATTGGTTGCCACGCGTAGGTACTTCGTATCGTAAATAACTTTTAAGCATGGCCACATACCTTAGTAAAATATGGAAATTTATATGAAAAATAAACAAAATACAACCAACCACATCGTCCTATTTCAATCTTACCACACACTTAATTACAAAATTGAGCATTTAACATTCACTAAACCACACAAAAACTGTATTCAAAACTATTTAAATGTCTTATATGAATTTGAAACTGTCAACAAACGCTTCGCAACCCCGCGGACGGGCGCTCCATCGAACGCTTCTCGATTGGCGCGTAAACTTTCAGAATTAGAACACTGAATGCGTCAATGTCATTTTTTGGTTCCATTCGGCCAGTATTTAATTCATTGTTTTTAAAATTCTCGTGTTGTCGAGGATGACACGCGCGACAGTGTTACCGGGCCGCGCTCATCATACCAACTGAGGAGTGAGGAGTAGCTTAGTTGTGAATTTTACCGCGCGGTCGGCGAATCTACTCCTTGGTCACTGGGCTGTTATCGATGATTTCGATCTTGATAAGCACTGTAGCAATGGGGTCAGGGTTTAACTTGAATCGGTGATGAATTTTGCTAAACTATGATTTATCTTTCAGTTACGCGGTTTTCAGCTATGGTTACTAGATACTCGTAGTTATTAGTGTCTATGTTTATATGTGGATCATAACTTAGTTGAATTATTGCTTTACATTGTATGTAAAAATTATTGTTTGCTTTCTTGAAATACAAATGAATATTAAACTACAATGTACCTTAAAAGCTCTACGAAACCATTTACCTACTCGTGGATATATTGATAAGTACATATATACATTATAAGCAATTTGAAGAGAAATTAAATGTTACACATTCATTAAATGTTACATACTCACATTAATCACATTGTATATTATTATTCTTGGTAAAAGGTCTTAATTAGTGAAAGAATCATCGAAATCTATGAATAAAATCTGTTTTTTTTCTTTCTTCTTTCATTCCTGATTTCAACCCCTTAGAGGTGGAATTTCTACTTGGGATTTAAATGAGACCATCTTTGAGTTATAAACTTTCGAATGAAAAAAAAAACATCCAAATTACCATATGTCGGAGTTATGTGTCGAATTGAGAACCTTCTCCATTTTTTCGTCGATTAATAAAAAGGTTTGACCAGACAATGGCCACTGTAAGTTAAATTGAAACCTGTATGATGTATGTATGATTCCCGCTGACTGAGAACGATGATTCCAGAGTGAAACTTTCTTCTAGAGTTAAAAAAATATTTTTCTTTTAAATACTGGCTGCCACGGTAATAAACATAAATAACCTCTTTCCAAGAACTGACAAGATATAAACCTCTTTTGTACTAATTGCAGTCTCATTGTTTTTTTTTCATATTAATTAAATATGGCCATTGTCACGCGAGTCATATGTTTGTTTAAATACACATAATAATATTTTGTATGATTCATAGCGTAGCGTTTTCCTGAATGTGTTTAGGCTTGGCCGAAGGCGTGACCCGTTTTTGGCAAACTAGCATTTGCCATGTAGGTTTATATCATACTAACTTTTGTTCGTAGCTCCGCCCACATGAATATCTTTTCCGAGATAAAAATTTGCTCAAAAGTATGAAGAAAAAAAACAGTATTCATTAATAACATTTGTACTCAATTTCACAGGCATGTTCCGTCCCCCCTTTTCCCCTGTAAAATAAAATTTTCCTAATGTGATGTGATAAGGAGCGAACCTATCGCCATACCGGGCACAATTCCAGACTCCGGGCTGATACTCAGCAGTTCGTAATAGACCTCAGCGTCAGGCTCAATCGTAACGCGTACACATTACAACTGCGCCACCGAGGCACTAAATATAGAGTTTAATTATAGTCCTTATTTAATGATGGATAAGTTTCAAATTCAATAATTAAGTAAAGTGAATTAATATTCACAATGTTACATATTCCTCTGCATATATATTTTTGATCTATGTATGTAAAATATATGTAAAGCCGCAAAGCATTCATTATTTATGTCCTCGATAATTTATCAAATTATAGTTTGCTAGAGCCCTTTTAACCAAAAACAGTTTTAGGTTAAACGTCTTACTAGTTACTAGACATGATGACTTAAATATATCATTTATTTACATACAACCCATTAGAATTTAGAGCAAAATGCTAATGGTAGCGTCTTTAACGTAATCGACACTCCAATATCAGATAAAACCGTTACCACAAGTGTGTTCATATTTTACGATAATTTGATTTATACGCACTCACGCCTGTAATCCCCGAAGGGGTAGGCAGAGGTGTAACTAGTACACCCATATTTCGCCGAGCGTATCTCTGTCCCACGATGTGATAGGGGGCGAGCCTGTCGCATACCGGGCACAAATTCCAAACTCCGGGCTGAGAATTTCGTAATAGAAAAACCCCATACCACTTTACCCGACCCAGGGATCGAACCCGAGACCTCAACGTTAGTCTCAATTGTAACGCGTACGCATTACAACTGCGCCACCGAGGTAGTCAAATTTATGTATAGCAGAAGACCGGAAAACGAAGAAGTAGGCCAGTGATTATAATTGTGATTGAACCATTCATGCTGTAGACGAAATCGGAAATAACATTATTATACAATACCGACCGATTTTGTTGTATGGTAGCGACGCCTGGACAGTGACCCTTAAAGAAGAAGAGAAACTTTTAGTGGCGGAGAGGTAAATCATGCGCAAGATTCTGGGCTCGACCTGAATAGCGGATGGGACTTGGACTGAACAGGAAACCTGGAGATCAAGGAGCTGGTCGCCGAACCTAACATCGTAGGAGAAGCTAAAGCCCAGAGAGTCCGCTGGATGGGCCACCTGGAGAGGATGGGAGAAGGTCGTGGTGTCAAGAAGGCGTATGTTGGAACCCCGATTGGCCGCCGACGCGTTGGCCAGCCTAGATACTGCTGGAAGGGCGTTGCAGAGTCAGACTTGTGCGAACTCCAAGTCGTTAATTGGCGGGAAGCGGCGCGATACCGGTATCAATGACATTCTCTTGTTTCGGGAGGCTAAGACCCACTTCGGGTCGCTGCGCCAGAGGAGTGAGTAAGTATTGTTATATAAATATAAGCGCTAATAATACCGCCATAAGACTTGTATGACTCCACATGAGCCAGCCTAGTTTATGTAGACGAAGTATGCTCACGATACGACATTACATTACGTGAAAGGATTTGGGCTTTATTTGCTATAATGGACGAATATGGGTCAGATGTAACTTTGGATTCAGTAAAATATTGCGCTAGAATTTAATTTTGTTTTTCGATTTTGACGGATAAAATCACGAATCTGAGCCTGTGCACTAAGAAAGGAATAATAATATATTTGGTGCAACAGATATTGAAAATAAAATTAAAAAACTCGCCGAATTTATAACTTCCTCCTATTTGAAGTCGGTTGAAAAAGAGCTCGTGATTAGATGTATGGTGTTAAAGTGTTAGCTGCAGTTATCAACTCTACTTATACTTTACTAGATTTAGTACGCGGCTCTGCCCGCGTAAAAGTACCTTCATTCTTCTAGCTTACAAACAATGTTAGAATAATATAAGATTTCATAGAATATACATATCGACGTAGGAAAGCATATTTGCTGTAAATAGACATATTGCAATTGTTCACCAGAGCCAAAAAACTTTATTAATTTCGGAAAAAAAAATTGTGTCTGACCTATCCATGATATTGCTACTATTTTTGGAACATAGGTTTATTTAACTGCCAGTCACCATTTGCAATATAACTTTTTATCCAAAGTAACTATAAGTACGTGTTTGGCTAGTTACAGCAAACAGTTTTTTAAATCACATACCTTTAAAACGCTGTAACTAAGGAAGAAAAATGTACGCGTAGATGGAAATATTATCAATTTACAGGCGGTAAATATGCTGTATGCAGTAAATTTATTTATTTGGGTACTGCAATTCAAGATTTAAGATTAAATTTATAATTATGATTAGATCTAGAAATGCAGCGGGTCAGTTGGTAATGTAATGTTTGGTTGAAATATAAAATAACGGTTAACAAAACTTAGAAACCGACTTCAAAATAAAAACACAGAAAAGTCAAAAATCTCTCTCTCTTGCGGTGCCTAATCACTATTGAATGTTGGCTGTCAACTCCGCATATTCCTTTCTATTTCTTGCCAGGTTAAATAGCTCTTCTACCCTGGTGATTCCTGTCCATTCTCTTATTTTCCTGAGCCACGATTTCCTTCTTCTACCAACGTTTCGCTTTTCGTCTACTTTACCCATTACAATTGTTTGTAGAAGGCGATACTGAGGATGCCTAAGCATATGCCCTAGGAAAATGATTTTCCGTTTCTTAATGGTCAAGACTAGTTCTCGGGATTTTCGAACACGCTGTAAAACTTCGTCATTGGTGACTCTTTGTATCCAGCTGATCCTCAACATGCGACGGTAAAACCACATTTCTAGTGCCTCAAACCTCTTATGCATGTCTTCTTGGATAGTCCACATCCATAAAAGACTATAGGCCAGATGTAGCATTGGAGTATTCTTACTCGCAGTGTTATGTGTAGTTGTTTGCGGCATAGCACTTTTTTATCATAATTAAAGATGCACGGGCAATTTCTATCCGGTCAAAAATAACAAATTTTATCTATTGTATTCTCTTCAGAGTCGTTGCGTGGGTGCCTGTGTCGCTACCGGTCAGATAAAATTGCACCGACTCCAAAGAGAATAGAATAGATAGAATTTGTTATTTTTGACTTTTCAGTGTTTTTATTTTGAAGTCGGTTTCTAAGTTTTGTTTACCGTTATTTTATTTTTCAATTTTCAGTGGGAGTTACAGCAATAGCATGTAAATTCCAATACAATAACACAATCGCAATGAGTGTACTGTTGTCCGTTGAGTTTTATTTTTTTACTCCATACTCCGTTATCAGATCTTAACCAAATTTATATGGGACCACATAGCAGCTAAACTCTATCGAATGATTATTTTTCCAACAACGAATTGAGAACCTCCTCTTTATTGAAATCGTTTAAAAAGGATAGTACATTACAGAGCTGTCTACTCAATAACATATGAGAAAATAAACCCCCCGCCTTATGTTTGTGTCGTCGTGAACTTATCTAAGACAAAGTACACCTTAACATAATACACCTTAAGTAATGCAATTAGAACGCTTGCATCATATTGCAATGCAGCAAGTTAGAAATTCTGCTACAGATCGCACCCTTACTGTAAGCCCTTAAGGAGGTCCATTGATCATCATATTAGACAATTACTTGACCATAACGACGTTACGGTAGGTGACTCAAATATCCGGATAGCCTATAAAAGATTCGTCCGATTATTGTTAATTTGCTCCTAAGAATTGAAGAGTTCCGTAACTTTGTCATGGATCCCATAATCAGAACCTAGCCAAACTCTCATCGAAGTACCCTTGAAGTATATCCTTTCCAATAAAAAAGGAATTATCGAAATCGGTTGGCGTGATATTGAGTTCTTTGTCCATTTGTCGCGCACATATTAATGAAAATTTAAGACTTATATGGTTTTCTCATGGATGCCATTGTCAGAATTGGACTAAATTGAAATGGGACCACTCGGGAAGCACCAGCTTTCAATTAAAAAAAGAATCACAAGCTTATAATGAGACAATAGCAGAATGTCGTACAAGGAATGAAGGGTGCGGGCGGAGCCGGTAGCGATGCGGTAAAACCGACACAACTTCAAAGTACTATCATTTTTTCAATGGCGTAACGGTAAAATGAAATGATAAATGATTTATCAAAATGCATTATCTCAAATTTCTAAAAAATCACAGGTTTTTAAAATGCATTATGTGGTGTGAGCTTTTAAAGCAAATACGTGATGATTTGCTGTAAATAACAAAAACAAAAACTGTAGGTTCCCTAAACTTGCTGTAAGTAAACGAATGTAAAAATCACACGCCGCAGAAATAGCGTAGCGTAGCGTTAAGTTCTTAAATGGGAAGAAGTAAGTATTTGTAAAGCAAAAAATGCAGTCTTTCTTTTGCTGTAAGTAAAAAATGTCTAAAATGACTAGATTTTGGTCTACATACAGCATTTAATCTTGCTAAAAAATATATAAGTACGGGCGTTTTCAACGGCGTATGTAATTTTTTTTTCATCGTAGAGACACAGGATCCGGGCCATTCGATGCGGCTTTTTTTTCTGATTCTAATGGTAGTAAAAAGTAATTTTAGGTATTTTGTCTACTTACAGCAAATATGCTTTCCTACGTCGATATACACATGCAAGAATAACATATTCACTGTTAGGGTAGCATAGAGTAGGTATCAATATTTTTTGCAGAGTACATAACACTGGTATGGAATAAAGCAAAATGTAATTCACGATTGATGAAAAGTTTACCTATATATGTATGAGATTTTGTGAGAGTGAAATTGTACGTTCAAATTGTAGTTCTGGAGAGTAGCTACGTCTTAAACTTCTGTATACGTGGAGAGTACTAGTGTAAGTTGGTATATTTACAAAACTATACATAATATATTACAACCACGAACATTTATTAACACATACAGGCCTACATAGTAATATGATATTATATTTTCCATATTTTCCGGGTGTAATTTTTTGCTTCCGCATACATTATTGCGTAAACCTCAAAAGTGATGCGCATGAAAAATATCATAACGACATTTTTATGATACAATCTCTATGTAATGCTTTTCAACAGTTGCGTAGTTTTAGGAAATAAGCATTTTGGGCTATAGTGACCGATACTGAATACTGATTTAACAGCTGAAGGGAAAAACCAGTACACTTACATTTCACCAAACTTATCTCCGTCCTATGATTATGATAGGGGGCGAGCCTATCGCCATACCGAGCATAATTCCAGACTCCTGGCTGGTACTGAGGATTTCGTAATGAAAAAACCCAATATCACTTTTACCCAACCCAGGCCGGATCGGACCAGAGACCTCAGCGTTAGCCTCAGTCGTAACGCATACGCATACAACTGCGCCACCGAGGCAGTCATTTATAGGCCCATTTTACATAACCTCAAATGTTGCTGTTGTAACCACAACACATTACATTAATTATTATTATAGTAATTAAAGTTCTAGTCTAGTCAAAAAAAAGCATGATGCGCCAACCCCACTGCTGGTGGGATAAGGGCAGGTGGAAGAAGAAGAAGAATTAGAGTTCTAATCATTGTTGATGACCGCTCTGAAGTTAGTCGAGCACGGCGTAACAATTATTATTTTAAAATACTAAAGGATGACGTAGATTCATGGTATTATCAAATAAGTAAGTATGTTTATATAATCAAAAAGACTTTAACTTAAATTATTTTTTTCGTTGAACCATCAGTTAGCCATTAAAAATACATCAAAATGTATATGTTATTCAAATGAATAGAAACCTAGAACATTCTAGGTAACGAACCTTTGCAGATATACAAGAATTCATAAACTATATTTTTTCTCAAATAAATATTCTATGAAAAGATATAGATAAGTAGGCTTAAAAACCCTGAGTTTACCTATCCAAGCGCACCTTATTTATCTGAATATTCCTAAGGGGCTTGAATTTCCTACCGAACGTAATCGTAAGCAAGACCTCATTTCAAAAGTTAGAATACGTGTCACTCGATCACGTCGTACTATCTCAACAGATTTTGATTAAGTTTGTTAAATTGATATCTCAGTTTTGGATTAGCATAAATATCATTAAATCCATTGTATCTGGAATACGTATTTTCATAATAATTAATACATTTTAATAAATTATTATAAGGAAGATTAAGGTACTCCTATCCGCACCGCAGCATCCGCACGAGCCGCACTTTTTTTTATTGCATAGGCCGGCAAACGAGCAAGTGGGTCACCTGATGGTAAGTGATCTCCACCGCCCATGTCCGCCCACGATACCAAAAGAGTCATGGGCGCGTTGCCGACCATAATGGAAAGGGATAATTAAGGGATTGGGAAGGGGAGGGTGATTGGGGCCTCCGGATATCTCACTCACCATACGAAACGCAGCAGCAAGCTGCTACTTTACGCCGGTTTTCTGTGAGACAGTGGTAACGACCCGGAAGAGCCGGCCCATTCATGCTGTAGACAAAAGTATATACAGCGTGGCTCTACCACTCGTGACTAAAGGCCAAAGGGTGATGGGAGAGGTTTTCATATAGATTCCTCGTTGATTTAGATACGATCGGAAAATTCATGGTAGAGTCTCGTAGCTAAAGTACTTATTTATATTCTAACAATGAAATTTTAATCCATAATCCAATACCAAGCTGAATATAAATCCTTACTTAAAATCCATGCCATAATTTTGTAGATATTACGTCACAGCTACTATAGTCTCAGGTAAAAATATAACGAATCCTAACTAATATTATAAATGCGAAAGTGTGTTTGTTACGCTCTCACGCCTAGTCTATTTTTATGAGTTTTGGTACAGAGATAGGTGGGACCCAAGAGACGATTATAGGCTACTTTTTATCCCAGAAAACGCTGTTCACGCGACGCGGTAGGAGCCGCGAGCAAAAGCTACTCTCAAATAAATATTAGGAGTGTGAAGAAGCAACTAAGCAGGCCGGCATAATTCTGCCGATCTGCGATAGATTCAGTGTCTATCGTTGGTCGACAGTATTCATGGATTGCGCTATACTTACCATCAGGTGTAGCGTAGTCACTTTTCCGAGCCAGACTAAAAAAATAAAAAAAATAAAAAAATTACAGTCGTATAAAAAGTCGGTCATAATGGGGTTCAGCTGAAAATCAGTGCTGTATCTCAACAGCGTACACTGAGCTGGACCCCTTCTACCACATATAGTGTAGCAAATTTATACTTTATAAATGTATGTTTTATCATCTTGTTTTGTTGTACTATACGTTTGTTTATTTGTAGAAAAAATTAATGGTTTCAGAGACCACATCAATTATTTTATAGCATTAGAAACCTATTTTTAACGTGTCATTGACATTTTATTACTCTTTTATTTTTAGTTTTATTAAAACGACCAACTAACTATTATGCGGGTGCTCTCAATAGTCTTTTAAAAATAAAGCACCGAATTGTCCAGACCTTTTTTATGTAATGGCAACTGATTCCACTTAATCGAGGAATATTACTGCCATTGTCAAGGGGCCATTCATGGCATGTTTGGAAAGAGAAAATTAGAACGGTAATAACCATTGGAAAGACATAGACAAAAAAGGAAAGGAATAGTGATTGCGCCTTTATAGATATTGTGTATATGAAGTTTTAAATAAAAATAAATAATAAGATTGGGCCACCGGAAATCTCAAACACAGCCAGCAATCTCTCACTTCACGTCGGTTTTCTGCGAGACAGTGGTACGACCCTGATCAAACTGACCCATTCATGCTGTCGCGATTGGTGATGTCCGTCATTTTAGATCACACGAACGTTACCCAGTATTTACTCTAAAACTAAAAAAGCTAATATTTTGGAAAACGTAATTCAATGTTTCAAACAAAACATAAAAAAGGTACAATATGACTCTGTAGCAATAACGCCACCTGTCATTAACTTTGGTAACTATACGAAAGCAAGCCTGCTGAGAGCTCTTCGTGGCTTTAGCTTTCGTTTACACCAGTTGTTTCCATCATTTTCTAGCAGGTGGCGTTAGAAATAAATTCAGAATTGAACTGTTTTTACGCTTTGTTTTTATCCACATACATACGCACTCAGGCCTGTAATCCCCGAAGGGGTAGGCAGAGGTGTAACCAGTACACCCAAATTTCGCCGAGCGTATCTCCGTCCCTTAATGTGATACGAGGCGAGCCTATCGCCATACCGGGCACAAATTCCAGACTCCGGGCTGACCGGAAAAACCCGACACTTTACCCGACCCGGGGATCGAACCCGAGACCTCAGCGTTAGCTCAATCGTAACGCGTACGCATTACAACTGCGCCACCGAGATAGTCCAGCAATAATAATAATAAATTGGATATTAATTAATACAGATAATACAAACATAAATACAGTAACAAAACTAAGGCAGTCGTCGTAGTATGGCGCGAACCTAAAAAGACAAGACAAATCAAGCAAACCACAAGTACATACCTATTAGACTGTTTGCCAACGCCATCTATTAGTCGTTTCCAGAACTATTGTTAAAATAGCGCAGTAAATCTTCCGAGCACATTCATTAGCTAATACTTGCTCGCTGGATCGCTTCACCACTTGGCACATACAATAAGTGTCATGTCCAAACGTTTTATGAATAATGGCAGATTAGCGTGTCAATTCCTAGTCTTTTACTAGTGTTGACGTAGTTGCTGGCCTTATTTCGACCACTTGCTAGTTGCTTGTAACATTACTGGATAGAGACAGGCTAATTGTAATTTATTTTTTTGCAAAGATTGTGTAGAGGCTACTTATTCTCACAGACGCATATCTTTGTTTAAATTAATATTCATTAATATGAAAAAATAAATACGTCTATTTACTTTCTTTAATTATTTTAAAACTTATTGTTCAAAAAATTAAAAATTAAAATCAATAGCAGAAAATACTGTGCCACTCTCTGTACCACGTGCAGTTAAGGTAGGCTTATGGCCCACATATACTCTCAATCAAATTGTATAAATTACTAAAACGAAATAAAATCAAATTATTATCATCATTTTTTGAGTTAAGTTAATTCATTAAAATACCCATAAGCTTGGCGAAACGTGGGTGCAGCACTAGTCAGACCTCTGCCTACCCCTTCAGGGATAAAGGCGGGTGCTTATGTATAAATAAGCATAACAAAATGGTATGCGTTAGGTAATATTTAGGTACGTTTGCTTTAACTATACGTTTTTTGACGGTGTCGCTGGAAAAATAACTGCTAATTAATATTGAAACATGGATTGATATTGACAGCCTCCGTGGCACAGTGGGCGAGTAACCGGTTGTGAAGCGAGAGGCCACGGGTTCCATTCCCGCACCGAGACAAAATGTTTGTGTAAACCACAAATATTGTTGTTTCGGACCTGGGTATTTTCTCCCCAGAGGGACTGATGTCAGCAGGCAGCCGTTCTTAAAAACTATAAGCCAAATCTTTTTGTAACATGTGTTCAAAGCATGTTCCGCCGACCCCACTGCGAGTGGGGTAAGAGTTAGTGGAAGAAGAAGATTATTGAAACATGGATAGTTAATTAATGTGGTCTTAATGATACTGTTATGTTGATTTTTGGGAAAATAACCACACTTATATTTAAAATCCCAAGAAATCAAAATTTACAAAATACATTTTATATGTGGTAGAACTTTTATATGTTTAGACACTTTTGTCTACAGCTATGTGAAATCTGCCTACCCGTATTAGGCCAAAGCGGTGCACTAATTTCACCCAAAGTTTAGCGCCTTATAAATTTCTAAAAATCCTTTCTTAGCGGGCCCTACATTACGCAAACTATTATCGGACCAAATTTTACGATCCTAGCTTTAGTAGTTTTTGAGCACTCTACATAGATATGTAGTCTGGTGCAGTCTGAGAGCAAAGGCACCTTCGTCTTCTGAGGATGAAATACTGGCTCATCGATGCTGGACAATAAACGATAGACTGCTCTATACCCAAGTCAAGTCCGCGCCTTGCTGTTGCTAGATGTCATAACTGTGTGGCTCTCGCCTAAGTTCTAACCTCTCTCATTCCTAGAGAAAGCCCGTTCCCGGCAGTTGAACCTAACCCCTATTAAATAAGAACCTTCTATTGGATTAAAATAAACTTTCGAGTTAACACATAATGCAAGAAATTGTTTGGTATATAAATAAAACATTAGAACAACAGTAATATTTCAATGAACAAGTCTTTGTTGAAAATTATTTTTACGAGTGTTTAGCAGTTGAACTCGCGTGTCGACTCCTTAACTCCGAGGGTCACGAACGTGCTCTGATTTTTTAAATTATTAATATGTATTGAAATAATATTGAAGTTGCTTTTTGTTAGTTTTCAACAAGTCGAATTATATCGTGACTGCACTTTGTATTTTCCAACTACTGAGCATGAGCTCCCTCTACTACCTATAATGAGATGGGTTGGTAGACTTTTTTGGAGATCTCTCAAGTGTGCAGGTTTCCTCATGATCCTTTCTTTTACCGTCAAACAAGTTATAATTCAAAATGAATACACACAAAGTCAGAGATGTGTGCCCTGGGGGTTGGGTTAGCATAAACATCAGTCTCGTCAGTATGTTCCATTCCCTTGTCCAATAAATAAAAAAAATAAAAAAAACCGTTGTTCATCCTCAATCCAAAATCGTGCAATGATGGTATTTCAGACGGTTACTTATTACGATTCAAAAGATACGAAGTTTTTCAATTTATGACAGATAGACAAACTCTTTGGGTACAAACTCCTAAAAAGCGTTTTAATTGGTCAAAGGAAGTCGTTACGCGGTTATGAGAAGTACATGCGAGAACAATGATTATAGCGTTTCTAGGAATGACAAATAATCTGTGGTAGTGTCCATATTTTTTGTGTTTTGTATACAAAGCAATCTAGTCAAGTTTGAGGGAGCTGCCGAGAGCTTTTTCTAGAAGCTAATTACTTAAATAAAAATACGTGTTCACAGAGAGAGATGTGAATTTATTCTCCTTTAAATTACAGTACTTATTTCTATCCTTATTCACTATCCTATCTACTACTTACACAGCATCTGGGCGTTTATGCTTACAGGACGCTTTATCTCTATCGTGGGTGGCGCTAGGGTAACCATAACTATATTGATTCACTACTTATTATTTAATACAGAAAAGTCCTCACAGCGCATTTTTATTAGTGTTAATGACGAGATAAGCAGCTGATGCTGCTGATTCGTGACATCAATGACTGAGCTGATGGTAAATGACACACCTGACCATAAACATAAGCAACACCAATCAAAAGTCAGAACTTCTAATTATGATTGGCATTATGCATGACACTGGAGTGGACTGCGCTCGTCAACCCTATATATAAGATGTTAAGTTTCATCTTCCAGTTTCACTGCCTTCAAAATCTTTCAATGGAACACAACAGTGCTTTACGCACTTTTACCAGTTGTAAACTCTCCCGCTTCTTTCCCTTGCCGTGTTTAATTATCAACTACCGACCCACAATATTCGACAATTGCTAGTATGTCAGGATGGCCGAGCGGTCTAAGGCGCTGCGTTCAGGTCGCAGTCCACTTCTGTGGGCGTGGGTTCGAATCCCACTTCTGACACGATTACGTTTTGTTTATTGTTGCTTTTAGTATTTTGGGAGATCTATAAGATACAGTTGCAAGTCACTTTTCTCAAACGGTTACAGTGTAACAATAATACAGTCTCTCATACGACCCTTTTACCAATATGGAAATTATTATATTAGAGCAAAAAAAGGATAAAACAGACTGACTAAAAGAATCATCAAAATCGGTGCATAAATGTAAAAATTTAGGCTTTATTTCTTTAATCCCTAATTTTAATCCGCGCAAAAGTGGTTTATAATTTATTGAGGTGTAAAAATGCCCGTATTCGGTAAATAATTTTATTGTTTATATATTTCATTTTATAGCATAGGCCGGCAACGTGCAAGTAGGTCACCTGATGGCAAGTGATCACCGCCCATGTACGCCCACAATACCAAAAGAATCATGGGTGCGTTGCCGACCTTAAAGGAAATGGATAATTAAGGCATTGGGAAGGGGAGGGGATTTGGGCCTCCGGATATCTCACTCACCGTACGAGCAAGCTGCTAATTTACGTAAGTTTTTTGTGAGACAGTGGTAATGACCCGGACGACCCGGCCCATACATGCTGTAGTAAAAACTGTGTATAGCGTGGCTCTACCACTCAAAGTTTTTGAATCAAATATAAACAAATGGCCCTCTAATACATGTCTATACATAAGAGAAATCTGGAACAATAGGCACATTTATAGATATGACTATCTGTGGTCAGCTCGGTTTCCTGTCCTATATCTCCGTTTAGATACACTGTGGTTGAGAAAACGATGTGAAAGAGGACGTAGGGCCCAGATGATCAATGAATAAAAAATAAAAAGGCTCTTACGTACGCGTGTCGAGGCCGTAGAAGTTTGGTATGTCCTAAGGAGGTTCACGTGGGTACCATTTTTACTGGACATTTGTTTTTTTTAACCGTTTTCTTCTTAAAACAATCTTTATTGATCACTTAGTTATACAAAAAGGAGCTTATTAGTCTTATGATTGGTCAAAATGGAAAAAAAGTCACAAATAAGTTACACAAAACAAGTAACTATATTATGGTTTAGAAGTAGAAGTACTGTTTAATATTACAGTATGTAGAGCGTGTCTATTGTTATAGACCGCAAGCAATTTGTATACCATCGACTTAAGAAAAAATACTTTTTCTTAGGTCAATGTTGTATTTAATAAATTTCTGGCTCTTCAATAATGTGGAGACAGATTTTAATAATCAATAATAAATTGATTCGATTGATTGATTCGCGGGTTTGATTCCCGCAACCAGACAAATGTTTGTGTGATCCACAAATATTTGTTTCTGTTCTGGATGTTTTCTTCCCCGAGGAGTTGGTGTCAGCAGACGGCCAGTCGTTACAACTAGGTACAAGCCAAATATTTTTGTAACATGTGTTAAAAATCATGTTGTGCCGACCCCTCTGCGAGTGGGATAAGGGCAGGTGGAAAAAGAAGAATTTATTTGATGTTATTTATATAAGTAAATTTATCTATAATTAAATCTCATTTCATATCTAGGTATAGATCAAGAATGATCGACAAAAGATTTTTGATAAAAAATGTTTTGTCAGAAGTGGGATTCGAACCCACGCCCACAGAAGTGGACTGCGACCTGAACGCAGCGCCTTAGACCGCTCGGCCATCCTGACTTGAATCTAAATTTCGAAATATCGATATGGTTTATTAAATAACAATTTCATACTATATAGTATTTGACCACCAGATGAGGAACAAGTAATTACCAGTTCAAAATATTTAGAAAAACTGAATAGTTAGACTATCTAAAAATATTTGATCACATACATACGCACTTACGCCTGTAATCCCCGAAGCAGTAGGCAGAGGTGTAACTTGTTTCACCCACCCACATTTCACTAAGCTTTTTTCTGTCCCATTATGTGATCACCTATCGCCATACCGGGCACAATTTCCGATTCCGGGCTGATATTGAGCATTTCGTAATAGAAAAAACCCAATATCACTTTTACCCTACCCGGGATCGAGCCCGAGACCTCAGCATAGCAGTAGCAACGCGTACGCATTACAACTGCGCCACCGAGGCAAACAGTATTTGATTAATTATACAAAATATCATGCATTAGTACAGTCAAGGATAATAACTATGGTACATTACTCAGATTAAATAAATGCAATGTACCATTAAAGTAGTGTTTAAAAAAGTATACACCAAGGCTATGGTTAAGCATAAATTCTAAAGTAAATAAATAAAACGAATTATATTTTTAACATATCATTAATCATACCTACCTACCTAGCCATTAATCATATAAAATCAACATACATTAGGGGAAAATGGGCATACATTTTAACACTACGAGTATATGGGGCAGAATGAACAATAAAACCAGAAGTACATCACTTAAATATTCATTGTTCACAATTATAACATCAATTACTTTATATTTATATTATTTTATGTGTGAATATTCATAATTAATATATTTATTAAAATAAACAATTGTATGGCGCAGTGCGTTTACATTAAATATATTTTAATCACTTTTTTAAGCAATCTATTATATAAATACTGTCCCAGTAATGAGCACGAGCCTACTCTAACAATGATTAAAAAAATATTCCTTTAAAATTCTCGCAAATGTTTTAAAAATATATATTCTTAATATATTCTTTATATATTCTAATAAATATTCTTTCAAGTATGTAGGTTTCCTTACGACATTTTCTTCGCTATGTAAAGCGAGCGAAAATTAACAACGATTAGATACATAACGAAAGGTCAGAGGTTTTTTTACGAGAGAGTGGGCAAACGGGCAAAAGGGTCACGGTCTGATGGTAAGTGATCACCACCGCCCATGAACACCGTCAATACCAGAAGGCCAATTCTCGTAATTTTAAATGTTCAAAATATCATTCCGATCTAGTCTCAGCGTCAAGAAAGTTGCAAATGGCATTCTCTTAAACCAATAATCAACGTCAAAATGCACCTAGCATTATACCGTTTCGGCTTCAGTCAACTTTTATTCTACATTCAATCTCATTACGATCTATGTTCACATTTGATGTTGATTATTGGTTTAAGAGAATGCCATTTGCAACTTTCTTGACGCTGAGACTAGATCGGAATGATATTTTGATTATTTAAAATTACGAGAATTGGCCTCCAGAGGAATTATCGGTGCGTTGCCGGCCTTATGTATGTCCACGGGGCAATGGATTCGAAGCCGCAATATCAGTCTGTTTTTTTTACATTACCATTTTTTAAACCTCAGCATACCCTTTCAGCAAAACAAACCTGGCTTACGTGTATATGTTTGTATAAGGGAACCGCTAAGTATATTCTGACGAGAGGTAGTGGAAAAGACTGAGCGACAAAAGTTGGCACGAGATCAAAGTATGCGATAAGTGCTACAGTCTTTCAAAAATCATTATTTTTCAAGCATTCTGTTATATTTCACACGTACACGCTTTCTATTTCAGATATATTTTTAAATTCCATCCATTTGTACTTTCCACGAGGATTTTTTTTTTGCAAAGTCCATTATTGCAGAGTTAGTAGAGTATAGGAATCGGCCTCAATACGTCCAAGAACTATTTTTAAATGTAAATATCTTGTCAAAATAAAATTAAAGAAAACAATAAAAATCAATGTAACTTTAGTTGTGAATTAACCATTTAGGTACTTATAATGATATCATTATTTCTCAAAGATGTCAATTAAAATTATTGTTTATTTATTGTATAATATGCTGTACGCAGTTACTGTCCGTAAAAGTTTTTCTGTAGTCAGTAACGAAGCTTAAAACCTAGCTCTAATGTTTTCATAATAATTTAAAGATGAACCAAAATTCATAATATTTACAGGTACCTATTTGCATGCAAAAATATGTCCGTACGTGAGCGAAATTCTACCTTTGAGCGCTAAAATCCAGTTGGAAATGTAGATGAAGCCGCGAATAAAACGTAGTGGCCATACGTTTTGTTAAATTTTGGCAACCTCCGAAGCGAAGCTGTCTAAAAGCACGCTCTTCTCGTGTGTGGATAAATATTTTTATGATGCTCTTTATTAAGCACGATACAATCTTGTTTTAATATTTCTTCCCATCAGAATAATATGTGGATACAAGTTTTATGCTATAAGTAATCACCTTTTAGAAATATTGTCCAAGAAATTTTATTTGTATGATAAACAGAGAATCACAATTAAGCATTTTCTGAAATAGTGGTTTCAAATTTAAGGGCGATTAAACTATGATGCATAAGTATATGACGTTAGAAACTAAGGGAAGAGAATAGGGTAGTTTCCTATATTGAATTTTATACATTATTTTATAAGCAACAGAAAATGATACGCAAAAGAAACCCTTTTATTAAAACACAATCAAAATTGGTTCAGAAACGTGCCCGCAGTTATGACTTTAAATGTTGGTATGAGGAAAAGTGGGTGCGTAGTAGGGATATCTCACTATCTCGCTTGCACGCGTGCACTATAATGAACATTTTACACAGTGACGTCAAAGGTTGCATCGTCTGTCATTTGACAATTACCCCTTCTACAGGATTTGAATGGCTTCTATCTTATTTATTTTTGGTCCGATTTATAAAATTCTTTCTGCAATAGATTTTGAGTAACGTAACTTATTGATTTAAATAATAAAAAAAATCTAGTCAACTACCCTATTCAGAAGCATTCTGTCTTACTATAAAAAGTCTTTGCCTATGAAATTGCCGTTCTGTATGTAAAAAGTTAAAATAATATGTATTTTTTCTGTCTTTTTTATTTCTTTTAATCAAATTAGCTACCCATGCTATCGATGCATCTGCAGCGCAGTGACAATTTATCAACAGCCTTCTTGAAGAAATCGGCTGGAATAAAGGCAATAAAGTCTTCAAAGTCATTTTGTGCAGCCTCTCGGGTATTTCTCTCATCTTCAGATGAATTTATGAATCCTTTTTCATCTCTCCGCCATAAAGTTCTACAAATTCTAAGAAAAAGTAGAAGTAGGTAAACGCAAGATTTGGTAAGTACGGCGGATGACGGAGAGCTTCCAACCCCAGCGCTTGTAGCTGGGAGATCGTCTGTGGTGCAGTATATGCGCGTTGTCGTGCAGGAGCAGCAGAGACGAGCGATTGTCCAACGCTGGCTGCAGATGTGCGAACTTCTCCATCAAAATACAAAGAACACAATGAATGAAAAATGCCATTTTTTGGACAACAACAACTGCAAACAATTTAGCTTTGAAACGTACATAATAAAGATGATAAATAAATTATTCGGAGAAAATATTACTATGGATCTTAAGAGAACAGATTTTTATTTAATAACATTTACCTCTATACATAGAGCATGATATAACAAAACATATTTTAAATGAATATAAAGTGTTGGCACAATTATTTAATAAATTGCTAATTTATACAACCTAATTCTAATTAATTATAACAATTAATTTCGGCCCAAACTCCTCAATTCCCGCGAATTGTTGCGGTTACCATTCAATATAAATTGAAGTCGTACAGTCGAGTTATATGCATAGCCATTAGCTACCTTGTGTCGCTGTGAACGTTATTTTTTTTACAAAATGTCTGGTGATCAAGCGAGCGATCCCGCCGTGGACAATTTACGGAATTACCTGAGGATCCGCAGCGTACATCCCAATGTTAATTACGGTAACATAATTGTATTAACTGGCTTGGAAACATTGCTTGTCTGTAACACGTGGGACTATAATTGGGCAGCTGATTGAACTGATTAGCGTTAGTATTAATGAGAGATAACGTAACATAAGCTTACGCCTGTATCACCGAACAAGGTTTTGCAGAGGCATTAGAGCAGTGGGTCACCTGATGTTAAATGGTCTTTACTGCATGTAAACACCCACAATACAAGAAGAATTATGGGTGCATTATCGACCTTAAAGAAAGGTATGGGAGTAGTGTTGAGAAGAACGCGATTTTTAAATGAGTTTGTAAGAGTAGCCTCTTTTTTTAATGACCCAGTACAAGGTACCACTTCAAATGAAGCGAGGCGTCTTGAAGCTTACTCGTCTGTTCTCATTCTTTCACGCACGCAACCCGCGTCTTGGGAATAGTAACAGAGTAACATAAATTTTTAAGTGGTACATGCAAAAAAATTGAGCCGCTCTTACATTATATCGTCATGTTGGGGATAAATGGGAGTTAAGAAGGGAAGGGGGATTTGAACCTCCGGATATGAATCGCAACAGCACCCCTCCACTTCACGCTACTCCATTAACGTCTAAACACATAGCAAGATGTAGAAAAAGAAACCAATCTGTCTACATAAACATATAGGGCCTTAAAACATTACTTAAGCATTGCATTGATTAGTTAAACACTCTTCTGCCATTTTCTGTCAACGCGATTTATAAAGTGGCTAGAAAAAGACGAAAACAGTGTTTAATTATGCAATGCTTACGAAACTTTATAAATAAGGCCCATAATTCTAATGAGATATTGTACTCGTATGCGACTGCCTAATTAATTGTTTTTACTCGCGTCACGCGTCAGTCGATAATGACAAGTGCGCTTTGTCTGAAATTGTATGGAAATCGCGGTATGCTGGATCAGAATCTGACCCAAATACCTTAAATAGTACCTATACAATTACATGCCAAGAGGACTGTCATGTTTGTTTTTTATTTGCTTGAGTGACGCAACAATCAAGTCGCTCGGCTGAAGGCCAGCGCAACGACTGCCGATAAACAGAAGCAACACCACACAGAACTTTGAATTACAAACCACTGCATGGCATTGGACTACGCTCGTCCCCCCGAGACAAGATGTTACGTCTCATTATGCCCAGTAATTTCATTGGCTTCATGTCCTTCAAACCGGAACACAATAGTACTTACACACTGCTGCTTGGCGGCAGAAATAGACAAAGCGGTAGTACCAATCCAAACGGCCTGTCGCATATGAGGACCTACCACCACCTAGTAAATGAGTAAATGTGTGGCGCGGACTCCTGTCTTAGTACATTATTTTTTACAAATCTTTGTTTCGGGTGTGGGTGTTGTGGGACCGCAAGTCGCTCGTAGTTCGTGATTCCCACGATACTCGTACAAGTGAACCTAGTGTGGGGAACTATGTGTATGACTGTTGGGTGAATTTATTTTATTTATTTCACTTAAGTGTTTCCTTCGCATTTTTCTAGATGGATGCATCGAATACCTCAAGAACCAAGCCAAGAGCCTTGGTTTGCCGGTACAAGTGTTTGAATGTATTCCCAAGAAACCGATTGTAGTGATAACCTGGGTTGGGGAGCAGCCTAACCTACCCAGCATAATGTTAAATTCCCACATGGATGTTGTACCAGTATTCGAGGTAATTTTATACAACATTTATTTTTTATTTTTCTTTTATGGCATAGGCCGGCAAACGAGCAAGTGGGTCACCTGATGGTAAGTGATCTCCACCGCCATGGTCCTGGGTGCGTTGCCTACCTTAAAGGAAAGGGATAATTAAGGGATTGGGAAGGGGAGGTGGTTTGGGCCTCCGGATATCTCAGTTACCGCACGAAACGCAGCAGCAAGCTGCTACTTTACGCCGGTTTTCTGTGAGACAGTGGTAATGACCCGGACGAGCCGGCCCATGCATGCTGTAGACAAAAGTGTGTATAACATAAGCTCACACCTATATCCCCGCAGGAGTAAGCAGAACTGCAACGAGTGCACCCACGATTTGATAAGCTTATTTCCCTACCTTAATAGGGTAAGAAATATCAGTATTTGAATTTACATTTATATACTCGTACATACGCACTTACGCCAGTATTCCCCGAAGGGGTAGGCAGAGGTGTAACATGTAACCCATTTCGCTGAGCTTATTTCCATCCCATAATGTAATAGAAGGCGAGCCTATCGCCATACTGTGCACAATTCCAGACTCCGAGTTGATATTATTGGTGATCTAAAAACCCAATATCAGTTTTACCCGAGACCTCAGCACAGTGAATGTGTTTATTTAAAATTTGCAGGAAAGTTGGACCCATCCCCCATTCGCAGCGGAAATACAGGACGGGTATATCTACGGCCGCGGTGTTCAGGACATGAAGTCCGTCGCAGTTCAGTACATTGAAGCCGTGAGGAGATTGAAGAGTCAGGGCATCAAACTGAAGAGGACTATTCATCTGTCTTTTGTTCCTGGTATGGTTATTTCTTACTTTTATATCGATAGTGTGACACAGTTCGCGAGGAGCCGACTGTGAAACGAGAGGCCGCTGGTTCAATCCCCTCACCGAGACAAATGTTTGTGTGCCTCACAAATATTTGTTTTGGGTTTGATTGTTGAGAGACCGACTCTCTTGTAGTTCGTGATACCCACGACACTAGATAAGGATATATCACTGTGGGGTCAGGAATATGTTTCATTGTTGGATTCCTTTAAAAAACCTTTTATTAACATTAGCGTTTGCTCGTCCCTCGTAGCCCCGAGAGCATACACCTCTGACTTTTGTAAGTTACGTGTGTATTAATAGTTAATTATCACTTGCTTTAACGGTGAAGGCAACATCGTGAGGAAACCTGCATACCTGAGAAGTTCTGCATAAGAATTTCGAAGGTATGTGAAGTCTGCTAACCCGCATTAGGCGAGCGTGGTGGACTAAGGCCTAGCCCCGCTCATTCAGTAGAGGAGGCCCGTGCCCAGCAGTGGGACATATATAATACAGGGCTAGTATCGTTTGCTCGTGACTCCGTACGCGTGCACGGCCTTTTCCGGGATAAAAAGTAGCCTATGTGTTATCTCCCTCGCACGCTTGCGCTGCTCTATGACGATCGTATAGGTTGATGTCATCGTATATGGCGGGCATCTTTTTATTGTTATTCACAGTAATGCCCTCCGCCAGATTTTAATAGCCTATAAAAAATATTTTTGAAGGAATTAATAAAACTGTTTTGATTATGAATTAAAGGCAATGTAAGCTATTGATTAAAATCATAAAAAATACATGCGTCAAATCTATTCTGTACAGGAGCTTTCAATATAATTTCATACTGTATAGCGGAAGTTCGCTATCGCCTGACTCGCGTCACGCGTCGCGGTCTCCCTGTCTCGGTCGCGACACTCGTACCTCGAAAGGTGTCTTACGTAGTGCAAAGTAAAAACTCGGATCTGTTGATTAATCAGATCAAATGATTAGAAGTCTGTCTACTTCGTTTCTACGGTGTCCTCATTAATTTTATCCAAAGAACTGTTCTAGAGTTCTGTTCTGTGGTAGAGTTATGCTGGAGGGTTTCGTCTACAGCATGAATAAGTCGACAGGACTTTGGTGATACAAATAAAATAGAAAAACGATATTTTGTAATAATTGCCCTTGCTATATGCCTGCTGCTTCTGTAAGCAAAATATTACACTATTTTATAAAGTATATAAAAACAAAAACAATTGTTTATAATTATGAATGCAAGTATACCTTCAAGCTCGATATAAAAGTGCGTCTCTACTTGTGCCATTTTGCCGCACTGAAGCGTGACTGTGACAAAAACGCATGACAAACTCTCAAGTATAAACGGTTATTAAATGTTACAATCTAATGTCAGAACCGATTCGCTCCGAGACCACTTAACATTTCACCGTGATATGTCATTTAAGGTTTTATTATTTTAACGATCCTAAATCTAGATTTACCTCTAAACTTATCTACTTATGTGAAATTGTCATACGATTTGACGTTTCTTAAACAGGTTTAATGGGTTAAACTCGATTTAGGATCGTCGTGCAAGTAGGTCTAATTCAAGTAAAATGTTACGACACCCGTCCACGTAGCGTAACAAGTTGGTACGTGTGACAATCACGGTGTGGTGAAATGTCACACAAGCGTGGACGACCTTTATGTCTCTGATAACTCGGTTATAATACACATAGATAATAAGTTTTATTGATTTCATAATTGGCAAATGAACAACTGGTTCAGCATTAATCAATACGTGCAGTTCCTTTTTAATCAATATTCGAAGGCAGTTCTTTTATATCCATCGCTCGATATAATAGTCAAAAGGGTTGTTAGCAATTTTTGATGGTTAGTATTTCAATCAGCATTATTGTTTCTTCTTACTACTTATGTCTTACTGTCTACTTACTTACTTATGTCTGGTATGGCGATAGGCTCTTCCCCTATCACATAGGCTCGGCGAAATGTGGGTACAGTAGTTGAACCTCTGCCTAACCCTTCGAGTATATAAGCTAATATTATGTTATAATTATTTTAAGTTAAAAACTTCAGAAACTGATATTTTTCTAGATGGTAGTTGCCACGTATGCGTGAGGCCATCTGGATTGATATACCACCGCTTATTATTCCTGATGCCAAACATTAACGTGTAAGCACTGTTGTGTTTCTGTTTATATTGAAGTCAGTGAAATTACTAGACATTATGAAACTTATATCTCGGGCTGACGAGCTCAGCCCAGTGCTATGCAGTGTTCTGTAATTCAAAGGTTTGTGTGGTGTTGCTTCTGTTTATAGGCAGACGTGGCGCTTACTACTAGGTGAGTGACATGCTTGTTGCGTCATTCAAGATAGTTATAAAAAAACTGACGGAGCCAGCGCTTTCATGCTAAAGACAAAATTGTATAAATGATTGACTACATTTGTTGTGATGTGCTCAAAATATCATATTATGTTTAGGTATAGCGCCATCTATTACGTAACAAGTGTCAACTGTAAGCTGTATAGTTTTCTTTCATTGCGTATGATGTATTTATAAAAATTCAATAAACTTCCTTCCTTCCGTCTTAGCAGCACAGTACGCGTGGTTTATTGCATTTCCATAATTATAAAATTAAATTATAACAGAAAAAAGGTATCGATGAAGTATTACCATGGTAATTAGTTAAATTACGCCCAATTCCCGCAGCCATTACGTGACTTCCAGCAATAGTGATCAAAACAATATACTTTCTACAAATAAGGAAGTTATATACTATTATAATTATTTTGTGGGTCACGACAACCCATGCTAATGCTGTTTTAACAACCGTTTAAACCGCCGACGTCAATTTGAAAAACACCAGTAACTTTTAAACTAATGGCCAGCGGCGGCTTTCTTTAGACACACCAAAGACCTATCCGGATTATACCAGTTTCTTTATTTCTATACCAGGCAGTGACATGGTTCGTGTTCGTACTAAGATGCATCCACTTTGTCCATCCTGAGCATCTGTAATGAGACCATTGGTTCTCATGTCCCCCTCTAATATACGTCAAGCCTGCGCTTCTTGGCCGTCCGCGGAATCGTACCTACTCCTAGAACAATCTGGTACTGGCTGACCAATGTACTCCTGTGGTTTCATTCGCAATCTATTTGATTTGATGAAACCAGCTTCCAAATTAAATAAAACGCTTTCAAATCAATCAATTTGTTTAGGCGCTACGATGCAACATATGTATGTAAATAGATAGACGAATTCAGAATGTTTGTACGAAGTAGGTAAGTAGCTCCTTATCCATATAACTAACTAGCATTTACCCGCGGCTCCGCCCCCGTAAAAGTCTTTTTCTGGGATAAAAGTTGCCTATGTTCTAATTCATGTCTTGATCTACCTGTATGCCAAATTTTACCCAACTCCATTCAGCCGTTAAGGTGTGATTGATCTACAAACATACAAAAATTCAACACCCCCCTCCTCTTCCTTTCGCGAGTTGAATTTTACAAATACATATATGAAACACGTGTCATATTTGAAGTAATATTTGTACTCAATTTCACAGTCGTTTTTCTTTTCATAGAAAAGTTGCTTACAACGTAAAAACCCTTCTTTTACCCCCTTAAAATCGGAATTTCCAAAAATCCGTTCTTGGCTGACGTCTACATTACACAAACTATCATCTAACCAAATTTCATGATCCCAGCTTCAGTAGTTTTTGAGAAATCGTGATGAATCAGTGAGTCAGTGGTATTTCGCTTTTATATATATTGCTTTTATTATAGATATTGCTAGAATATCAAAAAGCCTCATTGTTCGAGGAACAGCGCATTAAAGCTGAGAACTGCAATCACAATTTGTGTTTTTATTCTAAAAATCACACATGAATTGCCCGGGATTGGAATTTATACCCGATATGGCGTCAGACTTACCCCCAATCACATTATAGGACGGAAATAAGCTCTGCGAAACATGAGTGCACCTCTGCGTACCCTTTCAGGGATAAAGGCGAGAACTTATGTATGTATCAAAATTTAGCATAAAGTAGGCTCTGTAAACCCGAAAGAAAAACATATTAATATAATTTTAAAAACTACAATCGACTAGCGAAATACATGAGATAAAAAAACATACGTAAAAATTAAAAACCATATGATAGGAATTGAGGTCCCAAAAACATTACACGGACCTATACCTACATTCACTTTGTCACGCGAAATGTCCCTCAGGCAACGTAACACATTTACTTTAATTTAGATTATAATGTAACACAAGCTGTAGCTTTTACTGTTGGATGGGAGCCAAACCTCTTCAATCTTTCCAGCATACTGAACAAGTGTTCCTTAAAGAGTTGATGGCTTAACTTCAACTGTTTTAACTTAGACAATTTAATTCATTTATAATTGCCAATTATACTAGTAAAGTACCAATATGCCATTCAGCTTAAATAATATACAGCGATAGCTCAGTGAGGATAGCCGAAAGTTGTGAGATCAAAACCAGCCCCCAGAGCACGCACCTCGTACTTTTCTAAGTTACGTGTGTATTCATTGTTAATTATCGCTCGCTTCAACGGTGAAGGCAACATTGTGAGGACACCTGCATACCTGAGAATTCTATCAACTCTCATTAGACCAGACCGAATCCCTTTCATTAGTAAACGAGGCCCGTGTCCAATAGTGACACAATATAATACAGGGCTGACAAATAAGAACTACTAAGTGTCTTATAGATCCTGCATTTTTTTTTGTGGTAATGACGGGACGAGCAGGTCACTCGCCTAATGGTAAGTCACGTCACGCCTACTCATAAACAGAAACAACACAACACATAACTTTGAATTACAAAGTACTGCATGGCACTCGACTGTGCTCTTCACCCCGAGACATAGGATGTTAAGTCTGATAATGCCCAGTAATTTGACTGGCTTCAAAGTCAACCCGGAACACAACAGTGCTTACACTGTGCTTGAAAGAAAGAAATAGACAAAGTGCCTACCAAGACGGCCTCTCGGTTACGATGGACCTACGACCCATAAAATTGTGTAGTTTTACATACAAGATTCTTGTGTTTTTAGGCATGTGTTTATTGTAAAGTCCAAAACAAATTCCTTATTCAACAGATGAAGAGATCGGTGGTCGTACGGGGATGGCAGAGTTCGTGAAGACAGACGCCTTTAAGAATCTGAACGTTGGTTTCGCTTTAGACGAGGGCATTGCCTGCGCTTCTGATGATTACCTGGTATTCTACGGGGAGCGGACTATTTGGCGTAAGTTTTTTTAGCATGTTGTAAATAAAGATAGTGATAAAAAATAAGTTTAACAAAACTTAAAAACCCGATATCAAATTGTATTTTTATTTTTCTTATTAGCTTGAGTGGCGACACAAGCAGGTCGCTCGCCTGATGGTAAGCGCCACACCTGCTTATAAACAGAAACAACACTACACAAACTTTAAATTACAAAGCACTGCATGGCATTGGACTGCGCTCGTCACCCCGAGTCAAAAGATGTTTAATCTCATAATGCTCAGTAACATCACTGGGTGCAATGTCCTTCAAACTGGAACACAACAGTGCTTAAACACTGCTGCTTGGCGGCAGAAATAGACAAAGCGGTAGTACCAACACAGACGGCCTCCCACATACGAGGGGCCACCTTGTAAAATGTCACATTACACTTAAATGTCATAATAACAACGGTTTTTTACATGAATAGTAAAGCGGACTTTTCATAAACGATGCCCGTGCACATACCGGTCAACTGAATACAAATTGATTCCTGTAAGATATACCACTTACATAAATTGTAGAGGTATAACATGTGCAGAACGATCTGGCTTACAAACCAACTTTGCAATACAATATTTACATATCCAAAATTCCCGCGACAACTTAAATCAATACATGCACCGTGAAACCGTACGATTATTGTGGAATCATCAGTTTGAGTATTGGCCGCGCGGCCGCATTAATAAATCAGTATATTTACAGAAATCTGTTACACCACGCCTGCTCATTAGCAGTAGCTTATCATTTTATGATACTTAGCATAAGTTTAATATACATATTATCACTTGATTTTGGTTATAATTTCCTAGCAATACAAGAGCGCTGAAAAACGCTTAAAACGTATATAACTGAGGAAAACGAGCTGTAAAGTCTCCGTAAGTAATGAACCGATTTGAATGATTTACAGACGTGAATATTTTTTGCCCTGGGAAATCCGGCCACGGGTCTCTACTACTCCCGGACAATTGTGGCGAAAAGGTATGTCTGACGCTATTCATAGAAAAAGATTAACTGTTTTAATGTTAGTCAGATTAGGCTTATCTCGACTTATACTTTTAATTTTACTTTTTTATTAGCTTGAGTGATGAAACGAGCGGGTCGCTCGCCTGATGGTTTGCGTCACGCCTGCACATAAACAGAAACAATACCACACAGAACTTTACAAAGCACTGCATGGCATTGAAATGCGCTCGTCACCCCGAGACATATAATATTAAGTCTGATAATGCCCAGTAAAAAGTACTTTAAAAATTACTCAGGCGACATTACGTTTAATATTTTAATGTGAGGAATTATTGTAATGAATTTTTTGATACGAAATAAATATTTGTATTTGTATTTAATTGAAAATATTTGGTTAAATATTAACAACAAATGAGGAGTGTAGGTGGGCCACCAACATCTTAGGTCCAAAGCAAACCTGCACACGTTGCGGGTTGTAGGGCAGCCCGCTCATACGGCGCGGCGCGGCGGGTCGTCCCATATAATCTCAAGTCCCACATAATGCCAAATCACAACGGGAAGGTGACCCTAGCATTGAGCCTGAATAAGCCCAGGCAGAAAGAAAGATTAACAACAAATGAGTTCCTGACGTTCTCTATATTAAGACGCTACTGTTTTATTATATGCTTAAACAAGAGGAAAATCGGTATTTAATTCCAAGCCAAGTATTCATTTACGTCACTTGAGTCGGTACTAAAAATCTTGTATGAAAATCGTTATAAATGTCTTTAGGCTTGGCAATTAAGATTGGAATGGGAGGACGAAAAATCGCTTCTCCCGACGCGGCGTCGCAGCAGCAATTACTGAGAAAAGTACTGATTCATTGCGGTGACGCACAATTTTACTGTCTTTTGATATTTAATCTACTAATAATAATATTTGTAATTTATTCCTTTTACGAGATAAAATAACCTTAGTTATTGATCCTTCCTATCACTAAATATAGTTTGTTTTAATTTTAATCTGTTAAAGTGTCTTTAAGTACTAATGCCGTAAACCGGCGTAAAGTAGCAGCTTGCTGCTGCGTTTCGTACGGTGAGTGAGATATCCGGAGGCCCAAACCCTCTCCCCTTCCCAATTCCTTAATTATCCCTTTCCTTTAAGGTCGGCAACGCACCCATGACTCTTTTGGTATTGTGGGCGTACATGGGCGGTGGAGATAATTTACCATCAGGTGATCCACTTGCTCGTTTGCGGGCCTATGCCATAAATAGGCTATTAGAATAATTTCTATAGATAGAGTTGAACGAGTAGATTTCGTATAATACCACCTAGACCATCTCAGATAATTTAATGACTCTTATAATAATATGAAATAAATTGAACCAAAAACACATCAGAAACTAACCTCTTCATCTATCTGTCGTCCTGGTTCATCCTAGTTTCACCTTCCTGCTTTGTAGAGTTCCGTACTTTGTAGAGTAGCGTACTTTTTTGAGTAGCGTTCTAAGCCTGCACCCGTTTGACCGACTGTTGTCTGAATTGTTTCTAAGAAATTGCTAGATAGTATGTAAATTACATATGGAGTTATATTATATATGGATCTTGTGGAGACTAAGCGGAATTTCCTTGTATTCCGGCGTTTTTGCTATACCTACTACGAGAATAAACTTTGACAGCTCGCGTGATAGGACCCAGTAATAAGATCCGTGCATTTCATTTGGCTTCTCCAGTTGTAAATACCCTTACACTTAAGGTTAAGAAGTATTCTTAAAACCTTTTTTCCCAATGGGAAAACCCAGATTACGGATACCTTCCCAAATCCGGAGGAGGAGGGGTGCATATGCCGGTCTAACCAGCATTTTGAGCCAGTTGTCTGAATGACCGCTGGGTAGGGTCCATAATCAGAAACCCTATACCAATTAAAACCCCGCGGCGGCCTTCTATGACGCAAGTGGGACGGTCCTGCGGGATCCTGAGTATACTCTGAAATGCTGCTGGAACCGCCTCTACGCTGTGGCCTTGTGGATCGTCTCCTAAGCGCCGCAGGAACCCCTCACAATATAGACTTCTTTCGACGTCTCCAGCAACATGATATTTCACACTGCCGTCCATCTCAGGGGAGTATTCTTTAAACATTACTAAACCATGAGAAATAATAATCTTACTAGTTAACTTATTTATTTACAGTCTCCTAATAATCAATTTAGAATTATAATCCGATAGTATCTTCCAGTTATCGAACATTGTTAGTGTTCGCGGAGAGTGTTAATTTATTGGCCATAACTACGTCACACTGGCCACTGGCTGGCTGCCAGGACTCTGCACAGTAAATATTTCATGAAGAGGATTCCAATAATTTTTAATGAATTGGTCGTTCTATTGCGGAAAAATTATACCAAATATGTTTAATTTTGACATTACCTTTTGTAGCAAAGAGCGTCAATTACTGTCATGCCTATCTATAGACAGTAACAAGACCTGGCACTGGACTGCACTCGTCATCTGAGACAGAAGATGTTAATATCCATGATTAAATTAAATAGCCAATGCTCAATAATTTCATTGGTTGCAATGTTTCTTAAACCGAAACACAATAGTGTTTTCACACTGCTGCTAGGCGGCATAAATAGACCAAGTGGTAGTACCTACTCAGACAGCCTTTCGCCTATGAGGAACCTATCACTTATAAAAGTAATTTTGTAAGATAAAATAACTATTCTATTTTGCACAGTGTAGGTAGGGTATATAATAAGTGGCAATTTATCGATGCCTTATTGAAAGAATCGACTGGACGGGAGGCAACAAATTCTGCGCTAGCAAAGAAGCATCGATAGCATGAGTACTTTAATTAATAGAAATAAAAAAGATGGAAACAGTTCTTTAACTTTTTTCATAGCAGGTATAGAACGGCAATTCCATAGGTAAATACTTATAGAAGACTTATGTCAAAATGTATTTCATTTAAAAAGGCCGTGGCCGTCTGATGCTCAGGAATAAGACCCTATTATCAGATAGTACAAGAGATGAGTTATAATTAGATTGAACTAGAATTGAACCAGCCTTCATTACCACACTATCAAATAAGCCCCGAAAGCAGAAATAAAACAAATAAATCTAGAAAGCTTCAATCCTAGGAGCGCGGCTTTTACAACGTAAGATAGTATTTATTGCAGCGGAGCTAAATGAACAATGCCCTCTTTTAATTTACGCTGACCTTAGATCGTAGAAGTGAATTTTTGGTTTTATTACCTTCTGAATATTATGTGATTTAGTCTTCGTTTTAGTATTGAATTTTATAGCCAATACATGGACATAAAAAATATATTTTAGCGAGGACGCCCGATTCACGATAGTTTTACGACGGAAGCGTAGTCACTGATATGAACGACGGCAGAAATATTGTGTGCGCCTTACAATTTTATGTTTTTTGATAAAGTATTATTTTTCTTACTTCTTTTTTTACATTGCTAAGTATTATTTTCTTAGTTATCCCTCTTATTTTTAAATATGCTATCCGTCGATCCAAGTGATGAAATTAAAAGCACAAGGAAATTTTTAATGTAACATTAACTTTTCGAGACGACCTATACCTCAGTCTCTCCTGTGACCACGAAGCCCGAAAAGCTTTCGAAACGTCGGGACTAAAATAAAATAAAACCGCGATGAAATCCATATAAATAAGTTTTATTTCAATGTTTAATATTCGCGTAAACATAAGAAAACACAAAGAAATTTGACAGTAGTTGTTTTTTACAGTTACGATACATGATCAACAAATTCATGGATCTCCGCGCGCAATCTAAAAAGAAACTGGCTGACAACCCTGAATTAACCATTGGCGATGTTACCAGCATCAACTTCACTATGGTGTCGGTAAGTATAAGGATTGCAGGCGTGAGTGCGTATGTATGTATAAATCATTCTTATAGGTACAATTCCCAAGATTCATGTAATATAGACATACCAAAAAAAATGTCTTCTCGCTGCGATGACTGCGCTTGTCTATTTATTTTTTACGAACATTTGAATATTTTGCAAGGAAATGTGAGCCATTTCTCTACGTGAAGTTTTCAGATAGGATTTTGAAGAAACGAATAATACCCAAATGGTTGACAATATTTAGGTCCGCTTGAATTTTAATAATATTATTAATAATTTATTTTAATACGAGGTTCGACTACGATTTCAAATACAATAAAATGAAATTGATTAATGCATAGCATCGGAGTGATCTTGAAAATGTTGAAGGTTTTTCTTAGATATATCAATTAATACTGAAATAAATTTTAATTTTGCCCCGTTAACATTCTAATTACCTAAATACTCTATCTATAAAATTTTCAAACCAAAAATACTCAATAACGTGGCTTTTATCACTAATTAAGGGGAAATTTGGGATATTTTTAATGATATACGAAACTTATATGACAATTATGTTCAATTAACATTCTTCTATATACATACGCTGTATTTTCTGCGTTGTTAAAAGTTCATTAAATTCATTACGTGACACTCGGAGTTCATTGACCTCCTGCTTTTTTAAATCAGTTTTTCCAGTTTTATGTTTTATATAATGGTTATTATAAACAAATCAGGGGATCATATATTGCGAATATTTCCGTCCTGTATTGCCAACAACAAATGGAATTTGTTTTGCAGGGTGGCCTCCAAAACAACATTATCCCCGAGAGTATGAGTGCCAGTTTCGACTTGCGCCTTGCTCTTAGCGTTGACTTGAAATCCTTCGAAGAAATGGTAAGTAAATATTATTTTGTAACCTCAATGGTAGGCAGATGTTCACAAGCCATACTTGTACTAGAAATATAATTAAATAAATGTGTAAGTACTTCGATTTCTTATACTGAATTATTTTGTTAGATACTTATCAATTACACCAATTAAAATAAAGAAAGTTTAAAAATGAACAGATACTTGTTTACATATCTGAACCAGGTATTGCGATTATGTTTTAGAGTTATTTCTGGGAAATGACAGATTTATCTGTATATTTATTATAAAGACGACCTATTCGTAAGTCGTAATATCTGTATTCATAATTACTATTTTAATTGTAGAATAGTTAGCATTCAACTAAAAATCTCGGAACACTAATAACTACTTCAGTAAAACTGGCTTATAAGGGTAAAATACGAGCAAAGATAACGAAAGTACTTCTATAATTACACTAATTTTAAACTGTACGGCACGGACACCAAATTCATTATACCTATTTTATATGAATTAAGTATGTCGTCTGATAACAGATAAACGTAGCCCGATATAAACATAAAAAAATGCATTTACCTATTTCAAAATCATTCAACCTCTAATTCAAAGGGGAAAAAACGGTCAAGACTATGGCGTAAATCACCCAAAGAAGAAGCAAGACATAAGACGAGGCGAGGAGGCGATTTTCCTTTAAAGGATTTCTATATATATATATATACTATTTTTTTACTCCTGTGTTTCTCTGTCTTGAAGGTGATGAGTCTCTGTCGAGTGTGATGTTTCAATGTGGTGAGGGCCGGCGAGAGGGCAGAGATTCGCTATTTGATACGAAATCTCACCCTTTCGCCGGTATGTAAAGTGTTAGGGTTTCGTGTCATGTGTGTGTAAAGTGTGCTGTGTGGAAATGTATATAAAATATAAGGTATAATCATAATATCGTACCAAATAAAGCAAGGTCAAAAATTGCAGAGCACTCGTGACGAAACGTCGTCGCGGTTCCGCATCTATCTCGTCTTTATGTCTTGCATCTTATCTTTGAGCTTTGCTCCTAAATTGCCTTTCACCGTTTTTTAACATCAATAATATTATAAGCTGATACACAAAACGAACAAGCTAACCCCTGTCACTTTATAACAACTCTCGTGAAACGGGCAGGGAGCAAAGATGCACAGGACTAAGCATTTAATATAACACTGACGCTCCACAAACACAATTTGTAAACAAATATGAAGTAAATATCATAACTATTATTTTAATATGCTCTGCAATATTACGAGTAGTAACACAAAAAATGCATTGTGAACACTAGAAAATAACGGAACAAATTTTGTCGGTTTCAGTTGGGAGTTCATTCTGCAACACTTCGCGGAAACTTATGTAGTTGAAATAATTTTATAAAAGAAAATGGTTTTAACTTTTATTAATCTTTTCTGCGCCTTTTCTTATTTATTGGAATATTATCTGTAATTTTAAATTAAAACTCTGTCTAGGATTATCGCAATCTCTCGTCATGTCATTATGGAAGGCGTAGACTTAAAATTCGGAATAGAGATAATTGAATTAATAATTACTATTCAATTAAAGAAGGGACCAAATAGACATGTGTTTCCTTTCTCGCCTATCTATTAAAACACAGAGTTAAATAAAAAAAAAATTGTAATTTCGGGTCTTTCTCTTCTTTCAAATTGCCTTACCCTTTTTACTTGGTACTTCCAATACTCTATCGCCATTCTTGACGATTGTTCGTCATATCTGATGCTAAGCCTTTACTTATTGGGTCGTTCTTGATAGTCGAAGTCCAGTTTATTGGTGGCCGGTCTCTTACCTTTTTGCCCTCTGCAGCGATGGGCATCACTTTCTTAGTCATGTGGTTGTCGCTTACTATTAGTGCCATTGTTTTATTAAGCAAGTACTACCCTACATCATTTCTGATTATTATTATCACTTTAAAATATATTCAACTAGTGGTACGTTATAAATCTGTACCTTCTTCATACTTGAATTGTTTTCGTAACTGAGGCTGAATCTGACAACGACGACACTTCCGAGTGTAATCAAAATATTTTCACTGTGAAAAATAGCTTCGCTATCTCCCATCAAATCTTCCACTTATCGGTAACATTATGAACACAGTGAACAAAATTTGAACTTTATAACGATAGTCTTAAGTTTTAATCACATGTATATTGCATACCTTCTCTTTGAGAGCAAGTAATAAAATAGATGGCTAATAATCTTCACTCCAGGTTTCTAGATAAAGGAAGGATATGCTCTAATCCTATTTTATGACACTATAATTATACATAAATATTGGTGCCATATATCAATGTTATAATTAAGTCAGTAAAAAAGTTTTACTCTCGATTTAAGTCCATCCACCCAGAGTTACTAAAACACCCCCAATAGACTATAGAAGTCGCTTACTACCAGTCACCTCTATGGTCACGTATTGTGTAGTAAAGTCCTCTTCTAATTCGTTACAATGTACACTTCACTTTCTATGTCTTTGTATGTCCAGATCGCACGTTGGTGCACAGAAGCCGGTGCTGGAGTGACATATAGCTTCAGTCAAAAAGATCCCTACACTCCCTCGACCAAGTTGGACGATTCCAATCCCTTCTGGGCTGCTTTTAAAACTGCTGCTGATAATCTGTAAGTATATTGTTCATAGCAAGAAAGTGTAATGAAATCGTCTGTAACAATAATCCGAACTAGAATACAATATAATAATAGATTGAAACAATGCTCAACATTTATGTTGACTATAACGCAATCGAAGCTAATATTGTCTTAAAAATCCCGTCAAGTTATTTTTTATGAGCATGTGATGTAATGATAGGACATAATTTCACCAGGCATCTGTCCCTGAAGCCGCAAGTGTTCCCGGGCGGCACCGACAGCAGATTCCTGCGGTTCCTCGGCGTGCCGGCGCTGGGCTTTTCGCCCATGTCTAGCACCACACCTGGCCTGCATGAGCACGACGAGCGACTCCGCGTCGACACCTTCCTTCACGGCATCACCGTCTACGAAGCTATCATACCCGCTGTTGCTAATGTTTTGACAAATTAAAAATACTCTCCTAAAATGATCCTTTGAATGATTATTTTGGTCAACATTTTTAGAACACCTATCCTTTATTTTAAGTTCGAAGTCGTCGCATACTTTTAACTTGACAATCTCGTATAGTACGAAGATGGGAGTCATCAATAGTTTCCTCATCAAGATTTTTATCATCCATTCTATTTTAACAATTACATATCGTCATCAGGAGCATTTTGAGAGTCAAATGTTCTTACTTTGCTTATGACAATTGGGTAGTTTCCTATATTGAATTTTATACATTATTTTATAAGCAACAGAAAATGACACGCAAAAGAAACCCTTTTATTAAAACACAATATAAATTGGTTCAGAAATGTGCCCGCAGTTATGACTTTAAATGTTGGTGTGAAGAAAAGTGGGTGCGTAGTGGGGATATCTCACTATCTCGCTTGCACGCGTGCACCATAATGAACATTTTACACAGTGACGTCAATGGTTGCATCGTCTGTCATTTGACAATTACCCCTTCCACAGGATTTGAATGGCTTCTAACTTATTGATTTTTGGTCCGATTTATAAAATTCTTTCTGCCATATATTTTGAGTAAAGTAACTTATTAATTTAAATAATAAAAAAAAACTAGTCAACTACCCTATTATAGCGTGAAGTGGCGATTATATAGGAAGGCGGATCTTGGTACTAGTCTGGACAACGCTAAGTAGAATGAAAGTGAATATCAAAACCTTATCTAAACCAGACCAGCCTAATTAGAAATCAGATGTTACCCACGCTACGTGACCTGAAATTTACAATTACAGTACTAACTCGTAACCTTAATTACACCCGTAATCTAACCCAATTTAAATGACACACTTATATTAATTAATCTTAGTTTTTTAACTCTATCCGCGTAATTTAATTTGAGTAGTCATTTTTCTACAACGTCTACCTCTATTAGATGGCCGCGATAATGTATGTTCAGTTTATAATAAATATTTGAATAACCGTAATTTTCTTTAATATTTTCATTGTTCCATTTAGTGTATATTATACATAATAACTAGCTTTTGTTTGCGGCTCCGCCCGCGTGAATTTCTTCTTCCGGAACAAAATTTCTCTTTCCTAGGCTAAAAGTATCCTATGTCCTTCCCCAGTATATACTAACCTTCGCTTATCTAAAATTCATTAAAATCTGTTCAGCCGTTTAGCTGCTATAACGTAACAGATAGAGTTATTTAAAGAATAAGCCGGCAAACCATGAACCATGAACGCCCACAATACCAAAAGAATTATGGGCGCGCTGCCGACCTTAAAGGAAAGGGATAATTAAGGTATTGGGAATGGGAATTGGGATTTGGGCCTCCGGATATCTCACTCACCGTACAAAACGCAGCAGCAACCTGCTACTTTACGGCGGTTTTCTGTGAGACAGTGGTAACGACCCGGACGAGCCGGCCCATTCATGCTGTAGACAAAAGTGTCTACAGCATGAATGGGCTCAGAAAAAGAGTTACTTTCACATTTATAATATTTGTTTGGATGATCATCTAAATTCCTAATAAATATTTCTTGCCAGTGCGATAACAATCTAATATTAAATTCCGAATAAATACTATTTAACAAAGAAATTCTGCTAATACCAAAGATGGTAAATACATTGTTTATCACAATCAACAAGTTTCAATGCATATTTCTCATTGTGCACAAGAATAATTTCACGTTTCATGAATATCAAAAACCACGAAGATTTAGGACACACAACACGACTCGGGAGTTGGAACAAATATTTACTGATGCAAATTCGTTAAGCAAATATAAGCTGGGATGTCTATCTTCTGAGTCAACAACTCTATTTCCTTGCTATTGTGTAATACCAACGAAATCATCATAAAAATATTGAAGAAATTGTTGATAACAGGGTATCAATTAGGTTTGTAACCTCAGAATTTGCTATAGTTAATATCCAAGACATGGCTTGATTTCTCCATACAAAGCATAGTAATGAAAGTGGTAGAATGGGCCGGCTCAACTGGGTTGTTACCACTGTATTGCAAAAAACCGACGTGAAGTACTAGCTTACTGTTTCGCCAGGTAAGTGATACATCCGGAGGCCGAAATCCTCCCTCCCTTTCCTTTGGTATTGCACTTAATTATCCCTTTCCTTTATGGTCGGTAACGCGTCCCTTATATTTCTGTTGTTGTGGGTGTTCATGGGCGGTGAATGTCAATCATCTACCAACATTGCTCGTTTGCCGACCTTAGCTAAAAATATAGTAGGGAAAACAACTTAAAATAATCATAGTGATTTTGACGTAGACAACATTCAGTGTGCATTGATATATTACCTAAAGATGGAGCCATTATTCTACTTCCTAAAGTGAAAGCGAGATCGCGAGATACCAAACATTGGTAAAAGAGAGAGACAAAAGGCTTCTTTTTGTCCCCGTCGTTATTTTGTTTGTCAATAAGTCAGATTCATTTGTTTGTCATATTGTCAGTCGGTTGGTTTGACAAAAAAAATATTATTCAATAAGTTTTGCGAGCTAATAAAGGAATTGAAGACGCTTAAAGTAAATATACACATTGATTGACAAAAAAAGAATGGTGGGGTGTAGTGTGCTAGGCTGTAAAAGCCGTAGTGAACGACAAATTGCCGGCATAACCTTTCACTCGTAAGTAGTTGAAAATGTTACTATTTTCCTGTTGTGATGTAAAAATTTGTAAACTCTGACGAAAGATTTAGCTTCGAATCCATTAGGAATATAGATTAATAGAGTATTTTTACTCAAAAATCAAAATCGTTTATAGGTTTGGTGCTGCCAGGTTGTAAATTTTATTTACCCAGATTTATTCAAACAATGTTTTATTCTACTATTTCAGGTATTTCAATGTAGGTTGAATTGGGAGCCTGCAAAATATACCAAAATGTGCTATGAATATTTTAGTGTAAGATCACCTATGTAAAATAATTGTTACATGCAGAAGCAGTGCCAACAAAACTTAGACATGTGAGTATATATTATTTAAGTTATTGACCGCCCGAACCCCGATTTTGTTGGTATTGTGATTGCACTCTGAGCAATGTCAAGGTCTTAGGTTTGATTCCCAGCCATGCAGCTATGGTATATTTGAATAGCTGTTTCGGGTGTAAGTCTGGGTGTTAGATATTTGTATGGCGGTTGTTTACCTTAGTATCCTCAATAGTATTATCATAGTGTTGAGTTCACATAAAAAGTTTTTTATATTACAGGTTGTGAGCTCAGAAGGTCTGAACGTTTTACAAGAACTGCAAACTACTGAGCGAAATCTATGCTGGGTAAATTTTGTAACTATATTACAGGTCGCCCCATTAAATTGCTGCAAAACAGCTGATTTTTATATTGTGATTCCTGTGGATTTGAGATTGATCGTAGACTTTGTATTCCGTTTCTTGCAGTTTAGACATTAAAAAAAATAGCTGACTGATGGCATACCTTTTTGGCATTATCTGCAAAAATGTTAATTGTCACCTTACAAATGTTAAGTTATTTATTTAATTAAATGTGCCTCCAGGTACTTCAGAAGATGTTTCCATTACAGAACAACCTAGTCCATCTGCATTGACATCAACCCATAAGAAGAAAAAAAAATATTAGGTAAAAAAGCAAGATCAGTTAAACTAATGAAAAATTGAGTGTTGTGCGTGAATCAAAACATAGATTAGTAAATAAGCTAGCTCCGTTAGAAAGTGGTGTAGCAGAGCTAAAGTGTAAGATGAAAATGTATTCAAAAGAGTTCGATTTACTATCAAATAATGAAACTGAATATGCTGATTTTCTGAAACGGTATACTGATATAGAAAACTGCCACTAAAAATATTCACCCGCACTAATAAATAATAATAATAAATAAATACACCCAACAGTCACACACATAATCCCGATCCCACACTAGGTAAACCTGTAGCGTGGGTATCAGGAACTACGAGGGACTTGGGGTCCCATAACACAGATCAGTAACAAACTTTTGTGGATCACACAAACATTTGTCTCGGTGCGAGAATAGAACCCACGCCCTCTTGCTTTGCAGCCGGTACTCGCCCATGGCGCCACGGAGGCTGTCTTTAAATTTTATAACAGAGTTTTGTTTTGTTTGTAAATTAATACTTAACTAAAATAGATAGTGATTATAGATAGTGATTTCTTTTTACCAACCTCAGTTACCCATATGAGTGATACATATAGTTCGGGTTCAAAAGCTACAACCTTTTTTTTTTCATCTATTTTGTCTACAGTATAAATGAGCCGGCTCGACCGAATTGTTACCACTGTCTCTCAGAAAATCGATGTTAATTAACGACTTGCTGCTGCGTTTCATACAGTGAGTGATATATCCGAAAGCCCAAATTGCCTTCCCTTCTCAAGCCCATAATTATCCCTTTTCTTTAAGGTTGGCAACGCGAACATGATTCTTCTGGTATTATATGGGCGTTCATGGATGATCACTTACCATCAGGTGATCCACTTTCTCGTTGCCCGGCCTATGCTATAAAAAATACATTTTTAATTAAGAAGAAGTAGTTTTGAGTTACCAACGTTTTTCCTAAATACTGGACATAGTTGTGTTTTGCGTTACTTTAATGTGAGTTTAAACTTAAAAGATAGGAATTTGACAGTTGTGATATTTTTTCCCAAACATGAAATGGGGAAATATATGTAACGTAGCAACATTTAAAAAAATCTAGCTGTCTCATGTGTGGTCACGCCATGGCTCTATCTATAGGTAATATATCAATGTCAGTGTGTTACGACCATTTTTAATAAATTATCTCGGTTTGATTCTCCGGATAGTTCCCACAAATGAGCCAATCGGAACACAGTTTGAGGGTCACGCGTATAATTTAATTTCGTTTGATTGGTTAATTGCCGTGATCTGGATCATCAAACTGAGATCGTTTATTGAATTGCCGTTAATCAACACCAAAACTACTAGAAGTTAGTTCATGTAGTGTAGTTATAAATCTGGCTGGTTTCCCAAATTCAACATACCTAACATAAGCCATAGCAGGGTACAATAAACCGATTACCATATAATTTGGCAGACCTGTTGCTCCCATACAGCCTAACTCACATTGGCCACTATTTCTAAGGGATAAGCAACTAGTGGATTGGTGTTTAGCAATGCTATAAGTTTTACGTAATAAAACTTGTACAAGGCTGTTACTTTTATGGAATACATTATTTTCATAATAAGTATTGGATTTACTTTACTTTGAGTGTCCCTATGATTTTTTCTAAATATGCTACAAACTTTTTCTCCTCAGACGTCAAGCAGGCGGCGCGTCGTAAAAACTACCAGTCAATTGTTTCTGTAACATGTGTTAAAAAGCATGTTGCGCCGAAGCCACTGCGAGTGGCATAAAGGCAGGAGGAAGAAGAAGAAAATGCTACAAGCTTATTTGATCTGGTGATTTAGTTATCGGCGGTGATCACTTACCATCAGATGAACCTCTTGCCTGTTTGCCCCTGTCTCATACAAAAAAGTTTTCACGCAAAATGTTGGTAATAAACAATATTAATAACTTCATATTTTCATTTTTCAAACTATGACCAGAATCGAGTCTAACAATCTACCACTTCAAGCCAAATATATTAAACACCCCAATAATCTCGATAGAAACTCATCCCAATGTCAGACGCATTCGGTTAAATTGTTAATAAGGCCTAATGCGGGTTCTGCACCCACTTATTTGCGCATTGCGCAAACAAAGAAAGTTTGTTCAGTGAATTTGTATATTTAATGAAATTGCCTTCTCGGTGCGGCCACGGCCAGCGCTGCCTGGTACGGAAGTACCGACGCGATGCGTCCTTCAAACATCCATTCGAATCAATCGTTGAGTCAATTAAATTTTTATCATCCTCTTTTCGTGTCTCGTTTGTAAGTGTTTTTTAATTGTTTTAAATGACAACTATATGACACATCACTGCGCTCGACACCCTGAAACATACCCCATACACCCAGACAAGCATTGAAGAGTAAATAAGATTAGAGTTTTTCTTTATTATTTTTTTACTATATTTTTTTTATTACCTTGGGTGATTTTAAGGATAAATACAAATATTATGGCAACACTTTTATTTTTTTAAATTATTTATGGTTATGTATGTGGTAACATTCTCTCTCTTCGGTGTAACAAGCCGGTCAAGGCACATTGTAAAAGTGATTAGTAATTATATTAAAAACAATATCCAAATTCACAATCCCGTTTCATTCCACTGACACAAATAAAACTCCAAAAGGTGACAAAACGAGCAGGTCGCTCGCCTGATGGTAAGCGCCACGCATTTATGCCCATAAAAAGAAGCAACACCACACAGAACTTTGGATTACAAAGCACTACATGGCATTGGACTGTGTTCGTCACCCCGTCATAAGATATTAAGTCTCATACTGCCTACTAATTTCACTGGCTTCAATGTCCTTCAAACCGGAACACAACAGTGCTTACACACTGCTGCTGGGCGGCAGAAACAGACAAAGCGGTGATACCAACCCAGACAGCCTCTCGCATACGAGAACCTACAACTTATGTTTACACTATACACTAAAAAAATGAAACCCAAAACTAGTTAGAAGACATTTCCTAAACGGCATTCAATAAATGTCACATTGAATAAAATTTACGTTGGATCGAGGTTATTTCGCCTTTTTCCTTCTTCACGCCGACTTTAATAACAGCTGATTTAAACAAATGTCAGAAGCTTTGTATAGCAGCTGCATTGGCGTAAATTTGATATTTCCCAGATCTTGAGCAGATATCGAGTAGAAGCCAAAGAAAATACAATACAATACATTACATTTACATTAAATTTACATTACATAATTATTACAATACATTAATTTCATAAATTCAGGCCAGCATAATTCAGGATTTAGGAGGAATTTAGGATCTGCTAAAACATGTTTGGCAAGACGACGGAAGGAACGTGTCGAAGGTATGTGAAGTCTAACATCCCACATTAGTCGACCTTGATGGAAAAAACCTAACCATTCTCATTAGTAGAGGGAAAATGAAATGGTGGATAGAAATGGGTGAGTTGGGGCCTATACATATACAGAATGTGGAGGATTGTCGCCTGTATGCGTTTGCTTAAAGGTGTCTTTCTTATAAATGAGGACAAACAGAAGCTCATACCTCAATTAGTAAATACGGCTAAAAAGAGGCTCAATGAGTTCCAAGAGAAAAGTGATCAAAGCATAAAGCAAAAAAATAAGAGACGTAGCCTTTAAAAGAGTTTGAATTGGGCACTGTTTAGGTACACAATATAGCTGCAGTAAAGAAAAAAATTGACAACAAAAAAAGAAAACTAGTGCTTTCGGCTTCTACAGGCATTCAATCTACAAAGTACATACAAACTGGCATAATGTTCACAAAAGCGCGTGTCCCTGTATAACCAGTATCCGCATTGCCGCATTACAACGCATCTGTTCCACCAGACTTTCATTATATCCATGTCGAGATCTCCGGCCGTTTCTGACGCTGTTTTAATACGCGGCAGATTTATTTTAGTTGTATTGGAATACAATTAATAATTTGTATTGTTTTAATACTTTAATTCTTTATAATACATGCTTTGTGAAACAACTTGGTGCTACAACATTCCCATCCAAAAACCAATATTTGCGCAAAACGTATTTTGTTCAAATGCAGTAATAATTTCCGGACTTTATGGTCATATAAAAACTTGCATCGCTTGGAAATATAAGAGCATTAACTCAACCAAGTGGACCATCTTTGAGGAAAACCTACAAAAAACAACAAAATTTGTCCAAATGCGAAAACATCGCATAACATACGCGTATAATTGAAAACCTTCATTTTTGAAGTCGTTTGAAATAAAAACCCATTTTTTTTATCTAAGAAATTGTTGTTGGTCTTGTTGGATTTATCATACTCGTGTATGATGTGAAGTTAAATCATACTAATATTATACATGTGAATGTAAGTTTGTTTGTTACGCTTTCACTTGAAAACTACTTAACCGATCATTATGAAACTTTGTACACATATTTTTGGAGGTATAAGAAGTAACATAGGATACTTTTATGGACAAAAGAAATATTTATCTATTTGTTTGTTACGCTTTCACGCCTAAATCACTGAACCGATTTTGATGAATTTTGATGTAGAGATAGATGGGACCCCGGAGACGGTTATAGGCTACGTTTTATTTCGGAGAAGTCTATTCACGCGGGCGTACTAGTTAGTAGTTAAAAGCTAGTACTTAATAATTCTAGCAAACGATACGACGCACCTTGCCGAGGAGATCACTTTTTTTGGCAAAAATACAATATTTACCAAAAGTACTTTTCATTTTGTGGCCCAAATAAATGTTGGTTTCAATGGTCCATAACATGTTTTAGGGGTGCCTTTAAGTGGGTCGGAAAATTGCTGCAAAAATGTATTGCGTGTCGAGAAAAAAGGAGCAAGACTTTTTTAATATACATGTTGCCGTCAAACTCACTATGAAACATTATGCATGTCATGAGCTTGTTAATATGTAGTTTAGATTTGCCTGTGACGCGTCAACCGTCACGAATGTCCCCATAATCTTCCCATAACTATTGACAAAAATAAATAACAATTTTAAATCCCTAATTCTCGTGAGAACGCAATGAAGATTTTAAAAAATCAGTCAGATGGCGGCGACGTGGTCCGCCACCCGTCACGTCTCGTTTCCCGTAGAGGCGAAAAGTGGCCCGCGGAGAGCCGCTTTGCTACGTTAAATGTAGGAGAGGTATGCAAGGATCTTAGCAAGTGGAAATCCGTTGTATCTGCCTACCCCTATGGGAAACAGGCGTGAGTGTATTGTATGTATGTAACTATTGACATTGTGTCTATATAAAGTGATCATTGTGTCTACACATCACGAACACAGTACCACGGACAATTTTTTTTTGTAGAAAAGGTCGGCAAACGATCCAATGTGTTACCTGATGGTAAGTGATACGCCCATGATCATCCACAATACCTAAAGAATCGTAGGCGCGTTGCCGACCTTAAAACAAAAGGGATAATTAAGGTATTGACAAGTCGAGGAATTTGCATCTCCGAATATCTCACGCACTATACGAAACGCAACAGCAAGCAGCAACACCATGTCGCTTTTCTGTGGGATTGTAGTCACAACACGGTCGAGCCAGCCTATTCATGCTCTAGACAAACCTGTCTACAACGTGGCTCTATCACTCAAAACAAATGAGTGTCTGTCTGGGGCTCCGTAGCACCTAACTAAATAGACAGATTTTGTAGAATATATGTTTTTGTATAAAAATATTTATTCCAGATGGTTCCTCGAAGGGGTAGGTGGTTATAACCAGTACACCCACATTTCGCCGAGCATGTTTATGTGATAGGGGACGAGCCCAACGCCATACCGGGCACAATTCCAGTCTCCGGGCTGATACTGAGCATTTTATAATAGAAAACCCTAATATCACTTTTACCCGACCCGGGGCTCGGACCCGAGACCTCAGCGTCAGCCTCACTCGTAAGTGTACGCATTACAACTGTGCCACCGAGGCAAATTATTCTATACATTTTTAATACATTCCAACATTTGACACCGCTATTTTATACTTGTAGCACTCTACTTTTACCTACGTATATGTCATGTACTATGCTTTAGAAGTACCCATCACACAACCTAAGAGCTCTTTCACAGCAAATGTCAATTTAGAAACAGATGTTTCTCTTAAATGGTATACATTTTTTATGAGATTTAAATACAAAAAATACATGAATAACACAGGACTACAGACATTTTTTACTAGTGATTTTACAATAATCATAAATTTGCCGAGGGGTGTCTGAAATTATCGTCTGCTGTTGTAATAAACAACATTAAAATTATTATACCAGGAGTGACACTTAATGAAGGTCACACCTTCAAACCTTGGATGGACCCTAAGGCTTGCACAAATAATTTATCACCAAAAATAGGGTGTCATAGGTTTCACCCCTTTGTCATCGTAAACAAATGCACCGATTTATATGCGGTTTGAGTTTGTTTGAATGCTGGTTTAATCGAGATAGTTCTTACTTTATAGCTATTTTCGTGTACCTGTCCCTATCCCACTCGCAGTGGGGTTGGCGCAACATGCTTTTTAACACATGTTAGAGAAAGATTTGGCTTGTAGTTTTTACAACCGGCCGCCTGCCTGACGTCTACCCCATTTACTTTATAGCTATATATGAAAAAAAAAACTGTGCAGCCGTCGAAAGATACCGAAGATTTTGTAACTGACGTCAGGATTTTTAATTAACGATTAGATTATGACTGTATTGTATAGGATTTCAAAAATTCGAATATTGTCGCGTCTACATCGCAGTATGGTGCGAGCCTAATATTATTTTGGCACTTAAAATGAATTAAAATATAACGTTCCTTACTTGTAATTCGAAGTAAAGTCAGAGATACGCCCATACCGAAGCGACGACAGAATTTGATAGCATGTTACCAAAGTCAAACCATACTAAATGAAAGCATCACGACAAAGTTTTTGCCATAGACAATTCCGATGAGTTTATTAAGTAAGAAGTTATTGGGTCGCGCGTTCCGGCATTGCACTTTTTACTACTTTAATCTAGTTAGCTTGGCTACGTAAAAACATTGTTTATTTCTTGTGAGAGTAAATACGGAAGAATTATCATTTTATTACATTTACTTAGAGTTACTTTTTCAGTTGTTTAGCAGGACGGCCAGGAGGCCAATTCTCGTATTTAACTGACACTGCGAGTTTAACCGAACTGAAATTATATTTTGATTTAAATAAGAAATGGAATTCTGCTCCTCTTTAAGTTCAGTCCGGTGTCAATATAATATCATCTCAATGTCATTGTAATCTCAATTCAGTCACAATTTTAGCGTTTATATAAGGGCATGTGTCATTTAAAAATGTTAGTAGAATACCGTTTCGGCTTCAGTCAACTTTTATTCTACTTTCGATCTATATCTACATTTGACATTGTTTATTGGTTTATGATAATACCATTTGTAAATTTCTTGACACTAAAACTAGTCGAGAACCGTATTCAAGAAATGTGTGATCGCGATTTGAGCTTGTAACCTCGATGTTTGGTGATTTGAGTAATATGAAAATGTGAACAACGTTCTTCTTTTAATTTTAACCTGCCACAAAAGGGAGGAGGGACTCAAATCGACACGTACACGTTTTTGTATGTATGTTAAATGGTATTTACGTCAAATGTAGATTTTATTATTTAGGAAAATAGGAAACTCCTCAACGGATAACAGAAAACGTACCGTCGTATTCGCGGTAGTATTATTATGGTCTCTAGTCTTAAATTGTCTTACCAGTAATGTTGGTAATATAACCACCACAATATCACTTAAGCTCACAATGATATAGAAATAATAAAATAACGAAAGAAATACATTTATGAAACATACAATAAACAAGAGGCAGAATAACAGAAAACTCTATCAAAACAACAATACCAAGAATTACATGTTCTTGTTGTGTTACAAAAAAAACTCTACGAATAAAAGATATGGCTTTAGATATATATAATAACCTCACACAATTCTTAGTTAGTTTTGTTACACCTTTTATAAGTAAACTTATAATATGTAATTGTAAACAAATACTGCAATACCGTGACTTCAGAGTACCATCCGCATTCTAGTGTTAGTGACAAAGTCATGAAGATTAACTCCCGTATTTATAAACGTTACTATAAAACCTCATAGTGAGCGCGAACGCATAGTGACGATTTTTTCTAACCGTCATTGGTTAGTTTTTGGCGCTAAATCAAAACAGACCAATCATGTACCCAGAATAGGACACTTTCAAAGAGCTAACTTAAGTGTTGTTTGTGAACGGGCTCAATGTATTGCTAATAGGAGAGTATCTGATCATTGTTTCCGACTGGATAGCTATCACCGTATACAATATTATGAAAAACCAAACATAATGGCTCTTTCAGGCGATAAATTCCGGGCCGGTGTATATCTAGTAAATTTAGACCAGTATTACAAAAAAAAACAGATCATGATAAAAATTGTGCGAAGAGTTATCGGTACTAACACTAGGTAATGACAGTCGACATTATATAATTATTCGGATTTCACTGTACATCAGGTCTAAAGTAGAGGTCCACTTTGCTGTAAAAAAAATAAGTGTATCTCGTGAAGTTGCCGATATGGTTTGAGTTCAGCATGTATACCAGACAATACGTATCTGGCGCTGGTAGAACCTTGGATATTGTGACTCTTCTTCCACCTGTCCTTATCCTACTCGGGGTGGGGTCGGCGCAACATGCATTTTACCACATGTTACAGAAAGATTTGGTTTGTAGTTTTTATGATCGGCCGCCTGGCTCACGAAGAAATACCTAAATACCTTGCAAATTGTGATTAATGAATATAAATTAACCATATTATTATCACTAAGTATCTATAATGATATCGGTTCAGGCTATAAGTTGTCTATTAACCCACATCCTATGACGATAAACCTCGAAGCGCCACAATAGAAGCCCTCAATGAAAACTGACAAAATACAAATTCTACCGTTTTCGATGCAAAACAGGTAATAAACAAGGATGGCAAAGTATGTCGAAAGGCCCCGTGGAGATATAAATTATTTTAGGCCCACGAAAGGCTCTTGAGACCGATAAATGTAGAAGCGTACTCATTTTCAACGATCATGTTTATACGAGCCTTTTCTCGGTGTATTTCGCGCAAATATAGGAGATTGGGTACACTGTACAAGTAGCTTGCTACTCAGCTGACAGTGGACAGCTCCTGTCATTGTAAAAGTAACTATTTAATAGTAGAAGGCCGGATGACGGCCGAATAGTTCACCTCTTTGTAAAAATCATGATGAAAAGGCGGACCCTGACATTTAAGTCGGGATAACGACAGGCAGAAAGAAAGAATAAAGTGTAATAACTCTGATGTGAGCTACTCGTATAATACAGAAACTTGCATAATATGGCCCAACTAGTAACTGCCCACGGTAACTGACACGACAACGCGCACCGTGTAACCGGGTCATTACGTTTACTAACCATAGTGAAGACACAGGTGTGAGTAATTCTCAAGTTGGCTAGTTAGTATTTATGTCGTATTGTAGCCAAGTATGAAACTTTATTGATAGTTTATCAATACTATAAGTTTATAAGGAGAACGATCACCTCTTTTACTGGTGAAAAGACCTATTTATAAAAAAACATTTTTTTTCCAACAGAGTTTATGATTAAAAACGTCAACTTTTTGGGGATTTATTGTACAATTGCAGGGGGTAGTCATTTCACAAGATCAATACGAAATATTATTTACGTCTGTAAAATAAAAAATATTTGTATAAAATATTGCCAGTACGTCTGCTAAAAAGTATTTACTCGCTAAACGTATTCGAAAAAAGAAATAGGTAATTAAAAGATGCATTCCAAAAGATTCCAAATATAAAAAATCAATAAGTATATAGAACAGTGCACAGAGGCTATGGTACACGTTCACGACATATCGCCTTGAGAAGGTCAAGTCTACTGCACATATTTTATTCTAGTCATGCTCAGTGGGAAAATATTGTTTTATTCCACATTGCGGGTGTCGACCGAAAAGAAGTAAACGAAAGTCTTGTTTTTCGACCAATTACGTACATAACAAGTTAATTAAGAGGGCTTTACAGGATCACTTTCTCGAAACACGTTCTTTTCTTTTACCTAAATAAAAGAAATAACGAGGGGTAACAATATTTTCTGCGTTTAATTTAATAAAAAATATTGATTGTATGTGATAATGCGGCAATCTGTGGATAGCTCGAGCCATTCCTAAAGTTATTTAGCACACTTGATGACTGGGGTCCAGAAATCAGTCTGTCTACTCAATGAGAAATAAAGACCACCTATGTCGCTATGCCTTTGTATCTATTGACAAGTTTTCTATTTTTCCATCGTCTTCCGTCATCAGATCTTGATTTATAAAATATCGAATAGCGAAAAATATACTTATTTTTGACGATATATATTGCGATATCTTTATCGCATAACAAAAATAAAAAATATTAAAGATATAAGAACCTCCTCCTTTTTATAGCTTTGTCGGCAAACGAGAAAATGGGTGACCTGATGGTAAGTGATCTCCACCACACCGGACCACCCACAAAATCAAAAGAATCATGTACGCGTTGCTTACCTTAAAGAGAAGGGATAATTAGGAATTGCGAACGGCAGAAGTGATTTAGGCCTCCGGATGTCTCATTCGCCGTACGAAATGCACCAACAAGTTGCTACTTTACGGCAGTTTTCTGTGGTATCAACCCGGTTGAGCCGGATGAATGGGCCTCTACAGCGTGGCTCTACGACTTATAAAAATGTAGAAGCACTTTTTAAGTTAGTCAAAAACTTAGTTAGATTAACTTAGACTTAGTTGGTATTATAAAATAAACGTTGTGCTTCTTTTTTAGCAATTTTCAAGAGGGATGCTTAAAATGTTCATCTGTTTATTCAAGCGAAAAGGTCTGAACCTTTTAAATTAAACATAACAGAGCCTGGAAGGACATTTAGTTTACATTTCATTATAATATGTCACAAATTTTTATAAAAAATATTTCATAAAAGCTACATATAGGCTTGCGGCATAAATACTCTGGAACACACCAACATATCTAGAAGATTTGAAAATTTTGCGTAAAACATATTTAATTTTCGACTCATTTGTGTGCGCGACATCAAGCATTTGATGTGTGTGTGTCAATAGTATAACAGTATTAGTAAACGACTACGACACGACGGTTAAAACTCATGTCTTAAAGTAAACTAATAATTTACAAGCGCACACACACACATATCCGCATGTATAAATGGGTTGAAATATCTGTAATAGCGTATTTTAAATGAACAAGGACCATCACATACGCTGACCGTTGTAATTCACTCTTACTTTAATGTTCAACATGCTCACAGGCTTATTGTACCCATAACAAGAAAGGGACAGTTTATAAAACACATTTAAGAAAATGATTCAAAATGTAAGCAAGTTCTTCACTATTTCAATAGTAAACGTTTTAAATGGTGTTTTATCGTTTTTTGGTCGGTTAGATGCTAAAAAACCAGGAGGTCCTAAGTTTAAATCCAAGGTCGGACAACCGCTCGCCCCTCTATTACATCCAAAATAAAAATAAACTCGGCGAACCGTGGGTGTACTAGTTGCATCTCTGCGTACCCCTTCGGGGATACAGGCATGAGCTTATGTTATATTAAAGTTGCAATCATTATAAATACTACTACTAGAACTTCTTGAAATCTGAGGACTTTATTTCTTCAATGTTAAGAAAACCCAAAAATAGAAAGACTCGAGAAACAAAAATCATTAATAGAGGTCGCGGCCTCTTGCAATAAGATGACAATGCACCGACGAAGAAACCCATCCGCTGTGTTATGAATGACAATGAAGGATGAAATGTAGTTGATTTCAATGACTTGATTGTTATAAAACTATACTGACATTTCAGCCTAACACATAATTTCTTCAAAAATTAAACAGTGTAACAAGCGGTTTATACAATAGAAGAAGAAATCGATAATAATAATTATTTCCAATATATTTTTTGGTTATTCCAACACTAGGCCAAGTCTGTCTTGTATGAATCAAGGCCAAACCAAGGCTTATAATTAACAAATATATATAATTAATAATATATAATTATATACTTGTTAATTATTATCTTAAATTCTGCTATACACTCAAAATGTTTTTTTATGGAAGTAACATGTGCAGACTCATCACATCACAACCAATGTTTTTATACAATTACAGAGAACTTCAACATTTAGAGAAAAATATCGGTTTCTACTCGTATTTCTATGTAGATCAGCTCGTGGACCTCCAGGAGCCTGTCCCAGATTTCATAGTATGATATTTTCTTCAGATGTTTCTTTCGTTTTTAACATACCGCATAGAAGATAATATTACAGTGAAATTAAAGTTAATTTGTGTTGATAAAGTATTTTATCCACTTAATTCGGGCACAATCGCTGATAAGTTGACACTCCATTTAACAATAGATTTATCTATGTGCAAGCCATCGAGTGCAAGCTATCGCTCCCCACAATCAATTTAGCTACTTGTTTTAATTTTAGATTGATAAAGTTTATTTACCTCTTCGGATATTCTACAGAAAAAATGCGTGCAAAGAACCTACACATTACTAATTTAACTTTTTAAATAAATGTCATAACCCAGCACGACCCAGCAACACAACACGCTTGTATGTTGATTGTCGACACACACATTTCATTAGCGGGGCATGTCACCGATCATAACATTATTCAGTGTGATGCAGCTTAAATTCGTTATAGGTACTTCGCACACATTCAGAGGCTTAACTTTTTTCACCCATACTTACTGAGACAAAGGCTACAAAATTATACAACCTCGTTGTCGAGTTTAAATGAGGATTACGGCATGGCCTTATCGGAATGAATTTTAAAAACCGACCAAGTGTTAGTCGGACACCCGCACCATGGTTTCTGTACCCTTTAATTTTATTTTTTTGTGCTTTTTATAATAAAACAAGTGATTAAGAAAACCGTTAAAATAACACATAGCGAATCTCGGATATGCTGACGATAATATTTTATTAGCGGCTTCCAGAGAAGACACGGAGGAGCTGTTCAAGAGACTCGAAAGAGAAAGTAAGAGTATTGATCTCTCAGTCAACAGGGCGAAAACCAATATCATGGTCGTGGGTCGAGCTGGAACCTTATCCAATTGTGATAATATCATCCTAGGGATTTAGATCCCAAATCTGCAGTGACGGTAGTTGCGCGCTGGCAATAAAGCGCCGAATTGGAATGGCTAAAGATGCTATGGTACGATTTAAAAGCATCTGGACAAAACGGGGAATCACAAACAACACCAAAATGTGTCTAATCAGAGCGTTGATATTCCCTATTATCCTTTATGGAGTGGAAATCTGGCTTTCTAACTCCTGAGCTGCTCGTTCCATCATTAAAGCTAATAAAAAAACGTGCGGCGTAAGCTTATAAGCGTATAAGGTTCTGTTGATACCCTTTGGGTAAGGAACCCTGAAAAGCAATTAAAATATTCGTAATACATACCTACCCGCCTACACATTGTTTCGTATATTTCTACCTTTACTACTTTTACGTTAGGAATGAAACATTAATCAAAATATTTTTGTCAACAATAATATTTATGGAATTTTTATTAAAAGACTTTGAGAACTCCTAATTTAAATTCAATAACATAATATGCTGAATGTAAACATGGATTGAAAATCTGAAATAGAATTGACATAATTCTAAAGCCATAAAAATAGATATGATCCATTATTCCTTACCTGACCTTATTTGATTCTAATGTGACTTTAATTATTGTTTTGTTAGATATGGTTAGTTATGGTTACCCCAGCACACGGTATCCCCTGCCTGTCGTAAGAGGCGACTAAGTGGGGCCATCGGGGGTCGCGGGCGCGCAGCCGGGGGCTGTCGTAGCGCCCATTAATGTACTTTCGTACGTGCGACCCCGAGATGGACGGCAACACGGGTGGTCGGCCTCGTGTCTGCCGTTGACGCCGAGGGCGTCCCTCGGTGCGCGGGGGCTTCTGAGCCCCCCCGACAAGGAGACGGGCTGCTAGGCGGCACCGCGCAGGGGCAGTTCCGGCAGCAATCCTTAGATTATCTAAGGATATCCCGGGGCCGCTCCACATGCGCCGAAGAAGGCCACCGCGGGGTTTTAGTTGGTATGCCGGTGTAGGGTGTATATAGTGTTAGGGACTCGGCTCAGCGGTCGCCCGGATTTACCATCTCTCCCGGGTGGCTTAACGTTGGGTCGTAAGACCGGTGAACCCAACATAACCGTTCCGCCTTCCCCCGGGGCGGGGCGGTAGCAATAATACGCTTTCACCAAACACAAAAAAAAAATGGTTACCCCAGCACCATCCACGATAGAAATAAAGCGTCCTCTCAGCGTAAATCCCCGGATGCTGTGTATGTAGTACCTAGTTAGAATAGATAATAAGCATAGAGTTAAGTTAAATCTTCTTCCACCTGCCCATAACCCACTCGCAGTAGGGTTGGCGCAATATGCTTTTACCTAACTCAGTCATGTTACAGAAAGATTTGGCTTGTAGTTTTTACGACCGGCCGCCTGACTGACGCCAACCCCTCTAGGGAGAGAGCTAAGTTCTGTAAAATAAATTATAGAAAAAATACATCTTGCTTTGTGAACACGTATTTTTATTAATTCTTTTTTAAAAACTGTCTGCAGCTTCCCTAAACTTAACTACCTTATTTTTTTCTTTTGTATTATTGTGTTTCTGTTATTGAATGTTTTTCTTTCAAACGTATTTTTATCCTAGCAAGACAAAGTGACTATATCTGATAGTAAGTGCAACGTAGCCTAAGAATAATGGGGACCACTGATAGACAACGCGGGTATGAGTGATGCCGGCTGTGTTGCAGTAATTGTTTATCCGCGATGATAGATGGCGTTCATATCACATCCACGGGTCGCACATGACACATTGCGAGTTCCATTTACCCACACACTGGTTGTTTTCCTTCGAATCGCAATTTTGTGTAAATGAAACGGTGTTTGCGTCCGCATAAGGAGATTCTATTTTCTTTTTTATTTTAACTTCACTTGAGATTCGATATTGGATTTTTGCGTGAAATTACCAAATGTATCTGGGCGACTTCAAAACATGTTTTCAGAAAGCCTACGTTGAAATTACATTTCACACAGTTGACTGTAAACAATGCCTAAAGACCCTCATACATAATCATAATAACATATAATCATTGTTTAGGTAATAAATAATATATTTTTGTAAATAATATATAAAACAGTCTGTTACTTATATATTTTTGGTGATTTAATATAATTTAATATAACACAACCTTCAGCTATAGTCTTATAAAATACATCATAAATTACAAAGTCACAAAGACTTATAAACATGAAATAGCAAATCATATTTATCAAAGGCGATGACGCGAAAAACCTTACTTATTACCAAAATTATACTGAAATTTCGTCCTACTTTTTAGTCTCAACTCTCGTAATTTTCAAATTTATTGTTTGCACGTAGAGTTTGAATTGGAATGGCCGTTACAGTGCTTAAGGAATGACCCAGTGTTTACAGCTCTTGAGTGATTAAACATTCAGTGACGGCTGTTACAGTTTTCATAACAAAGGAAGCAACGCCGAGCGGATGTGTGAGGTCCCGACTAGCCTCCAGGCGCAATGCGGACGTGTAGTCTTCTTATTTTTGTTGCTTAATAGCCGGTTTTATGTTGACTTAATCGGTAGATACCCCTGAGTTATTGTCCAAATAAAGTTTTTATTAGGTTTTTTATTTCCATTTAGTATGTATATGTTGCAACATGAAAGGAATTGATTGCTGCTATAACTTCGGATACTAAATTGCCGGAACCATAAGCTTGGTCGATAAATCCATGAAATAATTTGATTGTAATCGAAATAATTAAAAGTCATAACTAGTTACATCTCAAAACATAATTAAATATAATGGGTAACAACGTTTTAACTAACTTCAACTACATCGACAAATACTATACAGTATCAAACAAAGACCTGGCTCAATGAACATCCATTTAGCATCTCCAAAGTGCCTATACATCGTACATTCTACTTGTGTGACATTTGCATATAGGAACCACATCTGTGTGCCAAGTGTTTTGTAAGTTCTATATTATTTATTGTGTAATGACAGACGACGCGACGTTCCGAGCGTCACCACTTTATCAATGACTACATCCATTCATTCTGAAATAGACTTGTAATAATACATAATAATAAGTCTTTAAAATAAATATAGAATACGCTACACTTCTGAACTAGGTCTATCTTTTTACAATAGATGGATTAGTTACATTTATAGTATCAATTATTTTATACAGAAATGATTTTGTGTAGATTATAATGATACGACTGAACATTAAATATGTCAGTATACATTGTTAGTTGTCTAGTCATAAAGTGATGTAGTGTACTTCTACCGATTCAGCAAACAACACTCTTGGCTGTCCTTGCTTTCTCCTACTCTTATCTCTGCCTAATGGTTGCCAGTAACAGATTTCCCTACCTTGTTACCAACTGTACTATTTACTTGTTTGTTTTATTTTTAAGTGATCTACTCTGTGTTTTTAGAGTACATTAAAGGTTTATAATAAAAAAATATCTAAGAACAAACTAACTTTACCACCAGTATAGTACACGTTACAGAATATAAGCGTCAGACAAAGACCGATGCAAATTAATTTCGTTTTAAAGTAAATTACTTACTGTAAAATACAATATATTTCTGTAATTATATTTTTTTATGTTCCTTATTTTAAAAATATAGAGCTATACTCATAACATCAGAAATGTTATCGAAACAAAATTTCAAATTTTCATTATTGATCTCTATAACGTAAACGTATGCGTGCTCAGGAATTGCTAATAATGTCCCAGAGACATCTTTTCATAACAGTGTTTTATTTCTAAATTGTTTTATTTTGTCTACTGCAATATCAACATCTACAACACTGGAATATAAACATAACTGTATTAATTATACTGAACATCTTCTATTTTGTCATAACCGCGTGGGTTTTTCCAAAACATACATTAATAACATTCATAATCTGTGGAAAATACACGTATATCTTGTTTGCGAAAGTATAAAAACTTTTTCGCGCCAAAATGTTTAGCGCATCTTATTACTCACCAGGCGGCGATTTCTGCGGTGTCTCCGGCTCGTCGTGGCTGTGACTCCTGAGGAGCTGCAGAGCCAAGTCCGTCCCCACTTCTTCGGAGCGCGGGCACGGCACGTACGCGTATTGTCGCTTGGTGGGCGCCGGGACGGGCGCGACGCGATGCCTGCCGCGCTCGGCCATGCGACGTCTGCCGCGGTCCGCCGCGACACACACCTCGAATGCCGCACCGCACGTGCTCGCCGGTACTCAGCCGGCAGCCCGCGCCGCGCCGGCCGCTTGCCACTTGCAAGTTGCGACCGATTCAATTTAGCGCGTAACTGCCGCACAACTTTATAACGATGTTGATAACTTCACGTAATGTCGTGTTACTTAAAATATAACTAATTAACATTTTCGGAATATACTTAGTGTGAATTCTACTGATTTGTTCGAAAAGATCATGGTCAAGACAATCAAAAGAAAATGCGTCTAATTTATAGTTATGGTTGCATATTATTCTCCTCAATTAAAATTATAAATAGGAATACATTAACAATTAAATTATACAAATAGAATTGGAATGTCCTATATTCTGGCTACTACTTAAAGCTAATTATCGTGATATTGATTTTTTACGTAAAATAACTGCCCCACGAAGCCTACAAGACATTTTTCTCATTACAACCGCTGAGGACGTTCCATTAATTTCCAGTAATCGCAGCAGGCGCGAGTGCGCGCGCACATCCGCGTGCCAGCGGTTCCCGCAGCTCGGTCCCGCACTACGGTCGATAGCACGTGTCCAAACCCGCGGGATTCACGGGACCGCTGCACCGGGAACGGCCAGTGCGACCACTCTATATCATCTGCAAGCTAATTTAATTAAAAGACACAACTACATATTTGATATAGGTACTTTTTTGTGTCTTATGATGCCTCATTTTACATGAAAGTAACCTACATATAGAGTTCTCCCAATGGCATAATATAATTTAACCCACTAACTTAATATTTGTAATTTTTATATAGCTAAAGCCGGCAGAGAAGTAAGGAACACTAGATGTTAAGTAATCTCCACCGACCACAATACCAGAAGAAACATGGACGCGTTGCCGGCCTTAAAGGAAAGGGATGATAAAGGAATTGGGACAGGGAGGGGGTATTTGAGCCTTCGGATATCTCATGAACGGTACGAAACGGTTGATTTTCTATGAGTAAGTGGTAACAACCGGTTGAGCCAGCCCATGAATACTGCAGAGGTGGTTCCAGCAGCAATTCAGAAAACACTCAAGATCCCCCGCGACCGCCTCAATTCTATGAGTAAGTGGTAACAACCGGTTGAGCCAGCCCATGAATACTGCAGAGGCAGTTCCAGCAGCAATTCAGAATACACTCAAGATCCCCCGCGACCGCCTCAATTCTATGAGTAAGTGGTAACAACCGGTTGAGCCAGCCCATGAATACTGCAGAGGCAGTTCCAGCAGCAATTCAGAATACACTCCAGATCCCCCGCGACCGCCTCAATTCTATGAGTAAGTGGTAACAACCGGTTGAGCCAGCCCATGAATACTGCAGAGGTGGTTCCAGCAGCAATTCAGAATACACTCAAGATCCCCCGCGACCGCCTCAATTGCGCTAAAGGAGGCCACCCTGGGGTTTTAGCCGGTATAGCAGCGTAGGAATAATAGGCACCGATCCAGCGGTCGTTCTGCTGGCGAGTCCGGCATAACCATCTCTCCTCCCCCGAGGCTGAGAAGGTATCCATAAGAAGGATTTTCCCCGCGAGAAAAAAAAGCCCATGTTGTAGACAAAACAGCTTTGTAAGCACTCTTGTGTTTCAATTTGAAGGCATTGATGTCAGTGAAATGACTACATCTTATGTCTCAGAGTGACGAACTCAGTCCAGTACCAAGCAGTGCTTTGTAATTCAAAGTTCTGTGTTTTTTTTTTTTATTTAGCTTGAATGACGAAACGAGTAGGTCGTGCGCCTGATTGCATCAGTTGGTGTTGCCAATAAACATACACAATACCACACTGAACCTTAAACTGCAAAGCACTCCATAGCAGTGGACTGCGCTCGTCATCCCGAGACATAAGATTTTAAGTCTCATAATGCCCAGCAATTTCACTGGCTTCAATGACCTTCAAACCAAAACATAACAGTGCTTACACACCAGTTTTGGTTCTGTTTATGGGCAGGCGTGGCGCTTACCATCAGGCGAACGACCTGCTCGTTTCGTCTTTCAAGCTAATAAAACAAAAAAATATTATCGGTGTGTTTCCATGCTTTAAGAAAGGTATGGTAAAGGTAAGGTATTGGAAGAAGAAGATTAACTTACCGTATGAAACAAGCTACCACCTATAGGTACTACCGCCTAACTCGACCTGACACATAATTTCTGTAGACAAAACTGTCTACAGCGTGTTCCTACATTACATCGACTGAAGCTAATGTAAGAGAAAAATTAAAAATAATATCTCCGTTATTTTGATCTTTTGTAACAAAACTATTACAAACACTGTTCAAAAACCGTGAAGATGTCCACAACAGCTTCATTTCAAAGTTAACAACCGTATTTTTCGAACCGTTGGACCAACAATTTGCCAAGCAATAGTAGCGTTAGGCCAGTCGCTAACAGATGGAGACTCGAAATGCAAACGACGCGACACACGGGCCCACAAGAAGCACATATCTAAAAAAACCGTAGAATTATAAAATAACTGATAGATCAGTTGTAGAGCCAAGCTGTAGACAGTTTTGTCTACAGTATTAATGGACCGGCCCGACCCGGGATGTTATCCCTATCTCATAGATAATGTTGCGTTTCGTACGGTGAGTGAGATATCCAAAGGCCCAAATGCACCTCTCCTTTCGTTTATTCGTTTCATTTAAGAAAGGCAACGCGTCCATGATTCTTCTGGCACTGTGAGCAATCATGGTCTGTCTAGATCACTTACCATCATCTGACCTACTTGCTCGTTTGCCGGTCTTTGCTATAAATAAATTAAGAACGGCGCCGAGGCGACGTTGGCGTTGGCGTTACCGCAAAGGTGCGGTTTTTTGCTGTTTAAGGTAATCATGAGAGACTATTTGATGGTAGCATCACTGAGGAACGACGTCACTGGCTTTGTCAGTATGGCGTCACGACACGACATGACACTTTCGCTCATGTCTGATGCTTGTCGCAACCATCGAGAGTTTGCCTTCAGTGTTACTGTTACGAACTCTCGTCAGTCGCTTCAGCTTTGGCTTTATAGTGGGTGACCAGGTTTATATTTAAAAACCATTCGTAAGTTCTACGCTTTTGTAAATAATATTCAGACCGGTTTTCAAGCTGAATACCGAGTAATTTGTTGAAAATGCCGAGACGGTAGAATACGTGGCATTTGCGAAAATTCATTCTTCATGAGCACTCCACTTGCTTTAATAACTTCCTAACGATTATATTATGGATGAAAGAATTAACATCAAACAACTGTGGATTATTATTTAAATGTCGTGGGTTGTATAAAGTTACATCTGTGGCCCAAAATTGGTTTTAGCTTTATACAACACAATCGTGAGACGAGCAGGTCACTCGCCTGAAGGTAAGCGTCATACCTACCCACAAATAATAACAACACCATTTAGAACTTTGAATTACAAAATACTGCATGGCACTGCACTGTACTCATCATTCAAAGACATAGGATTTTAAGTTTCATAATTCCCAGCACTTACATTGGCTTCAGTGCCCTTCAAATAGAAACACAATAATGCTTACAAAGTGGTGCTTGTTGGCAGAAATAGATAAAGCGGTACTTACCCATACGCAATACGCGCTTACCTTAAACCAGGGGTCGCCAAATGGCGGACCGCGGTCCGTATCCGAACCGCCGACCCATTTTGTGCGGACCGCGAGAACACAGCAACTTGCACTACAGAGTGCAATTTTACAATACAAGTACTATTTTACTCCAAACTTCAGACAGATAGTCGGCAACAAAATGTTACATTTTTCTCATTGATATGTAAAAAATCCTTTGTTATTTCCGTAATTACATTTGTTTAATAAATATTGTTTGCTATAAAATGTTGTGAGGACCGCGACGGTCATTTCATTTCTTAAAATGGACCCCGATTGAAACTAATTGGTGACCCCTGCCTTAAACCGTATTAAACAACATCAATACCTCTTACCACACTTATAGCTTTTACCACGTGCCGGTGGTGCTACTCGCAATATATAGTAGAGGAAATCCTTAGCTTTGCGGTGGCACGTGTCGGATATGATCGCCTACAGGAAACCTATCATTATAAAGGTCACTCTCAAAGGAAAGAGCTCGCCAATGCGGTCGTAATATGATCGATTATTCCTACATACATACATAGACTCACGCCTGTTTCTCATAGGGGTAGGCAGAGACAACGGATTTCCACTTGCTACGATCCTTGCATACCTCTTTGGCCTCATTCACTCTCATTAAATTTTCATACATGCACGTCGGTTTATGGTACTCCTGACCTGGCCTTTCTCGAGAATATCTCCAACTTGATCTATGAAAGTTCGCCGAGGCCTTCCCCTCTACTCGCAGTATTTAAAATTTCCTCTACTGTATGATTAAACAGTTATTGGTTTTATATACAACGTGTTATAAATGTGTGGTCATATTTATGCGTTATCACATAGTGATTGTTTATGTACCGAATCTTATCAAAATCTTTCGTACGGTGAGTGAGATATCGGAGGCCTAAATCCCTCTCCCCGTCCTAGTCCTTTAATTATCCCTTTCCTTAAAAGTCGGCAACGCCCCCATGATTCTTTTGGTATTGTAGGTAAGGTAAAAAATACCCCTGAGACTCTAGTTGTTCATCACTTTGCTACATTTTTTTATAATTAATTGTCTAATGCCAACATTTCGAAGACTCTGTAAGGATTGATAATTCCGGAAACTTTAATTTTGAAAACAATGCAAAGTTTTCTTTTCACCTTTGGTTGGTATTGCTTAATTAATTCTCAGTATCGTGTCTATGCTGAAATAATATCTTAATCATTTAAAATCTAATACACTTTTTCTTTAATAGCAATTAAAGTATAATATATCTATAGAAAGACAGTTCTTGCCAATCTTTAAACTCGTAAACCTCGAGATACTTTATCATACGTCTAACTTACCTTACTACAACTATTGTAATTTGTGGTCCTTAATTTTTATTTTATTTCTTTAGGTCATTATAATTCATCATAAATCTGTTTGGAAGGATATCAAATAATCACATTACGTACGCAAAATAGCATATTTTTTAATTTTTCTTAGCCTTTTTTTGTTAAATTTCACCGAAACGTTCATGCGACACTTTATTTTAGATACACAAAAATAAATTTGAACAATTACTACATAATTTTTTATTCCAATTCTTAATTAAATCGCATTAAACAAAATATTTGGTACAATTATTTTTCACATTATACTCGAGCCAAATCAAATTAAACATAAAATGAAGTGTCGCAAAACAAAACAAAATTGCCGATCAATATTTTTTTTGCAAAAACTATTTGGTACGAGGGAATCGTTTTGGTCAACCACTAGTCATTCAAATAAACTTCGGAAGACAAAAACACTTCTCAGGACACGCAACAAAAGACCTTTTTAAGCGAATGATGATGAAGTTTAATAATATTTGTTAATATTGTGATACATGGCAAAGTTAGTGCTTGACAAAAGATACCCTACACCTATGAAAGCTGTCCGTCACAAACAAAATTAGAATTTTTTGACTACATTTTTATTAGTCAGTAATAATACAATATTTGGTCGTAGCTTAAACTAATTATTATTTCGATACATGAAGTCGAAGAGGCGATAAATCAGAAGTAAGAATATTTTTTTATTGATTTATCAGTATGACAAAGTTTTTTTTTAACCTTAAGGGCACTTTATACTAGTAAAAGCGATATAATAAATGGTGATCGGTGACGATACTAGGTAAAAGCGATATAATAAATGGTGATCGGTGACGTGACGATGACAAGCGATGATGATGGACCGGCTCGGTGGATTGTTCAGCAAAAATGCATCTCGGTGAAAGATTTCTTGTCCTTGTAGATAGGACCCCAGGCTCCGTAATCCTTCTTCTGCTCCTGTTTCTTCGGAGCTTGGTAGGATGTCGCGGTGGTTGTTGGTTTCCTGGAAAATAAACGAAAATAATTATTATTTTAATAAGATCACAATCAACAACTATAATGAAAAGGGATTGGAATTTGGGCCTCCGGATATCTCTCACTGTGCCAAACGCAACAGCAAGCTGCTACTTCACGCTGGCTTTCTGTGAGACAGTAGTAACAACCCGGTCGACCTGGCCCATTCGTGCTGTAGAATAAACTGTCTACAGCGTGGCTCTACCACTGAAAATAGTTATCAAATTGGAATTTGGAGCTAAAAACATTATTACTGATCTCATAGAAGAGCTACTCACGTAATAGTTGCAGACACGTCGAACGCTTTGCACGCGTAGTTGGCCTTGCTGGCGGTTTTGCACTCGTCTCCGCGGGCCATGACTGCGAGAATATATCTCTTTCACTCGTAGTTAGCTGACGCCGGTTGGAAGGAGATGGACGATGATGAGAAGGGTGGCGAAGACAGGGAATCTACGGCACGTGCTGAATGTGAGTGAGGACCGCGTGTTCCAAACGGTTGCCGGTGTTCGCCCGACGACTGCCTTTTCTGGTGCACAGGTTCTTAGCGAGCCTGGAATTAACAGATTTAAAATTAGAGATGTCACAAATATTTTTACATTTTTATTCCACTAAATAAATCACAAACTCCTACGCTCAACGTAGTGAGACGTAAATGCAAGTCTCATAATGCCTTGTAATATCATTGACATCAATATCCTTCAAACCGGAACACTAACACACTGTGGCTCGGAGGTAGAAAATTAGAATAAAACCGATTACGATGAGACGACAATTAATGCACCTTCTCAATATAACTTATATACTTATTAGATTATTCTATTGTCATAGAATCTGTAATTTTATAAATTATTCATGACATATCATTTATGCATATTATATTATAATAAATATGATACTGTCTGATACATATATTATAGATATATGTTTTATAAACGGAATACGTCGCAGATATATTAAATTTTAATTTCGAAATCCAACTGATAAGTAAGCATTTACTTTAAAAATAACGCGTAGTTAGGATTAAAGCATATAAAATATTTCCTTATATTCTTGATACATAAAAGACAAATTCAAGACTGCTGACTGACTCGTTATCGCTCAGCCCAATTCATAAAAATAATAAATAATAGTGTACAGTACTCTTTATCATAAAATACATTTTTAAATAATACATTTCTAAAAAATAAAACATTTAAAAATATAAAAGTGTCACCTTCCAATGGCGAGGCCTAGGACCCAAGAAAAAAAGAAAGAATAACAGTGAAATGAAATTAATGAATTAAATCGTTTACTTATTGGTCATATAGATTATTAATGTAGCACTTATACTAAGTCAATACAAAAACAAAAGAAAGTTATATACCAGAAATAATATCAACTTATGCATAACATGCATACAATCATCAACAATACACTGGTAAATTACACCAGTTTATTTTCATACATTTCACAACATTTTTATATGAGGAAAAGTCGAACGTTGTACAACTTCTAAGGAGTGTCGATATGGACCATGGGCAACGCCGACACGTCACGTGTTTTAAAAATGGAGTTTAAAACACGTGACATCTCGGATTTGAATTTAGGAAATGTTGATTTTATATTGTAAGTATCATCTTGAATGAAGAGAGAAGGCTCCATAGTTTGTATGGAAAATCAAATTTTACAGGGAATTTACTTCACGCGAGCGAAGTGGCGAGCAAAAGCTAGTAACAAAGAAATCCGTAACGCACATATTCAGTGAAAATTAAGAAAAATGAAACCATGGAAATAAGCTCATAACTAATGTATGAGTTTAACAAAAAAAAAGTGGTAATAACATCACAGGACAGGCTCGTAAATGCAGTTGGCACCTTGATCGTTTATAAATGCACTTTACGATAATCTGCATATTATTATAATCAAGATTCAGTTGTCGCCGGCCGGTCAACTGGATGATGCAATATCTGAGGATGTTGAGTTTGATGTTTACGAGATATTATCATCACAAGGTGATCAACATATTCTGGATCAGGTTGGTAAAGGCGAAGGTTGTTATCAAGACTATTCAAATAACATAGTTATATGTAAATTACTACAATAATATGATTTCAATTATGCGCTTAGGAAACCTGTGATCATTTTAGAAAATGTGAAGGGCGGTAATGGGAATCCAATTAGGAGCAACAGTATAGTATTAGATTAATATGTGCGTGCCTGACAAGGCCCAGAAAACTAGACATTGTGGCACAAAAAAATACAAATATTGCGTAAGCATCGTAGTACTGCATCGAAATAAGATAACTAGTACTGTATACCTAAGTCTGCAAATTAGAATTACTATGTGGAAGGTCTCTCGATTGTAGTTCGAGTCTGTTTCGATAGGCACTACCGCTTTGTGTTTGTCTTCACTATTATGTTCTGGTTTGAAGCCCACTTAAGCCGGTGAAATTACTAGGTATTATGAGACTTAACATCGTATAAATCGGGGTGATGAACGCTATGCAGTGCATTGTATTTTCAAAGTTTTGTTTGGAGTTGCTTGTATATGGGCAATCGTGGAGCTTACCATTAGGCGAGCGACGCGCTCTTTACGTCGTTAAAGTAAATTAATGCAATGTCAAAAGAAGAGACGAGGAAGCAATTCTAAGCTAAATTTGAAGAATTTTATTTTATGAGAATAATTGCTGGTATCTGTCAATTAACAAACAATATACACTACGAAGAAGTAACTAGATTACAGTATCGCAATAATTCGATATTTAATGAGTCTGACAAAAGAAGGTGTGTGTGTCATATTTTCCAAATCAATTATATTTCAAATTTACTTTAAAATTAGAACATTCTGGAACCACAGCTTGTTGAAATCATAAAGACTATAATTCCTTTATTTTTCCACCATCCTATAAATCGGATACAATGTCGCCGGCAAAGCAAAGAACTTGTTATACCAGCCCTGGTCACACGAATCATGATCACTCCGTGGCTGCGTGAAATCTACTTAGCATACGAACCGATATAAACAACATAACCGGTCCGACTTGTGAATCAGATACTAAGGATTCTCGCTCACCGCAGTGACCGCGTTGTGACTTTACTTTCTTGGTAGCAATAATAATTAATAATTATATTATATATTTCCATAACTTATTGATGATGTCAGGACTCGACATCGGCATAAACCACAGCTATGATTATTGCAAAATTTACACCCCTATTTACAAAACCTGCCATGCCCTGTGCACGCAAACGCATATGGGCGATAAATCCAACTCTTTTATAATACTTCAGTGTTTTGAAGTCAAATATCCAAACATGATAAAATCATCCAATTTCTTTGTCAAATGTAGATTGGACAAAAATATTAGACGAACACAGTGAAAAATTACATACTGTTACTATCTTATAGTTGGTTCACACGATTCGATTTTACTTGATCAATTCGATGTAAAGTCTGTTCAGATGGTGCGAAACGCATAAGATTTAACAGTAAAAAATCGAACCGTGTGAACTCACACATTTATATTACCTACATACTTAGATATGTATTGTTTGTAAATTCGCATATTGATCCGAAACAGATCGAACATGCAGCATATTCTTTATGCAAAAGGTGAAACACATGCCACTTAACAGGTTTAGTAAAGTTGTTATAAATGATCATGCAAGATTGTCAGATGATGCAAAGCGTTTGTTTCTCAACATACTCGACTACATGTCATTGTGACCAGAGGGGTCAGCACGGAAAACTATCGAAATCCTAATGTAAAGGTATGTAGGTAGGTATGTAGGGCTCGATAGATAATTCCTTAAATATATTGGTCTATATTCCATATATATTAGTTTCTTTTACGTACGATAGAGGCGCTGTACCAAAATCTCATAGAAATTGTTGGCGATGACAGCTCGAATAACTTTTCGCAAGTTTTCCGTGCTAGCCCCTCTGTTGTATTAATTAGGTGGTAAGTTTTGTTTTTTTTTTCGAATGGATTTGTGCTGTTAGCCTATATTGCTTTTACAGCTTCACCTGAAAATAAAGCCGGCGCTTATGGCGCTCTAGCCAGAAATATGTATAGTGTATTTAGTAGCAATTAAGCACAGAGGCGCCATTTAGAAAGTTTAGACCTCAGCTTGAGCAATCTCTGGAGAGTATAGTTTAGGGCCGTCTCTGCACATCATTATGCCGAGAGCCAGTTGTAGGAGCTCTTCGGACTCGCAGGCGTGTCCTATGTCGGGGTCGCGTATTATTGTTGCGATTCGGGTTGGGCAAGGAAAGTGCTGCTTGCTTCGATAGCGACTGTGATGGAGTCGTTGGGATCTGCCAAAACATGTTTGGTACGTCGACGGAGGAAGGTGGTAACTAAAGAACCAACAGTCACACACATAGTCCTGAATCCACACTAGGTTGACCTTTACGGTGGATCTTCTTTATACGAGAGTCCATCTGGGTAGGAACCAACTATTTGTCTATTTCTACTGTCAAGTAGCAGTGTGTAAGCACCGCTGTGTTCTGATTTGAAGAAAGTTGAAGCCAGTGAAATTACTGGGCATGAAAATCAACATCTTATATCTCGGGGCGATGAGCACAGTGCAGTGCGATGCAGTATTTTGTATTTCCAATATTCTGATTGGTGTTACTACTGTTTTGATAGCTTGGCGCTTATCATCAGGCAAACGACCAGTTCGTGTGGTTATTTAGGTATATACAAAAATCAGTATCGATGACCGTAAGCGCGTATTAAAATCTAGTCGATTATTCTATATATACTACGTGTAAGGGAAACGCTTCCGAAAACGAAGAAAGGTGGTAGAGCTGGTAATCACCAGCATTTTTTTCGTGTCGTGCGATTGCACGAAACAATACCACAAAAAAAACGTGAATTAAGCCTATATTGTATGCACAATCTTGTTTGGACAGATAAATACAATGATTTATATTCAAATAATAATTAGAATAGTATTTTTCTTGATAATGTAATGTAGAGTTAATAAAAATCAATTGACGCTCGGGGACAACGGGAATACATGCGCTCATTAACTCCGAGTTTAGTATGCTTTACATTGCGGATTTATTAAATATATACGCAATCACTCCGACCTGTGATCCCCGAAGACGTAAGCAGAGGTTTATTCAGTATACCCACATTTCGCCGAGCTTATTTCCGTCCCATGATGTGCTGGGGGTGAGCCTATAGCCATACCGGGAACAATTCCAGACTTCGAGCTGACACTGCATGCACATTTCGTGTTACAAAATCCCAATATTACATATACCCGACCCGGAGATCGAACCCGAGACTTCATCACAGCAGTCGTACAACATACGCATTACAACTGCGTCACCGAGGCAGTTTACGAAATATGAAATTTCCAAAATGATAAGTAAAATTAACTAATAGCGTTTTCCGTTTATGTTAAGGTAAGTGTTTTATCACCCTTTTGGATTCGGAAGCATTTCTCTTACACCTGGTATAAAAGCATACCACTAATACTAATACGTAATACTACTCATTCACTCACTCCCTCCCTGATTAATCACGGAATCTCAAATACGGATCATGAAATTAGGTCAGATGATAGTTTGTGTAAGAAAGGATTTTTGCTAATTTTCATTTTAAGGGTAATAAGTGGGGAGGGCTACACTTTGTACGAAATATGTGTTTTAAAAATGCATGCGGGCTGAGCTATGAGCGAAAGCTAATATAACATACTTAATTTGCATATTGTTTTTCACAATTTATGTTAAAAATAATAGTTCCGTAATCTAGTAGAGATTATTTAATGAAATCACTCGCCACTCAATTTTCAACCTTATTGCACACGAAATTGAGTAATGTTAGGATTAATACAGCACGACATTTTAGTTTAGAAGGGCTTTAACAGATTCCTCGTTAATAATATTCAGCAATAACCTAGAGGTGAGTGGTGGTGCCGAGACAGAAGTCGCTGGTTTGAAACCTCGCATCTCCGACCTTCGAAGATACGTGTAGATTAATTGTTAATTATATATACATACATACATAGGCCCACGCCTGTATTCCCGTAGTGGTAAGTAGAAAATTTAAGAATAGGTACTACTAATGTTAAAAGCGACGACATTTGCTAACAAAACTTGACGATAAACAAAACAAATTCTAATTAATTTTATTAGTTATATATAAATCATTGTAACCTACATTGTAACTTTTGATTAAAGAAAATAATTTATTAGTCATAGATTACAACAATTTATGTACAAAACAAATAAACAATTTAAGAAGAGAAATGACTGGTAAGCTTTTAGTAATGCAATTCGAGTTTTATTTTAATTGTAATACTTAACAACTTCTAAACTGCTGTATTGGTTTAACAACCGCTAATATACAAACATACTCGTATGTACCTACATACACACTCACGCCTATGCCCCATGGAGTGGAGTAATTTATGGAGTAATTACATTTGCTCATATTAGGTAGTAATTTGGGTAAATTCTTAAACGTTTCTGTGAGCAAATGTGGTACAATTTAAGACTTAATTTTGTTTTTTTCGCAAACACATTACAAAAATGTATTGAAGTTCAAATGTAATACCGATAATCACGAATATGTAAGCAAGCACACAAAGAAATAAGTTTAAATTATTAACAAATACGTATTTTACGACAATGAGAACATTTTGTGGATTTGTTTTAAGATAGCCGATATAAGCACTCACGCTTATAATCCACGAAGAGGACCAGATAGGCAGTGGTGTAATCGGTACACCCACATTTCGCCGAGCTTATTTCCATCACATACCCGAACCGGGGATCGAACCCGAGACCTCAGCGCAGCAGTCGTACCGTGATGCATTACAACTACGTCACCGATATAGTCGTTAACAATGTTACAAATAACACGTATACAATGATAATAAAAGATGGGGCAACTTGTTTTCATAAATTAACTTCATCACCAGTAGTCAAGCAAAATATGTTTTTTTTATGTTTATGACATTATAATTCTAATTTAATACTGCATCACAAAATGTGTCCATTCCAATGAAATGTTACCATTCCCTTAAATGTAACATGAGGTTATTGACATTAAGGAATTTGTTACAAAATCTTATATTATGAATGACACGGCATGTAAACGGGTTAAAAGCACATAGTAATCACAGGACCATCCATCAACCTAAAAAGCACTAACCTTGGTAAAAATTTGTCGGTGATCGCGAATTTTCTCTTCGATTTTGTCATTGACACCTACAAATTATTGTTTTGATTTAATAAATTTTCACTTCGAAAAATGAAAAAATTTCGCTGCCGATTGGCGTAAAGACAGAATACGACTGGAGCTGGTTCCGAACGGCTAGTATTTATGTAGGAGGTCGGCACACCGGTTTTCTGACGGTATCCATTTTACGTAGATACACGATGTCGTGTGTTTGGGTGGATTTTTCCGATAGACATTGTGGACCAGTTTTTGGATTTCATAGAACAGTGTTACGTCTCGTCGAATGTGATCGGACCCACGTCTGTCAACGACCTTTCACGTTTTGGAAGAACACGTGGTGACTGTGTGATTACCGGTGTTTGGTTCAAAAGATTTCCTGAACTATCATAAACATCCACAATAGAGCTGCCATCTGTTTTAGGTTTTAGTCCTAATTTGCAAAGCATCCGGAGACTTTCGAAGAAGATTTTTTAAAGTATTCGGGAAAATACCGGACTTTTTAACGCTATTAATAATATCTAAAACTTTGATTATTGTCATCACAAATATATAAAATAATGACGTGTCTTTAAATCGAAATTTCGATAACTTTGTTCGGAGATATCAATGTAAACGGTACCTAACCAAGGGCGTTGGAGTTTTTCCGGGGTGGGTCATGTTAATGACTGTTCCAGGTTACCAAATATAGATAAAGATAACTCGGAAGTGGTAAACAATTTCAGAGTTCTGCAGGTAGCCAACATTACCCAGGGGTACCCACCCATCACCTTGCTGTACCCATAGGCTTACTGACAAACCAAAAAAGCCCACATCTATGTGTAGACATCTTTTTGTATAAGCACCATACTCCAGTTGAGTTGAGACCCGTGTCTATACGTGCATCGAAAACATGCATATCTATCAAGACTTATGCATACTACTTACCAGACTAGCTGCGCGGTACATTGAAATTGCGCACAAAGTTACGGTCAATTCACCGCAAGCTTACGAGCGTGAGCTTATCCCCGGTCCCCCGCCTTAGCTGTCAAACTCTCGAGTTACGTGGCGCAATTTTACCTATAAACAAACCGTCTAATAGTATACATTAAAGTCTTTGATATCTAGAGAGAATCTATTCTTGTTCTACATATTGACTCGTTATGCCATTCTGTTACTTTCACCCACGGATCGTGTGATGAAGTTTTAATTGGAGGTCCATGGGAACTTATTAACGGAACGGACTGCCTCGGTGGCGCAGTTGTAATGCGTACGCGTTACGATTGAGGTCAACGCTGAGGTATCCGGTTCGATCCCCGGGTCGGGTAAAGTGGTATTGGGTTTTTCTATTACGAAATGCTCAGTATCAGCCCGGAGTGCAATTTGTGCCCGGTATGGCGATAGGCTCGCCCCCTATCACATAAGGGACGGAAATACGCTCGGCGAAATGTGGGTGTACTGGTTACACCTCTGCCTACCCCTTCGGGGATTACAGGCGTGAGTGCGTATTAACGATTTACCCATAATGATATCTACCTAATTTCACATGGATCTATTCAATAGTGTAAACTAGCTTTTGCTCATGGCCCGCCCGCGCGAGCGCCTTTTCCGGAATAAAAAGTAGCTCATGTCCTAATCCAGTTCATGGTCACCTGTATGCCATATTTTATCCAAAACCATTAAGCCGTTACGGCGTGATGGACTAACAAACATCCAAACTTTCACATTTATAATAGTAGTTGGATTCATCTCTAATATTATACGGTTATCTAGATTTGTACTTATATTACTGATGATAGTTAAATAAATTAGAAATCATAATCAAGTCTATATAAAAATATCCATGTACATAATCAATATATGGCCACCAAAATCCTAGAGTATTACAATGGCATATACAACAACATTGGGTTCATAACTGCGTTAGCAAAGCTGTGTGTCAGAGATCGCTGGTCTCTGATAATTTAATTTTATCGGACTCAAATCCGGTATTTTGTTTAAATATTTAACTCGACTGCCTCGGTGGCGCAGTTGTAATGCATACAAGGTACAACTGCTGTGCTGAGATCTCGGGTTCGATCCCCAGGTCGGGTAAAAGTGATATTGGGTTATTCTATCATGAAATATTCAATAGCCCGGAGTCTGGAATTGTGCCCGATATGGCGTTAGGCTCGCCCCCTATTACATCGGGGACGGACATAAGCACGGCGAAATGCGGATGTACTGGTTACATATCTGCCTTCCCTTCGGGGATACAGGCGTGAATGCGTATATATGTATATTTAACTGGATTTTCCCGGGATTAGACCCTAGATGATAAAACTCTCGTAGATGCGATAGTCTGAATAGGTACCATCACTTCGTCTATTTCTACCGACAAGTAGCACACATGGTTGTACCTATACTAGTTTGAAGGACATTGAAGATAGTGTCATTACTAGGCAATATGACATGATAATTCATGATATCTTATACGTAAGGGGTTTCCCCAGAATGCAGTATAATGTACTTTGAAATTCAAAGAGTACCAACTCTTTACGGCCAGGCCAATTTTCATCATATTTACCATTGGGCGACTGACAATGGGCTGGGCACGGGTCTCCCCTTCTAATAACAAGGGTTACACACTTTAATACACCAAATAGACTGGTAGACTTCATATATCTTCGCAATCATATATCTTTTTATATATCTATGATGAACTTACCATAACATTTTTGAGTGGTAGAGCGACGCTGTAGATAATTTTGTCTACAGCATGAATGGGCCGGCTCGTTCGGGTTGTTATCACTGTTTTGCAGAAATCTGGCGTAAAGAAGCAGCTTGCTACTGCGTTTCATATGATCAGTGAGATATCCGGAGGCCCAAATTCCCTTCCCTTACCGATCTCTTAATTATCCCTTTTTTTATAGTATAGGCCGGCAAAGATCCCTTACCATCAGGTGACCCAATGGCTCGTTTGCCGGCCTACGCTATAAGAATAAACCCATGAAATTATTTTAGATCCCGAAGGTTACGACATAATAATAAAAATGTTGACAAAGTTTTCTATCGTCTAAATAAAATTATATTTTATTTGGAATAGAGCGACGTAAACATGAGTTCAAATTCAAAGGGCACTCCCGAGGTCATTTGATTTTAAAACTAATAACACCAAATAGATCCACATAATATAGAGTCACGTGTATTCAAGTAAAGGTAGCCAGAAGTATAAACAGCACATTTACACAAGGTGGTAGGTCCCTCGTATGCGAGAGACCGACTGAGTTGGTACCACCGCTTTGTCTATTACTGCCGTCAAGCAGCAATGTGTAAACACTGTTGCGTTCCGGATTGAAAGACATTGAAGCCAGTGAAATAACTGGGCATTATGAGACTTAATATCTTATGTCTCGGGGTGAGAAGCGCAGTCCAATATCGTGCAGTGCTTTATAATTCAGAGTTCTGTGTGGTGTTACTTCTGTTTATGAGCAGACGTGGTGTTTACCATCAGGCGAGTGACCTGCTCGTTTCGTCACAAAATCTCATAAAAAAAACAGTTCGGCTAGCTTATTTTTATCCTATGGCATTAAATCCGATCCTATCACCAAGGACAAACTAATCCCGGGTAATGCAATGTGGTTTATGAATCTAAAACTCACACATTTTTTAGTTCCTCAACCTGAGGATCGAGACCAAGACTTCACCGGTCTCAGAGCTTAGCCACGCCATTAGATACACCACAGTATACGAAACAGAGATACTCTTAGCCAATGAGGCGATTTAACAAACCGGACTTAACAGTAAGTAGAATTTTATAATTATTCCAACTTAAGTACCTAGTTAAAATTACACGTGTCGAGATAATATGACTTCAATTTAATAAATTGCAATTTTAATTTATAACGCATAGATTATCTAGACAGGCATATATTACCTTTGCTAATAGGCACGCCTTACAACAGGTAACTTACATAATATGTTATTGACGAATGGAATAAAGATTAGATATTACTGCATGCATTATTCAAGGTTTTCTTATCTGAACGAAGACCCTAATTAAAGCTTGAGCAAATCTCGCTGGTTCATGGTGTTTGCGCTGTTTGTAACTTACCTAATCCGTAAGGTAAAGTATACTTTGAACTCTAAGCCAATTATAATTATTTAAAGGCCTTGAATCAACAATATTACGCCAGCCTCATGCCAAAATTTAAAACAAATAAGAAATCGCATCCTCCCTAATCCGCAACTTTTCAAAGGTCGCCAACGCGATTCTTCTGTTTCCTATATATAATTATGGGCGTTCTTGAGCAATGGTAATCACCATCATGTGACCCATTTACTTAAAACTTCAAATTCAAAATATAAAAAATATTTACTTAAAGGAATTGGTGTCAACGAATTCCGAATTCAAGGAAATTTCCGATACCTACCTATTAATAGTAATTTCTTGAGGCGAAATACTCGTATATGCTAATAAATACACCGGTAAAATATATTGATTAATTCCGGTAGAACCTTAAGCCCGTATTCAAGAACAACGCTCAAGTGAGTTCTTTGCTAAGTGCCAATTTATGTACTCGTGCTTGGTCTATTTTTGGCGCCAAACAAAAACGGACCAATCACGTATACAGAAATCGACACTTAATGTTGGTTGCACCTACGGTCCGTTGAAGTTCATGTTATTTTTACAAGCAATGGTTCACGATATATGAAGGTTGTATACTGAAGCATTTGTTTTCAGTATTTATTAGCAAATGTTGTCAACCATTGCTTGTTACAATAACTGTAATGCAACCCACACTTAAAAAAATATAAAGACATAGTAAGTTTATATGGAACCATAGTTGATTTACAACATTTTACACCCGAAAGACCTTTGCCAAATCTTTGACTTGAAGCTGGAGTTGATAGATTTAAATGAAATTATATAGTTTATTTAACAATTTTATGAGTATAAAAACAATTTTGTAAATCTATAAAAGGTGTTCAAAATCGTAAATTTCTACTGTTTTAAGAATTAATAGATCTTTTACGTTGAACGTAGCTATATGAATCTTTCCACAATGTATGAATACATATACGATTGCATAATTAGTATATATTCCGAATAGCAAATAATTTGCAAATCGTTGCCCTCTAGAATCACGCGTGTCATTACAACTCTAGCGTGATACACAAATGAGTTGGCGTCTATTTCGTATCTCATATAATGTATCACGAAGCCAACGTACACTTTAACATGATCATTGACATAAAAAGGAACATTTCAAAGTTTAATACACCAGATAGACTGGTAGACTTCACATATCATCGAAATTCTTATGATGAACTTACTCTCTACTATCTCAGCCTGTTGCCGTCCACTGTTGGACGTAAGCCTCCCCAAGTGAGCGCCAACCATCCCGGTCTTGAGTAGCCCGCATCCACCCGCTACCCGCCATCTGTTTCAAGTCGTCAGTCCACCGTGCAGCAGGGCGCCCCACTCTACGTTTGCCCAAGCGTGGTATCCACTCCAGCACATGTCTGCTTCACCGACCATCCGTCCGAACTTACTTACCATAATAATATTTTTGAATGGTAGAGCCATGCTGTAGACAGTTTTGCGTACAGCATGAATGGGCCAGCTCGTCCGGGTTGTTACCACTGTCTCTCAGAAAATCCACGTAAAGCAGCAGCTTACTACTGCGTTTCGTACGGTGAGTGAGATATCCGGAGGGCCTAATCCCCCTCCTCTTCCCAATCCCTTAATTATCCCTATATTTTAAGGTCGCCAACGCGTCCATGATTCTTCTGGTATTATTGGCGTACATGGGCTGTGGAGTTCACTTACCATCAGGTGACCCACTTGCTCGCTTACTTACCTATGTTATATATTAAAAAAAACAAGATCCGAGAGCTGAATGCAGAAATAAAAACATTTTTCAAACAAAAGATTAGAAACATTAAGTAGGTATTCTTAGTTTCTCTGACTAATTGGATGGAGGAAATGATAACATGCTTAAAGAACGCTAAATTCGTACACAAAATGACGTGTCTAACTTAACAAAGCCGACCCTGCGAGAGGAAACTGTCGAGGACAAAGAAGATATCAGCTTGTACATACATATTATTGGTTATACTCGTACATTATGATAAAATACAAAACTCCTTTCTTCCAATGCTCATTTACAATTCATTACATTAGCTCAAGCTATAACCCGAGAGCATTAGGCAGATGTGCGACTAGTACAACTAATGTTATTTTCGATTGATAGGTAGCGTGCCTTTCTCTAAATCGGGTACTTTCAATTTCAAGTCACTCATGTGTGATATTTTTTCGAATTGAAAACTTAAACACAATTAGACACATTAATATAGGTACATACATTTAATGGATAGGTAATTTTAAAAACACTACCATTTTGCATTTTCTAACAATTTCAAAATTAATTCTAAATTTTACAATTTGAATTAGCATATTGATATTTTAAAAAGGCGAAATAAACTAAAATATAATTAACTGTATTTTATTACATACTTTTCATAACAAAATGGAAAATATTTTCATAGTTTTTATTTGAGGGCATTGATATATTACCTAAAGATGGAGCCATTATTCTACTTCCTAATGTGAAAGCGAGATCGCGAGATACCAAACATGGGTAAAAGAGAGAGACAAAAGGCTTCTTTTTTGTCCCCGTCGTTATTTTGTTTGTCAATAAGTCAGATTCATTTGTTTGTCATATTGTCAGTCGGTTGGTTTGACAGAAAATTTTATTCAATAAGTTTTGCGAGCTAATAAAGGAATTGAAGACGCTTAAAGTAAATATACACATTGATTGACAAAAAAAGAATGGTGGGGTGTAGTGTGCTAGGCTGTAAAAGCCGTAGTGAACGACAAATTGCCGGCATAACCTTTCACTCGTAAGTAGTCGAAAAAGTTACTATTTTTCTGTTATGTCATGTGATGTAAAAATTTGTAAACTCTGAAGAAAGATTTAGCATCGAATCCATTAGGAATATAGATTTTTGAGTGGTAGAGCCACGCTGTAGACAGTTTCGTCTACAGCATGAATGGGCCGGCTCGTCCGGTTCGTTACCACTATCTCACAGAAAACCGGCGTAAAGTAGCAGCTTGCTGCTGCGCTTCGTGCGGTGAGTGAGATATCCGGAGGCTCAAATTCCCCTCCCCTTCCCAATCCCTTATTTATCCCTTTCCTTTAAGGTCGGCAACGCGCCCATGATTATTTTAGTATTGTGGGCGTATATAGGCGGTGGAGATCACTTACCATCAGGTGACCCACTTGCTCGTTTGCCGGCCTATACTATAAAAAAAAAAAGAATAATAGAGTATTTTTACTCAAAAATTAAAATCGTTTATAGGTTTGGTGCTGCCAGGTTGTAAATTTTATTTACTCTGATTTATTCAAACAATGTTTTATTCTACTATTTCCGGTATTTCAATGTAGGTTGAATTGGGAGCCTGCAAAATATACCAAAATGTGCTATGAACATTTTAGTGAAAGATCACCTATGTAAAAAAATAATTGTTACATGCTGAAGCAGTGCCAACAAAACTTAGACATGTGAGTATATATTATTTAAGTTATTGACCGCTACCCTGATTTTTTTGGTATTGTGATTGCACTCTGAGCAATGTCAAGGTCTTAGGTTTGATTCCCAGCCATGCAGCTATGGTATATTTGAATAGCTGTTTCGGGTGTAAGTCTGGGTGTTAGATATTTGTATGGCGGTTGTTTACCTTAGTATCCTCAATAAAACTAGTATTATCATAGTGTTGAGTTCACATAAAAAGTTTTTTATATTACAGGTTGTGAGCTCAGAAGGTCTGAACGTTTTACAAGAACTGCAAACTACTGAGCGAAATCTATGTTGGGTAAATTTTGTAACTATATTACAGGTCGCCCCATTAAATTGCTGCTAAACAGCTGATTTTTATATTGTGATTCCTTTGGATTTGAGATTGATCATAGACTTTGTATTCCGTTTCTTGCAGTTTAGACATAAAAAAAATAGCTGACTGATAGCATACCTTTTTGGCATTATCTGTAAAAATGTTAATTGTCACCTTACAAATGTTGTTATTTATTTAATTAAATGTGCCTCCAGGTACTTCAGAAGATGTTTCCATTACAGAACAACCTAGTCCATCTGCATTGACATTAACCCATAAGAAGAAAAAACAAAATATTAGGTCAAAAAACAAGATCAGTTAAACTAATGAAAAATTGCGTGTTGTGCGTGAATCAAAACATAGATTAGTAAAAAAAGCTAGCTCCGTTAGAAAGTGGTGTAGCAGAGCTAAAGTGTAAGATGAAAATGTATTCAAAAGAGTTCGATTTACTATCGAAATAATGAAACTGAATATGCTGATTTTCTGAAACGGTATACTGATATAGAAAACTGCCACTAAAAATATTCACCCGCAGTAATAAATAATAATAAATAAATACACCCAACAGTCACACACATAATCCCGATCCCACACTAGGTAAACCTGTATCGTGGGTATCAGGAACTACGAGGGACTTGTGGTCCCATAACACAAATCAGTAACAAACTTTTGTGGATCACACAAACATTTGTTTCGATGCGGGAATAGAACCCACGCCCTCTCGCTTTGCAGCCGGCTACTCGACCATGGCGCCACGGAGGCTGTCTTTAAATTTTATAACAGAGTTTTGTTTTGTTTGTAAATTAATACTTCACTAAAATAGATAGTGATTATAAATAGTGATTTCTTTTTACCAACCTCAGTTACCCATATGAGTGATATATATAGTTCGGGTTCAAAAGCTACAAGCATTTTTTTTCATCTATTTTGTCTACAGTATAAATGAGCCGGCTCGACCGAATTGTTACCACTGTCTCTCAGAAAATCGATGTTAATTAACGACTTGCTGCTGCGTTTCATACAATGAGTGAGATATCCGAAAGCGCAAATCGCCTTCCCTTCTCAAGCCCATAATTAGCCCTTTTCTTTAAGGTTGGCAACGCGACCATGATTCTTCTGGTATTATATGGGCGTTCATGGATGATCACTTACCATCAGGTGATCCACTTTCTCGTTGCCCGGCCTATGCTATAAAAAATACATTTTGAATTAAGAAGAAGTAGTTTTGAGTTACCAATGTTTTTCCTAAATGCTGGACATAGTTGTGTTTTGCGTTACTTTAATGTGAGTTTAAACTTAAAAGATAGGAATTTGACAGTTGTGATATTTTTTCCCAAACATGAAATGGGGAAATATATGTAACGTAGCAACATTTCTAAAAATCTAGCTGTCTCATGTGCGGTCACGCCATAGCTCTATCTATAGGTAATATATCAATGTTTGAGGGTCATCGTTACACGTTTTTGATATTTAAAAACACTTAAAACACACTTGACCCAGGATTAACTCTGCCCGAAAACAATATTAACATATTATAATTTTTCAAAACAAAAACTTTATTCATTTGTTTGTATACTTAATATTTCAAGGACTCATAGATTTTAGTCGATGCTTGTGTATAAGAACATTGTTTTAAATAGCGCAACAAATAGCATAGTGTGTTTTCAGAGTTGTAGAAATCTTTAAATATCAAAGACTTCAATGTACATAATAAAATACATTTTACACAGAAATTTGACATAATTCATAATAATAATTATTAGATTTATTATGACGTAACGTAAATACGTTTAAAAGATAAGCGCCTAATTTAATATTTATTTAAGATTTATAATATGATTTTAAGTATTGGTCACTATCTAATGGTGTTTCTAATAAATAAAACATATAATTTATTATGATAATATGTTTTGACTTACATGTGGATGTATTTTTATTTCAACATTATGCTATTTGTAGTGCTATTTTTAGATCTTCGTGTTTTTAAACAGCATCATATGAAATCTAAACGTTATAATATCAAACCGTAACGTGAGTTCTGTCACGTTTGCATTTTACCACAACTTGATCCGGATTTCCATACTAGTTTCCTTGTACTTACGTTTACTACATAATATATTCTGTATACATTAGTTACATAATCCGGGAAATTATACTTATGCTATATCATTCTTGTCCTATAAATTATGTATGTACACAATAATTAGTAAGTTAACTACGTGACTGGTGACGTCAACCTCTCTCAGGCAGGTCGTAAAAACTACAAGCCAAATCTGCTGCTCGGGGGCAATAATTGACAAAGTTTTTTTTTAATTATTGCCCTAGGTAGACAGACGAGCAGGCGGCCCACCTGATAGTAAGTGGTTACCTCCGCACATGGACCTCAGCAATGTCAGAGCACAGCCAGGCCGCTGCCTACCGTTAAAAACTCTCGCATACGAGCGATCTATCATCACTAAAACATTCCAACCTGCTAAACTATTTTCTATTTTTACTACTTCCCTATACTATCAATTTGTTCTTGCTATAAAACAATGAATTCGCAGCAACCGAACCCCTGAATTTCTTGACATTACGAATTCTACAAGGGACTTCAATTTTTTCCCGTCTTGTAAGCAAAATTTCGGTTTACAATATTCACGCTACCCTTAGGCCATAAACCCGTCCCAAAGGAACAAAGCCTTTAACTGCCTCCATTGTTAACTTCGCAAGGTGCTGTAATCTTGTGTTTTTTGGCTTGTATGTATTTTAAGAGCGGAAAGTAAAGATGAAAGTGATATATTTAGACAGCATATATAGAAAACGTTATAAATATTACAAATACTCCTTTCTTCGTGAAGTCAGGTATTTAACTTGTTGGTGACGCTATGCCACTGACATTGTGTCTGTGCATTAGTAATATCCAGTATCCACTATGTAAATCAATGGGGAAACCATTCGAAGGTAGCGTTACTAATGCGGCGCTATGACGCGAGGATCTGAATGCCGCCTTTATTCTTTTCACATTTCTCTAAGGCAAACAAAATTAGTAAGTAATATAAAAAATAATGTTATTTTGAAGATCATAAAGACACATATCGTCACTTGGCTAACAACACCGCGCAAGTTAAATTGGCTTAGTTTTCAAGAGACACATAAAACTGAATATTTTTTATGAACATGTGTGATGTAACCAATGAATTGCGCGGTGACAGAACTATTTGAGTATCGTGCTTTGTATGGTTAATTTAAATTTTTGTGTAAATTTATTGGATACGCGGCAAAAACAATTTATCCAATGACAATATCACATGACCAATTTTCGAGATACGCAGTGTTGTTAGCTAAGCGACAATGTGAAGTTTAGTCGAGATAAGGTTTAATGACGACCTCCTCAATCCGTCTTTTGCGGCGGTTGTATAAAAACTCTATTAGCAGCACCGATGATCCTGAGAAGAACCCTGAAATAATTGACATCCTGTAGTGTAAGTTTAAATAAGCAATTTACATCTAAAAGTGGTAGAGCCACGGTAAAGACAGCTTTGTATACAGTATGAATGAATGTGGCGGTTCCGGTATTGTACTAATAGCCCCATTTACAGAGAGAGATTATCTTACGATATAGACGAGTATACAATATGTAACAAAAATCCTGTTGTTCCTTTTAACCATGTTATCAGAATCGTTATTTAAATGTAAAGAAAAATCTCAATTCAGAAAATTCTACCATAAAAATAACGATTGGCGATCACCCGGTGGTTTATCAAAGGTGTTAGCTACTCGGTACGGTACCTTTTTACCATTACAGCAAGTCGTCTCTTTACTTTATATGCACGTAAAACACAACACAACACAATTCAGCCTCCGTGGCGCAGCGGGCGAGTAGCCGGTTGCGAAGCGTGAGGCCGTGGGTTCGATTCCCGCACCTTGGCAAATGTTTGTCTGATCCACAAATATTTGTCTAGGGTCTGGGTGTTGTGGGACCGCAAGTCCCTCGTAGTTCCTGATACCCACGATACAGGTTAACCTAGTGTGGGGTCAGGACTATGTGTGTGACTGTTGGGTGTGTATTGTATTGTATTGTATTATAGTTTTTAGTAGTATTTCATTTAAACCACTTTCATTAAGCTGCTGGCCCACCATCTGTCCCATTTTTATGTTAGATTTTTCTTATTAGAGATATTTCCTTATGTTTGAGTATCGGTTCTCACAACACAGCTAAAAGGAGCAACAGAGTTTTTGTTACATATTGAATAAAAGAAGACACTCTTTACGGGGTCGCTATGATGTGGTTCTTGCCGTCAAATCGCATCACGCGACCTCATGACGCTGTTGCATACTCGCCTCTGTCGTGCGCGGTGCGATAAACTCTCTCCGTAACAAAAAACCGACGTGAATAATTTTTGTTATTACGTTTCGTACAATAAATGATATTTCAAGAGGTACCAAAATAAGAATTAATTGAACTATTTTAAATTCGACATACATATTATACTCATTATATTTAAAGACTGCCTCGGTGGCGCAGTTGTAATACGTACGCGTTACGATTAAGCTAACTCTGAGGTCTCGGGTTCGATCCCCGGGTCGGGTAAAGTGAAATTGAGTTTTTCTATTACGAAATGCTCAGTATCACCCCGGAGTCTGGAATTTGTGCCCGGTATGACGATAGGCTCGCCCCCTATCACATCGTGGGACGGAGATACGCTCGGCGAAATGTGGGTGTACTAGTTACACCTCTGCCTACCCCTTCGGGGAATACAGGCGTGAGTGCGTATGTATGTATATATTTAAAAAATACTTCATAAAATGAACACACTTCCCACATATGATATTATGTTAGCTGAGTTACTTTCATAACGTTATTTTTTAACGGAACAGGTTCTTTGCGTAAAATATTAAAATGAGTACCATTTTAATTATAAATAGATGATATCTTGACGCCATCATACATGGTAATGTCTTGTTTTGATTTGAAATCTGTGTGTTAATGTTAATGGTATCAAACTCTAAGGTTATATATTATATATCTACATTTTAGTACCTATATGGTGTTCATCTTGTACTTATTTGTTCGTCTCTCTATTGTTGTAGGTCTATTTGGTTGTATATGAAAGTTAACTTGGAAACTATATGTCAAAATTCATATATTCTGTATCTTAATCGGTATTATTTTCGATTCGTAATATCTACGTGACACTGGCAGAATTGTGGTAGGGCAATGCCGCAAAAGCCATAAAAGAAAGAAGAAGATTTGAAATCTGCTGATGCAAGAAGAATGCCGCAAGTTCAAAATAGAAGCGCATGAGTAGTATAGTAGTAGCTTAGCTCATATACATGTGCTAAAACGTCAAAAACTGATTTCAAAACCCGAATCGTGGTGTATTTGCTATTGACCTTTAAGCAGTACCCCAATTACCCTCGTACTCCGTCATCAGATCGGTCATCAGTACACACTATCAATTTTTTTTTTGTACTTTTCACTTGTGGTGTGAGCCTGTGTGGCACCTTTTTCTTACAAGTCGACGGTGAGTCAACCAGGATTCCGTATAGGCGCTTTGTGGAGCAAGTTTTTTACTTTTAATCATATTTTATTATGATTTTGGCGCCCCCTAAAACTGCCACCCGGGGCGGGTGCACCGGTTTTGACACCCCAAAACATCCGGGGCTGCTTATATCGAACACATAACACTATAAGTAACTTAAATTTGACCATACCATTTTCTAACAATTGTTTTGGTTTCGGTTAGAAATGCATTTTGTTCGCTTCAGCTGTAAAATGCTTTTCTTTATGTGATATATTTTATATTACGTCAACATCAAGGACAAGGACTTACTAGTGATAGCGATACTGCCTCTACCTCAACTGGCCGAAGATTTTAAATTGCAATTTTGGAACAAGGTCGTTTTTTTTTTATAGCATAGGCCGGCAAACGAGCAAGTGGGTCACCTGATGGTAAGTGATCTCCACCGCCCATGTCCGCCCACAATACTAAAAGAATTATGGGTGCGTTGCCGACCCTAAAGGAAAGGGATAATTAAGGGATTGGGAAGGGGAGGGGGTTTGGGCCTCCGGATATCTCACTCACCGTACGAAACGCAACAGCAAGCTGCTACTTTACGCCGATTTTCTGTGAGACAGTGGTAACGACCTGGACGAGCCGGCCCATTCGTGCTATAGACACAAGTGTCTACAGCGTGGGTCTACCACTCTAAAAGAATTTGATCTACTCAAGCTAAAACTTCCTCTAGGGAAGGATTTATTTCCTAGCTATACATTAGCTAGACACATTATAAAGGCTTACCCGACGATTAGAGTAATTCAAATACTCCGTACAAAGCAACACCAGGACAGAGCACTACATATCAAGTTGAAGGTGTAGTTGCTTAGCTACACAGCCATCGACTGTAACAACGTTCGCGCTTCGATAAATGCTGCAACACTAACCAAGCAATAGCACGAAGAAGGAACCCTGCATATCGTTAAGGTTGACGGTATGGTTGTTCACCTCGGCCGCCATCGACGACATGCTGTAGCACCGGTCGCGCTTCGGCAAGTACGCGCTCAGCCACTTTGTGATCAGTCCGGCCTTGTGCATGCGGTTTATCCTAAAAACACAACAAACGTGATATATACATACTCGTACATACGCACTCACGCCTGTAAACCCCGAAGGGGTAGGCAGAGGTGTAACCAGTACACCCACATTTCGCCGAGCGTATCTCCGTCCCATAATGTGATAGGGGGCGAGCCTATCGCCATACCGGGCACAAATTCCAGACTCCGGGCTGATACTGAGCATTTCGTAATAGAAAAACCCAATACCACTTTACCCGACCCGAGGATCGAACCCGAGACCTTAGTGTTAGCTTAATCGTAACGCGTACGCATTACAACTGCGCCACCGAGGCAGTCGAACGTAATATAAAATGTGTAATTACAGTATTGCTAACAATTACTTCTTGGTATGACACTTCTTCCATCCGCCCTTATCCCACTCGCAGTGGGGTCGGCGTAACATGCTTTTTGCATTTGGCTTGCAGTTTTTATAACCGGCCGCTTGTCTAACATGACATCATGACTATGGTGATGTATGCTATATTGACCTGAATGCAGATCAGCTCAACAAACTCGACCGCCTTCTTAATAACTGCATTCGATTCATCTTTAATCTTCGCAAATATGACCATGTGTCATCTCAACGCCGGCATCTGAAATGGTTACCCATTCGTCAGCGCCGCTCTTTGCGTGCACTTACCACACTCTTCTCGTTTCTTACGTCTTCTACTCCACCTTCTTACTTAATCTCCTACTTTCAGTACCTTGGTAGTAACCATACCAGAAACCTTCGCTCTTCAACTAATCTCTTACTCAAGTGTCCCCCACATAGCACAGACTTTACCCATTCTTCCTTCTTAATTCAATCCATACTCCTATGGAACTCACTCCCTCCCGAAATCAGGTCGTCAACTACTCGCCTGGCTTTCAAAGCCAGAGTTCGACAACTGTTGTTTGATAGAGTTGCAGAATCAACACACTAGTAATATGTGTATTTATATAATTATGTATGCAGTATATATACATATATTTATATTTAATTTATGTATTTATATTTAATTATATTATAATATTATTATGCACGATAAGTTTACGTATTAGTATGTATTTCTATATATTTAATAATAATCTCCCTTCCATCTCATTACTTTTATACACCTGCCTTGTTTATTCTCTGCACCACCCAAAGGTTGACTGGTAGAGAATGCCTCTGGCATTAAGTCCGCCTGTACATATTTTGTATGAAGTGTAATAAATAAAAAATAAATAAATAGACATCTAGTATGACCATTATCACTTAGGGGAGTATTTTTTAATGACGACCAAAAGCTATTTTGTCCAAAAAAAAGAATGTTTCATAAGTAGGCAAGACAACACACTTACTCTTTATTCAATACGGCCAAATAAGGACTACCAGCAGGCACAATCATCGCCACTTGTTCATCCATGAAATCTTCCACACCTAAAGAAAGAAATCACATTATAGAAAGATAGAATTAATCGGCAACTAATTAAACGAAAGTGAGGTTACTTTTGACAGCCGACAACCATCCTGTGAACACCCTAATAGCAAAATGTTTGACAGAAAACAACGGAGGTTAGGATGATGGTGGCGATAGGGGTTTCAGCAATCTCTCTATTTAAAAAAAAAAGTAACTGGCGCCGCCACCGCCGCCGCTGCCAAAAGCTTGTCATGCTATCTCCTCCGAAACCGCTGGTGGTATGGGGTCGAGACCGATACCAACCGATGCAGAATAATGTGGGGAAGAAAGTTTATTTTTATTTTATGTTTTGTGGAAAAACATGGGCAACGCCCCTAGTAAAATAAAAAACAATATGAGACATATCTTACATTCTTCCCCACATTATTCTGCATCGATTGACATCGGTCTCGACCCCATACCCCCAGCGGTTTCAGAGGAGATAGCGTGACAAGCTTTTGGCAGCGGCGGCGGCGCCAGTTACCTTTTTTTAGAATAGAGAGATATTTTGTGGAAAAACATGGGCAAAGCCCCTAGTATCATTTATAAAAGAAATACGAATAAAAGATAATAACTGAGAGCGAAGGCACAGGAGCCGGTGGCGAGGTGGTCCGCGCTCATCAGGTAACTGAGCCGGAGGCGCCAGTCAATCAGCACGTGCCGCTGCTGTCTCACACGCTCCAGCAGGTACATTGCTGCAAATAATAAAAAGATACTCTACGTAATGTTTTTAGAGTGGTAAAATCGCAGCTTCGAAACCAGCCTCAAGAGCCTACATCTCTGACTTTTCTAAGTAACGTATGTTATCACTGGCTTTAACGATGAAGGAAACATTGTAAACCTACATACCTGAGAAGTTCTCCATAAGAATTTTGAAGGTATGTTAAATCTGCCAATCCACATTAGGCCAGCGTGGGGGACTAAGGCCGAACCCCTTTCATTTAGTAGAGGAAGCCCGTATCGAGCATTGGGGCGTGTACAATACGGGGCTCCACTCATGGAAATTCTAACTTAGACAGGCCACAGGAGAAGTCAACTCATAAATTAACTTACTTTTGATCAACAAGGAACATACTTGAATGCGAATTTGCTTCAGCACCACTTGCAGTTTTCGTGAGTTCTGCCCCTTTCAGCAGCGCTACATATTTTGGTTCCTGAGAACCCTAAAATTTAAAAAACTATCACTATTTTAAGTAACACGAAATACGCTCAAAATTAATGATAATAATATGATCTATGGTGCAAATATAAATTCTTCCTTATCAGAATAAGGGAAAATTATAAGCGAATTATAACCTTCAATTCCATTTCCAGATAAGACCCTTTTGTAACATAATTTAGTTATAAGGTTCTTAATGTATATTTTTGATTATTGGTATACCATTGTAGACCACTTCCGAAAAAGCAATACTTATATGAGATTAGAAGGTATCATTTAGTACGTACCGATATGGTACGTCCCGGTAAATAAAATATTAAAAATGATAATTATGAATAAATCAAACATGAATTAAATGAACTACTAATATAAATCATAATGTGCATGGAGTGGAATAATCTGTTTTGATCGCTACATTCTTTTAATGGCCAAATACCTTCAACTCCATTTCCAAATAAGATCCTTTATTGATCGACCAGGTGTATAAATCTCTGTTTTCAATCAACTCTGGTATTGAAGTGACGGGTATCTCTAGTTTTGGAAACGTGAGGAACGCTACCAAATTCCCAGAATATGTGGTCACCACGACTAGAACTACCAGCCACCACGTGCCTACCACCAGACGACCGCTGTCTGCACGGGGTAAATACATTCCACCTGAAAATTATCAGACTAGCTTTTGCTCGGCTACACTCGCGTAAATGTTGTTTTGCATTACATCTCACTTGAACGTACCTACTACTATGATAAAAACTATATTCCACAACATGGTTTACTTGTGCCCTAAATTTGAACGAAATATATTCAACCGTTAGGGCATGATGGTTGATTAACAAACATTTAAACTCACAAACATAATATGTATAAAACATAATAACTACCAAAACTTATGAAATATCGCATCGCGTCGCTTAGCTAAGGCCGCTGTTCTACTATCATTTTGCATCATAATATATGACGTCATATATGATCCTATGTCAGAGCATGCTGTGAAATATGATCATAGAAAATATGAAGTTTATGTTGCTATTACACTGTCATACATTTATTATATATCTATGAGTTATAGAAGTAAGATCATTTTTACATGCAAGTGGAATAGCGGCCTTACACTATTATCCTGAAATAGAATTTTTCAGCAATGTAAGTTATTTTTCATACAAATGTTTGCAGCAACCCAATCCTAATCCTATTTACGACGAAAAGTTATTAAGTAGATACATCTTTTTTTTTAATTTCTGCCATACCTTGTTGCAACAGAGCTCCATAAATATACCATAAACAATTATGTATGGTAGCAAGCCCGCCCTGGCGCGTGATCTCCATGGCTTCATAGTACGGGCTCATGCGGTGTATTATGTACAAAGTGGGTCCCATCACTATCACCGCAAGACCCAGACATACCCACGTCTGAAAAATTTAAAAGAACTAAAAACTTTTTTTGTAAGAGTGGGAAAACGAACAAGAAGGTCACCTCATGGTAAGTGATCACCGCCACTCATGGATACCTACAACATCAGAGGGACGTTAGTAGGTAAGGTGCCTTTGAGGTAAGAATAGGCTATTTGCTTCTACTAAGGCCTAGGTGATAGGTCTCTACTAGTCTGTAGGTCTCTCGTGTGCTAGAGTCCATCTGAGTCTAGGTACCACTGCTTTTCAAGCAACACTGTCTTAACACTGCTGTGATCTGCTTTGATTGACACTGAAGCCAGTTAAATTTCTTATGTCACAGGGTGATGAGCACAGTACATCAATACCATGCAGTTTAATGTAATTTAAAGTTCTGGGTGTTGTTGCTACTGTTTATGGGCAGGCTGGTAAGCCTGTTAGGTGCTGGTTAGGCGAGTGATATGCTCGTCTCCACATTCAGGATAATAAAATTATTAAAAAACAAGTAAGAATTGCCGTGATCTATGGTAAATAGTGATAAGCATGTACTTATTTACTAACATTTTAGGATTAATTTAATAATTGTGTTGCGGTTTGAAGGACACTGATGCCAGTGAAATTACCGGGCATTATGAGACTCAATTCGCATTCAATTCAGTGTCATGCAGTACTTCATAATTTGACGTTCTGATTGGTATTGCTCCTGTTTATGGGCAGTCGTGACACCTACCATCAGGCGAGCGACTTGCTCCTCTAGGTATCTATAGCTAAAAAAAATGAAAAAAGGAATCTTACATCAGCTGTGAAAGGCAAGAAAAACAACATTGCTCTGCTGAGGGCTCTGGGACGAGCAACCAGGAACGCATACGGCTGCGTGCTCACTGCTATCGTGTAGTTTATTCCTGAAATACAAATCTAGATGCTACAACAACAATAGAATACTCAAAAACCATGAAAATATCATTATTGTACGGTGGAGTGTAAGTGGGCCATCAACTTCTTAGGCCCAAAGTCAACCTTACCTGCACGTGGTACGGTCTGCCGATTAACGGACGAGGCAATGGCGAAACTTGGATCCCATTTTGGTAGTGAGGGTAGACGGCGGGTCGCCCCATATAATACCAAACACCGTCAAATATATGGTACGAGAAAGCGGACCCTGGCATTAAGCCAGGATAACGGTAGACAGAAAGAAGGAAAAGAAAGAGTTAGTATAATAATAGATTATTGACTTTGATTACCCGGTACTTATCTAAAGAAAAATGGTATTCAATAACTATGTATTAAAGCCCCATTTAGATGGGCAGATTTTCTCGTATTACACAAGCGAGCAAATATTAAATAAGTCTTAATAATATTAATTAGTCTTTATTGTTATTAGAGTGGTAGAGCCACGCTGTAGACAGTTCTGTCTACAGCATGAATGGGCCGGCTCGTCCGGGTCGTTACCACTGTCTCACAGAAAACTGGCGTAAAGTAGCAGCTTGCTGCTGCGTTTCGTACGGTGAGTGAGATATCCGGAGGCCCAAATTCCCCTCCCCTTCCCAATCCCTAACTTATGCCTTTCCTTTAAGGTCGGCACCGCGCCCATGATTATTTTAGTATTGTGGGCGAACATGGGCGGTGGAGATCACTTACCACCAGGTGACCCACTTGCTCGTTTGCCGGCCTATACTATAAAAAAAATAAAAAAAATACAGGTAAATGTCATTTAAGAGAACGCATCGTAAGATTCTTATTTTCAAATTGCATGACGCGGCCGCGTGATTGACTGTTTTCCGTAGAATTATTGCGATAAACTCTCCTCATCTAAATGGGGCTTATAGCAGTTCTACAATAATAGGTAGAAATATAATATTACCTATGAAATTGCCGTACTGTGGGAAAAAGTTAGTGTTTTTTTAATATTATTTATATTTATATTAATCAAAGAAACCATCGATCGAATCGATGCATTTCGACAGCTTCAACTTTCGACATATTCGATTTTTTGACGGGGAAGAATGAATACCCGAGAGGCAGCACAAATGCGTTTGAAGAGTTTGTTGCCTCCCGTTTAACAGATTTCTTCAAGAAACACATCGATAAATCGCCACTGCGCTGGCAAAGATGCATCGATTCGATCGATGGTTTCTTTGATTAATATAAATATAAAGAATATGAAATAAAACACTAACTTTTTCATACAGTACGGCAATTTCATTGGTAATATTATATTTATATTATATTTCTACCTATTATTGTAGAACTGCTATATGCCCCATTTAGATGGGGAGCTAAACATCGATAGCATGGGTGGTTACTTTGAAAAAAAGATGAAAAAAACCCTTTTTTCGTACTAAACGGCAATTTCATAGGTAAGGCAATAATAGTTACCCGGAATTGGATTTGGCAGTATGGTAAAAGATGCAGCGGCAAGTGCTGCTTGACCTTTAGCAATGGCTGCAAGCGCCAACATCGCCCTTCGACTATGCAACGTCTGCAACAATACAATAACAAGTATTCAATAGGCATAACATAAATGTCATATGTGATGTGCTGTGGAAAATGACTGCCTCGGTGGCGCAGTTGTGATGCATACGTGTTACGATTGAGACCAACGCTGAGGTCTCGGGATCGATCGCCGGGTCGGGTAAAGTGGCATTGGGTTTTTCTATTACGAAATGCTCAGTATCAGCCCGGAGTCTGTAATTTGTGCCCGGTATGGCGATAGTCTCGCCCCCTTTCATATAAGGGACGGAGATGGCGAAATGTATGTAAATAATGGGTATACTGGTTACACTTCTGCCTACCGCTTCGGGGATTACAGGCGTGATTGCGTATGTATGCATGTATAACATAAATGTTAAAAATCTCCGGAATCAATCTTATATATTATCTAACCAGCTCAAATTGTAAAGTTTTTATGCTATATAAATAGGGCGGCAAACGAGAACGTGTGTCACCTGAAGTGATCTCCACCGTTCATGGACGCCCACAATACCAGAAGAATCATAGGCGCGTTGCCGAGCTTTAAGGAAAGGGATAATTAAGGTATTGGGAAGGGGAGGGGAATTGAGCCTCCGGATATCTCACTCACCGTACAAAACGCAGCAGCAAGCTGTTACTTTACGTCAGTTTTCTGTAAGATAGTGGTATCGACCCGGTCGAGCCGGCCCATTCATGCTGTAGACAAAACAGTCTACAGAGTGGCTCTACCACTCATACCAAACAGTGCCTCAACCATGAGTTTGTCTCAGTAAAATCGCTAGCGATGACGTAAAATATTTATATACTAAATTTAAATATTTAAATACTCAGTGGGGCCTCTAGCGGATACGTGCGAAACTCATTTTTTTCATAAAAATATTTTACGTCATCGCTAGCGATTTTACTAAGGCAAACTCATGGTTGAGGCACAGATATTCTTCAAACATAGCTAAGAAACGTTTCAATTACATCAGCTCCCAAACAATAAAACGCATTGAAATCGGTCCATTCATTTAGACGCTACTATATCACAGATTTAATACAGACAGTTTTCATACAAAGCTTACGTGTCGCTATCGCCTGACTCGCGACACGCGTCGCCGTCTCTATGTCACGGTCGCGTACCTCATGAGATATTTTAAAATAATAATAATATATCTTTATTAAAAACATTTTGGTCACAAGTTTGTTGAGTCACTGGTTCCCAAACTAGGCTAATCCTGTATTTTGGGATACCAATTTTTAATGCATCTTATTAAAGTTGTGTTTACATTTAATTTAAACGATTCCTCATGAACAAGTAAATGTGTGTGTGTGTGTGTGTGTGTATACACTAATTATACAATACTCACAGTGGTCTCGTTGGACACGTCGTGCTTCACGTTACCTGGTAATAATATCTTTATCCTGCAAAGAAAATATTTAAATACATACATACATACGCACTCACGTCTGTAATCCCCGAAGGGGTAGGCAGAGGTGTAACCAGTACACCCACATTTCGCCGAGCGTATCTCCGTCCCATAATGCGATATGTGGCGAGCCTATCGCCATACCGGAGACAATTGCGGACTCCGGGCTGATACTGAGCATTTCGTAATAGAAACACCAATATCACTGTTACCCGAACGTAAAGTAGCGGACGAAGTACCTTATTGACGACAAATATAAATATCAAAATCATAATATAATATGGTTAAAAATTAAAAACTTGCTCCACAAAGTGCCTAGCATACGGAAACCTGGTTGCATCACCGTCGACTTGTAAGAAAAAGGCGCCACACAGGCCCTTTGTGCATCATCGATTACAGGCGTGAGTGCGTATGTATGTATTTGTCTTGATGCGGGAATCGAACCCGCAGCCTTCACTTCACAATCGGCTACGCGCCCACTGCGCCACGAATGCTGAAGACTATGGAGAAATAAAACTCACGTGAAATTTTTGGTCTTAGCCAACTGGCTGATGATGTCGAACATAAGTCCATCGTATTTAACTATTTCGCCCGATTCGTTTCTGTGTAATATGGTCCATGGTGGATTCTAAAAACGTAATCATTATATTAGTCAATACCTAACATAAATTTTGATGTAGTAAAACTCAAGCTAAGTTAATAAACTTTACAAAAATAAAACCGAATGAAAAAAGGTAAACGTAAAACTAATGAATTTTGAGTTGATATTATTACAGTGGGCAGCTTTTTAGTATTTTTGAGTTTTTTTATTTTTGTTAAAAAGTTTTATCTCACTACTTTTAGAATGTTCTAGAACTTACATGGAAAGTAATGATAGGCAACTCTTTCCCTCTAAATCCATGTTGAACGTGTGGAAACAAAACATCGGCGAAGGTCATCGCGTCTATTGGCCGCCAGTATCCTACCTATAAAAGTATGTTTTTAGAAAAACGACGTATAGACAAGACAATAACTGACATTTGAGAGGTTGCGGCTGATTGTGGCATACGATTCTTTTTTCAAACTGGTACAGTTTACGACCACGTAACCACAGTTTCTTTTTCGCTCGGATATCGCAGATTTATTTTTATTTAGAAACTAGCTTTTGATCGCGGCTTCGCCAGGGTGAACTGCTTATTATGTGATAAAAATTAGCCTATATCCTAATCCAGATAATGGTTAACCTGTGTGCTAAATTTCATCCAAAACCGTACTAGCCGTTCCAAATTCACGAACTAACAAATATCCAAAGATTGACATTTATATTATTATAATAGGAAGTAGGATATTCTCGTCTAGGTCATGAGAAAAACTCTGTTCATCTAAATGTGGTTTTAATAGTTAATATCTACTACAGACCAAATCATATCACATTTTTAGGAAATCACTAGCAGGAGCTCGTTGTTCGGATGGTAATGGTTTTCGCTATACTGTAGTTTTTAAGATTTTAGTTTATATTCTTCCATGCAATTTTTTTTAAATTGAACTTCGTTCGTGTCAAGACGTAAAGCATGTACATAACACTCGAGTATCCGACTTCTAAAAACCAAAACTACCTATTTTTAATAAATTCATAATCCATACATATTTTTCATAGTACTCACATCCAGTAAGGTAACCTTCTCTATAACTCCAGTTGTCTCGTTACCATTAGCATTATCTTTGAGCACATCATCGTCGGTGAAATGGCGATAGGTTGCACCCCAGGTATCAGCCGCTAATGCACGCCAAGTGGTACAGTTTCCACAACGACTCACGGACGATATGTGTTGCTGATGAATGAATTCACTTATTTGTACCAGGAAAAGTATAATCGTGGGGCCGGTTAATAATATTGATAATAAATTAATTAATTGGTAAAACATTGGTTCAATACCTTTTTGGTTATCTTGGAGAAAACGAATTGTAGGGAAGACTTATGTCCTACTTTTAATTAAAACACTTGTAGACTGGAATTAAGTAAATATTTTATTGCCAAAATACTCTATTTATGTTTATAATTTACACACATTACCTATTACTAAGTGAGCTATTTACATATTTTCCAATCGACTAATTAGAGTTGATCTTGTTGTTATCTGCGCTTAATAGAGCTATAATACAGAAAATAACATCAAATAAGAACGAGAATAAACAATATTAAAGCTAAAAGGGATCTATCTCAGACTGTTCTGTGTGGCGTTGCTTCTGTTTATAAGCAGGCGTGGCGCTTACCATCAGGCGAGCGACCTGCTCGTGTCGTCATTTAAGCTAATAAAAAAAACATCTTCTATGTTCAAATAATGTTTTAAAAATAACCTGCATATGTTTAAGCAGCGTGTCCCTCCGCTGTATTTTGTTAGGTCTGATCGCCTCCCACTCCTCGTCAGAGACTTGGGCGGCTACATCCAACTCATCTTGGACAGCTGCGTCTAAAGCTGATATAAATGCACTCATCATCTCCTGGCAGTAACACATTATACCATTCTGAAAAATACTTACTGCATCAATTTAAAAGTTATAAAATAAAATTTAAATGGTTGAGAACGTCACATTAAAGTATGAGCATCATTTCCTCATAGACTATGTAAAGATCGGATGAAGTGGAAAAAGATATGTAGAAATCCTGGTGCAGACCGAGACAGCGTCAGGTAGAGTTTTTTTATACTAGCTCGGCAAAGTGACTACGCTACACCTGATGTTAAGTGCAGCGCAATCCAAGAATACTGTCGACCAACGACAGACGATGTGTCTATCGTAGGTTGGCAAAATTATGCCGGCCTGCCTAATTGCTTCTTCACAATCCGTTTAAAGGACCCCATACCATAGGAAGGAGGGAACAGATGTGCCGACAAACTATTCCACAGCTTGATATTACTGAATTGACTAAACATGTTTTAAGTATAAATCGTATATCGTACTTTAGTATACATCGTTAAATTCGTACATTAAGACTATTTTAACTACAAAAAGAAAGATAAGAACAAAATAATTCAAAAAGTATCAATTAATTAATTACCAAAGTTTTCGATCACAAAATAGCAAACTAGTACACCGGACACAAACCTGTTGAACCCAATCTGCATCAGATTGACGTAGCATCGCGCCAACCAATTGCAGAGCCAGAATTTTTGTTTCTCATAGCCAATTCGGATAGTAATTGGGATGCTATCGTGTTTTGCACAGCTATATTGGGATTGAATGTTTCAATGAATATTGACCTAGTTTATTTCGATCATATATTGGTATTATAGTACACTTTATGACTAATGAGAACTGGCAATACTAAAAATAACCAACGTAACCGATAAAATTACTATTCAACAAAAAATTAAACCACTTAAAAAACGCAAAAACTAAAAATTAAACTAAACAATTTTGAGTTGATGGTATCAATTATTGACCACCGACTCAACAATTTCCTAATTTTTTTGAGTTGGTTTTATTTTTTGTTTATAAATTGAATTGTTGTGTATAGTTTGTTGTAAGCAGACTTCGTACAAGTTAACTTAAGTTAAGTTTTTTTTAAGTTCACTTGTAAAGTAACAAAGATTAAATATTGTATAGCCTGTAGTTTTCTGTACCTAATAATGTAAAGTAAAAAATTAAAACAAGGTGGTGGGTCGCGCCTACCAATTCATACTGTAGACAATACTGTTAACAGTGTGGCTCTATAATTGTGTAGAGCCTAGCTAGTCCAAAGAATACTAACTGTTCTGGTAATATATTATTCAAATGGTTTTACCGTTCGAACTATTATAATTTCGCCTTTTTTTATTTCCATGAATGACAAGTCGAGCAGGTCACTCGCGTGATGGTAAGCGCCACGCATAGCACTGAGCTGCGTTCGTCACTCCGAGACAAGATGTTGCATCATAATGTCCAATGAAATTTCACTGGCTTCAATATCCTCTAAACACAACAGTGCTTACACACTATTGCTTGGCGGCAGAAATAGACAAATCGGTGGTACTAGCCCACACGGCCTCTCGCTTACGAGGGACCTAGTCGCCTATTTCGTACAAGAAACTTCATCCAAATAGGAATTTGTATGCAACGAAAACGGCAACGAACCTTACAATCCGGGCTATCGTCAGTTTGATTATAGATGTAGGCTATATTTTCTCCTTCATACAAGGCGCTGATCAGACCAGACAGGTTGGAGTTGTGGATGTCGGTGTCGGAAATGACGTAGAGCCACTGTGCCATGGTGTGCGACATGAACAGCTCGCGAGCCGTCTCCGCCATCGTGGTCATCACGTCTGACGATACTATTGCTATGAAGTTTTCACCTATATTACAATCAGAGTAACAGACTTTATCTAAGCTTTTGATCGTCTTTAGTACCACGGAGCAGGAAAAAATTACGATTAGTTCAGTACTTGATGATGATCATCAAATTTATGGTTAGATCATTAGTACTTAGTAGTTAAAGATCTTAAACGACTTCTACAATTAAGTCCGACTTTACAGCCAGAATGGTCTGAATTTATTTATTTATCTGATTTCTACATACACAATCTGAGTAACATTATGAATTACGTAGTATCAGAGTTCAAATTCTAAATTCAGGCTATTAAGCCCGGCCTTAGGGGATTTTATCTCCATTTTAACCGAAATTTGTCACGTTTTTCATTTTATATTTTGGAATCCGTTACGGTGGTACTTGTTATTTTTAATTTATTTATAGCATAGGCCGGCAAACTAGCAAGTCGGTCACCTAATGGTAAGTGATCTCCACCGCCCATATACGCCCACAATACCAAAATAATTATGAGCGCGTTGCCGACCTTAAAGGAAAGGGATAATTAAGGGAATGGAAAGGGAAGGGGATTTGGGCCTCCGGATATATCATTCACCGTACCAAACGCAGCAGAAAGCTGCTACTTTACGTCGTTTTTCTGTGACACAGTGGTAAGAGTGTTTACGGTGTGGCTCTACCACTCAAGAAGAGAGAAGATGAATTTACCTCTGTCCATAACTGTCTAAGCAAGAGACATACGTTGACAAAGTATTTACTCACCAACAGTCTTGACAGGCAGTTTCGACAATATCCGGTGCATTTCCTTTTTCCTTAGATATTCGTTAATCTCGTGTTTCATCTTAAACACTGAGACAGAAACTGGCGATGCACTCTCATCGTCTATTTGTGAGGTTAACGACTGGACCACGCGGGATACCATGTCCCGGTCTGAAGACAAAGAATGACGAAGGAAACAAGAAAATTTTTACGGTGTTCCAAGGAAAGTACCTACATTACTTTAGTTGACTCCCTCGGTTGACGGACCCCACTTCACGAAAAAATGTAGAAATAATTTAGTATCTAGTCATGCTGATTTAGTCCAAAATATTTACAGTATGGTAAGTATACCTATATATATAGACGATCAGTAGAGAAAAGAAAATTCACGTACTAATGAATACACTCTTATTGCACTACTGTCTACCAGATCAGTCTTTGCTAGGTAGTACATGATATTAGCACATCAATAGCATCTGAGCAAATGGCATAATACGAGTAATGGATATACTTCATAACAGGCAAAACACGAGCATAGTTTATGAGCACATGCTAGTATATTATTATGAGAAAATAAACTATGGCCCTATTATTCATTCGAAAATAGGAGCTATTACTCACGATATTGTCATAAAACATCAGCATCAAGGACCGTATTTCCACCTGCATTATTCTGTATCCAAATCAAAAACCGAGAAAAGTAAGTGCAAAGGTACAACTTTGTATTGTTACTACGGAATATGGGGTGTACCCAAGTACGATTTTTCCCCAAAGAAAGATACTAATTAATTTCATTCATAAACTAACATCAAACCATATATCCATATTATGTAAAAGAGATTCAAATCAAAACTTACTCAATGAATCATCGTGCAATATAACAGCAGATTTCCATTTGAAAGCATTTGATGTTCTTAAATCTAGAAGTAGTTGGGGCAACTCTTCGCCTGCTTCAGCGTATGTAACAGTGATTGCAGAACGCAGTGGAAGGCGCGGACAATCCACTTCTGTTAATGCAAATAGAACTAACTCCTCTTCTTCCGTACGAGAGAATAGGTCCCAAGTGTCTAAACATGATGCAATACTGAAGACTGCAAGGAATCCTTCAAACAAAATAAATAAAAACCTTTTACGGGGTAACTATCATTATATTTTAATATCCAACAAAAAGAGTAGGTCACATGGTAGTTATAATTGGTCACCGCTGCCCATAAACATCTAGAGTATCAGAGAAATTAATTGAGGATTTGCATTAGCTGCGCTATAATCACACCATTTTTAAAGGCATATTTTGTTTATTGTTCATTCCGAGACGAGCAAGTCGCTCGCCTGATGGCAAGCTTCACGTCTGTCCAAAAACAAAAGCAACACCAATCAGCACTTCAAATTATAAAGTACTGCACTGGAGGGCGCTCGTCAAGCCGAGAAATTAGATGTTAAGTCTCATAATACCCAGTCACTGGCTCCAATGTTTCTTTAAACCTGAAGGCAGAATATAAAACCAAGTGGATTAACACTGAAGGTCTACGTCTAACAGTAGACGGTGACATGCTGAGATGATTATGATGATGACTTGGGACTACCCTTCCTTAAAAAAATATTTTATTCCTCATGCTACGCCGCCGTTTATGGCTAACATTTCGGACTAATCTGGAATGTACGTGGGCCAGTCAACATCTTAGGCCAAAAGCCAACCTCACTGCACATAGTTCACTGCAGCGAACCTCGGTTCGTGTTGTGGGCTCAAACACGATCAAATATCAATCAAATACCGAATATCAAATACAGTCAAATCTATGGTACGAGAAAGCGGACCCTGGCATTAAGCTGGAATAACACCAGGCAAAAAAAATTTGGTAAATAAAATCAAATTGCTATAATATTTTCATAACTAATATTTTCGTCAATATCTCTCGTCATATTGATTTAAAAGTCTCTAAAAAATAGAACAACAAACAATTTACCTTTTTTAAAACTAATAGATGTCCACGAGTAGTAATGGACGACAACTCCACCGTGCTTCAACTCGACCCTCACCAGTTCCTTGATGTAGTCCTTCAGCTCGTCCAGCACAGCTTGGTACCTGTCGCCTAAGTACTGACGATCTAGAACTACAGCTATAATAGAGAAAATACAACAATCAACTAATCTTCCTTCCTTCATGGACTTCTGTTCCTCGATGGAGATCACTTACCATCAGATGACCCACTGCTCCTTTGTTGGCCTTGCTATGAAAAAAATTATCAGACAAAAATGTCGCGCCATGATCATTTCTACTTGCTAAGAATTTAAAAGACTACGGGAAATTAAATTTACTTTCTCTTTTCTGAAATAATCGGATAGTATTTGTGTTAACTGGGTCAACATTATATTATTGAATTTCTTTTGTATCCAAGGATTGCAAAGGTGTAAAGGTAAATGAGAAACGCTACATGAATATTTAAATGGATACCGGCAAGTCCAGCGAAACATATCTAGACGTATAAGAACTTTAACATAAACGGTAAATAAATCTAGATTATTATTTGTATTGATATTAACAGCTGCTCTTTTGTTTCTCAATTCAGTTTTAAGCAGTTCCAATAAGTAATTACTTCTACAGTACTACCATTTAAGTTATATGCTTAATCTATCTTCGTTTATTATGCGTAATACAAAGGCTCGATGATGATGATCCAATATAAAACAGTTATATTATTGAATGGTAGAGCCATGCTGTACAGTTTTGTTTATAGCATTAATGGGCCGGCTCGAGCGTGAGACCCAAAGGGGTGAAACCACTGTCTCACAGAGAACTGACGTAAAGTAGTGGCTTACGTACGTTACGTACTGAGTTTCGTACTGTGTGCGAGATAGCAGAGGCCCAATTCCCAATCCCGTAATTAGGTCGGCAACGCGTCCATGATTCTTCTGGTATTGTGAACGTTCTTGGGCGATGATCAGATACCATCAGGTGATCCACTTGCTCTCTAAAAAAAGATAACTTTTGAGTACTTATTTTTCTGCTAAGTGCTAAGGCGCAGAAGGCCGCATAGGTACATTACGAACTAACTCTGATTAAACACTAAGATTGAATACGAAGCGCATAAGCCAAGTCGTAGTAGGTACTGTACCTAATATTTAGAATCAAAATGCGTTACCTATAGTAGCATTTGCAGTGATCAAAGATGGAAAATCTTCTCCAGTTACACAACATATTATGCACATAAATCCGACAATCACTAGTCGCATGTTGGACCGACTTGCTTCGACACTCTTCGCGTACGAATAGACCAGTCATAATTCGTCAAAATGAATTTATCCAATCAAAGAAACAGCCTTATTATTTAGTAGTTCATTAATGCGATATAGCACACGTGTATCAGACTACTGTTTAATGGGGTAGATAGGTATGTGGCTTTTGTAGTACATTGTGTTGTATACAGGTGGAATCATTTTTATGTTTTCATTTTCATTTTTAATACAAGTAGCAAGTTGGTCACCTGAAACATAGACAAACCATGCCTTAAGGTACATGATCACCGTCGCCTATGTAGGTAAGTACACCCTCAATCATCCACCCTTCATCGTCAGCCTTTAAAAAGAGATAGGCTCTTTTTTGAAGGTTCTGGCCTGAAAATACAACAAGCGGAAGGTGGTTCCAAAAAGATATTACATGGGGGAGAAATTTCCGTGCAAATCGGAAAACTCTTCAGCTGTTAGGTTTGTTTATTTTAACCCAAAACTACGATTCTGGCACCATGGATTCATAGGTAGTGATGATCCCCTGAGATGGACGTCGCAGAGTTTCTTAAAACCTCGGGTTTCTGTAAATGTCAAGGGCGTACTTATTATGGGACACTTCGGACTCCAAACTCAACTATCCTTTTTTTGTCTATGCTTGGGATCTCTCATGTGAAACAGACATGCGCTGAAGAAGGCCACCGCATCGTTTTTAGTCGGCGTAAGAAAATTGGTTTAAGCTTCGATCTAGCAGTCACTTGGTTGTGATTTGGGACGGCAGGCCGGTGAGTCCGGCATAACCATCCCTCTACTCCCAGAGTTAAGAAGATATCCGTAAATTGAGTTTTGAAAAAATTAGTGATCAATTACCATCAGGTGACTCACTTACTAGTTTTCCACTTGATTAACAACTGGACGATGAACTGAAAATATCCTATTTCTTTTGAATTTTTTACAAAAGCAATAAATTACTCAAGAAACCTATAGAAAAGAGCTAGAAAAGACTGGAACATACTGTATCGTGATAAGAGTTGAGTAGCAAAAGGTCAGAAGTTGATTAAAAATTAAACATAATTACAAGCGAACTACGAAAGGTAGAAATGCCATAGTGATTGTGTAATACATCATAATTGAAATCACAATTATTCACATTTAGGTACTTAACTACTAAGTCGGTACTAATAAGAGGGGTTAGCCCCTAATCAAAAAAACAATACCTGAGAGGCAGTACAGAATGCCTTTGAAGAGTTTGTTGCCTCCCGTACAGCAGATTTCTTCGAGGGATCATCATTCTCTTTGTGAGTGTGGACTGGACGGGAGTTGTTGGGACCATTTTTTTCTGTCCTAGTCTATTGGTTCCCCTCTATGATCTTCCGAATGATATCCCTCATCCAATCAATATTTTGTGAATAAACTTGTATAATAAACATCTATTAAGTTTATTTAACATTTGATCTAATGAATACATATTATTAAAAAAGTTTTCAAGTAGTAGTGATTTTTGTTCAACTTAGCGGGCATGTAACGATTGACTACAGTAACATAGTCTTTAAATCGAGTTTCTTGATAAAAGGTTAGTGCTCATTTGACATTCAAAATAATAATAAAATTTTGTAATTCTGAGACTGCGTTACTTTTGTGGTCAAAATGTTACAGCAGTCTTGTGTAACTTTCGATTATCGGGTAATGGCAACACTGATTGTTTGTTTTTACTTGTTATTGACGCATTATTGACGTGCTGATTGCTGAAATAGTTATCATCTTTAAATCAATAAACACTAGAAATGGAGAAACAATACAGAAAAATCTTCATAACAGTAGGCACGACTCGATTCGATTTACTTTGTGAATATATTCTAACACCTTCCGTTCTCACTGCGTTGAAAATTGTAGGTTGTAAAGAGGTTATTTTTCAAATCGGAAATAGTGATGAAAATCCAGGAGAATATGAGAAAGAGGAAGTAAAATTAACTTTATATAGGTTTAAAGATTCTATACAAGAGGATATAATGAATGCCGATCTAGTAATAAGTCATGCTGGGGCTGGAAGCTGTTTAGAAGTATTGGGAGCAAATAAACCTCTCTTAGTTGTAGTAAACGAGGATCTAATGGATAATCACCAGCTGGAGCTTGCCGAACAGTTGCAAATCGACGGACATTTATACTATTGCACATGTGATACCCTAGTTAGTACATTAAATATGGTTGATTTTAATTTATTAAACCCATTTCCTAAAGCAAACCCCTCACTCTTTGTCAAGTATTTAGATGATGTTTTTACGGTTAAGCGATGCGTTGATTGATAGTTATGAAATTATTTTATAAATTTCTTCTGATTCCTAATCCATTGTATAAACATGTCATTGTAATCATACTATAGGATTAACATTCAATGTTTTGCTTAAACTCAATATCCATATGTTAATTATCTACATTATAATCAAGTACTTGGACATCAGTCCATACTCTGAAATTATTCAAGCTGGATTTGGATGGCTATCTAATTTAAGCAAAATTAAAGTAGCTAAATAACTTCTACAACATTCATAAGCATGTAAATGTCAACACCATAATTTGAATATGGATTTATTCAGAAAATAAGGCTGCTAATAATAATAATGGCATTTGCAATATTTGTATGTGAAATGTGTAATATTTTACATGGATTTTTTGGGCAATAATGGGACCATATGTATCTATATTAGTTGTATATGTATCTAATATTTTTGATGTAAATTGTAAATATCAATAAATTTATTTTTCTTTCTTTCTTTCTTACATAAATAAAAAAATGTATCCATAATTTTATTTTATTGAAAAAATACAGATCATTTACAAAAAAGCTCACAATAATTTGTTTTTATAATAAAAGTTTAAATTACATTCAACAGGTTTTGGGAAATGAGGAAAAAATAGCACAACTAAAACTTATTTATATAATTTATTAAACTAATTTCTTGGCCTCGAAGAAGCTCTTGAGATGCCTCATCTGCCAGTAGCCGATGCTGACAAGTACTCCCGTTTGTAAGAGACTCCACCAAAGCACACGTTGGTTTGTGCTCTCTGAGGTTTGTCGGAAACGCTCCTCTCTTTGCTGTGGAATAAAAAGAAAATTACTATAGTAATGTATTTAATATCAAATGTCACCAACAAAATAATACAGGAATTATGTTATTTCCCATTTATTTCAAAGATGCTAGTATTGCCGCTGATACCAAAACTACCTCATTGCAAAAGTGACAGTTTGGTGCGAAATTATATTTTAGTTGCAGCTTGCAGCTCCTAAAAACATATTCATATTCACTATAGTGTAATCAGTGGTCACAAAGGCATAATTAAATAAATAATAAAAATACAGTAGTCTAGTATTAAAGTCACTAACCCTTTGATATGCTTGTTCCTTGGTGATCTGATGTACTTGATCTAGAAGTTGTCTGATACGTAGCTGTAGCTCACTCAACTTGTCTTTTTGTGCAACACTAGCATAGTCAACGGCATGCTCACCCACTTGAATGTCCAAGTGTACCTGCAATTAAAATTTAATTTAATATTTGTTAATTAGATCATAATTGAAGATGATTAGATATACAGATGATGGATACAGGTAATTTATAATCATTAAGGCCAAATAACAACATGGAAGATATTAAATATAACAAACTTTACAATGCTGAATGACAGTTTTATTAATTACTACCTTTTGGACAGGGCTCCACCATCTATCTGAACCAAAATTCATCAAAATCAGTTCAGTGATTTAGGTGACAGTGTAACAAACAGATTGCATTTATATTACTTAGGATTACTATCTACCCAAATGCTTACTTACATTTCTTTAATTAAAACTCATACACTTCTCAACTGGTTATGAAATACATTTTTGTTTTCTTCATACATGAAAACGTAATATCAACATTGACTAACATTAGGACTGCCATAAATATGCTCAATTGTTATTGTTGAAACAGGTGTAAATGGTAATATATCGAAAGAAAACACCTGCTAATAAATAAATTAGAGGAAAATGCAATCATTTATATAGTATGATGGTAACCACAATGCTCACCCTCAATTGGGACCCACTAAACCATGATGTGCTGTTGGAGTACATGCAGATTACATGTTCACCAGGAGTTGTTGAAGTGAATGAGATCATGCCCTCTGAAGAATACACTCGAGACAATAATACATGGTCATTTGGATCTCGGACTTCCACATGCATGCCTATGCCTGGAGTCGAGGGCATAAAGCCACCAGACTTCGGGTCGTACAGCTCCACTTTGTAATTGACTGTAAAATAAAATAAAAAATCTATGGAATTCAAACTGAAAAATAGAATCACTGCATTCAATGTTTTTGTTGATTAATTGGTTAAATTCGATATGATGAATAATACTGCAAACATCTTGGTCTGGACCTTATAATACTCTTTATTTAAACAATGGGTCAAATATAAAAATGTGTTTAAGATAGTATAGATAGCAAGTGGCTTTACCTATTACAGTCGTGTCGTCCGGTATTTCTTCTATAAAGCATTTTCTTTCTCCTTCAGCTATGTGGAAATATAAAGCTGAAGTCACGTCCAATAACAGAAATAATGCTATAACCGAAGATAATTTTAATAATTCCATTTTCGCGATAGAAATGCTTCGGTAAAATTCTGAAAATGACATGACACACGTCATCGAACCAAAACGTCATCTTGGTTTGTACATTCCAAGATTTTATTGTTAAGAATTTCAGCATAGTTATGTTTCTTATAATAATTTTATGTAATAATGCGTCAGAGAATAAATGCCACAAATCAAAACTTGAAGGAATAAAATATATCAAAAACAGCATATAATAAAGTATACGTATAAAAGACAAAAATAAACATTGTCAAATCTTGTACCCGACTGGCAAATGGCAATCTAGTCGGGCTTTGTAATAAAGCACGTGCGTGATCACCCGAAACTATATAGGTATATAGTCTAAGCCCGAAACAATACAATATGGTACTACTAATATAGTAATCAGAGGGCCAATTCTCGTAATTTTAATTGTTCAAAATATCATTCCGATCTAATCTCAGCGACAAGAATGTTGCAAATGGTATTCTGCTAAACCAATATTCAAGAACTTAGAACGCAATGATATCGAAAGTAGAATACAAGTTGACTGAACCAAAACGGTATTCTGGTAACAATTTTGACACTTAACTATCTTCTTCTTCTTTTAATTGTGTTTGGCTCCACCGTAGATTGGTGATTTCGCCAGTGTCCATTGTGAGACACTTAACTATATAAAATGCATTTCGTCTACAGACAAACGTCAAAATATTGAGAACGAAATGTGACTGAAGGTGAAGCAGTGTTGCCAAGTGCACTGTAATTACAGCAGATCTGCCGTATTTTCATGCCATCTACTGGACACGGTATTTTTATAAATACCTTATATGGAGACACAGTATTTTTTTACAGTAAAAAATTCGTAGTATTATTGTATACTACTAAACAGGTTATTTAGAAGTAAAACTGCGTCACATAACGCGGGAGTTTGACAGTTCACAAACAGGGAGCGCAATAGGGGTTCTAGTTGAGAGTAAGCGAGATGATAATATTGAGTTACGGTCAATTGACTGCAACTTAGTAATACAACTAATTTACTATACTACAATTTATTATACTACAATTTCTATGTACCGCGCAGCTTGTCTAGTAGTATACATATAACTCTTTGATTAAACACTTTAAAAAAAAACCGATATCATCATCATCGCAGCCATCCATTTCTGCAGCGATCGATATATACAAATAAAATGTTAAGTTAGTTTAGGATATAAAGTTTAAAATAAATTTATATTTTATTTAATAATTTAATTATTTCCTTTTTTGTATGACATTTTATTGCACTGTAAAATAGACTGTATTTTTTCCCATCAAGCACTGTATTTTTGACGCAAATGCCGTATTTTAATGTGGACAACACGGTATTTTCAAAAATCTGACTTGGCAACACTGAGGTGAAGTGTCTGTGAGTTAACTGCAGACAAATTCAGTTAACTTTATTCTCTTTTACTGCAAGCAACTAAAAGTAGTCAAAATTGTGCGACTTTGTGTGCTCGTTATTCCAGTAAAGTATTAGAAATGAGTTTACAGCCTATGTTACTCAGTGATAATGTAGCTTTCTAACGGCCAAATTATTTTTGAAATCGGCCCAGTAGTTTTTAAGTTTATTTGTTACATACAAAAATACAAAAAAATCTTTCCTCTAGAATATTAGTGTAGATTAAATTATGAGAGCAATCGCACTGTCAAAATTCCCGCCAAAACTCTCGTACAATTTTTATTTAGTATAGATATGTCCTCAGCAGTGTTGCAAAATAAAAAAACCGCAATTCGGTAGAATTTAAAATTTCTGCCTGCCTCGGTGGCGCAGTTGTAATGCGTACGCGTTACGATTGAGGCTAACGCTGAGGTCTCGGGTTCGATCCCCGGGTCGGGTAAAGTGGTATTGGGTTTTTCTATTACGAAATGCTCCGTATCAGCCCGGAGTCTGGAATTTGTGCCCGGTATGGCGATAGGCTCGCCCCCTATCACATCGTGGGACGCAGATGCGCTCGGCGAAATGTGGGTGTACTGGTTACACCTCTGCCTACCCCTTCAGGGATTACAGGCGTGACTGCGTATATATTAAAATTTCAATAAAATAATCGCGATTGTGGTTATTTCCGGAAAGGACTGCCTGAGTGGTGCTGTTGTGCCGTTTTCCTTCAATTATGCCATGGAATAGATAAATTAATGAAATAAATAAAATACATGGAATTAGTCAAATCAATTAATTAAAAAATCATAACCTCCAGTTACGTAATTTTTTAATCACTGAAATTAGTCATATTGTGGGTATTTTATTGTGAGTTGGTAACATTGATTTTGTCGCTTAGGTCATTTTTAATTTCTAGAATTTAGTCTATGGCAGCTGATACGTAAAATTCGGTAAAATACTTGTCATTGGCGAAATGCATAATAATGCGAAGCCATATTTTCAACAAAAGAAAGACATTGAAAGTTGATCGAATTGACAGTTTATATGCAATTTAATTGAGATGATATCGAATTTTTAAAGGAGCAGAATGCCATATTTTTAATTAATTCAAAATGTAATCTCAGTTCGGTTAAAATTCATTCGCAGTGTCAGTTAAAATAGCAGAATTGGCCCTCTGTTATCTGTGTACAATATACAGCAATTGACAAAACAGAGATGACGTATCAACCTGTCACTCTTGACACTTTTATTGCGATTCGCGAGAAAACTCAAGATTTTTCGTAAATAAAAATTGTTATTTTGTGATATATCGATACATTATTCAACAAAATCAAAAATGAAATACGTATAACTTATACGAGTTCTATTTTCATTTTTGTTGTAAAAGTTTGTAAACAAGTTTTCTAATCATAGGTTATAAATCTAAACGTAAATAATGGATCTATTCATAATAGCAGCAATAATAAGTGCCATAGTTATAGTTTTATTATCCGTGGCGTTCCTTCGCGTGTCTCAAGTGAAATCACCTGGTATGTATCATCTTTATCAGGAATGAGAATATCGTATAATTATTACACGTTTTTGTTACTGCGTTGCCAGCTGGCGGACGACCTAGAGCCGTTGTGCAGAGAGATGGAGGTCCTGGGAGAGTACAAGCAGTCAGAAACCAAAGGGCCAGGATGAGGGCCAATGGTATGTGAATTATTTTCTTTGCTACATAAATAATTCTAAATAAAAAAATAATTATGTTCTATAGAAGATTGTCTTATGAATTAAATTCTACAATACATACTGATTTTTGTGAATTATTTTAGTTATAATATGTTGTCTAGCTTTTAACTAGCCTTCAAGTTCCATAAAATCAGTTGAGTAGTTTTTACATACTTAATTTAATAGCATTTAAACTAAATAGAAATAATACATACATACGCACTCACGCCTATAATACCCGAAGGGGTAGGCAGAGGTGTAACCAATTGTATTTGGTGTATATTAGAAATAATATAAATAAAACTAATAGAAATAACTTTTCTACTGCACAGCTGCTCGACACCAAGCAGCACTTCTAGAAGAGGAACCAGTTGAAGTTGAAGATGTGGATGAGGAAACTCCTGGCACAAGTCAGAAAGTAGACTTTGAGGACAAAATGGGAGCCAAGGTAATGACAATCCTACTAAACCTGTCAGATGACATTTTCCCATTAGCAATTAGGGTCATGAGTAGTCATGACAGATGGATGGAGTGGCAGTAAAGGAACTTACGGAAGGCGGTAACAATTAAAACATTACTTTATGTACTAATACTATAATTGATATCAACATAAAAAAAGGAGTGGTTTTTGTTATAATTACATTAACCTACATACATACAGACATGTATAGACACTCACACCTATATGCCATGGGAGTAGGCAGACACTATTGAGTTCCACAAGGTATGATCCTGACACACCTCTTTCATTTAATGAAATCTCATTCAACCATACATGTTCTATTACATTTTAGCTGGTTGAGGGTATTCGTGACGTGCCCTTTTCGGAGATCATTTATTTGATCGGCATACATCCTAGAGTGCCCTCTTCTGACCCTCCAATTGACATTCGCATGATAAATACTTTTCGTAAGTCATCTGATATCAACCATATAATTATATGTTTAAAGTTTTAATAAATCTGATAGTTTCAATTGTTATGAATTCTTCGCCACTCCATCTGTATGTGCTGACTCTTACAGTGTTTACACACTACACGGAGCCAGCAAGAGGCACGCCTCATTGATTGATACATTTTTAATTTTGCATACAAAAATATGACATGACGTAATGATGACATTACAAAACATGCTATCTACATCTGTGAATGTAAATAAATCTGGATCCGCACATATTTGCTATGAATTATTATTTCAAATTATGTACTTATTGCAATATTTCTCATTTAAATGTCATTTACTTTGTTTCATAGAAAAGGGCGAAGCTTGAAGCCAAAATGGAAAAGAAGAAAGCAAGAGAAGCAGAAGAACATTTTAGGGAGATCAAGAAGAAAAAAGATGATGAGCTTGAACAAGAGAGGAAAAAAGTAGAGGAAAAACAAGAGGCAAGTTCATACTACAACAGACTGCCATGTCACTTATAAAAAAAAACCTCCTAGTGCTAGTCAGACTCGCGCACATTGGGTTATGCACCACCTCCCATAAATTTTAACTTTTTGTCAATTTTGTTTATTTATTATTTGATAGTATAACAGCTGTAATAGCACATATTCTTTAAGAATTTCGCCTACATGGCGCAGTGGCCGAGTAGCCGGCTACGAAGCGTGAGGTCAAGGGTTCGATTCCTACACCGAGACAAATGTTTATGTGATCTGCAAATATTAATTTCGGTTCTGGGTGATGTGAGATCGAAAGTATCTCTTAGTTCTTGATACACACAACAAAATATTTGTAACTTGTGTGGTTTAGTATATGTGTATCACAGTTGGGTGTTATTTATTTATTTGGTAATCAAATTGAGAATACACAAGGGTTGTATGTCACTCATCAAATATCTTTTTGCTATAAAACGAGTGTTTTCCATTTTACGAATGGTAGAGCCACGCTGTAGACAATTTTGTCTACAGGATGAATGGGCAGGCTCGTCAGAGTCGTTACCACTGTCTCACAGAAAACCGACGTAAAGTAGCAGCTTGCTGCTGCGTTTGGTATGATGAGTGAGATATCCGGAGGCCCAAGTCCCCTCCCCTTCCCTTAATTATCCCTTTCCTTAAGGTCGGCAACGCGCCCATGACTCTTGGTATTGTGGACGTACATGGGCGGTGGGGACCACTTACCATCAGGTGACCCACTTGCTCGCTCGTCGGCCTATGCAATAAAAAAAATCAAATGGATTTGACAGCTGCACAATACACTAAGTATTCTGTTCGTGTCAAAATCTTCGATAAAATGTGACCGAGACATCAAATTTCTTTGATCAAATGCATATTGGACAAGGACATTTGTAGTAGCATACCCAATAATGGTCATTTAACGTAGGAAGAGGAAAAATTGCGAGAAGAAGCAGAGAAAAAAGCGGAGGAAGAGCGTAAAAAGCGCGAGCAAGAGGAATACGAAGCGATGAAGGCAGCATTCACGGTTGAAGGCGAAGGGTACGATGAAAACGATGAGCAAGACCAAGAGAGTTTGTTACGCGATTTTATCGACTATGTTAAGGTAAATGGATTGGTTTTATGATCACTTTCTCGGGGGTTTTTTTTATACGTCATAGGCTCGCGTTTGGCTATTATCACGCCTGATGGCAAGCGATGATGTGGCCTAAGATGAAGCACGCTTGCCCAGCGAAAAACGATTCACTCGCGACTTGAAGACACCCAGATTATATTTATCGGGGAACAAAGACTCCGGCAACTCGTTCCATAACTTAGCAGTCCGTATGATGAAGGTATGGTGGTTACCAATGAGCCTTTGTGAAATAATTCTGTCTGCCCTCCAGGGGACAAACAAATTTGTTCCCAGCTGTAACTACTTCTTAGAAATTAGAAATATTTATTAAGAGTTTCGAAGGTATGTGACGTCCACTAAAACGCATCCACTCTACTAAAACACATGTTAGCGTGGTGGACTAAGGCCCCTCTCATCTACACTAATATTATAAAGAGGAAAGATTTGTATTTTTGTATGTAACGAATCAACATTACTGGACCGATTTAAAAAAATCTTTTTCCGTTATAAAGCCACATTATCACCGAGTAAAGGCTACTTCTTATCCCGGAAAAGGCCGTCCATGCGGGCGGAGCCGCGAGCAAAGGCTAGTACATAATATAATGCGATGGGTATCGAAAAATCTCACATTTAGCAATGATTTATTAACAGCATCTGTGGCGCAGTGGGCAAGTAGCCGGCCGCGAAGTGTGAAGCCGTGGGTTCGATTCCCGCACCGAGACAAATGTTTGTGTCACTCACAAATATTTGTTTCCGGTTTGGGTGTTGTGGGACCGCAAGTCTCTCGTAGTTTCTGATACCAACGATACAGGTTTACCTAGTATGAGGTCAGGACTATGTGTGTGACTGTTGGGTGTATTTATTATTTATTTATTTTCAAATGCCACCTAACGCATTTGCTTATAGTCTTACGACTGATCGCCGATAATTTATGTTTCTGCTTGATCGGGAGTATACTGTAATATTGCGTCTTGTAGACTGATATAAGTGGCAGCTACTCCCAGCAGATAGTTTGAATAATGATGTTATTAAAGAAAGTAACAAAATATCATATGCTTGCTAGGTACCAATCATAAAATTATAAATGTATATTCCAGGCACAGAAAGTAGTGTTACTGGAAGATTTGGCAGCACACTTCAAGTTGAAAACTCAAGCTGCAATTGACAGAATAACAGAGTTGCAAGCTTCTGGCGAGCTGACTGGAGTCATTGATGACCGGGGGAAATTCATATACATATCACAAAAGGAGTTAGAAGCAGTAGCAAAGTTCATAAAACAGAGAGGTCGAGTGTCTATTGCTGAGTTAGCTGAATGTAGCAATGACTTGATCAACTTAACTCCTGTTAGTGTAGTTTAATTTAAAACTTTTTTGCGAAACAGCAATAAAAATGAAATGAAATATCTGAAAAATAACTTGGCCGGGCTTAAGCTTATCAACTTTGTCTCTAGACCAATAGCCGCGACGCCGAAAGGAGCTAACTTCTCACTGGAAAAGTTATTTTGCGCATATTGTAAAGGAAAATACGTAAAAAACTGAAAACTGTACTCCTGTAAATTACATTGTCTAATTGTTATAATTTTTCTAAATCTATGTACATAAGTTTATTTCAAAGAGAATATTATACCTTACAGAGATTTATTTTTATTTGACCTAAATCTGACAGAACATTAAATATCTGACCATATTCTGTTGTTTATGTTATATGCCCATAAAATAAACATGTTACTTACAAATATTTATTAAAGTTTAATACAAAAAAATTAATCATCATTCAATTCATAACCGAACACATCATTTCCTTTTTCCAATAGAAGAAGACAAGACTCCTTTATCCTATCCAGTATCTCCATTAGTTTATTTTTGGTGAAAACTTTATATAGACATCTGTTCTCAGCTGCAATTAAATTGCTCAATTTTATGGCTTCCTTGTGATTATCAACGTCTTCATTGCTCTGCAAAATTTTAAGAATCAAAATCACTACTTCAGGAATGCATAGAGATCTTAATGTTTCTAATTGTTTCAATCTTTCTTTCTTGTCATCCTCAGTAAAGTTTTCTGATGTATTACTATCATTTTCATCCTGCAGCCAACCTCCAGGAAACAGTAACACATTGTACAGTAAGTTTTTGGTGTGTCTAGCTTGATGAGAGACTGCATTAGACCAACGTGCCTTTTGTTGATCCACTTGTGCAACTCTCTGTTCATGGTGGACCTTATCAGAAAAAGATGCATCTGGTGGCAAAGCTTCCACATCTTTAGGCTGCCCACTAATAAAATGTCTGTACCATGTTGCAAAACCTTCCAGAGACTCCAAATAAGCTTTTAGGCATAAATGCTCTCTCAGCTCTGCCGAATTTGAGTTGACCTTTTTGATGAAATCTGGAAACATTTGATTCATGCTGCCAAGACATGCAAGTGCAGCTTCAGTGTTACTCAGGAAAATAAATGTGCGAATCATAGCATTACTCAGCCACAAAGCTTCTTGCAGTTGATTCCCTAACAATGCCAGCCATTCCAATGATGATATAACCTTGTTGATGAGTGTTTTATCTTTCTCCATAGAGGCTGTTTGGGTGAAATTTGAATCAAAATTTCCATAACTTTGTTGAACATCTGATATTGCTTTATTGATGGCAACTCGAGCTGATGCTGCTACATCAATTCCTGCATTCAAACCAGCCTTCACAACCCCTTCTCTGTATTCATTTTTATGTATATTATCCATGAATTCTGCATAAAGAATAGTCTGCCTTGCAACTGGTACTGTGGAGGTATAGTAAGCTATAAGTTCAGGACATTCTACAGCCCCTTCCATCAGTCCTCCAATTAGCTGTATTACATATTTCTCAAGCACTTTGTCTCCTATATCATGTTGAGGGTCTTTACCCATATTCCTCAATACTAATATAAGATGAGCTAAGAATCTTAAAAATTTCTCATCTGTGTTTTCTAACCACTGTAAGGAATCTTGCATAATGGCTCTGATGTTCCCTAGCATAAGATGACGCTGACAAGTTTGGTAGTCAGACTCTCTTTTACCATCCATAAATGATTTCACAGCATTAAAGACCTGTTGAAGTGTCATCTCATCAATATGAAGCTCTGTTTGCAACAACTCCAATACTTCAGGTGTTGTTGTGTTGGCATCAACTGTGATGTGATGCTCATGGAGGAATTTGTCTACTCTGGCTTCAATTTGCACTCTCAAGTGAGCCCACAGCAGATCTTCCCAATTACCTTGGCAGGCTGGAATTGTGCTTGATAAATGGCCACTTAAAATTCCTACAGTGGCCTTATAATGAACATTTTCTGCAATATTGTTAGCAATTCCCAAAGCGCACCATTTCCAAAGGTCTCTAGAAGGATTTCCTGATAATTCTAGAGGAGCAGTAGGTTCATCTCTTGGTAGATAGTTTAATAAAACCCATCCTTGCAATACTGCACCACGCCATGCTTGGCCAGCATTAATACACAATGAAACAGCTTCTTTGAATTTGCCACATCTTACCTCCGTGAAAATTCTTTTGCATAAATCATTATCATCTTTCAAGTCATCGGAATGTATAGATCTTTTCTGACGCCTCGGAGCATCAGGATCCATGCAAGTGATCATGGCTTTACTCTTCTCTTTGTTGAATAAACTGGTCCCAATGAGCAACTGATGTAGTGTGTTACCCCAATGGATGTTATTGGCAATGATAGGTGCAGAAGTTTTTGTTGCTTCATCTTGGTAAGCCGCAGTTGCTTCTAACCAATCTACCAACAACTGCAAGAGTCTGAGCTCTGAATCGACTCTAAATAAAGCACTCACTAAAGTTTGTTGTGAAAGTGTAGTCTCGGTTATTAAGTTATCTAAAGACTCTGGGTGTTCAGTAATAGAATCAGCATATAAGCAGTGAAGAAGTTTCCAAGTGTTCGCTTCCTCTGCTAGCCAGTAGTTTTGTGCGCTATACCTGTTCCATGGCTCCACAAGTTCTACAGAATCGCAACACACTTGAGCTAACCTCGCTAAAGTGTCGAGCACGTCGCTCGACCGGCTACTTTGAATAATCTCAAAAAATGCTTCATTCAGACCAGCGCCAATTGTCCCCGCGCTCACTATTATAGATGACTCATCGAGAACTTGCCGCAAACTTGTATCGTTAAGATTCTTAAATATGGATGTCTCATTTAAAATCGGTGATAAATTTAACGTGTCCTCCTTTCGTAACAAATGTCGGTTTCGTTTATTTTTCAACGGAGTGTATTGCGTAGAGTGTAACTGTTGTGATAAATTCAACGACATTTCGAACAATATCCACTTTACACTTTTTCGCTAACAAAATAAAATATTTACGCGCCGTTCGTTGACATTATGAATGTCGATTAACAATTGAATTTATTTCAATTTATCTGACAAAATGCGCAATGCATGATATGACAATGTATGTAAGAGCAAAAGAGAGAAAGATAAAAAATACGATTAATTCGAAATATACCGTATACGTAACAATGTTACGTTCTTAAGTATATATTATTTATCATTACTAATTGTTTAAGTTGTAAATAAGTTTTCTTAAAATAAATTATGTTATAAAAAATTATAAATAGTAATATGATAATACTATTTATAATTTTTTATAACTTTTATTTCGAATAATTTTAACTAACATTAAAAATGTATTAAAATAAATGAAGCTAGTTACTCGTATTTGAACGGTTCTTCAACATTGCGTATCTTTCGGAAGTTGCGGATTTAAAATAAATACTTTTATATAAAGGAAATTTATTTTCTACGGATCTGTAGATAAATAATATCTAATAAAATAGCAATTCTCGTTGTTATTTTATTAATTTCTCAACTTTGAAAATTGTTTACATCCCCATTGACACAGAACGACCGTCCGACGTTCGCACTTTTCGTCTTTCCCTCTCTAGACGTCGTTGAGCGCAAAGGTAAGGATCTAAAATAAATAAATACATAATTTTAATTGTAATTATTTGTAATATTTAAAATTAAACTTAATGTTATGTATATTTGGTACATAAATTTTTAAAACTGAGTATTATATTTATTTCACACTATAAGCCCTTAAAACTTGTAGGTGCTTATCTTATTTTCAGTTATAATTGTTATAGTCCCAAATTGTTAAAAACCCTCAATAAAAAAACTTCAATTACCATATTTAGAATAAACCTAAAGATAACTAAACTTACTAACATAGTTGTACATAAGAACAATATTTTGCAAAAAGCGGTACATAGGTACCTATCAGAATAATATTGCATTTTACAAATTTCCAATGTAACTTAATAACTTGTTACAATTAATTTCCACAAGTGGTAAACCTGCTTAAGATACATAAAGATATATGTATACCTACTCTGCATAATTAAGATTAATGAAAAAAATAACAAAATTGCGTGAAATAATTGTATTCTATTCCATAATAGCACATACTCATTATTATTATAAAGAAGAACAATACAACTAACAAATAGTTTCAACTAATGATAATATGAATACCCCGGATTGTAATGGATATTAATCATTGATGAAATTCAAAGAGAATTTGAAGTCTGAAACTTAATAACTCAGTGGCTTGACTTATCTTATAAGGGCATTAGATAGATATTAGGTACCTACATTACAATAATTTCCAGTGTTAATCGAAAAACAGACTTCACAACCAATATTGCAAGAAATCTCATATTTACAAAGCCGAGAACTATTAAGATGAAAACTTCATCTTGTTATATTTTATGTATCTAAATATTGCTAATCGGAACAAAGAAGAAAAAAGATTTTCAAAGAAATAATTAAAAATAGTGGAAATTATTTTGCAATATATTTTTTACCCAATATTACACACATTGACAGCAATTTTAATGAAAAGGGATCCTAATAATGTTTTTACCAAAGGATAACAATGACATTTGAATATAAAAAGACTATGACAATGTGTTTCATATAATTATATTTATTTAATAAAATAACCATTGACTTCTTCCCGCAGAGGACAATAGATTTTTAAAAAATATTTTACTACTTTGCATCAAGTAGTGGGGTCTCAAAACATGGTAGCATAAATAAATCCAATGTGTTCAATTACATGTGTGGTAAGCCACTAAGATTTTATGAAGTTCTTTGAAAAAAAGAAGAAATTATTATTTTATAGTGGCTAAGTACCAATTTGGAAAACTAAATGTGTAGCCTTTGCTGGTAGCAGTAAAAATTCCGTTTATGTTAATTGATTTTTAATGTGCAGCCTTATCAATATTGTCATATTGTAGCAAGATTGTAGCCTTACTGTAGCATACAGTACATGGTACTGTCAAACAATATCTGAGTAACAACACAGCAGTTCATAACTCTTTAACCTAGCATATATATTATTATATTTGTTTTTAGCTCTCATTCCAGTTATCAATAATTTAAAATAATTTGTATATTTTTCCTCATTCAATTGACATTAGTGACATTTTTTTTAATAAGTTCTGTGTCAAACTTCTGTCAGTGTGTTTGAGTGTATTGAGATTTTGTATGGCACAAAATTTATTGAATAAAATTAAATTATTGTTATTGCCCCATGTTTTTTAACTGATTGTAGAATGCAGATGATACTTGAAGCTTCGGGAGGATGTCTAAACTTGCTGCACACCAAATTGATCATGTTTCAAGTGACTATGAGAGAACTATTATTAAAGGTAAGAATAACATACATTTATATCTCTGGCATATAATATTTAGTGGAAAAATGGTTTCTTAAATTATGATCTTAATTAAAAAATATATATTCATCTTTAATGTTTCTGAATTCCGGTCACATGACAACATTTATATGATTTTATTTATAGTCACAAAGAACATAAGTCATAAATGATACAACATATATGAAATTCTGCTACATAATATTATATGTATGAATTTATTTCATTGAAAAACTTCAGTGAGTATCGGTAAAATATACATAATATCATTTACATATTGCCTCGGAGTTGTGATAACTAATATTTTTGTAGAATGCAAAATATGTACCTAATTAACTTGTAGTTACTTAAACATAAAATAAATTTGACTTTCGGTATTGTATACAATAAGTCGCATAAATATGGTACCTGTCATAATAGGAAAATAATTAATACATTTTTAGAAGATATCCATCACATTATGTTTATGACCCAAATCAGCTGATTATTTTATGATGTTACATAAATTTAAAAATACTCACCTTGCATGAGTATAAAAAAAATTACAAAATAAATTTAAAAATAGATGACTTCAGGAATAAAAATAATGTACCTACCTAGGTTTATTTATGTACTTAGATCTTTTATTGGCGGTAGTAAGTAGCAGGGTATCGGTATCTCGTGAGAAAATAAATGCATTTATTGATTAGTATAGCAATTAGCTTTTCTATAATTAATCTTTTTGGAAAATATTCGAATAGTGGATTATTCGAAAAAAAAAAAAGATTTTTATCACGTATATAAATAAGTACAGATTTATTTGACTAGTAAATGTCTACAGAAATTACGTAGAACGGAATGGTGTATTATAATTTCAAGTCACAAGTTTATTTCATTGTTATTTAGTTTCATTGATTAGTTTTATATAATAGTCATAATATTTGTGAGAAACGAGCGTATTTTTTATTATTTTTGCTTATTACTTGTGGAACAAATACGTTTCGCTACAGTAATAATAAAACGTAACAAAAGAGAGGTTATGTCGGTGCCTACGTTCGTAAAAAAGACAACCAACATTTATGCTATATTTGGTTCTGATATGGTATTGGAACGTAAATAATGATTTTCGTAGCTCTGCCGGAAATGTTTACATTACTTTTTATTGATACTATATGAAATCGACTGAAATCTTTGAAAATTATATATTTGTTATTATAATTTGTTTACAAATAGTGTATTTACGCAAATTGTTTACGCTTATTTTGCTGCACTACCACGACTTCTAATTTTTTAAGTTTTTCATTTGACTTCAGTGTGGCGGTAAAGCGAATGCCCTTATATATAAATTTTGGTATTATAATAATTTACAGTTTATCATTTACTGTTTATATATCATAATTAATTTTATGGTAAAAGGAACTTTTTATAAAACTGGTTGTTAAATGTATTTTGTAATAGTAGGCTATTATTTTGACTTTACCGCGCAAGTACCCATTCAAGGACGGTATTTGCGTCTCTTTTTGACCTATGGCGACATGCAAGCCGTGTGCGGTAAACGTTTCGTTTCGTCACTTGAAGTGAATAGGTACTACTTACACAGTCGGATAGTGTTTTTGGCCTGATTCCGCCATTATTACTGAAAAAATATTCATTGTGATTATTTAGACGCTTAGCGATGTGTGCACCGTTTACGTAGTGTAACTAAATTCATACATACCATTGTGTAAAGTGTGACAAAAGTGTTTTGTAGTGTATCATTTCCTGTTTCATATCGGACAGAAACAAGCAATTGCGACCGCTAGCTTACTGCTTTCGTTATCACGTGGGTCAAATTTCGAATTACGCGGCAGGGACGACTCAATTTTATGCGTACACGTTATTGCATGTTTTTTTGATGAGAACGTTCAGGTTAGACGAATAAAAACCGGCGCATAACTGGTGTCTGACGCTGTTTTTCAGAAGCGCGCCCTTCCGCCCGCAGCCCGCCGCCCATCTCCGGCCGGAATGGAACCAGCGGGGGACTGATTCTAGTATGATGACAGTGCAGTGTACTGTGTAATAGTGAAGTGTAGTGTTGACGCGCGTTGTTCGGTAGTGTTGTGTTACATAAGGGCGAGGATGATGTGTATCGGGAGTGGCGCGTGAGGGCCGGCGGCGGCGTCGGCGGCATCCGGCGGTGCGCACCGTGTCATGGCCCCGGCGCTCCCGCTCGCGCCCCGAGACGAACCCGACGCGCTGCACTCGCATCGGCGACGGGCGCTCGTGTCCGTCGACAACCGCGCACAACACATGGACGACGACGACATGGGCCTCCCGAACCAGCCTAGTCTGGCGAAGGACTCTCAGGAGATGGAGCAGATACTCGTCGATCTCGGCGGGAGTGAAATCGGGCATCCAGATCTGCTGCAGGCTTTAAAAACGCTAGAGACGGCCGGCGACGCACTGTCCACCGGCGATCCGGACGCGATATTCCAATTCTCAGGCTTAGACTTGGCTGAAGGTGTGGATTCCGAAGGTGATCAGGTAGAAGAGAAGATAAAATTGACGCAAGCTCGCCTGGAGCGGCGATGCGCGTTCCTTCAGAGGCGGCTGAGGATATTGCAGTCAAGATCAATTGGCAAAAGAGTGTCTGAAGAAGTTGTGCAGACATTCGAAAAGTGCACTCGTGGGGCTCGTAAGGATGGTGGTGGACGCCCTATGGGTTTGAAAGCATTTCTAAAGAGAGTAGAGACTACAGCGGCATTACAAGCCAGTGCGGCATCCCGGTCAGTTGTTGGGCCTAAGCAGTACAATGCAAGTACATCAAGAGATGCATCACGGTCTGCCTCTATGGGCATACCATCTGGAGCACTAACTGGTCTGCAAGAAACAGCAGGTGCTCTACAGAAACATCTGACAATTGTGAAGCGTCAATTAGATTCTGATGCAACACTGTCTTCATCAGGAGCTGAGAGTAATGATGAAACTGTTACATACAACAACCCTCATCAGGAACAAATGCCAATGTAAGTCATTTTATTATTATAGTATAAAACTTCAGGGTTCAATATTATTAAGATGTCTTGATAATTATCCAATAATTACCGAGTAAAAGTATATCAACTACTTGATAGTCTGGATTCGAAATTCAGTGTTTATATTTATAGGTAATTATGGCTTAAAAACAAAATTTCAGAACAAAATATGGCTTAAAGATATATTTCTATTGTGGGAATTATGTGGCAGTGTTGTTTCCTAATTGCTATTTATTGTTAAACTATTATACTAAAAATTAATCAAATAAAGTTATTATAGTGATCACTTATGCAACAAATCCAGTTTAATTATTATTGAAACTGGATTACAGACTGGGCATGCACACATATTTGCTACATAACAATAAAATAGGTCATATTCTTATCATATTGATAAGGTATCTTCCTAGAAACAAAACAAACATATCATTGAAAATAGAAAAGTGCCAGCTATTTGCTGTTATTGAAGCATTTATATTGAAATAGTCAATAAACTCATAGACCACATTTGTTTTTTATAATGACAATATTATTAAAAATTAGGTCAGGAATATTTGAATCAAATAACATTATATTGTTGGTTTTTAAGGAGTAATATAATATGTTTGTAAATACTTAGATTAGTATTATTATGTTTCGTTTTTACTGCATAGAATTCATATTTATGAAATTATTGAGACAAATTCTAGACTAGCAATTGACTTAGGATCAATAAGAAATAGACAACTTTTTCTTTTATTGAGGTTTTTACCATAGCAAATTGACTTGATTTCTTGTTTACTTTTCTGATGAAATTCACAAGTTAATAAACTGGTTTCACAGAACTTTCTTCTTAAGTAAAATTTCATTGAAACTGAACTGAACAATTGAGTATTGTTGTCATTTGAGAGTTTATAATGTTGAGATATTTTTTATTACAAAAACAGAGTTAGGTATTTTATTAAACAACAACAAAGGTTTTGGTAAAATGTTTATAGGGTCAAATTATGTTGTAATTACATAATTTGACCCTAATATGTTATCTAAGTATGTTAATATTTTTATTTGTTGTTTTATCTAATATTTATAATTCAAACGAAATGCCAATTTTTATATCCCTCTGCCTGCTAGATTTATTTTATACCACATTATTTTCATTTATTTACCTTCTCTCTAATCATTGCATAATATGGAGCATGGTTTTGTGTTCATTTGATCTTTCACATGATGTGTAAATATTGCATCATACTGTTATGATGTTACATTTTGGTGTTGAAATGGGTAGTCAAGGGATACATTTCGACTCTGTTATGCATAAAATAGTTTTATTAACCTTTTCACATAATATATCTAGAAATTGGGATTGTGCTGAATGTTATTTTTAAAAATTATAATATATTTTTACGTAAACTATGTAAAGTATAAATGATATTGCCTAAAATTATATAGGTAACACTTAGAAATCATAAAGATGGATTTTATCAAAATGCACAGTATATAAAAATTCTAAAAAAAATATATTTGCATGCTTATTTAAATCTATATTATTATCTACATATATGACTTATGAAGTGACCCATAGTATAGGTATTTTAATGACCATAACATAAACAAAGCTGATTTCCCTGTTTTTTTTAATCCAATTATTGTGATGCTCAGCTGTGACCTGTGTGTGTGTGTCATTGTTTATGTTATCATCAATTAGTGAATCATATCTCGAAACTAGAAGACATACATTATTATTTACGTAAAATAAGTTAACATAACATGTAAGTGTATTATGTACTATGTGAAGCAAAGATATCAAAAGTATATTTAAAAACAAAATGCATTTTTCAGTTAATTTTGTTTTAACTCTATTATGCCATTACATACTACATCATTGCCAAGTTTCATAATGAAACTTGATTAGTTTAAATGTTTCATTCTGCTTAGTATTATCCTGACCTTGTGTCAGACACTTCCACTTTTCTCTGTTTTGAACATCCTTTGTATGGCCATCATGTCTTTAAAAGGGCAAGTCATCGGTTTTTGGTTCGCCCGCGAGATTATACCTCTAATACAATATAGCACAGGCATTTAGGACCGTCGTACTCTAGCGGTATCTTTAAAACGTGACCGCACCACCATAAGCAACATTCCTAGAGCTTATCCGCCACGTCATGGATACTAACCCCCATATTCATAAACATTACTATGAGACCGAACACATAATACCGATTTATCTAATGGCCATTTCCAATATTCTATCTATCGACAGATTTGCTTACAGGCAGTTTAATTTTGACACTTTTTGTATGGAAGATCTGTCAAATCAATACTGATAGTAAGCAAATGTGTCGATAGACAGAATATAGGGTACGGCCATAAACGTCATTTGTTAGTTTTTGGCGCTAAATCAAAACAGACCAATCATGTACACAGAATCAGGCACTTGGCAAAGAGCTTACTTAAGTGTTGTTTGTGATTACGGGCATAAGGCTGCCAGGAAGGTGCATGTTTCTTAAACGATGTATTCTTGTAATATCGCACAACAGCATCCGTCTCCGCGAGGGGATCTCCTTAACATGACGCTTAAGGGCAGGTCATATGAGATCTTTAAGACTTATCGGCATCTTATGGTCGTAAATTAGGATTATGAACTCTCGCCACTTAGTCCAAGCGACGCCAATTCAGACCTGACGTCGATATTGGTCTTCAAATCAATCAAACGCAACACTAAATAGAAAAGGACTCTGTGCCGAGCACTGTTGGCCACCAACTGTAATCGGAAGAGGGTTGGTATCGCCAACAGCAGTCCGAACCAGACTGGGATCGGAGGTACATATTCCCGATGATGTTAACACAGGCTCCTACACCCTCGTTAATACTTAGACCTCACCAGATCGCCTGCCGAGGCACACAGTCGATGGCCTTCTGCAGGGACATCTTCGTACTGTATGACTAGATCAGCGATCTGATCGCGATCACCGGGTCTATGGTGCCACTTCCGGGTTTTGCGATTCGGAGACGAGTACACTCTTGGTGATGCTCATCCATACGGCTTCTTTTACACCTTCTGAACAATTTACTTGTGGGGCATAAGCACTGTCAAGTTGGTGTTAGTCCCCTCAAGCAGCACTTTAACCCACAAAAGTTAACGCTTGTAGAGCTCCGACGACACCATAGCGACCACGTTTCGGCTGAAGAAGGAGTCGTAGATAGATGTAGATCAGCTTGTAACCTTGTCAAATATTTTGGGATTTGTTGCTCTTCCATCGCCGCTCCTGTAGAAACGCGATTCTCACCCGACGCCTCTCAAACCCATCGGCGAGCTCTCGACATCGTCCGCTGGAAGAGCCAATGTTCCAGTGGCAAAGTGGAACTTTATTGGTACTCGCCCGTACCGTGCGTGATAGTCTTCGAACCCTCTTTTTTCATTTGGCTTGGGCGATGGGCCTGCACGTCGTTTTGCGGCGACGCTCTACCTGTACCATCGCTATATTTATGTTGTATCAAGCCATATGAAATGCGAGTTGGTATGACGTAAAGACAGACAGGTGGTCGACAGAGACCGCGTATATGTACAGCCTCCGTGGCGCAGCGGGCGAGTAGCCGGTTGCGAAGCGTGAGACCGTGGCTTCGATTCCCGCACCTAGACAAATGTTTGTCTGATTCACAAATATTTGTCTCGGATCTGGGTGTTGTGGGACTCCCAAGTCCCTCGTAGTTCTTGATACCCACAATACAGGTTTACCTAGTGTGGGGTCAGGACTATGTGTGACCGTTGGGTGTATATATTATTATTATTATTATGTAGGACACCCTGCTACACGATGTATCGATGTCTTGAATAGGGTGGCGGGTAGAAGATGAATGCCGGTTGAACTAATACCGAGATGATTGACGCTCACTTTGGGGATGCCTTTGTTCAACAGTGGACGACGACGATAGGCTGGGATGATTCCAAATTTAAAATAATTTTTTCGAAACCAATATTTATCTAGGCCAGTGACATTACTTAGCTGTTACTAAGAAGTATGTTTGAAGGATTAATGTATATATTATTATGTTTGTTTTCCAGTGAGAAGCGAGCGCTATGGTCGTGGCAGCGCGCTCGAGCGTCGATAGCGTCGCGCTGGTGCTGGCTGCAGGCGCAGGTGCAGGAGCTCGAGTACAAGATACGGCAACATAACGATCTGCATCGACAGGTTAGATATGCACACACATACAGGAATCGCCAGCCTTGTACCAGAAATGTAAACAAATATTTAAAGAAGGAAGAATAGTAATAATCTTCTTCCACGTGCCCTTTTCCCACTCGCTGTAGGATCAGCGCAACATGCTTTTTAACACTACAGAAAGATTTTGTCTGTAGTTTTCACAACCAGCGGCCTGCCTTTTTTTTATAGCATAGACCGGCAAACTAGCAAGTGGGTCCTGATGGTGATGTCCACCGCCCATGTACGCCCACAATACTAATAGAATTATGGGTGCGTTGCCGACCTTAAAGGAAAGGGATAATTAAGGTATTGGGAAGGAGAAGGGATTTGGGTTTCCGGATATCTCACTCACCGTACGAAACGCAGCAGCAAACTGCTACTTTACGCCGGTTTTCTGTGAGACAGTGGTAACGACCCGGACGAGCCAGCCCATTCGTGCTGTAGACACTTGTGGCGTGGCTCTACCACTCTAAAGACTGCCTGAGGTCAACCCCTGTGATGTTAATCTATCCACTTTACTATTAGCTTTATTTATTTTGTATCCTGGCACGGCAAAGTGACTATACTGGATCTGTTAAATAAGCAAAGTGTAGTCAAAATATAATGTCAACCGCCAAGAAACATTACATCCTTAACGGTTGGCTGAATTATGCCTTCCTGAAGTTCTGGATATACAGTGGCTGACCCCAGAATGCGACTCGCCTGAACGAGTGGCTCGTTAATGACGGGTTTTTCCCTAAGTGTGCGGTGTTCACTATCTAGTTAGGTAAAAAAAATTAAGTATCCTCCCACCAGCAGCATTTTATTTTAATTAAACTCGTAACAAAGCAATTTAAAGTAGCCATGTTTGTTTACATATCTGATACAAGGCTGGCGTTTACGTTTTATATCTAATAGCTTTTGCCCGCGGCTCCGCCCGCGTGAAAGTAATTTTCCGGGATAAAAAAGTACCTAAGTAGCTTAAGTTACTCCTTATTACATCAGCTATCTGCCAGTGAAAGTCCCGTCAAAATCGATCCAGCCGTTACAGAGATTAGCCGGAACAAACACAAAAAATAAAAAAAAAATGTTATTTTGGTATGTACCGTATATACATTCATATGCATGTAGTAAAAAGCTGTTATTTTAATATTACAAACTGACACTTCAATTCTAATTACTTCGCGTTCCGAAATCGAAACTTCATCTTTAGCATAATATGTACTCTGTCAAATGTAGTTTACACTCGACATTACTGCTTAAAGTGTAAAATCTTCGAAAGTGGTTCGAAGGCGCTTCTCATCAGTATATCTTAACAAATGCTCTTGTGATGCCACAAAAGATTCACAATAATGTGTCGCGCTTGATTTTATACAGATTGAAGTACTTGCCCCGTTTATCTATATTTGTGATGACAACTATGTATACTATTATAAGTTATAATACAACTTCGCCTTTTATATTTCAATAGAACCATACTTTACCATGAGGTTTCATAGAACTTCGTTAATGGTTTTATAGTTTGTGCATATTATAATGAAAACGCACCCATTTTAAATTGCGAACTCTATTCTGCTTGCGTCTTGTTCCTGTTGCTACGGGTCTATTTTACGACGATCGAGTAAGAGTTAACCACTAAATAACGAATCAAGGCGGTGCGTGACTGTGCGTGGTGGTGCGTGGTTTGAAGGTGTTTTGTGATTTTAAAATGCCAGGAGAATGCTGAAAAAACCATTTTGAATCATATAAACTTTCGAATGAAAAAATAATCTTCCAAATCGGTCCACATTTGGCGGGATTATGTGTGGTTATACAAACAAAAAAATTGAGCACCTCCTCGGTTTTTTTCTTGGATAAAAAAATTAACTGGTGGATTCCAAACTCGACGTGTAAAAGTGCCCTTGGCGGCCTAATTACTGAATAAATGATTTGATTTGATTTAAAGACATGACGTATTCCGGATACCAACGCACCGCTACGAACTCAGTTGCGTTAGCGCGGACTAGTCACTTCCCACGATGTACCAAGCAGTAGGCCTAGTATGAGTTACAAATACGTTCACAGTTTTCGAATTCGTATAAAATGACTACCGTCGAAGTGTCGAAACTAGTAATTCATACGGTAATAAAGAAAAGAATCGCTTGAAAACTAATTTCATACTCTATTATTATGAAATAAAATAAACCATATAATTAATTTTAATTCATCATAGTTCCCACTAGAGAAAACGAAAACTTTCATCGTTTTACAAAACTATTAAAACTTGTACTAGGAGCTACTGGTGCAAGCTCGTCCGCGATATTGTGCACGGGAATCCGCGATATATGGGAAACTAGCAATAAACATCTACTTTTGAATGTTATGTATCCGAGATCAGGTCGGTTAGTTAGATTGATCTGACAATAAAACAGTAAACAGTTACTTGGTCTGAATTTTGTAAGCTAACCAAGTACACTCAGTAAAGAGTTATCCATAATAATCAGTGGTTAGATTATAATGTACTGGTTTTTAGCGGAGCCCGTGTGAACAGCCTTTTCCGGGATAAAATGTAGCGTCTAACCGTCTCCAGGGTCCCATTTATCTCTGTACCAATTCATTAATATTGGTTCAGCGATTTATAACCGAAAGCGTAATAAACAAACGCACTTTATTATATATATTAGTTAGAATAGTGCTATATGGTATCTGTAGTCAAATCGCTTTGTTAGATTGATCTGTTGTGAGCCAAATAAAGGAATAAAATTATCTAAATAAAATTGTTTCAGTAGTTTACACCAGTAGTGCTGTAGGAAAAAATATTTCCCGCTCTAGTGTCATGGCCCACCCATGACTCATGGGTAAAACAGATTTTCATATGATATTACTAGGTTTCCTATATCCATTCGATTCTGGCGTTTGTTATCACAGTTGATAACCCAACCTACGACGATTTAGTTTTTGTTTTATAGTATAGGCCGGCAAACGAGCAAGTGGGTCACCTGATGGTAAGTGATCTCCACCACCCATGTACACCCAAAATACCAGAAAAACCATGGGCGCGTTTAAAGGAAAGGGATAATTAAGGGATCGCGAAGGGGAGGGTGTATTTGGGCCTCCGGATATCTCAATCACTGTATGAAACGCAGCAGCAAGCCGCTAGTTTACGTCGGTTTTCTGTGAGAAAGTGGTAAAGAGCCGGTCCATTCGTGCTGTAGACAAAACTGTACAGTCAATAATTGGTGAAACAGGTGTTTAGTATTACAATATGATTTAGTACTAAAACTCTCGCAGGATCTTCTCTTGGTTTGTGGCTGTTCGGTCATTCCAGTTACCCAGTTGAGCGATCTTTCCATTTTCTAAACTTGGTCGAAACAGTGTGTATCCCCGACCATGCCGCCTTCCATCCAGCTGGTCGTCCTAACTCTTCAACTGCTACCTTCTGTTTTAACTATATTTCATCACGTCTGGGTGTTGTGGGACCTTACGTCTCTCGTAGTTTCTGATACCAACTATACAGGTTAACCTAGTGTGGGATGAGGACTATGTGTGGTTGTATATATGTTGAGCGATAAGGCCGCCAATTGTACTATGTTTAAAAGTTTATTGTCTTTTTAGTTTTAATAAGTGTCTAATGTACAATAAAGCATTATAAATAAATATAAATAAATGTGTGTGAATGTTGGATGTACGTATAAATTATTACTACTGGCTATGCGATCGGAATATCCCGATTACTATTTATTTACAAAAAATATTTCATCGACTGAGACTGCGTAATGGTCTCGAGTTCGATCTCCGGGTCGGGTAAATGTGACATTGCGTTTTTCTATTACGAAATGCTCAGTATCAGCCCGGAGTCTGAAATTGTGTCCAATATGACGATAGGTTCGCCCCCTATCACATCATGGGACGGAGTTACGCTCCGCGAAATGTGGGTGTACTGGTTACACCTCTGTTTATCCATTCGGGAATACAGGCGTAAGTGCGTATGTATGTACATATATAATTGGGAAATGATATGGGGTACATGTAGAGTGTTACGGTGCGTTGACCTATATCACGTTATTGTTTGAACAAGCGATAAGGTTTAATTTAATTTGGATATTATCAAAAGCCATGCGTCACAATACACACGTGCGGTTGTCGGTAAGACCTTAACCCCGTCGCGTCGACTGTGTGTATGAATTATGAACGTTTGCAATATCTATTTGCACATCAATGGGTACTGCAAGCACTACGTATCGGAGTTTTGTATTCAAAACTTTGTAGTGTCTACTTCGCTGTGCGTATTTTCGTAATGTATTTTTTTTTTTATTGAGGCCGACAAACGAGCAAGTGGGTCACCTGATGGTACCTAAGTGATCACCACCGCCCATGTACGCCCACAATACCAAAAGAGTCATGGGCGCGTTGCCAACCTTAAAAGAAAAGGATAATTAAGGGATTGGGAAGGGGAGGGGGATTTAGGCCTCCGGATATCCCACTCACCGTACGAAACGCAGCAGCAAGCTGCTACTTTACGTCGGTTTTCTGTGAGACAGCGGTAACGAGCCGGCCCATTCATGCTGTAGATAAAATTTTCTACAGCGTGGCTCTACCACTCGTAGAAATTATTTCAATACTATGGAATTATGTTTTCTCTACGGTAAAAACCGGTCAAGTGCGAGTGTGACACTCGCCCTGAGGGTTCCGTATTATTAAAAAATGTTTGCATAGTAATTGTCTTGAACGTATTTTAGATATAAACTTGGATTATTTGAAGATAACTTTCGTATATTTTTCTTCACTTATGCCAATACAGGTATTAATAGAAGCAACATTTTAAAATAGTAGTTCAACTTTAAGTACTTACCCTATAGATTTTGGTGTTTGCTTGTTACTAGATACTTGACAAAAACGGCTGTAGTTTCTGTATAATAAAATGTAGGGGCCCGCCAAGAAAGGCTTTAAGGCAAGAATTGCTAAAAAATCGAACATTGTCAAAGCGCATAATTTTATTTTTGGAGTCGCACTGTAAATTATTACCAAAACTGAATGATTAGCCTAAGTACATATTTATGACATTAGTCAATGCTCACATGCCATAAGCAATTGCAGCAAATTAAGGAAATGTGCCTAATGTCATCCGCTTACGAAATCCGTATCTAAGAATAGACGGCTGCGACGCGTGTGCAGTTTCAGTGGGAGGCACAGTTTATTGATTTTTTCTGAATCTAATATTTACGGGGGAAGTTCGTCCTGTACGGAAGGTTGGTACATTTTTATTTACTTACTAGCTGTTGCTCGCGGCTCCGCCCGCGTGAATAGACTTTTCCGAAATAAAACGTAGCCTATAACCGTCTCCAGAGTCCCATCTATCTCTACATCAAGATTCATCAAATTAGCTTCAGTGATTTAAGCGTGAAAGCGTAACAAACAAATAGTTTTTTTTTTTATAAAAGGTATCCTATGTTACTTCTTATACCTCTAAGAAAATGTGTACAAAGTTTCATGATGATCGGTTAAGTAGTTTTCGCGTGAAAGCGTAACAAACAACTTACATTCACACTTATAATATTAGTATGGTTTTTCACAAACTACATACTACAATGCTATCAAATTGAGAATCTTAGTTACAAATGTGAGTGATAGAGTAACAAATAATTTAACATATTGATAAATAAGTAGATTTTTGTTATAGCATAGGCTGGCAAGCGCCAGCCTATGCGTTTGAGCACGTGGGTCACCTGATGGTAAGATCTCCAACGCCCATGTACATCCACAATACCATAAGCGTCATGGGCGCGTTGCCGAACTTAAAGAAGGGGAATAATTAAAAGATTGGGATAGTGAGGATTGATTATCCGGATATCTCCTCCTCGAACCGGGATCGAACACTGTTTGTTGGAAGGAACTAGTATAAAATTCAGTAACAAGATTTTACCTCCACACGCTACTGTCAAATTAAATTAAACAAACGCTTGTAATTTAAAATATATGTCTACGTAGTAAATAGCTAGGTATGCTAGCTGTATAGTTTACGCATGTTCTGAAGGCCGCGTGATTCATGGATAAACAACGCTAATCCTAACGCACGTACTCAGTGTAGGATCGTCCTGACCTACTTACATCTGCTGTGTTAGTTTTGATATACCTACAAAAACATTTGCTCGCGATTGTGCCCGCGTGAATGTCTTTTTTCGGGATAAAAAGTAGTCAATGCCTTATGAATTATGTCGTGGTTTTCCTGTAGGCCTAGTACGAGTTACAAATACGTTCACATTTTTCGAATTCGTATAAAATTAATACCATTAAAGTGTCAAACTAGTCATTCATATGGTAATAAAGGAAATAATCGTTTTTAATCCGAATTCAACGAAAAAATGTAATCTGTTCTACAAATCGCCAAACTAAAAACTACAAAAATGTTGAACATAAAATTACAACCCGAAAAATTGTTGACAGGTGCGTGAAGCCAAAGGTCCGGTGGAGTTCGAGGGTGAGCCAGAGGCTTACGTAGATTCATTACCTGGAGCTGAGATACCAGAGATACCCGAAAATGATCCCGCTTCAGAAACATGTGCTAGAGTACGCCCTCTGCGACGGGAGACATTCAAGAAACGGAAACTACTGCAAATGCACAACCTGCACATCGCCACCCAGAAAGCGGCGAAACCTTCCGACATCAAGTTAGTATACATCTAAGGTTTATCTTTGGCGCCAAAAGTTAATTGAACCATATCTACACATAGTAAAGAGCATACAGTATTATTGAAATAAAACTAGTTTATACGGATTTTATCGCGGTTTAATATTTAATTTAGTCCCGACGTTTATTTGAGTCTCTCCCGTGACCACGAAGGCTGAAAAGCTTTCGAAACGTCGGGTATAAATAAAAATTAAACCGCGATAAAATCCATATAAACTAGTTTTATTTCAATGTGTAATATTCGCGTAAACCTAAGAAATCATTATGCAATCCTTTCGGCAATCTTCGTATATTTCGAAAATATGAATATGTGACGACACAGTTCAAACCCATTACATTCAGTACTTGTATTTTTCTTGAATGATTGAACAGAATTAGATTGCTGGGCATTTTTTTTACTTAGCCTAAATGTCGAAACGAGCAGATTGCTCGCCTTATGATAAGCGCTACGCCTGCCCATAAGCAGAAACAATACTACACAGAACCTTGAATACAAAGCACTGCATGGTATTGGACTGAACTCATAATTTTGAGATGTTAAATTTCATAACTCCCAGTAGTTTCTCTGGCTTCAATTTGTATGAAATTTTGTTTAATCTTACTATTCAAAATACAAACAAAAAAAACAGTAATTGGCGATATGCTTATTATTTTTTCTATGTGACCGCCGCATATTGACTGTAAGGCTAAAATATATGTTAGAATGTGGTGTACTAAGACAGTGTGGTACAGTTGCAGATGTCAGGGGTCTGTGGAGTCGTGCGCGGTGTGCACGGGCAGGGTGGAGCCCGCGCTGCCGCCCGCGCGCCTCGCTGCACTCAGCACTGCGCACGCCACAGCACTGCTCGACCCCTCATACCATCCCGTGCTCAGCGATGTGCATGGTAACTGCTAACTATACATTATTACTTTTGTATGTGGTATGTGGTATGTCATTATACAGACACAATTACTGTGTGACTGGGCAATAAGTATAGAATTTCTGTACATTACACTCACATCATTTCTGTAAACAATGTCTGGACATTAAAAGAGGCCATAACCCATGAGTTTGTTTCGGCATTTCTTCTCATGGCTAGCCCTGAAATGCCGTCGTAAATGTAATATAGCTTAAAAAATGATTGACATGCAAAAGTGATATTTATGATCCAATTTACAGAATAAATGATTTGAATTTGAACTCATGACTGACCCTGCTACTGTCACAAAAATCAAGACAAAAAGTTACAAATTTACAAAAATAGACCTATTCATAAAAACCAAACTAGATCCTTCAACAAATATATTTAATTATAGATAATTTTTACATCCTTGAAATGTTCTACGCAAAGGGGATGAAATGAAATGAAATAGTTTTATTAATCATGTAGGCAATTAAAATAGCGCTTATGACAAGTCAGTACAAAATAAAGAAACTTATGTATAAAAATCATATCAACTAATGTATACATAACATACATAGCATCGTCAAATACACTAGGCAATTATACTAAATTGTTTATTTGTTGTCTTTTTATTTTACATTATTAACAGTATTTGTAATATGGAAACGTCCCATTATTAATTATTAAATATTTTGAGTCGGTATGGACCACTGCATTTACCGAAACGGCACGAGTTTTAAAACTACCACCGGATCCAAAATTCCAAATTGATTCCAAAATGACATTAGGATAACCGTAAAACTGCAAGCCAAATCTTTCTATAACATGTGTTAAAAAAAGCATGTAACGCTGACCCCACTGTGAATTGGATAAGGGCGTGTGGAAGAAGAAGAGAAATGTTCAATGAAAACATAGAACGGTGGCATTACATAAAATGGCTGTGTGCTTCATTTAGTAAGTGGATTCTAGGATCACTGATCAAGCCACAATATGTACATGTAGATAACTGATAGTCAGTTAATTTTACACATCTAGTTATGTTGTCTGAGCTTCTAAATATTATGTAATTTTCATTTATAGTATTTATGATATGTTGTTACAGATGTGTTACCGTCAGTTCACCTGTCGTTGTTGACGTCCCGGTCGTGGCTGCACGCGCGCGTTCACAAGTCATACCGCGGCGCGCACCACGCCTCCACACCGCGCGCGCAACGTCACGCGCAACACAACGCGCAACATCACGCGCAACACAACGCGCAACACAACGCGCAACATCACGCGCAACATCACGCGCAACACAACACGCAACACAACCACACCGCAACCACGCCCAGATCCAAGCAACATCCCAACAGTCAGTTCTCTCACTTTAATGTTTTATACGACCTTCTGTCTCTGTGCAACATCTACATCGTTTTATAAGTAGTAAAGCCAATACTTTTGTCTACAGCATGCATGAATGGGTCGGTTCGACCAGGTTACTACTACTGTCTCCAGAGTAAATCGACGTAAAGCAATAGTTACCTGAAGTGTTCTATGATACAATCATCGAAATAAGATAACAAGAAACGTAACTCAAGCAAAAAATGACCCCACCGAAAGTCTGTGCCACTGGGCGGGGCTGTAAAAGTCAATATAATATAATATATAAAGTGCATAATAATCTCTAGTTGACACTTGATACATCTAATTTTTTGTGCGGTGCAGAACGTCGTATCTCGATCTAGAAATGTAATATTTAGACATTAACTTTTATGAAATTTGATTTTGAACGTTCATTAATTTTTGTTGCATGTATGAGTGTTACATGTGATTACTTTTGCATGTGTAGGTGGAGCCGTATTTTTGGCAGATTCATATGAGAGTTATCGTTCTAGTTATCTTATTTCGATGGATAAATAATAATGTTGAAATAATGGCTTATAAATAAATGCGAAATGAATTTGGTATTAGTTTATTTCGATGCAGAATTTATACGTTTACCACTATTGCCCAGAAAGATTTTTTTATTTCTGTTCAAAATATGCTCATAGATGTATTTTGATAATAAATGTTACAAAGACCACATTCTTCCAGTGTTCATAAGTATACATTCACTAAACACTGTAGATAAAAAGTTTGAGAATTACTATATCTTTCTATAATAAGTAAGGTATTTGTAATGAAATTGTTTTTATTTATAGAGTTGAAAAGAGGCCGTCCACCTTTATCAAGGAAAATACGAGACCGCGAGAGAGATGAGGAAACAACGTCTGGACACGACAGGTAATATAAGTACGCGCTTCGGCAAACTTCGGTATTTACTGTTATGTTTTTAACAATATCAATTCAACGCGGTATTTTTAATTTATGCTATGCGATATTTCTATAGAATGTTTTGATGATTATATCGATGTATTAGGTAAAAAAACTATAATCCTTAATGTATTTGAAGTTCGTTTTGAAACACATATATACATACGCACTCACGCCTGTAATCCCCGAAGGTGTAGTACCTTTGTTCCACGATGTGATAGGGGGCGAGCCTATCGCCATCCCGGGCACAGTTCCAGACGCCGCGCTAACACTGAGCATTTCATAATAGAAAAACTCAATATCACTTTACCCGACCTGGGGATCGAATCCGAGACCTCAGTCGTAACGCATATGCATTATAACTACACCACGGAGGGAGTCAAAATAGTAGCTTAAAAATATTAGTTTCTTTTATTTACGCTTGCCTGATAGAGTAAGCGTCACGCTTATTCATAAACAGACACAATACCACACAGAACTAAGAATTACTAAGAACCAGTTGGCACCGGACTGAGTTTATCACACCAAGACAAGTTAAACAGTGCTTGTATTTATTTATGGTGGGGACGCCTGTGGTCGGCTCACGTTAATGGAACCATTTCACCCTAAACAGTGCTTACACACTACTTCTTGATAGCAATCGACAGAAATAGCGCGATGGTATCGGCCCAGATGGCCCCTTGCATTCAATTCGACTTACCACCTAGTTAAACTTTGATTATAGAAAATATATATTTGCAGGTCGCGCGGTCGTTCGAGTACCGAGACACGATACCGTCGCCAGTCGTACGACATCGACAACATCGTCATACCGCAGAGTGTAGCCGCCAACACCAGGCCGCAGATACTCACGTACAAGGAGATCATCACGCCCAAGTATGGAACACATTACATTCAACTCGACACTTATATCACTAGTCACATTTATGCTAAAATGCGCACAAACGAGCAAGTAGGTCACCCGATGGTAAGCGATCTCCACCGGCCATGTACGCCCACAATACCAAAAGAATCATGAGTGCATTGCCAACCTTAAAGGAAAGGGTTGATTACGGAATTGGGAAGGGGAGGGGGTTTGGCCCTCCGGATATCTTACTCACCGTACGAAACGCAGCAGGAAGCTGCTACTTTACGCGGGTTTTCTGTGAGACAGTGGTAATGACCCGGACGAGCCGGCCCATACATGCTGTAGACAAAAGTGTCTACAGCGTGGCTCTACCACTGATGTAGGTTAGTTCATCTTTAAAATCTATAAATTGCCGCGAAACCAAGAGGTTAGATCTCTTTTGAAAAAGATGTCAATTTCTTGGTTAAAAAAATCATATTAGCGGATTAGACGTAAAATATTCAGTTTTTGAGAACAGTCATCATATTCGCAAAAGGTCTCAAAATGTCCTTGTCTCATAATATCCATTTCGCAACATGTTAAACCTTTAAAAGATATAAGTTAATATAACCTCGTCAACTAAAAGTTGATAAGATTATCAACTGATAAGGTTATTTTATCGATTAGGTTGTGTGCCCGGTAAATTTACCTAGTTGTATCTTGCGAAATGAGTGTTAGTAAAACCCGAGATGTCAGACGGATTTGGAAATGAAAGTGAATAATTACGTAACTATATTCAATATTCCCGGGGGACGTGATATTCTTTCCCGGCTACCCGGAATGCGAAACAGCCGGGAACGTACATATCGTAGTACTGACGGTGGATGTACGATCACACTTGTGAAAACGCGCCGAAAAGTAACTTTTTCAATTTGTTAGTAGCCACGATGTAGATAGATAGTTTTATCATTTCGTTTCCCTTAGCTTATAGGTGGTTATACATAAATGGGTTTTCAAAACTGGATTGCATCTAAGTGGGTCAAATAAAGGTTCAGTAAGTTAAGTTTTAGTTTTTTTTTTGACGGGTAAGAATGGTTCTCGTGGTAGACCACACTGACTAAATGGAGTGAACGAATCACTAAACCACTGCAACTGAAACTACACGATGCAATTCACTTCGCCGGTGACAGAACCGAATGGAGGGCTCTTACTACCTGGGCCTGGTCACGATCCTCAGCACTGAGAAAATAACTGGATGGATGGAAGTTAAGTTTGTATGGGAGGGGTTAATGAAGCTGTGTTTCAGTTTGAATTTTTCTTTTATAAAACTGGACCTTTTGCTCATTGAATCTTTGCAAATTGGATATTTTGCGAACTGCTCGCTATTTGCGTCGAAATCTCGGGAAGTTAGACCTTTTGCGCCTAATCCATGTTAGCAACAGAGTTTTTGTTACTTGGTGTAGAAACGTGTAAATAGGTAAAAATTTACATGAGTGTAATATTATTTTACAGATGGCGAGTTCTAGAATTACCTGTCACACCGTTAAATAATGGTGTTTCCAAATCTTCTACCAGACTGTCAATGGAAAGCGAGGTATTTAGATTTGATGCCGGTTTTAATTTTCGTTTAAAATATTTATGAATTATATAATTAAACTTGGTAACTTGATTAAATCTAATGACATAAAAGAAAATGAGAAACTCTTGAATAAACAACAGTTAAATAATTAATGTGATTTGGATTTGATTGTTGATTTTTAAAATTAGTTTTTATATTTGATAAGATGTTATTTTGATACAATTTGCATTATTTACTAACGAACAGGAAGAGGACATATCGGACAGCGCCGTGGCAGCGCGGCACACGCGCGCCGAACGCAGCGAGCGAACACGATTCGCGCAGAACCATCGCGAACTGTTACGCGAACAGCAACGCGAACAACGGCGAGAACTGCAACGCGAACTGGAACTGCAACAACAACAACTGCAACAACTGCAACATGTACCAACACTACAACCGCACACTGACGATGAAGGATCTGAGGCGAGTACTCTTACATCTATACCATTATGTTATTAGTTATTAGCAATTGCTTGCGGCTCCGCCCGCGTGAATGGCCTTTTCCAGGATAAAAATCCCATGTCCTAATCCAGGTCATGGTGTACCTGTGTGCCAAATTTCATCCAAAACCATTCTCATGTTAAAGTGAGATTGACTAACAAACATCCAAATTCACGAACTTACGAACATCCAAACTTTCCTATATATAACAAACCTATAATAGAATACGAAGCACTTTGGTCCTACAACATCCCGAAACAAATATTCGTGAATCACACGAACATTTGTCTCGGTGCGGGAATCGAACCCACAGTCGGCTATTCGACTGCTACGCCATGGCTATTATCATAACAGAATGTACATGCACTACACTACCAAACGGCAACTATGGTGAAGCATTCTATATCCATGAGCCACTTGCTAGTTTGCCGGTCTATGCTATAAAAACAGCTGGCCTATAATATGTTAACTGGTGAATAAAGTCTTAACCATTGACCTCAAATAATATATTAAATAAGACATGCGTCGATCTGTGTTGAAACCAAGCATGCCAACTTTTACTATTATGATGACGAATAGAATGACGTTATAATCGCGGTACGCGTATTACCATACGAAGTATATTACTGTGGTATTAGTTCGATAGAGGCCAAATAAAAAAATTATACATACGGACTCACGCCTGTAATGCCCGAAGGAGTAGGCAGAGGTGTAACCAGTACGCCCACATTTCGCCGAGCGTATCTCCATCCCACGATGTGATAGGGGACGAGCCTATCGCCATACCGGGCACAAATTCCAGACTCCGGGCTGATACTGAGCATTTCGTAATAGAAAAACGCCTTACCACTTTACCTGACCCGGGGATCGAACCCGAGACCTCAGCGTTGCCTTAATCGTAACGCGTACGCATTACAACTGCGCCACCGAGGCTGCCATAAATCAATGATATTGTCCATAAAATTTTATTTTAATTTCTTCTTCTCAATCACCGTCTTGACATCCTCTCCAAGTCCCTTGCTCCCTCTCCGACATTCATACATCTCTAGCATTCATTTCCTATAGTATCCTATATTCATTCGCCCTAAGCTAGTTTCATACTTCGTCCCTTTCACTCAATCATATTCCATATCCTATCAATTGATCTTTACGTTTCATTCCACTCATCTGCAATCAAATATGTTCCGATCCTACATAACTATATTGTAACTTTAGGTTCCAAATCCTACCATAATCATTGCTAACTTTTTCATAATAACCAAAACCATTGCATCATTACTAACACGACAACCCCATGTAACGTTAAGATTTGTTTATTCCCTCCAGACAGTGAGACCCTACACGCCGCGTCAGTTCCCTCTGCAGGACGACATGTACGAGGACATGATGGCCGACATGCCCGACGGTTACCGTCACATTACACCACCACCACCGTCACCACCACCGCCACCTGCTGAGGAGGAACTCGACCGCTCCAGCTCGCTGTCACCACTCTCTCCTACCATTTTCGACGGTGACGATCCTGATGATCAGGAATGGGATCCTAGTAGTGAGAAAGCCGAGAGGCGGAAAAGTGCTTTTAGATGAATCCGATACGTGTATGGTGAGTGTTCGTTTCATTTAAGTAGGCTGGTTGACCAGCGGGTAAATTGAATACCGTCTTGCCTGGCTCATGGCTCGTCAATGATTTTTTGGCACGAAGCGATGTAACGTTGAAGTGGGTTGACATTTACAATTTTCACAGATGTCTTTGAAATGTATTTAATTATTATTTTAAACCTGATACAAGATTTATAAAATTAAGAGATTAAAAAAATAACTAATTAAAATGAGAATAACAAAAGAGACCGTCTAAAATTTTTGTAATCAAATCCAAATCAATTAGAAGACTGTGAAGTGATAAATAATATCAGCTCAGTCCGATCAGGCGACTTTTCCTGGGCTTAATCTATATTGCCCTTATAAAATAATAAATAAATAAATAAAATAAATTGCTATACAAGCTTTACTGCTAGAGTATTTGGTTCACAGACCAAATATCTAAATAGACTATGTATGTCTTACTACTTTAAGTGCCGACATCTTAACTTAAAGCGCACTATATTATGAAATTTGGCACACCACAATGTCTGTGTACATAGTGAAAATTGGCACGCTTGGTTTCCACACAGATTGTAGTCATTACGTGATCTGCTATATTATGCGTGGTCTGTGGTAGAAACAACCTGTACTAAGCCAATCATTTTTATTATTTGGCAATATACATATCTCGAATGTGAATTTTGCGTATGCCCTTGCGCTAAAAATGGCCGTTTTTAATACATTCTGAATACAAATACATTTGCACGACAGTTTCGTTGTGCCTATATTAATACATTTTAATAGTGTCATTAACTAAACAAAATAAGCGCTAAAGTACTTACCGGACTGAAGTAAGTCTCTTCGCCTCTCTATACACCTCTCGCCACCATTTTAGTCTCTGAAAACAATAGCCGCGAAGTTGCTCGTGACAATCTTCAGCTCGGTCAAATTATTTCGCGCGTATTGTATCGTATAAAAGCGACATTTAGACGTCGCATAAAATAATATTGTGTATTACTCATTAATAAAGTATGGCCCCAGAGGGGTTGACGTCAGGCAGGCGGCCGGTCCTAAAAACTACAAGCCAAATCTTTCTGTAACATATGTTAAGAAATATGTTGCGCCGACCCCACTGCGAGTGGGATAAGGACAGGAAGAGACTCATTAATAAAGTATGATCAATATATCAATGTTGCGCGCTGCACAGACAAATAAATTCATAAGAACTACATAACAGTGTTCCATCGCTAAATGGAAGGCACTGACAGTACATAAGACATTACTCGTCAAAGTGTTGACAGAATAAATTACAAATATTTGTAATTTATTCTGTCAACACTTTTATGACTGTCATAACTTGTATTTTCTTCGACATTGGCAAAATCGTGACGATTTATGGGAGTCACAATCTAAAATTGAATAAAATCCTATTTGACCTTTTTACGTAATATATAGAGATCACTAATTAAAACCATTTTACCCACCTCCATCCCCGTTGACATATTTACGAATGTTTTTATTTCAAACATATTTCATGTAGTGTCTAAACTTTATTGGTCTGTGCCCTGTTGCATGATAAAAAACTTTACAGTAATAGCCTTATTAAACTATGCACGTCAATATTGTACAATGTGACAATTATAAGTTACCGAGATGAGTGGTACCATTGAGAAACACTGATCTTTGGTCTCGACATATTATTCTATACATTTTAAATTCGTTCCGAAACTTGCCACCGCCAACTTATGATTGTCGCACTGTAGTTAATATAATGTTTTGTCACAATTTCTGTTGTTAGTTATCACCCATTTAGGAATAGGGTAGTTGACTAGATTTTTTTAACTATTTAAATCAATAATTTACGATTATATGTTACGATTGAGGTCAACGCTGAGGTCTCGGGTTCGATCCCAGGGTCGGGTAAAGTGGTATTGGGTTTTTCTATTACGATATGCTCAGTATCAGCCCGGAGTCTGGAATTTGTGCCCGGTATGGCCATAGGCTCGCCCCCTATCACATAAGAGACGGAAATACGCTCGGCGAAATGTGGGTGTACTGGTTACACCTCTGCCTACCCTTTCGGGGATTACAGGCGTGAGTGAGTGCGTGCATTAAATCAATAAGTTACGTTACTCAAAATCTATTGCAGAAAGATTTTTATAAATCGGACCAAAAATAAATAAGTTAGAAGCCATTCAAATCCTGTAGAAGGGGTAATTGTCAAATGACAGACGACGCAAACTTTGACTTCACTGTGTAAAATGTTCATTATGGTGCACGCGTGCAAGCGAGATAGTGAGATATCCCTACTACGCACCCACTTTTCCTCATACCAACATTTAAAATCATAACTGCGGGCACATTTCTGAACCAATTTTGATTGTGTTTTAATAAAAGTGTTTCTTTTGCGTATCAATTTCTGTTGCTTATAAAATAATGTATAAAATTCAATATGGGAAACTACCCTATTATCTAAACTAATTTGCTGGTGGGAGAGTACCTGTTCATTTTTGTAACCGACTGACCACCGTACATATGGTGAAAACCGCCATAGTGATTCGTTCAGGCGAGTCGCTTTCCGGGTTCAGCCAGTATATAACCATTAACTTTTGGGTAGCATAATTTTGTAAATTTTCCAAGTGATGCAATTTATCTTGACAGTCAATATTATATTTGGACTGCACACTTAACAACAGATCCAGTGATTATAATTTAGTCCAGTTTTCGTCCAAATTCAATCTGCAGTGTACATACACTGCAGTATTGACACACGTCAGTCCTGACAAATTAAATAGATTGCTATGATGTTAGTTAATTACTACGCATTTAACAGGAGTTAACTATTTTTATCACAACAAAAAAGGAGTTTGTTATAATTTTGTCCCCCCTCTATCTGTGACATTGTAGCCTAAACAAATAGACCAATTTGAATGTGGTTTTTCTTTGTTTGAATGATATTGTTCTTAGGTATCATTCAAGAAAATCTGTTCAGCCGTTCAAAAGTAACAAATGGTTTTTCTAATTGACGTCGGAGTTTAGGTGATAATGAACAACAGGTGGACACAAATATCACTTGATGTGACAAAACATTGTATAATATAATTATAATAGATATGATATAGCGTTTATTTGGCTGTTTATGAGGTAATTAATTGTATGTCATAGCTTCGCCATCATTATTAAATATCTATATAATCTGTGTTTGTTTAATATAGATGTTTTTGGCAAAACAAATTGGGTACATTATGTGTACCATTTTAAAGGTAAATGAAACTTTTTATTTGTGTCCTATTCTTTTATTTGAAGTGTTCGACAATATTTAGATATAATTTCCATGGTTTTTCCTCAAATATTGCAAGTATCCATTTCACGATTTAGAAGGAGTTTAGTGGTAGTCTTTTTTTTAATAGAAACAGATCTCTTTGTCTTTAAATTATACTGGGGGAGATTATGCAACTTTTGCATTACCATTTTGCTGATCGACACAAATAGAAATTGTGGTTTTGCGACCATATACATCATGTATTGTGCATTTACTGTAAAATGTCCGACTCTGAATATTCCCACCACAACGGCTTGTTCCGAGGTCAGTTGGTTTATAATCCAGTTTCTAAAGGCTGGCATTTTCTGGCATATTATAATTGGACTGCACATTACTTACCATCGAGTGCAGTGTAGTCCCTAGATGATGATTAGGGCACCTTTGATTTGATTTGATTGTGGGCTCCTTTTCTCCGCACTTAGCCCGTTGAATGTCGGGCCATTGTGCGTGAGATTAGGTCACCTTATGTTATTACCTATCATTGTTGCCGTTTTCAATGGCAAAGCTTATATAAGCCAAAATCACATATGAAACAGTTGTTTTGACTACATAGATGGTAGTATTCATCCTAAAAAACAGGCTTCATAACCGCTATCTTAGTCTTTACGACAAATAATTTATTAGAGTACACTTAGTTTAATATTATAGTAAATTAAGTTTTGTAAATTAACAATAATTATAAATTTATTTGTATGTAAGTGTTTGGTTGCAGTTTTAAAGTGTTGTTTTTTTATGCTGTCCACAACTTTAAAGCTTTGTCAATATAGTGATACAAATGTAAAAATTGTACAGTTAGCATGAATTAAGTGTATGTTTATATTTTCTCTGTGAGGGCACCAGTTAGTACAATTTGATTACTGACTGGCAACATATGTGTATAAATCTTATAGGACTTTAATAATAAACATTGTATATGTTCTGATTTGTTATACAGTGTTTTTACTCCTGACATAAAAGAGGGGTGTTGTTATAATTTTGAACCCTTTGTCTTTCTCTCTGTAGGTATATGTGTTTTTCAACAGTATTGTAGCGCCTAAACGAATAGACAGACTTAAAAGCGGTTCTTTTTGTTGATTAGTTGGGATGGTTCTTGGCTATGTTTGTAGAAAAACTATTTAGTAAATTGTATTGTTTTTATAATGTCGGTGATTCTAATGTCACTCGACATAACAATATAAAAACACCGTATAATATTATTGACATACATACTATACAACGTTTATTAGTAAGGCAGGTAAGCCACTCTGTAATGTGTTTAATTAATAAAACGAGTTGTTTTTATAAACTATAATGGTATGTACATATAATTTAATTTGTATGTGTATTTATTATACACGGTGAATTAGAATTGGATATTTTCTCGAAACATATTTAATCAGTCCATGATATAGAACAACCTACATAATTACAAAATACGCTGTAAATATCCTCAAAACTAGATATTTCGAAGTTTGCCAAAGACATTATTATTTTATGTTTTAATTTGTAACAATGCCCATGAAATCTACGATGAAAGGGCATTGACCCTAGGCAGCAGGCACTGAACGGTGAGCGCTGGCCCGCATGTTATGTAAACAATAAACGTCCCAACTTATACGACGACGTCCATATTCGTCATTTTGTTATTGTCTTTTAAATCTTCAAGCAGGGCTAAAGATTCTATAGCACGGACTGCGTATATACTTTTTGTAACAATACACAATTCAATAGTACACCATTCATTTTAATTATTTAAATCAATAAGTTACGTTACTCAAAACCTTGCAGAAAGAATTATTATTAATCCGACCAAAAATAAATTAGTTAGAAGCTATTCAAATCCTGTAGAAGGGGTAATTGTCAAATGACAGACGACGCAACCTTTGACGTCACTGTGTAAAATGTTCATTATGGTGCACGCGTGCAAGCGAGATAGTGAGATATCCCTACTACGCACCCAATATAGGAAACTACCCTATTGCGGAGTCACTGATTATGTTGTATGTGTGAATGCGTACCACTATATACACAAATGGCTCGTTTTGTTAATATTGCTATACTCCTACTTATTGTTTGTCATTGTTACATTCCTTAAAGTGAAACGTGAATTTGTCAAATATATTGTATACAGAAGCCAACATGGCAGTTGTGTTGCAATGTGCACGGTAATGAGTAGATTTCTGTCTGAGGCAAACATGAATTTAATTTTAAGTAATATAAAGTTTCGCTTTTAGATGCCAGCGTTTGAAAATGCAACCTTGAATTTTGTATTATATTAATTGCTTATAAGTTGTACACCTGGAGACCAATTCTCGTAATTTTAAATGTTCAAAATATCATTCCGATCTAGTCTCAGCGTCAAGAAAGTTGCAAACGGCATTCTCTTAAACCAATAATCAACGTCAAATGAGAACATAGATCGTAATGAGATTGAATGTAGAATAAAAGTTGACTGAAGCCAAAACGGTATAATGCTACTGTTTAAGAGAGAGAATGCCATTTGCAACTTTCTTGACGCTGAGACAAGATCGGAATGATATTCAAAAACATTTAAAATTATGAGAATAGGCCTCCTGAATATCCACGAGTATATCAAATGTGTTTCCCTAAAAACTATGAGAGCGTAGATTTTATGTTGTTAATATTATAGTGAACACCAGAGAGTTTTATTAAAGCTCATTTCATAGTTTTGGTAATGGTGTTTGTATTTTGATTGCAATGTGTGTGTTTCAAGTATTGAGCATTGTATACATCATGTTAGGTTAATTTGCAAATAAGAATGCCCCGTTGTCGCAAAGCGTGTGTAAATATTATAAAACGATGGGCACTGAATAGTAACTAATGGACTGGCTATAAAAATAATTTAATTGAATCTCTTTAAGAGTTCTGTTGTAATCCACATTTAAAATTGTTTTCATACACATCTTCGTATATTATAAGACATAATGTTAATATTAGAAGCAAGTATACTGAGCCAGACTATTGGCCACCATATTTCTGTTCAATTTGAATTCAACTTACGGTACTAATAAAATCTATTGGCTTATTATTTTCACTGTAAATATATTCAGTTTAAAAGAGACCGTTGGTGTTACTACCCCATTTGAAACTCAGATGACGGATACTGAAACGCAACTCGAATAATAAAACATTCTGAGAAGAACGGTCATACGGGCCTGTTACAAATAAGATAGTCGTTAAATAAACTGCCTGTCGAGGCGTGTTTCAGTATGCGTGTGTAAAGTTACTATATTTTTATAATACCTTGAAATGCTGTCCTATTAGCTTATAGCTATATATTAATACAAACATTAGAGGCAGAGTTGTAAAAGAAATTTGATAATGATGTAACTTTAATTGCCATATTAATTTCTTTCTTGGTTCAGAGTTGGAGTATTTGCTTAATGATTTTGTAAATGTTATGTATTGCAAATGAAGTAATCTTATCCTTTCTATTTTCAAAGAAGCCAAAGCCTTCTTATTTTGTTAGTGATACATAAGTATAGTCTAGATTTTTTAAGATGACAACTTGAATTTATATTAAAAAGCTGATGTCTGTATCATAGTGAAATAAAGAAATGACGACTCACCATCTTTTTTATTTTGTTACGGAAATATATTTTTAACTATCATAGTTCAGATAGCAATCCGACTATCAAATCTTCATTCTTTCGCTTTCGAACTTAAGATATGGCACTAATGCTTAGTGCCATATCTTAAGTGAGATTCTATTTTGCTGTTTGGAGATCGAAAAGATTCTAAAGAATAGAAATTATGCGCCATTCTCTGTCATATGTCAGGTTGCCTGTTGCCAGAACCTAGCTATGGTGCTGTGTACCATCAGGCTAAATAGAATCGGTCAAAAACTACCCTCCTGGGGTAGTCTGGTAAAAAAATATACAGTGGACTCCCGGTAATCCGACAAACGTTTTGCAGGGCAGTGTCGAACTATCGAGTTTGTCGGATTATAGAGTACTGCCTATGACCCTCTATAATCCGGACTTTATTTTTTTGAGAAACCATGAGGATGCGGGTTCGATCCTTGCACCGAGAATATTTCTGGTTTGAGTGTTGTGGGACCGTAAGTCCCTTGTAGTCTAATACGCACGATACATGTTAAATTAGTCCGCAGACCCCGGGCTGGGAATCCCTGCTATAATAACTCTGCGTGGTCTACCATCTGTTCTATGGCGAGTGGTCTGAGAAACTGAGATGATCATCCATTCCATCATCTTAAGTCCCCAATTAAAACCTAAGTGCAATTTTGAGAAATCAAAGCTACCCCCTACTTGGTATTTATTATACTGAATCCCACCTATACGTCACTATAGTGTAAATAAAATAGTTTATCCATAACATCAATTTATTCTTTGACTGACGGGTAAGTACATAGAGTATACCTTATTAGCTAGTAACATTGTAAACTTTAAGATCATGGCTGACGATAGAGGCACAACCTAATGTAATTATACAATAAAACATGGCACTGTTTGGTGATGAAGCTCATAAACTCGACAATTAAATGGTACTTCTTATGTACGTACTTGATATAAAACGATTACATAAACTTGTACTATTTTAAAATCGAAACGGAAATTGGTGAACAATAAATAGTAACATACGCCCGAATACTAACCCCCATATTCATAAACGTTACTATGAGACCTCATAGTGATGTATAGTGACGATTTCTCTAAACGTCATTGGTTAGTTTTTGGCGCTAAATAAAAGCAGACCAATCATGTACACCGAATCCGACACTTGGCAAAGAGCTTACTTTAAGTGTTGTTTGTGAATATGGACATAAGCGTAACTTGAAAGTTACTGGCCGACGGCTACGGGCCACTTCTTTCCATACATTTTTGACAGATAAAGAGGGCCTTAAAATGTTTGAAAAGATCTTAAATGCTTGAATTGCGCTTCAGTATTAGAGCGCTGCTATAATTTCTTTTTAGTTTGTTTTTTTATTCCATTTTATCGTCATAAATATTTTTACATTCGCAACATTACTTACGGACTTGCCAAGTGTCTCGGATATATAAGTTTACACCTGGACGAACTTCTAGATCTAACATATGTTACATCTAACATAATTGAATATTTACAGTAAGCAACTTACAACCCTTCTTCGTAAATTACTTACGTAATTAACTTACGTGAGTAAAAGTTACAAATGTAATTGAGGCCTAATGCAAAATAATACTGTGTCAAATCTCTATTTTAATCATGTGCTTAATATTATTAGGCGATTATATAAAAATAAAAAAGAGTAAATGCAGTCTGTTCTTATAATACAAATAGTTTGCCTAGAAATTATAAAACTTACAATTCAAGTGATCACATTAAAATATACAAATTAATACTGTAAATATTGTTAAATGGTTACTGCTACACAGCCTTATAATTACGTAAACACTACAGGAATGTTACAACAAACTACGTCACATTATCTAACAATAAAATACTTTTAAATCTCATTTTGACTAACAACAATTTTAAGGTTTTCGGCAAACCAACAATTACGGTCCTATATTTTCTAAAATTGTTACGTGGTAATTTACTACAAGGTGCCTACGAAGGATAAACATGTGCATAATTTTCCATAGCCATGCAATGATCGATTTAGATTTCAAGGTTCAATTGCATAGTTTTTTTTACATTATATTACAAAATTTTATTAACGCACCAACGACACCAAAAGGTCTATTAATGATTCTAAAATTACTACATTTAAAAATCAGACTATTTAAATGTCAATGGGCGTGTTTGGCCAAAGACTTTAATGTATACTACTAGACGGGCTGTTTAGAAGTAAAATTGTGTCACATAACGCGGGAGTTTGACAGCTCACAGACAGGGAGCACGATAGGCGCATTCTAGTCGAGAGTAAGCGAGATGGTAATTTTGAGTTACGGTCAATTGACCGCAACTTAGTGGTACAATTTCTATGTATCGCGCAGCTTTTCTAGTAGTATACATTAAAGTCTTTGGTTTGGACTAACAAACTTCTGAGTAGCTAACTGTACACTAGCACTCGTACAGTACTGTCAATTTCACTATAAAATTATGTTGTTTATTGTTAGAATATACCTACAGATTAATATATTGAACAGGTTAAGTTGTCTCATACGATAACTAAGTTAGATAATAATATGTGAGTTTAGGTTACTCAGAACTTTGTTTGCCCGAACACCCCCATTAATGACAAGATAATGTATCGTCGGGGAAACATTTCCATGGGCAGACAATGCTTATGCTACACATTCAGAAACGATCGATCAATTACAAGTCGTTAACGAGTTTTCGCAGCGTGACCCGTATAGGAAATAGTGCATTAATAAAGAAATTACAATATCGTAAAATAACTTGACTGACCCGAAGTTAGTTACTTGACCATCTTCTGTGGCTTCTCTCATCCTTGTCTGTCGGTGTCCATAAAAGCGGAGATGGGCGGAGCTACTTTTCCTAAATAACAATATATCATTAGTGGATAACGCCATCTCTCTGCTTAGCATCTGTGGTAAAGCCATCTCTCCGCTTACTCTTCTCACCGCTCCGCCCATCTCCATTCGGCTTTAGTGGATACTAGCCCTAAGTACATACCTACATACGCACTCACGCCTGTAATCCCTGAAGGGGTAGGCAGTGGGGTAACCAGTACACCCACATTTCGCCGAGTGTAGATCCGTCCCTTATGTATGGGCGAGGCTATCGCCATACCGGGCACAAATTCCAGACTCTGGGCTGATTCTGAGCATATCGTAATAGAAAAACCCAATACTACTACCCGACCCGGGGATCGAACCCGAGATCTCAGCGTTAGCCTCAATCGTACCGCGTACGCATTATAACTGCGCCACCGAGACAGGCTGTCAAGTAAGGCTGAAAAACAATAGGATTGACGCCGCTCATAACCAACTTCAGACGTGTTAAATTAAATTGCGCATAATGTACTTCCGACAAACCGATAAGAGTCAGCAAAATTACTCTGTTCAGTTAATATTTCTGGACAAATCTTGGATACGTCTGGCGTTGCACTCCTTGCAGTAGAGATGGTCGTCCAGCGGATAGCATCCTCTTCCTTCCTGCCTGGAGCAGAGTGATGCGCCGCAGTCCTCGCAGGAGTAGCACGACACGTGGAAGCTCTTGTCCAAGGCTACGATCCGGACGGTCTCCTCGGCGCCGCCTTCAGGTACTATCGGCTCGCGACATCGCGCACATCGTGGGGCATATCTGTAACGAGAACATTTTAAATGGCTATGGAACTACAAAAACTGTCTCGGTGGCGCAGTTGTATTGCGTAAGCGTTACGACTGAGGCTAACGGTGAGGTCTCGGGTTCGATCCCCGGGTCGGGTAAACGTGATATTGGGTTTTGAGATTTCACTAGGGAGTATGAATATTTGTAACTAAATCACTAATTGGTTGATGGCTCGAAGTCGATGTCGCGCCTCAATAATTCTCCGATCTGAGACAGCGCTTTTAGGCAATGCTGATCTAGAAGAGATATATTTTGGTGCAAGTTAAAGCACCAAGGCCCTTGGTCGTCAAACCATTTGTAATTTTAAGCAAAGTGAATGGAGGGGCTAGAAGTGAGCAGGTGAGCAAAATCAATATGCTTTTGCAATATTCCGAAATGCCACGCTATTGTGTCTATGTTGACCCCTGACCAAAAAAAATTGAGGACCATTGAATTAGACCCTAGATTTGCCCCTTTAGAAAAGTACTTCTATTATAAGATGAGGTTTAACCTTTTATGGAAGTCTTCAATGCAGTGGATGCGGTTGACAGCGTCTACAGTGAACGGTATGCCGTCGAGACTCTTCTGACAGACGACGCAGGTGAAGCAGCGCGGGTGGTATGGCTTGCCGGTGGCGCGTAAGATCCGGTCCAATATCGGGTCACCACACACGCAACACTTCTCTAACGTGTCCAAATAGTCGCGCTCGCATAGAGCGCGACCTTGCACTGCATAGAATGGTCGGCCCTGGAATTAATTGATAAATAAACACACACAACAGTTGCGTACATAGTCCTGACCTTACATTAGGTTAACCTGTATCGTGGGTATCAGGAACTATGAGGGACTTGTGATCCCTCACCATGCAGTACTGAAATAAATATTTGTGGAACACACAAACATTTTTGTTAATATGGGAATCCAACCCACAGCCTCCCGATTCAGAGCCAGCTACTCGCCCGCTGCACCACTGGGGCTGTCAATTTTTACAGAGAATTTCAGGTGGTTACGTTATCATCACATAATTTCATAAGTTCAAATAAATGATATCCGATACAAGCAAAATGTAAGTGCAATAATTGCACCTCTGCCTACTCAAGATATACAGGGAAAATTGTATATTTCTGTTATGATTTACCAAAAAATATAAAATACCAAATGAAGAAAAGATTCTAAATATTAGTCACTACAAACTGATACAATCCTATTAGATTATCTTGTTTATTCTATAATTAAATGTCGAATCATTATTTACTTTATGATATTATTATAAGGTATACATTATTATAAATAGAACAATACTTAACCCTTTAATAGGGCATGCAAATAAACAATATTTGTCATAAACCATAATCTGGTAATGTCATTGCACAAGAAAACAATCTGCCTAATAGTTAGCTAATAGTATATTAGCAAGTGCAGTGCAATTGTGTCATCAGTTCTTGTACCTGTCATAGGTTGCCAAAATTATGCCAGCCACCGTAATCACTTCTTCAAACTCATTGAATGTGCTCCATATTGTAGGAACGAGGTAACATGAGCTTGCAACTGTTCTGCAGCTTAAGAATGCAGAAGATTTTTTGAACAATCTTAGCCCAGATGAAGGAGACCATGAAGCAGTAGTTCCACATACCACAAAGTGTTAAGGAAAGTGAGGATGGGATGATTCTTCTTAAGTTTAATACTGTGAAGCTAAATAATAGGTCTTTACTTAAGAAATTACTGTACTGTATGAAAAAAGATAAAAGTATTTTATTTCTGATAATCAACAAACACCTATGCTAATGATGCATCTTTGCCAACATAGTGGCAATTTATCGATGCCATTCTTAAAGAAATCAGCTGCACGGGAGGCAACAAACTTTTCAAAGGCATTTTGTATTGCCTCTGATAATGATTTTTTCAATACCAATACAATAATAAATTATGATTATTTATCTGATTACAGTTTCATATTTCTATATAGTAATGTATTGAATAAAAAAAAACAGATCTTTTTTTTTTTTTTATTTCAATGAATGGCGTCCAAGCTTACGCCCTGATTCTGCCAATGTCACGGTTGAAAATCACCAAGGTTTTGATCAAGGGTTCAGTACAAAAGAGCTTAATAGTAGCTATGTTCAATAAGTGCTCCAGAGTGACAGTTGAATAAAATACCTGTGGACAACACAACACATAATATTTATGGTTAGTAGATATTAGTATTTTATGGGAATAATAAATAGGTTATTAGTAAGTATAATATGAAGTTATATTAGTAGTTATTACTATAAATAAATATTATTTTCATTTATGAATCTATCTAAAATTTGAACATAGGTAGGGCATGATAAAGTTAGTAAATTATTTAGATTTAAAGGACGGACAATATGGTTAGGTAAAATATCATAAATTGAACCATGTAAAGAGCAGTTGAAGAAAATATGCTGGGGAGTGCCCTCATCTAAACCGCATTCACATATAGAAGTATCTTTGATATGCAGCTTGGCCAAAAAAACAGGTGAACAACAATGACCAAGTCGAAGCCTGATTATTATTGATGTTGTACGCTTATCTAATTCCTGATATTTGAAGAACCATGGTTTACTCGGTATATTGGGTTGTAGTGAAGCATAATGTTTACCTTTTATTTTGCTAATATTATCCCAAAACTGAGACCATTTTGCTTCCATGTCAGGTTTGACTTTTAGAATTAAATCATGACTGTAGAGAATATAATGATGTAAAGAGCCTAGATGTCTAGCCTCTTTAGCTAGCAGATCCACAGTTTCATTATCATTAATACCAACGTGACTAGGAATCCAGGCTAGAACTACATTGATCCCTAGGCAGAAGCAACGATACAAACATTGCCTAATTGACAGAATGATTGCATGGTGATAATGTATTGTGATAATTGAGGGTATTAGACAGGGCAGGAAATGTGCATGCATTGATTTAGATTTGCTTTCCTTACCTGTAAGTTGATGCCGCATTGGTGGCAACAGAAACACTTGATGTGATAGATCCTCTCCATGGCAGTGCATCCCGTGGTCTCACCCATGATCTTCTCACCACATTTGTAACAGTTGCCACAGTACAACTCATGTTCAGGCTCCGGAGTAGGCTCAGCGGTGCCGACATAACCACCATATAACGAAGTGCCTGACAGTTGGCTACATGGCCTAGGGTTAATGGGCTCATACAATGACTCATAAGTGGAAGAAGTCTGTGAACCACCATAAGTCGAAAAGTCTTGCGCATTTACCGATGCTGATGACGGCGGGTACGCAGACCCAGGACGCCTCAACTCACTATAGTTAGACTGAGCTCCCAAATCAGTAATTCTGGACACATCAGATCCTCTGTCGTAAATGCTGTCTCCTCCATAGGCATTACGCTGCATCATGATATTAGAGTACACATGATTGGTCCCACCTGGAGGCAGTAGGTTGCTATACAGCAGAACATCACCGCTACGAGCTCTTGCTGTGTTACGAACTATACAACTCTTCACTGGCACCAAATTTGAATATGTGGAACTCGTCCGACTCCCATACTCGAGCCTTGAAGAGTACGAGGGCTCACAGGCTGACTTCACAGTGTAACTTTGGGGTATTTGCGGCAGCGGCGCCTTGTTTTTCTTTGGAGGAATTGAGGGCTTCTTTTTTGATGCATTTATGTCGTCTTGTAACTTCGCGTCTAATTCATTGGCATATATCCGTAGATCGGCTAATTGCCTATCTAATGTGTTCATTTTCTCTACCACTATATTAAGTATTATATAAATTTCATGTAATAATTGATATTGTTACGCCCAGCCCAACAATGTTTGATTGATGCGAATTTGACAGATTCTCTGCAGTCTGCCGAGCACAGACTACTTTTTTTTTTTTGTTTGTTTCTTCCTTAAGGAACCGGCTAAGATCAGAGACCATGCTGCCAAGTCATTAGTTATATCGTTTCTTATATTCCAAGAACGATGAAACAGGGGTGTGGCCGATTTCAAGGTCTTGCTGGAGTTTTGGTGATAATTCCTTTCAGTTCAATGCTTCTTAGACGACTTTCTTCAAGCGAATCGAAAGCACAAGGTCGACAATACCCTTGATCAAAAATCACCTAAATCCACTTATTTCAATGTTTCCATACACTATTCATCATCGTTAATGATTATTGCACAAAACCACACCACTTTTATACAACAAACACAACTTTAAACCAGTTTAGGAAATAATTAAAACAAGAGAGCCACCGCACTGTAAGAATTCCCGCCAAAACTCCGCACAGACTACTATAGAGATGCTGCCGAGACTGGTCTGCCCAGACTACTATAGAGATGCTACGCATGGTCTGCCGCACAGACTACTATAGAGACGCTACGGTCTAACGTTAGTTCTTTCTGCCGTAAACGATACAATCAAGGATGTGATAATATATTCGATTCCGATTGTAACAATGATTGATTATAACTACATCGGTTATAGCTATTCTATATAAATAATGTTGGAATAAATGAAACTAAGTATAATTTACAAATAAACGTTTATAAATCAACTTCGCTCTATAAACGTCTCATATTGTTAAGAAAAAATTACCTACGGGTAGATACTTTAACAAAGTACACTAATCTCCATATTATTATTATTTATAAACGTTATTTAGAGACCTCAAGCGAACATTTAGGGGGCTAGTTATGTGATTCGTACGATTTCGTCTAGCGCCAAAATCTAGACTTATCAAAAAGCTTACTGCTTATTAAAAATACAATTGTTGTTCATAAATAAGGTATGCAATAAAAAATTACAGTCGCATTTTTCTTGCCATGCATTCCAAAATCAATTCTGGTATGCCAGATCTTTGTTATTTGTTTGGAGGGTTTGAATTAGTTGATTCAATTTAATTTTTTGTTACTATATTATGTTGCCGATTGTGTTTTTCGACGTCCATGCCAAGCAAGTAACTAATATGCTGTTTCCGACAATATAGGATTAAGGCCATTATTATAAAAGAACACTCAAGTGAGCTCTTTGCTAAGTGTCGATTTCTGTACACGTGATTGGTCCGTGGATTGGATTTTGTTTGGCGCTAAAAAAGAGTGAATGAGTGAGTTGAGTGTTGTTCTATAATACGGGCCTAAATAATCGATAACGCAAAAACGATTTAAGTACCTTTTCGCCCGAGAGATAATTATCTGCACGTCACTAACATGTTCTACGTTCCGTAATACGCAATGAGTAATGAACTGATAAATCACAGGATAAATATGCGAATAAAATTAGCCTCAGTTTGATATGTAATCTTATTGGTAATCACAAAATCAATATCAAATTTCATCATTCGTAACATAATACTTATGAACCACAACCATTAGTTTTCTATTTGAAATGCTATTTTTTTATAATATTTTTAAATGAATACCAAATACGTCTCTGTCGGGTTGTCTAGCAAAGGCCTCAAGCAATTTTATATCTTCTTATTTTTATAAAGAAGATAAAGTTTAATAGATAAAGTATATAATTTATTACAAAGAGAGATGTCTAAAACTCGACTACTGAGGCGCATGCGGGCCCCGCGATGCGTTAAGCGGTTAAGCGTAGGTACTTACGTTCACCTTCGTTTACCTTACTTTCAAATAAAAATTGTACCTACCTAGTTTATAAAAAGTTGCTCAATTTGGCTAACTTTGTAACGTTGACTTTGATTAAATTTTATTGGTCCAATTTATTTTACTTATTTTTTAAGTTTTATGACTTTCAATTTCCAAATTGCACAACGTAGAGCGATAACTTTTTAATTGGTGTAAAAAGTTAACTAGATAGTTTAATAGCTCTCGCCTTGCTTCAGCGATACTTTCTCAGTAATAAAATAATAAATAATGAAATCAGAAGCAATTTATTTTACTGTTATATTTATTCAGGTAATTTTACTTAAAACTTCGCATTACGTATTGATATAATTTATCATTATACATTCTTTTTTGAAGGTTCTACTAGTCCATTCGGAAATAATAAGCGATGAAGAAGGTAAGTAAAGTCATATTTTTAAGGAGATAATAACGTAAAGTCTTTGCAAGAATCTTAGAGTTTTCTGATAAATTCACGCCTATGCCGTACGAGAAAGAGAGAGCGTATATGTTGTAATGCGTACGCGGTACGACTCCTGTGCTGAGGTCTCGGGTTCGATCCCCGAGTCGGGTAAAAGTGATATTGGGTTTTTATATTACAAAAAGCCATCAGTCCGGAGTCTGGAATTTTGCATGGTATGGCGATAGGCTCGCCCCCTGTTAGATCATGGGACAGAAATCAGCTCGGCGAAATGTGGGTGTACTGGTTACACCTCTGCGTTCCCCTTTGGGGATTACATGCGTGAGCGCGTACGTATGTTTAAATCATGACTTTCATTTATTTATTTTCACAGAGGCATTCACTACCGAACAAGTTGAGGAAGAGGTAATATTTTTTATAAACATTATACCTAATACATGTTTTATAGAAAGCGAGTATTTTTGAGTACCGAAATATCTGTGAAACAATAACAAAATATGAAATGACCAACTTAGTTGCGACTTCGCCTGCGTGAATCATAGATGATGATAAACTATATGCATGAATGTCTTTATTTCTTTAATAAATATTCTATGGAATAGGATTGTATGTTTTTTTTACGAAGTGTTCAATTATAAATTTCTTTTTCAGTGGCACATGGACTTTATGCCTGTAAGTAAAAAAATATTTTATTCTAATGTTTTATTCTATTTTTCATGAATTGGGAGGATTGTTTTTATTTTAAAGTCAATCCAGTTGTCGAGGCCAAATGGCAGGGGCATGGGTGACAAAATCCAAATTTTGGCGCCCTTTTGGCCCTGCAATATGGTTGGGACGAACTCTAGTAAATTAGTACAGAAATTCCATCTCGGACCGGGTATGCACACCACACAATGAATTAATAAAGATATAAAGATACTATAACTATAACAGATTTCAGATACACATTAAAATTTTGTCTCTGCCTACCCCTATGGGAAACAGACGTGGGTCTATGTATGTGTTAAAATTTTAAAGTCATTAGAACCTACGGAACTCCAGCCTCTATGGCGCAGCGGTTGTGAAACGGCAGGCCGCGGGTTCGATCCCCGCACCGAGACAAATGTTTATGGGATTTACAAATATTTGTTTCGAGTCTGGGTGTTCTGAGACCTAAAGTTTCTCGTAGTTCCTGATACCCACGATGCAAGACTCGTATCATACTGAGGGGCTAGGACTATGTATGTGTGTTCGGTATATTTATAAAAAAAATACTTAGCATAATTAGGTAATTGTATGTTTAATTCTTTTAGACCGGCTACCTACCTGATAGCGTTTACAGAGAACTAGCATGGTATGGCATCCTTCAAATCCAGCCTCTCCATCACAGTTCGAAGCATAAAGTAGCTGCGCAGTTGATGTGGCAGCATACATTGGGACGACCACATGTCATCTTAGAAAATCCACCACAGGTATTTTTATTATTATTATGTCAGCCTGTTGCCGTCCACTGTTGGACGTAAGCCTCCCCAAGTGAGCGCCAACCATCCCGGTCTTGAGCAGCCCGCATCCACCCACTACCCGCCATCTGTTTCAAGTCGTCGGTCCACCTTGCAGCAGGGTGCCCCGCACTACGTTTGCCCAAGCGTGGTATCCACTCCAGCACATGTCTGCTCCACCGACCATCTGTCCGTCTGCAGACATGACCACACCACTTCCACTTCAACGTGCTAATTTTGTGAGCAACACGTATTTACCTTGTGTAGAATAATATTACATTGACATATACAGAAAGTACTGTGGTGCGCCAAAGATGTCATATACGAAGGCTGAGAAACCGGTGAGGTCATGGATGCAAATCCTAGATCAATCACAATAATAATTAGTATTATTAGTTTTTCGTCAATTAATCATCGCGGTTTTTTTCCTATCAATAAAGAAACGAACAATTCGTTCGCTTGATAGTAAGCATTACACCTGTCTATAAATAGACACAATACCACATAGACCTTTAAATTCCAAAGTACTGCATGGCATTGGATTGCGATCATCACATAACCCTTATAAGCCCCGTAGTTTCACTAGGTTAAATGTCCTTCAAACCGAAACACAACAGTGCTTACACACTGCTACTTGGTGGCAGAAAGCGCTGGTTCCAACCCAAACGGCCTCTCGCATACGAGGGACTTACAACCATGTAAAAATTCCAACTACCAACCTCATTTCCAGTCAACCCAATCGCCAGGTAAGGTAAGTAGACAGATACTGGCGGAGGAAGCTGCGAAGTGGTCCCGAGAGCAGCGAGCGGCGCAGGAGGTTCTCATGGAGAACATCAAGAGTGGTGGCAACGGACTTACCGTCAGGACCGTCATCAGTGCACATAGGAAGACTATCTACATTATACAGAACGGTATATTAATATGTACATTTTGTTCGCTTGAATGACATGACGAATGAATCGCTTGCCTGATTACAAGCGTTATGCCTGCCTATAAAAAGACACAACACCGCTTATAAAGTTTATTTAAATTTACGCCAGAAGAAAAGCGCTGTTATACGAACGATTTTAAAATTATTTATATTTTGTAGGGAACTATTACAAATGTCCATCGGGGTCCGAGCCAGACTTGGACGCATATAGAGTACAAGCGAACATGCACGAACGTAAATGTACGTTTGGTAAACAGTCCATACCAGTGCCCGTGGACCCGTGTATAGAAGCCGAAGTAGCACCCATAGAATACTCATTCCACGAAGGGTGGATGTTCTGCCTTGGCAATGGCGAGAGAGAAAATAATTACTTTCAGAACGGTACATTGGATTGTGGCAATAAAACTAAGGTAGCGTATATTTTTAGGTATTATCGGTACTTACAGATTTACTTTGGGTGTGTAAGTGGGCCACCAACATCTTAGGCCCTAAGCCAACCTCGCGTGCACGTGGTACACTCTGCTAATTAACGAGCGAGGCAATGACGAAACTTGTTTCCCGTTGTGGGTTGTGGGGGTCAAAAGGCGGGTCGCCACATGTAATACCAAATTACCAAATCCACAATCAAATCATGATGGGAAGGCGGACTCTGTGAATAAAACCGGGATAACGCCAGACAGAACGAATCATATCAGGTATTTACAAGGTCTCGGTCTGACGTTCAGTTTGTATTATCCAAATAATTCTAACAAACTACTCTTCTATACGACAACATAATCAACGTCTCTTTAGATCTTTATTGTGGCCAATGCATACTGTTGTACCACATTCTAGGATCCCGTCTTTTATGGAGGTCCTGCACAACTACCCCGTTCGTTCTCTCCTAAATTCAGCCCTGATAATTTGTTTTTGTTTAGGTATCGGTCGGTGAATTCTTAGATCAATGTGCGATCGACTATAATATAGTCATCACTTTCGATTACTTCGGCGATGAACCAAGGAAGGATATGATGCACAATGCAACGCTCTGCACCACGTGGGATCCATGTCGCTTGTCATATTTATACAGACTTGAGGTAAAATTTCAGTATATAACAAAGTACTCTGTGAGGTAAAAGCATTAGGTATATAATGCCAATGAAATTCTATGTATCTGTAAACTTATTATTGTTTAGCCGTAGGTAACCTACTCCTGGGCAAGGCCTCTGAGCACTTTTGCCAGGCATCTCTGTGACATACAAAAACTTGTAATACATTACATATATAAAATATTATTGAAAACATAAAATCGAAATGAATGTGGTTTAAAATACAACCTATGCAAAGACGCTTAAAAATGTTATTGTTTGAAAAATCATAGTCAAAATAATGTCGGCATTAATAATAATGTCTTAGTCAACATTCACGAATTAATAGGATCAACTTTCACGTATCCTAAATTCGGCCCTGATGTGATTTATTTGTATATTCAGCCTCCACCAGCAGAAATGACACCATCATTCCCGACTACAACAGAAAATCCATGTGAGACTACTGTATGTCCCGAGTGCATTGAAGGGATGACTGAAGACGCAGGAGAAGCTATTGAGAGTAAGAAATATTGATTTACTGCTATGAAAAATAAGTTAGACATTCGTAATAACATTACCATTTTATTATGACTATGCATTTCTTTTCAGTATTCTCAGACGAGGAAAAATAAAAGGAGTAATTTTGTTACATATTAAAGTTTTGAATCGTAATTTAAGTTTCTTTATTAGAACTAATAGATACGTTGTGGGTCCTGCTTTTGGTCCTACTACTTGAGAGTATGTTCCATGCTTACCGTTATTCTTGTCAGAAATTACTTACCATTACGTGAACCACTTGTTTCATTTCCGATTTTTGCTACAAAAATATAGATCCTATCAATAAATAAAATAGGTAGCTAATTAAAGTTTCAAGAAGGTACTTATTAAAATAACTCGGCTGACCGCAATAATGATAAAATAGATTTTCTGTAATAATAATTAGTAGAATGCGTTACTTTGGTAATCAAAAACGAAAAATGACGAACTTCCTTAGGATTCAAATGAATACATTTTTCAAGCAGTATTGTGTAGTATGTAACTTTAACTGTCAACCACTGGCAACATTGCTTGCATGTCAAATGTCAAATATGTCAAAAACTCAAAATTTATGGCTGGTCACGTCAGGCCTTTTAATGTAATTTCTGTAACAAAATTATTATAACCTTAAATAAAAAATGGTCGTATCGTTTAGTTTACAAAATATTCTTGACGCACTATCTGGAAATTCTTTAATAACGTTGCCTGCACTTAAGGAAAATGGCTTAAAAATTGACTTCAACAATGATGTAAGTTTACATGTTTTTTATTGTGATTATTACGAATTATTTTATTTTATTTTATTTTATTTTATTTTATATCTTGAATTTGTTTATTTTACTATAGTTTTTGGATTTAGATACCATTACAGGATCCACAAACCGTTTATATCGGTGAGGAACCGCTACTGCCTTTCGCAAACAGTGAATTATTTTATGCTGATGTTTGTGAATGGAGAAGGTTAACTGCCATCGACGATCGTTGTAAATCTGTTTACGAAGTCACCTTTGATGTTACGGTAAGCAGAATTTATTTTTGATATAAAAAAACCACAAAACCAAATGATAGGAACCATAAGTGCAGTGCATAATTGGACTAGTCTTTCATATGTGTTACAATGATGCAAATTAGATCTTATATTACACCATGCATAAAAAAGTTTATATGTATAAGCATGGCATGGTTGCTACTAAATCATACTGAAGGATTAAAGATTTAATACATACATATGCACTCACGCCATTAATCCCCGAAGGGGTAGGCAGAGGTGTAACCAGTACACCCACATTTCGCCGAGCGTATCTCCGTCCCATGATGTGATAGGGGGCGACCCTATCGCCATATTTAATAATCGCTAAAGATTTAATATTACCTATTAATTTAACAAAAAGTTAATTACTGACTAATTTAAAATTATGTGTCATAGACAAAAATTATGGACTGCCTCGGTGGCACAGTTGTAATGCGTACCTACGCATTACGATTGAGGCTAACGCTGAGGTCTCGGGTTCGATCCCCGGGTCGGGTAAAGTGGTATTGGGTTTTTCTATTACGAAATGCTCAGTATCAGCACGGAGTCTGGAATTTGTGTCCGGTATGGCGATAGGCTCGCCCCCTATCACATTGTGGAACAGAGATACGCTCGGCGAAATGTGGGTGTACTGGTTACACCTCTGCCTACCCCTTCGGGGATTACAGGCGTGAGTGCGTATGTATGTAATTTAAAATTATTTTTATTTCCAGGATAGCAACTTTATTTTTAAAGCTGGCGACACCATTGGTATAGTCCCTCGAAATCATGCTGAAGATGTTGAGACTATCCTTGACCATTTAGAGTTGAATTCTTTTGCAGAGACCCCATACAAGCTAAGTGTGGACAGCAGTATAAAAGGATGTAAAATTCCACTACATATACCAATGCAATCAACATTGAGACATTTATTGACACATTGTGTTGATCTCAGAAGTGTTTTAAAGAAGGTACCTTGTAATTATTGTGTGCATTTTTTCATAATATGTAATTGCCTCGGTGGTGCAGTTGTAATGCATACGCATTACGACTGAGGCTGATGCTCAGGCCTCGGGTTGGAACACCGGGGGTATGCAGTACTATGTGTGCATGATGTAGTTGTATAATCCCAACTATACTCCATCTGTTCTATTTCTTTTTTTATTGAAAATTACTGTTCACAGAACTAGTAGTGGGACAATCGGCTTGATTTTCACAACGAAATTAAACGTTGTGCTTATTTTTTTAAGCTAGCTTATAAAAAAGCTTATCACTTAAAACGCTTTTTAACATACTTCAAAAAAAACAATTCTTTTATCGCCATCATAATTTTTGTACAATAGTTCCAAATCAACGCATTGCCCCCTCTCGACATTGTCAATTTTATTATTAAATGTACATCCACTATTCTATATTTACACTTAACATACCTATCTACACTATATGTTACTTACACTAAACACACTATAATCCTCTGAACTATTTACAATAAGTTAAGTAAATGAACAATCTCATTTACTTAATTAAAAACACGGAACTTGCTTACGAACGAACTCGTGATGTATCAAACATAAACACATGCTTCGTTCCCGACAGCGAAATGCATACTAAGTAGTAAATTTAAACATAAACATTAACAAATAACGAAACAACGGTCAACGGTTAAAAATTAACACAACAAAATATAAGCGACCAAAAATAATTTACTTATAAACAATAATAAATATTATGCAATCAAACGAAATTCAATTTAGTAGCATAATCGTTATGATAACATCGTTTTACTTTCGACTTTATGTCTTTTTCTATAAAGTGTATTTTCGATCGCTTTCACGACAGCGCCAACGGGCAACGATCAACGCTAAGCGGCGGCCGGTGATGCAACCACGCATGACGCAACTATGTTCCGTTATAACGTCAACAGCTTAAACTTACAAACGTACTTATATGCTTGTTATAATAAGCAGAGCTTATTAATAGCTTTTCGTTATAACGCCCACCTCTACACAGAACCATTTACTATAGTGTTGAGTAGGACACAATTTTTAAATGAGTTTCTAAGAGTAACCTCGCTTTTGTACTGAACCAGTACAAAGTCCCACTTCAAATGAGGCGAGGGGTCTGATGGTCACTAGCTCGTTCTCACACTTTCAGGCACGCAGCCTGCGTCATGGAAATAGTAAAAGACAAACACGACAAAATATGAAGTAGTACATGTAAAAAATTTGAGCCGATCATACATTATTTCGTCATGTATGGGACAAATGAAATGCCTCTTGTATGTTGTACTTAACACTAATTTACTACCTCTCGTTTAATTTATGTATTTTTTGTTTCAGCTGTTTCTTCTAGCACTGTCAAGATTTACAAAAGACGAGGATGAAAGGAAAGTTCTTGAATACCTCTGCAGTAAACAAGGATCTACTGCTTACCAGGCACACATCTTAAATGGAAACTTATGTATACTGGACATATTTCATATTTTCAAATCATGCAAGCCTTCCATTGAAGTTTTGATGGCTCATTTACCAAGGCTTTTGCCCAGACCATATTCCATAGTGAACACGGGCCTAAGAGATGCAAAAAAAATAAAAATCTGCTTTTCTGTCATAGACTTAGGAAACAACAGAAGGGGCCTTACCACTGGCTGGTTGGAAGATATTATATTAAACAACGAGTTTGGTTTAGAAAAAGATTTTATCCGGCTAAGCATAACAGACTGTGCTAATAGTAGTAAAATACCTGTTTACCTAAGAAAAAATATATCTGGGTTTTCGTTGCCTCACAATATGGAGGCACCGTTAATATTGATAGGTCCTGGTACAGGTGTTTCACCATTTTTGGGATTTCTTGAAGAATTAGAGCTTGCTAAAGAGAATAATCCTGGTAAAAGATTTGGAGATGTGTGGCTGTTCTTTGGATGTAGAAACCCGACACTGGACTTTATTTATGAGGAGGAATTAACTGGGTTCTTTTCGAGAGATGTTTTGAATAAATTTCTTACAGCATTTTCAAGGACAGATAATAATGCAGTTAAATATGTTCAGGTAATATTTCATTTTTTATTCTTTTAACATTCTCAAAACAATGCGGTAGGATTGGAAGATAAATATTTTTTACACGGTAGGTATTTAAGTTACGTCTTTCGCCCCTTATTCCTAAGGGGTCGTAAGAGGCAACAGAAATATTCCAGAACATCCCAGCCTAGATATCAACCATTAAACTCAAATAGTAAATAATTAAACATAAACTTAACAGATATTCAAATGTATTTGCTGTTATTCTTTGAGGAGTTTCTAATTGATACATAGTACTCCGTCATCAAATCTTAACGAATATATTGGTCCACCCATGAACTCGACTTGATCCACTATAAAAAGTCTCGACAAAATTGATCCACAAGTTATTTTTCGCATTACCGTGTCGGTCCTTGTGCCCATCGAAATACCGCAGGTGACTAGCAGATGCGCGCAGGCTATTTTTATTTTATGTAGGGTGCGTCATTAAGTTTAAACCGATTTTAAAGAATTTCTCAAGATCTCGGATTTTTTTGTATGTTATTTTCACACAAGCATTGTATGTGCAGGATCTTCTATGATCCTATACGCTAAATGCGATACAGAAAAACTGTTTCCTGGATGTTCCTGTGGTATAGGACGGTCAGTCAAACAGTCGGACATGGCCGATACGGAATTTGTATTGTGTATTTAAATGTATAGGTACTCAATACTACAAACTCAAACGGATTCGTTATTATTGCTATAAATATTACATACGGGACCGCAAGTACCTCGTAGTTCCTGATCCCACGAAACAGGTTATCCTAGTGGTGGGTCAGAACTATGTGTGTGACTGTTGGGTGTATCTATTTATACTTACATATTAATAAACAGCTCTTAGTAGTTTTTCCTTGAAAATGTACAGACGCGAATGTGTGAATCAATCTTCTGTACTAGTGAAATTTAGAACTCTGTGTAAAATAATTTCGTCTCTTTGACTCACATGTAATTTTAGTACGTGAGTATGTATCTAAAAACTGATGAATATAAGCGGCGACCGAGTCGTCGGCGACTTGAAGTCGACTGCAGAGCAAGTCGGGTGACTCAAGTTTGTCTTGTAGGTACTTGCGATTGCCTTGGCATTTGCAAGTCGTGAAACGGCAGCTTCCATATAAATGCTTGGTTGGTAATAGGGTAGATGACTATTTTTTTTTATTATTTAAATTAATAAGTCGCGACTCTTAAAATCTATTGCAGAAAGAATTTTATAAATCGGACCAAAAATAAATAAGGTAGAAGTCATTCAAATCCTGTAGAAGGGGTAATTGTCAAATGACAGACGACGCAAACTTTGACGTCACTGTGTAAAATGTTCATTACGGTGCACGCGTGCAAGCGAGATAGTAAGATATCCCTACTACGCACCCACTTTTTCTCATACCAACATTTAAAGTCATAACTGCGAGCACATTTCTGAACCAATTTTGATTGTGTTTTAATAAAAGGATTTCTTTTGCGGATCATTTTCTGTTGCTTATAAAATAATGTATTAAATTCAATATAGGAAACTACCCTATTGGTTGCGGCGATTTATTAGTCGCTCGTTTGTCGCGACTGCGCTGTGAGTCGTTCAGAGATTCGGCGACCAAGTACGAAAACACGTACTAACGTACTTTGCGGACAGTCGCCAGTCCCTAATAGGGTTAACAGCTGTTATGCATTATCGATTAGATGGCGGCAACTCGGTCGCCGCGACCATAAACAAGCGACTTGTCTGGGGACCACGCTGAAAATCTCAAGTTTTTCTTGTAAGTGCGGTCGTCTCGGAAGTCGCCCGTCGTATTGCTCTAATAGTCTAGATGTAAGACTAAGAACCCACTGCGTGATGTTTTACATCTGTTTAAAAAATCAAATGCATTTTTATAAATAGTTACTTGCTTTTACTAGCGACTGCATAGCGTGAATGGCCTTTTCCAGGTCATGGTCTACCTGTGTTCCAAATATCATACAAAATCATTCACCTGTTAAGCCGTGATTGACTAACAAACATCCAAATTTACAAACTCACAAACATCCAAAGGATGGTACATCACATTTATAATAGGATGGTAGGATACATACGCACTCATGCCTGTCCTACCCTAAGAGGTAAGGAGAAGTGTAATTAGTAGGTACACCCACATATCGTCGAGCTTATTTCCGTCCCATGATGCGATATGGAGAGAGCCTATCGCTATGTCGTCCACAAATCCAGACTCTGGGTTCATACTAAGCATTTTATTATAGAAAAACCCAATATCACTTTCGCCGACCCGGGGATTGAACCCGAGACCTTAGCACAGCAGTCGTACCTCGTACGCATTACAACTGTGCCACCGAGGGGTTAGTAGAAGGATTAGTAGTGGAATACGGTTCTGTCGAGTTGTATCCAAGATTGTCCTGGTATTGTGGGTGTATAAGGGCAGCGGAGATCGCTTACCATCAGGTGACCCACTTGCACATTTGCCGACCTCTAGAATAAAAACTAAGCAGTCTTTTTTGTTTCAGGATGCATTATTAGAAGAAGGCGAAAGCATAGCAAAACTAATAAATGACGGAGCTTTTATATTCATAAGTGGCGATTTAAAAACCATGGCTGTACAAATAAAAGAGACTTTTGTAAAATGTATGACGGCACATAACAATAATACACAGGAAGATGCGGAGAAACTGATAAATGATATGGTGAAGGAAAGAAGATATTGCGTCGACGCGTGGAGTTGACGTCGAATGTACGGATAATTCAAGTCATTTTTGCCGCGCGTTGTTGTCTATAGGCCGTTCCCTATATTCTATCTATCGACAGATTTGCTTACTACCAATAGTGTTTTGACAGATCTTCCATACAAAATGTGTCAACATTTTACTGCAGGTAAGCAAATCTGTCGATAGATAGAATATTGGGAACGGCCATATGTGTGATGTGTTGTATACACAATGGTTGTGTGAGCGTGTGATGACTGTTGACGCATGATGATGGCAATGGCCACACAACTCAAAATCATACATACAAGCTCACAAACACATAGCAAGACGTAGGTACAAAAATGATATGAACTATATATTGCTAGTTACAGTTATAAAATATAACTCATATTTATTATATTATTTTTTTTGTTTTATTTCTGTCGTGGCGGCTGATTATATTGCATCAATGGGAAGTATTGCAGTATTTTCATCATTCAATTAAATAAAAAAGCGACAGCTGGTTGCTCTGGCCTTTAGCTAATCACTATAGCTTCTTGTGAGATAGGTACTTACCGGCATTATTAATGTAAGCTGCTTTTGTGACTGGTTTCGAACCTGCGACTTTCGTCTCGACAGTAGGTACGTACCACACCCCGCTATGCTACATGCCCGCTCGTTTACATGAAAGCATAAATATATTATTATTATGTATTTACTTTCAACATGTGGTAGCGCCACGTCGTAGACAGTCTTGTCTAATGGGCTGGTTCGACTGGGTTACACTACGGTCTCACATAAAATCGACGTAAAGTAGCGGCTTGCTGCTGCGTTTCGTACGGTCAGTGAGATATCCGGAGGCTTAAACCCCCCACCCCTTCCCAATTCTGGCAATATGTGGGCGTAGGCGATCATGAGCAGTGGAGATCACTTACCCAAGTGACCCACTTACTCGTTTGCCGACCTATGGTTATATAAAAATAACTTGTAATTGTTTTGTCAGAAAATAGCCTTCAGATTCGATACGCAATGTTATGGTTTAAACATATTGTTCGTCATTGCGTGAGGTACATTAGCTAGAATTGGTCAGTTACTGTTAAAATCGAATGTTATACGGTATACTTACCTATTGCAAAATAAGCAATATGTTAATAAACATAGTCGTTACAATCGAGGTTCAGTTTAATTTTCGTATTCGTTTAATAACTATAAGCCAGGAGTCACCAATTAGTTTCAATCGGGGTCCATTTTAAGAAATGAAATGACCGTCGCGGTCCTCACAACATTTTATAGCAAACAATATTTATTAAACAAATGTAATTACGGAAATAAAGGATTTTTTTACATATCAATGAGAAAAATGTAACATTTTGTTGCCGACTATCAGTCTGAAGTTTGGAGTAAAATAGTACTTGTATTGTAAAATTGCACTCTGTAGTGCAAGTTGCTGTGTTCTCGCGGTCCGCACAAAATGGGTCGGCGGTTCGGATACGGACCGCGGTCCGCCATTTGGCGACCCCTGACTTTAAGCCATGTAAACAACTATAAATAGACATCTAAATTATTAATACCTACACCACACAGTCGCACGTAGGATGCTGACCCCTACTAGGGTAACCTGTTTCATAGTTATCAGGAACGGGACTTATGGTCCCACAACATACGCAATACTCCATAATCTTTATTCCTTGGCCGACTGTTTTTTAGTCTATTTATGATAATATAATACATATAGTTACCGGATTTTATAGTGAAGTAGGAAATCGTTGAACATAAGCATAAATGAGGGTATTTATATTCGAATACTTAATCGTATTTCCGGGCTTTATAAAAATCTTTACATTTACGGAAAGAGGTTCATTTATTATATGACATGCCCAAGTTATACGTAAGTAGTTCTTAATGTTACATCTGCCTATATGCTGTGTTTTATAACTTATATGTTATATATAACTAGCAAACACCATAATACGAATAAAATATTTGTATGAATGCGACAATCACGGATCTGCGAATAAAAAATACTTTTGATGTAACTTGAGGAAGAGTGGAGTCGCCTATTAGTATTTTAATAGTTGCTAGCTTAATTTATGTAATTTCAATGGTTAATTAAACTTAATCTCATTTGATACAAATTGTACTATGGAAATGAAATAAAAAAACATTATCAATAGCATGTTATTTTTAAATTACAAAGGTTTACAAGGAAAATACGACACTTCTTTACAAAAATAATTTAATAGGCAATTTGGAATACAACGCTCGAAACCTATCATTGGTGTTTATAAACATACGTATGTTAAAGCGAACCTAGCCCGTACATTTACAATAATTTCGTTGCGCATTAAAAACTTGTTGACTTCATCTAGTAAACTACTCAAAACTACTACTAGATCTTACAAGATTACAATGTATATACCAGGCACACATGGTGGATGAATTTATAGCGTACATGAATAGTTTGCTTAAATAAGACTAAGTAATACAAGAAAAGAAGGAGCAAAGTTCAGTATAAAATATGAAAGTAGTCCTTAAACACATTTTCTAGTATAAGACATTGGTTGTCCAATAGTCGACACATAGCTCATATTATATGTAAAGGAGACAATGTAAAATATTCAATAATAAAGACTATTAAATAGATGACTAAGAAAAATAAAAGATGTTAAATTACGTCGACAAAGTGAAAAATGCTTAAACCTAATAAAATACTTAAAAATATCTGAAATTATAAAAAAATACTGCATTTATTTTAAACTAAAATATTAATGGCTTATTCTCTTCTTTTCTTGGATGATTAAATTTAATCAAAACATTTTTATACTTACTGATTATATTATTACAATCAAAGCACTTATAAAATAATCTAATACGTACAATACATCGTTTCTACATCTTTGAAGTCCAATAGACATAGGTGTTGTGTCGGGATTTATTTTTTCTATTAATAGGGACCTTTCAGTGAGACCTTTTAGTGTAATGAGTATTTTGTCTATTGTTCTCTTAGTTAAAACATACATTATTCCTTCGTATGTAAAATATTTTAATTATATAACATAAGCTCACGCCTGTATCCCCGAAGAGGTAAGAAGAGGTGCGACAACTGTTGCACACAAAATTACTCGCCGAGCTTATTTCAATTAATCTTAAAAATGCACAGGTTGAACACATTTTTGGTTACAGAATTTTTACTTTATATTTAATCGATTTATCGATATATTGAAACAGTTAATATTATTGGAAAATTATGGTTTTATATAATCAGCTTATTTTTTTTGTCTAATCGAATGTTTTATGAATCGTCACCACATATATGTATCTATATATTGATTTTTTTGTTTTTGTCATTAAGTTATGCCTGTAATCACGCGTCATATGAATATCCTTATTAAAGGAATTTGCCTGGTATTCTAACAATACTGTAAAGAAAGAAATAAAATGTTATCGTATATAATACAGTAATGAGATATGATATGCTGTGGTTTTTTCCTGAAAACTATATAAAAATTCAACAGAAATAATGATATTTAAACCTGAAAATTTAACTGAAAGGACCATGTAAGATAATATGCTTGAGTTTTATATAAAATATAATAATAATTAATGTTCTTAATTGGGATTAATTGTTATAATTTTAAAATATAATAATAATTAATGTTCTCAATTCAATGAAAAAAAATATCTAGGTATAAAATAATAAACTTGTTCTTTAAGTATATTATTATTATTATGTACTTAGGTTTGTGTAAATTATCAAATATAGAACTTAGTTATTTTACGTAATTTCGTCATGAGAGGGGAATACAATAGAGTTACGTCACTAGCTAGAGGCACCATATTGCATATATACAAACTACGTTTAACGAGCACATGTTACAAATGAATATAATATGCGAATACTAAAGTTATACTGAAAGGTTTCCTAATTATACATTAATTTGTTTCTTTTCCTCATATTTTCGTGTTCATTGACACATCAACACCCAGTTTTTGAAAGGCTGATCAAATCAACATTCAACTAACAGAACTTTGATTTGACATCACTGTCAAATCATTTTGAGTTGCTGAATGTTAGTGAAAAAAACAATAATATTTGATGTCTCTTTAGTACCGTTTGACATACGATTTTTCATATTAATTTGAAAGTTATGTTAGCTAACATGTGTGTCAAATCAAACGTGTTGATCACGCTTCTAGCAATTCAATTTCGACTTGACATGAGATTTGACATTCGATTAGTTTTAACATTGATCAGCCTTTCAGAAACCGGGCGTCAGTGTCCTACCGTAGTAGGAGTCTTTTTGATAGCTGTCACGTGTCACGTCGTTCTTATACATGAGCAATATAAAGTTAATATGTTTAAAAATAAATAACTTGCTACACAAAGCGCCTAGCACACGGAAGCCTGGTTGGCTCACCGTCGACTTGTAACAAAAAGGTGCCACACAGGCCCTTTGTGGTCATTATTTTCTTTTCTTTTAGTTATTTTAAGTAATTTATCTCAAACGCTTGAGAGGGAGGCGCCACTATCAAGTTTCTGCCCCGGGTCGAAAAAATCGTAGATCCGGGGCTGTGTGTCGATCCATTGTTGAATTCTTCTGCATGTATATTAGTAAATACGGATGAGGTGACAGCCAAAAAATTACTACAGGCCTGGTATAATAAAGTAATTCATTAAATTATGTTAGCATGTCGCTAGCTTTATATTACCTAATTCAATTTCTGATTTTAAATTTAATAGAAATAAGTGTTCTTTTTCTTTCTGTTTTATTATGGCTTTGCATTTCCTTGCATATAGCCGATGACAAGTACGAGTATATATTATCAAGTATTCACAAGTACGATGAAACACCGGTGTGGCCGATTTCAGTCTTGTTGGAGTTTTGGTGTCAATTCCTTCCAGTACGATGCTTCATAGACGATTTTTGTCAACCGGATCGAACAAGTCGATCAATAATCAACTAAATTAACTAATTTCAATGATTCCATTTACTGTTTATCACAGTTAATGTTTATCGCACAAATCCACACCACCTTATACAACAAACACAACTTGAAACGAATTTAGGAATTCATTAAAATAGGGAGATCGATTGAACGCCAGAATTCCCGCCAAAACCTTCATAAAGGTGTTGACAATAGTAACACGATTTACGGTCATTTATAATAAACAATGGCTATCTGGATAAATCACAAAAATCAACCAATCAAACTAAGTCATTTGTACGCGTGACCTTCAAACTGTATTCTGATTGGCTCATTTGCGCAATCTATCTGAAGTATTAAGCTAAGATAGGTAATTGAAAATGGCTACTAAAGAGAAAACGGATATACTTGATTCGTTGTTAGAATGTTGTCTTGAAATAGAAAAACGACATACAAACTGTTGTTTTATTTTATTAATTAAGATTTTTTTAATGGCAACTTGTTTTTACGTTTTAACGTACAGTTTTTATTTTACTTCTTTTCTATTGAGTCTCACGACAAATAACATAATACACACAGGTATTTAAACCCTAGACTATATACCAAAAGCGTAATAATATATAATATATTATAAAAACTTATGGGATTTATTGCTTACATTTATATGTAGAATTTAGGTAGGTATTTAGAACTCCCTTTCTAACTACTATAAACATGGCAGTCAAAGTTTGGTTTGTTAATACGTTACAATAACAGTCTTTTAGAATCATTTGTCAAAAGTGACTTCATAAAGGAGTTAGATAAAAAGTACGAAGGAAATTCGTGAAACGGAATGCAAAAAAGTGGACTGCATCGTAAATGCAGTTTGTGTTTTGGTTGGCTTAAAAATGTATCTTCTTCCACCTGACCTTATCCCACTCGCAGTGGGATGGGTGCAACATGCTTTTTAACACATGTTACAGATTAATTTGGCTTGTAGTTTTTACGACCGGCCGCTTGCCTGACGTCAACCCCTCTGGGGAGAAAACACCCAGACCCGATCCAAATACTTATGGGTCACATAAACATTTGTCTCGGTGCGAGAATCAAACCCACGGCCTCTCGCTTTACAGTCGGCTACTCGCTCATTGCGCCACGGAAGTTGGTCTAAAAATGTATAAAACTATAAAATCAAATAAAAGTGCAAATTATTACGACTAGCTAAAACATATGTATATACATTTCTTTTTTGGTAAATCGTTTATTCTCGCTCAGTCACGATAGTTTAAACTACAGCACACAAAACTATCGGACAGCAGACATCTTAGACAGCTAATAAAAATACTTAATTGGCCAAAAGTCCGAAAACTATTCAAGCAACGAAGATAAGAAATAATGTTTCACTGCACCGTATTGTCTTGTAACTAGTTGGTTTGCTAATGTATCGATTAGACTTGCCTTTTTCAATTAGGTAAAGTGGAGTTTTGTTCTAAAAGGCGTGGCTTTTAGACATTACATCGCGTCGCCCCGCATAAAACTCCATTTACACGTATAGAGTTTATGTTTATGGCACGACAGAGGGTACATAAAAGCGAACTCTTTTATGTCATGTTGTTTTAAACAACTGGAACTTGAACTTTTTAAAGTATTAGAGCTACGCTGTAGATAGTCTTTTATATAGCATGAATGGGCCGGCTCGTCCGGGTCGATACCACTGTCTCACAGAATCCCGACGTAAAGCAGCGCAGGTTGCTGCAGCGTTTTGCACGGTGAGTCAGATATCATTTAAGGTCGGCAACGCGCCCATGATTCTTTAGTTATTGTGGGGGTAAATTGGCGGTGGAGATCACTTACAATCACGAGACGCACATGCTCGATTGCAAAAAAAAATAAATATATATGAAACGACCTCGTAAATGACATTTTTCTGTTATACCTATTCTCGCTTATGTCTTATGAGAAACTCTGCGTATAGAATAACTCATACATGCACATTGTCTTTCAAAGGTACAGTCAGTGAAAAAGGAAAAAATCATTACAAAACTCGACATTGTTAGGGAGGACATGTTTTATATGGTTATAAAACTTTTATTGGTTTCGGATGTCACGTATATTGGACATTTTATTGATATCATTTCCTATTTATTAACTAGGATTTATATAGCACCAAATTCATGGAACTTTTTATATTACAAATTATAATCGCGGGCAACACATTTAATTTCTTCTCTTCGTATAGCTACGGAGGTATATTATTATAAAAATACTAGACTGTACGAACACACCAAACAGTTCTTATCGGAATAATAAATTGGACAGATTTTTTTTAACACTAATTAAGCATCCAACGCAATTTGTAAAAGTATCCTATTCAAGTGGCATTTTATTGTACCGATGCATAAAATGAGTACTTCTATTAAAAATAATGGTATTACGATGATGAAAATATTGCATTTCAATGTGATGTGTGTCTGTATCAGTAGCAGATATATTATCTACAAGCCAAAGATAACGTGCTCCGCTTACTGTCAAATAAATATTTTGCAAGTTCATACTAATAGCGGGTTCAAACGGTTCCATTTTATTTGATCATCTGACATGAATCAATAAAAGCAGTATGAAAGTCTGTCCAGACGATTCAAGATTCAAATGGCATGCGATTTAGTAGTCGACCAACTATAATCGAACCGTGTGAACGCGCTGTAATCCAACCAATGTCACTTACAATTAACACATAATGAGCGCTCCTAACGCTACTTAAAATCAATTCCATGCAACCCATCCACGCCTAATGCCCTGTACTTACTAATACAAAGTGATAAATACATAATCATCTTTCATAAAATCGTTGTCATTCGATGGTGTATCTATATCCTTGGCACTCTTAAATATCAAAAAAGGAATAATTGTACAAATACAAAAGTTGTAAATGGCTACAAAAGTGTAATATTGATAAAAAAATAAACAGGAATGAAAGTCTCTACCAGTCTCAAGCGTAATTCTTGTGCAGGATTTTCTGGGCGGCTCTAATAAGTGGCGTTAAGGTTCTTAATTCCATCGCGCAATTCAAAAACGGATGGACGAGTAATTCTTCCGCCGATGCTCTTAAATCAACATCCACTTGCAAACATTTGTCCAAGAAATCTTGGAATTCCGGCGATAACTTTTCCCATCGAGGTATTTTCGGCCGCCCCATTGCCGCAATCAAATAAAGAGCTCTCAGAGGCGTTTCTTTCATGTAAGGCGGCTCTCCTTCGATCATTTCTATAGCCATAATGCCGAGTGACCAAACGTCTACTTTCTTACCATACTGCTTCCTTGTGACCACTTCAGGGGCCATCCAGTATGGGGTGCCGACCATGGTTTGCCGTTTCTCATCTCCTACGATATTGGCACAGAAGCCAAAGTCAGTTACTTTGACGGTACCGTCCATTCCGAGCAGAACGTTGTCAGATTTGATGTCTCTGTGGATTGTGCCCTTTGAATGTAGGAAAGCTATTGCTTGGAGAGTTTCACGACACACTGCAGCAATCTGTCCTTCCTTCATCACCACTTCTGTGACCACGTCTGTGAGAGAGCCTCCGTCGAGTAGTTCCATAGCGACCCAAAGGTGATCGTAGCTGAGGAACGCGTCAAGGAAATTGACGAGGTTCTTGTGGTGGAACCCTTTTAGTACATTTATTTCGTTGAGTATTAATTCCTTTTTGGATTGTTTGGTCAAGTCTATATCTTTTATGGCCACTCGTGAATTGTCCTTACTATCTATGGCGATGAACACAACACCTGTAGAAAAAGAATAGTGTATATTAGTAAAACGTCTAAACATCGTTATTGTTTTATAATAAAAGTAAAGGAAGATCATATTATTTGTAGAATCGGTTGGTATATATGCAATGTGTTAGTTTGCAAATGAATTCATCGAAATAGCAACGTTAATTATGAAGGTCGCCATTACTTTTACATCTAATATTGTTTTAACGAGATTTTCGTCACCGCAACTCGCGCACGCTATATGTGGAATGGAATCATAGTAGTTTTCTCAGTGAATAGTCGAAAGCTAGTATAGTTTTCGTCAATATTTTGATTCAATTCGTTGGAAAAATACAAATAGCATTATAGAAAATACGCAGAAACATCTCGATTGACGTCACTTAAAATTCTAAAACAGGACACATCGATATTTAATTTGATGTTAGAATGTACGTAGCTTTACATAAATATTTAATTGTACTGTCCTATGATGTTTCCCTATTGTACATGAAAAAAACTTATAATAATTAAAGCCAACACGACAATTTTGTTCAGTCGTACTTTCGGTATTATAATCATACCAAGAAAGTAGACAGTGATTAGATAAGATTATAAATAGTTCATTCGGGCGTACAAGGTCGGTTAATTGGTTATTTTGTATTATTTTCCATGAGTACACGTGACTAGTGGGTCACCTGATGTTAAGTGATATCCACCGCCCATTTACGCCTACAATACCAAAATAATCATGGGCGCGTTGGATTAAGGATATCTGACTCACCGTACGAAACGCTGCTGTGCTACTTTACGTCGGTTTTCTGTGAGACAGTGGTAACGACCGGCCCATTCATGTAGACAAAACTGTCAACAGCGTGGCTCTACCACCCAAAATATAGTATGAGGTGGTTACACGTAATTTTATGTAATTTATAAAACACTACACAATTGGTGGTCTGCGGTGTTTTTCCAATTCAATTTATAATTCAGAAAACACGCCCGTAGTTCTAATTTATTATGACTGTGTCATAAGACATGTGCATTAGCCTTTTTTTATCTTTAATTACATGGTAAAAAAATGAATAACTTTGCAACTCAGTGGCGTATGCAGAATTCTAACATTGAACTAGTGTTATCATGAATATGTAGAACATAATAATGAAACAATGTGAGGCGTAAGGTGTTACATAAATCATTGTTACCAAGTGAGATGTTGCGTGGGAGATACTTCATTTGTTTTCTAGCTTATTTATTCAAATTTTATTTTGGAAGCCTTTTACCACAAATACACACCAGTCCCAATATACCCTAATCTATATAAAACATTCAGCAATAGGAGGTGACTATGTATTGAAAATTGTAATTAATCTTATAGGTATTAACGTAAATTAACATGTAACGTTTTCTGTCATATAAATATATTTTCCTCAGCGCGCAATCGAACCCTCTAATAAGATAAAAATAACTATGTCCTAATTCAAGTTATGGTCGACGTGTGTGCCAAATCCGTAGAGCCGTTAAGGCGTGATTGTTAACAAGCATCCAAACTTTCTTCAAATTAATATAATGTAGTATACCAAAACAAAATATGGCAAGTGCTATCTTTTGTTGGCCAAAGTTTATATAAATTCTGATCAATGCAGTTTGTTATTGTATAGTGTGATGTAATGGTATGCTATACAATACATATTACTTTACCAGTATTGATAACAATCTACACCAGCTAACTTTATGACAGCCATTCCATTTTATCTTATCAAAGAACTTGTTCTTGTGATTTGTAGCATTAGTATCTTTGAAAGTGAATAATATGAAAATTTAAAAGGAGCTAGAGTTAATGTTTATTCCGATGATTTGTAGAATACATCATAAGTAGTTTCAATCGTAAAAATAAACTAGTCTTCATAGGCTGATGCTATGTACTATAGTAGCAAAAATCAGTCATTATGATATTTAAAAAAAACCTTGTTTTTTTGTATTTGTCAGGTCATAATGGACCGGGGTGCTATGTCAGGTAACAGGAACGGTGCAACCTGGAACAGTTAATGACCGCAAGGAGACAGGGAGAATCCGCTCCTCGACTCTTCTGACTAGCAGAGAGCTGAAGGATGCGGATGAAGACAAACCGTAACTCCGACTGCTGTCGGGAACAGGGGTGGCCTTTTTGGGGATCGCGAGGAAGGAAACCTCTATAAAAAATCACAAGAACGGTATGGGCTCATTGTAACGTAAATGACCGCGAAGAAGTTGGCGAATCCGAAGACCACCGAGAAACCGGTGGTCGCGGCGGCGGCGACCTGTTCCGGCGCCTCGAAGCCTGTGTCCTCTCCTAAGGCACAAAAGGGTAAAAAGGAGCCCGCTGAAAAAGCGGCTTCTAAGCAGGCGACGCGACGCCCCGAACATTTACCTCGGCATGGCACACGCGTCTCCGGACGGGGAAAGGAAAACCGTGGTGAAGCGGAGAACCAATAAAAAGAAGCGAGGCGACCCAGAACAGTAGCAGTAGCTGCGGATACGGTGGAGATCGTCAGGCCCGAAAAGTGAGTTGCACTTCGTGTGTCGGGCCTGCATTAGTCCCTCTCCGCGGAGGGTCGTGGTTGCCACGGTTGCGCGGCAGGGTTGCTGCTCGGGAGAGGCGGTGCAGGTTGGGAAGATCCGCATGACCCACTATGGCAGCGTGGCCACTATGGTGCGCCTCCCGGCCTGGCTTTTATTATTATTAATTATATCAAATTATTTTCCTGTATATGTATGTTGAAAGGTTGAATTACTGATATAACTACATATATCTATCACTACTAATTTATTTTAGATAAGGGTTCAGAATGTTTGAGTAAGATTTAATCACTAATTAATGTATGACATATAAGAGAGCTATTATAGAAAGTAATTAGACATCTTTCTACTGGTATATGTCGGAGAGTAACTTCTGTGTTTGAATGTGTCATATTAATTTGGCAAGTAGCATTAACTCGGAGTTTATCAAACAGTCGTAGTAGACAATGTTATTGTTAATTATATTTTCATGGTTTTTGAATCTTCTATTCAGATACTGATGAGTTTTTGTGATACTATTAAATATATGGGAAATAAAATAGCAATTTTACTTTCTATTAATTAGTTGTAGTTGCCAACATATTAGCCCAGTGTGGGGGCTAAGACAACCCCTCTTATTCAGTAGAGGAGGCCGGCAACCAGCAGTGGGGTGTCTATAATACAGGGCTGGTGTTTGTTTATTAGTTGATAGCTTTCTATGTATTCTCATCTCAGCATATTGTTATTGATTACATGATGTACGTTTAGCTTTGTAGAACAATCCATGTATTCAGCAATGTAGTCATACTTAAAATATGTATATTGAATCTTTTTCTATTTATCCTTTTTATTTCTTGCCACATGTTTATTTTATCCCCTGTAGAATTTATCCTTTTTCATCGAAGTTTTTTTATGGCAATACCAAAGCAGCAGCAATCATAGCAGTATTGTTTGACTGAATGCACTTCACATACAGTTTAAAGGCTCATTGGAACAATCTATCCAGAGAGTCAAAATTAAATTATTATAAATGGCAATTATAAACTAGGGTCCGTATTACAGGAAGAGTCTCTCTGATCATTCAAAACTAGTTTGAGTTTGAAATCTAAACTCAAGCATGCGTCTTATTTCAGAAGAAGTTTTAAATTCTACTCAGCTGAAAGTACACTCAAGTGGTAATTGTAATAATAACGCCTTTTGATTTGTTTTCGTCTATGCGCCTATCTTTGGATTTGTTTTCAAAAGTGCTCTTGACAGTTTTTACGTAAATCACAATTGCTTCATGATGCTTCAGCAATAAAAAATTTGAAGCAAATACCCTGAGATTAAATACCATTTAAAAATATAAAACTACTCAGCTAAGCACCGATTGATGAATCTAGTTTTAAAAATCATTCTAAAATAGAAACAATACTTAAAAGCCGAGTATTGTTCTGTAATACGGGCCTAAGATTGTTGTGGTGCATAATTTACATTGTAATACTGTAAACACACCAATGTGATAAAGGCAGGTGTAAACCATCTGTTTGTGGAGTCATAGCCAGTTGCAATCATTAACTAAGCAGCTTTTGGAGCAATCAGTCTATGGATGGGCAACATCTTAGTGGTATTTCAACTAAATGTCTCTGTGTTTCAGTAGGCAGGTAAAAAGACGGTCCCAGCTATTATTAACTGCAGTAGTCGTTAAGCCAAGTCACAGGCCTTCGGGTGGCTTGAAACCATTTGATATAGAATAGAATAAACCTAACTGTTAAAAATTCCAAATTTAAATAACAGTAACCTTTAAGCAGTGATAGCTCAGCGGGGAGTGGTACGGACTGTCGAGACGAAAGTCGCAAGTTCGAAACCAGCCCCAAGTGCATACACCTCTGACTTTTCTAAGTTATGTGTATATTAATTGTCAATTATCACTTGCTTTAACGGTGAAGGAAAAACATCGTGAAGAAACCTGCATACCTGAGAAGTTCTTCATAAGAATTTCGAAGGTATGTGAAGTCTACCAACCCACATTAGGCCAGTGTGGTAGACTAAGGCCTAACCCCTCTCATTCAGTAGAGGAGACCCGTGCCCAGCAGTGGGACGTATTTAATAAATAGCTAGTAAAAAAAAAAAAAAAAAACCTTTAAGCTGAACATATCTTTAAATATATCTAAGAACCTCTCCTTCTTTGAAAATAAATCAATTAAAACACCTATGAAACAAAAAAACACATTCAAATCAGTGCACTTATTTAGGCACTACGATGCAATAGACAGACCCACACCCACATATATACAAAGGGGTTAACTTATAACACCCTTCTTTTTCTCCTGGGTTAATAAAAAATTAAAAAAATAATCTTATGCCTCACCTGAAGCACCAGCACCGAGTTTCTTAATCCTTTCAAACCGAACATAAGGGTCATCCGGATTGCAAATCTTCTTCAGTTCTTCATAAATCTCTTCATCACTCAGGGTTGCATAGGACATCTCCTTCTTCCTCAGCATCGGACTCTCATCATTGTCTTCACCAATGAGCGTCAGGTCTTGCATCACCGCCGTCAAATCCATCATGGCATCTTTCTTCTTGATGCTATTCTTTAGTGGAGTGGCCGGCATTGTCTGCCTCTCTGACGGGACATCGTTCGATGTGATCTCCTCCTCGCTACTCTGACCGATGGACAAATCAGAGTCCTGACTTTGGTGTGCATTCTTGTGGTCTAACAATTTTTCAATCTGTTTGTCCTCCTCTGTTATAACTTCTTGAGTCACAAAAGGCTTGAAAGGCTCGATTTGCGCCTTCTCCTTCTCCTTGATCTGGTACATGTGAAACTTGACGGCTTGGATGGCCGCGTCAGGGTATTCATTTTGCTCTGCGGGCGTAATCTGCGTATTCAACAATCGCATCCAAGCAGGCGGTAGGCCCTCCAGCATGCCAGTCTCGGAGTTCTTGCTCACATGCAAATGCTGTTTCACGTCTGTCGGCATCCCTATCTCGGTAGCTCTTTCTTCCCTCTCCCGGTTGTGCTTCTTTGAGAACAGTTTACCAAACACACCACGGCCCGATCGCCCACTCATCTTAATTGATTTTGTGTACCACTCAAACAACTAAGCCATTTCACTGTTACGATCACGTTTGTTGAACACTACATTACATTCCTTGCTGCACACTATCCAGCCAAAATAATGTTTCTCAAGATAGGAGTGGCTATTCACGGACGGATCGCACCTTCGAACGACAACCACTTATCATCTGTCAAACTCGAAAGCAATAAGGAAAAAAATAATATTGTTCCGTTTCACTCATGATAAGCAAGAACAGCGTAATGTTATAAAACAACAGTAATAGAAAACATGCATTTTAATTAAACATCACTTATTGAAGCTCCGTATTTGATCACATGCACTTTTTTGATCCAAAAATTTATGTATTTATTTATTAATTACACCTTAAAAAATATTTTCCTTAGTTTGGATTAACATTGTAATTAAGCGGCTGTAAAGGAACGTACTATTTTTTCTTTATGTTGGTACTATAGTGTTTCCTAACATGTTGTCGTCTTGATAGTTGCTGATAAATAGGAATTTCGGATGAATCATACCTTGTCCAGTCGTACAGAATTTCTTACAGGAAATTATTTATGATAGTCATCATCATCATCAGCCACAAGACGTCCACTGCTGAACATAGGCCTCCCCTAATGCCTTCCAGGCCGACCTCTTGGAAGCGGCCTGCATCAATGTAATGATATAACATCTTTAATATGTTTTATTCATTATGAGAATAAAACATATAAAAGATTTTTAAATATATAAACTACTAAAAATAATGTTACTTTTTATGCTCATTTTTTTAGTTGGATGACATTGCGTTAACACTATCACTAGGTAATTTAGAATGGTTAGGTATGTACATAATTATGGTCAGTAAGTAGGTATAAATAATTATTTCCTGGTTTTTATACTTATTATGATTTTATTTTTCTTGTGATATTATCATTAAAATATATTCTATGATTGTTGGCTGGAGAACGAAGTACGAGAAAATATATTGTGAATCACAAGACTTACTTATCTACGTGGTTATCAATAATAATTATAATAACACCAATAAATAATTTCAGATTTGGTATTATCGCATTTTCAATAACATGTGTTGTAGTCACTGCAGTAGAGATGGCGGTACTTGTGTGAAACCTCGTAAGTCGTAATCCATAGTATCCCCATACTAGCCTATACCGACTGTCTACAAAATGTTCTTGAATTTTAAATTCACATTTCAATTTATCCTGATCATCATAAGTAGGCAGATAAAGTATTTGTGAGAAATCATTCACTACTGCAACTATTTCGTTTGGAAGCATTTACTAACTGCCTTTCCACATAACGACATCGGACATCCATAACAAGTAATTGAATGGTTCGTTCATTTATGGATGCAACATAAAGGTCAATGGCCGATGATAATTTCGATTTAACCCATTTAGACTGCTGTAGGTAGGATTGAAATTCTAAATTGCATGAAATGACACGTTCCTCTGCACTCATTAAGTTTATTAAAGAGTTTATTTTAATTCTTGGTTTATTGTTATTTATACACTGGCGCAAGTCGCTTGATCATAATGAAAAGATAGTTTTGCCGGAAAATATGTGTTACTTCATTTTTTTTAACGTACATACCTATTTCGTCTTGCCGCGTCAACACAACATTAGTGTAGCTACACCCCATTTAAGTACCTATTAATGAGTGGTGTTCATTTCTTTTGCAACAAGTTTCACTGTTAACTTTCATTTTCATTAGTCGAACTAACGGTTTTCTTGTTCATGGCAAAATAGTGCACTGTGCCATAGAAATCACATACGTTCTAGTAACCGTGTAATTGGCAAGGGTCATTATTTGCTAACGTAATAATAAATATCAATTAATATTACGTGATATTAATTGGTGTAAGAATTAATGCAAATTTAACATCTAGAATTAAATAGATGTAAGTATAATGTATATTGCAAATATTACTTAAGTAAGTATTAAAACCATGCCTTAGCTATATTTATCCTTTCCAATCGTGTCGCACGATTACTATGGTTTTGTGGGATTTGAGGGTGTCCATGGGCGGTGACGATCACTTACCTTACTTACTTGAGTATTATATTGTTTTGAATCATGATGCAGGTAGCGATTAACTTGTGCTGTCCTTGAATATACTTTTCTTTCTGTTGTTATCTCAGCTTAATACGATGGTTGTCCTTCCCAGCATGATTTGACGGTGGATTTGGTATTATGTGGGTTTGTCCTTGAATATACGATATAGGAACTTATGTAGGTTAGAACTTTAAAATGAAAAGGTTTCAGGATGACACTATTTTATGTAATTAGAGACTATTTTGCTCTCAACTCGACGGAAGAATAAAGATGGATTCTACTATGTTTGTTTATACGTCTTTTAGGATAAAGAAAGAACGCCGGTTTATTTTAAGGGATAGGATTATATCGACATTTTGGGGTATCGATTATAAAAATGGTAATAACACATTTTTTATAAGTGCAAGTCATTGCACTAATACATATTCTTTAAAATCAATTAAGTATCATTTTTCAACACAAAGCCGGACAAATAACAAAAAAACGGAAAAAACAATAGGTATTATAGGTTATTAAAAATATATATATATATATATATATATAACCTCCAAGCGTAGTTCTACAGTAGGTACCATTATGTAATTTGTGGTCTTACTTGCTGTAATACCTTTTGAAACACATTATTTATTTGGTCATTATATACACGCCTGCCCATAACACAGGGCCCACAGAACTTTAAACTACAAAATACTGGCCGGCATTGGACTGCGCTCGTCACCCCGATATATAAGATTTTAAGCCTCATAATGCGCAGTAATTTCACTAGCTTCAATGTCTTTCAAACTTTACACATTGCTCCTTGGCGGTAGCACTAGACAAATCGGTGGTACCACTTAGTAAAAACTCTGAAAAATAAAAAAATGTCTTACCTTTGTAATTCGTGGCGTAATTAAAAAGAGAGAGGCAGATGGCATCCAAATTTTGTTTGTGGGCCATAAAATAAACAGTCCGAAAAAAAGACATCTAAAATGTCTATAAATAAGTAATTCAAGGTTTTGTAACGCTTGACTAACGTCAGCCGTAAAATTGTACGATAAATTAGGTATCAAGTTTTAATTTGTAGTTTAATCAATAAATCAAACAAGACCGCGAATACATGTGCTCAATGTACATTATCACCGTTACATATATTCATGACTGTATAATGATATCTCTGGCCATATGTTAGTGTGCGCCTGTGTTGATGTCATTTGAGTAAGTATTTAAAATATGTGATTTAGCTATAAATATAGGAATTTGACCTATTATCCAGCATATTCTACTGCATTAATGATTAAATGAACCAGTGCTAGTACTTAGTATATTTCTAAACTATAATTGTGTGTAAGCCGAGCATGAAGATAAATGATAAATATAGAAATTGTCGCGATCGTCCTTAAGATAATTTGAGTAAAAGCAGTAATAAAATGTAGAGCTTAAGAAAAATATACAGAGGAAGCTTGATCGTTGCGGATGATAATTGTATCATACTTAGTTATTTTTATTTGATGCACAAGATAATTGCGCTAGAAATCCCAATATGAAACAAAATATATCAGGCGGGGCGTACAGAATATCGCATTCTAGAGTTTCCACATCATGGACACAAATCCTTAATATTTACCTAATTTCAAATTATAAAATAAATACATATTGTTATCATAACTTCACACCGCCTTGTGTCACACAGCTATCAAAGAAAGTAACACAATGCAATAACATTATAAAAGTTGCATTTTACCGTTCATTGCCGTGAAAAATATCTGTCGACAGATAATTTATTATTAATGACATCACTACGATCGTTTCCTCTGCCTTACGAACTTCTATGTATTTATATCGTAAAGTCAGCTTCACAGGCGTGAACAGTAACCGTATAGTAAACAATTCTTTCTCTCAGCCGCTGTACGTTATTTTTAGGTCAATAGCTTTTGAATTCGCTCATCGGTTTAGTTGTACCAATGAAAATGTCATGTACTATGCACGAACTAGCCAACTAGCTTATGTTAATATGTGGGCCGTGGGGAGTATCGATGACTTTAACAGTATCATATTGTCTACTCATATTGGCTTTTCACTCGATTCTGCTAGATACCTTACGTTGTTATGATGGTGTAATATTTTTTCTTTTACCCTGAGTTGTAATTTATCTATACTATTGACAGAATTAATATTTCAACGCTCATCTATAAAAATAATAATAATAATCTAATACATACGTACTCACGCCTGTAATCTCCGAAGGGGTAGAGGTGGTTAGAGGTGTAACCGGGACACCCACATTTCTCTGAGCTTATTTCCGTCCCATGATGTGATAGATGGCGGGCCTATCGCCATACCGGACACAATTCCAGACCCCGGGCCAATTCTAAGCATTTCATGAAATACTCAATAGAAAGAAAAGATTGTACTAGTACATGTATATACTTACTTTGAATTTATACAATATTTATATATTAATTTTCGTTTCACTTTCATTTTCTTCACTGGTGCAATCTAAAATACCTACATGTTTACGAAAGATATTTTTATCATGTCTGATATATCTCGCGCGGAATTCGCGTGATTCATGACATTTAACACTAGGATCGACGTTAGCATCTACATGCATAGGTTTCATAGTAAGTGCTATTCATATTTAGTTTGCTCATATCTGAGATGACAGCAGACCATGCAGCAGACAGACAAGTTAATGGAAAATACTAATTTTGGTACGAGTCTGTGTGGGTATGCGTTACAAATATAGATTATTATAATAACATAAAGCATGTTTACTTTTGGCTTGACACCAGCCATGCAATCCCTTGAAGCATCGGTTCAGTTATGGGATGGATATTTATCTCATGTTATTAAAACCAAAATTATTGACTATTTCTATTACACTTTCATCTTAAAATGAACCAATGTTATATTTATTAAGTGAGTTTAGTAATATATGACTTTAAAATTATTATATGTATTAATTTTATTCAAACATAATATCTATTCATTATTATTAAAGTCCCCATAAAATAATAATGTATAATAATAGCCTGCTATATAAAATCATTTACATGTTACGCAGGAATTAATCTAAAGCTAAGGTTAAAGAGAACGGTTGCATCGTCAGCGATGTTAAGATCTTAAAATATTTCACTGTTGCATGACGCGTGCGCTCGCGTCACAGCGGTGGCTGGGCGGTGTGCCGCCCACTGAAACTCCAGTCTCGACGTCCACTCCGCGCGGTCCGCCTGTCGTTTCCCGCCAACACAAAAAAACAACCCTTATTTATATACAAATAAACAAAATCAAAGTTGTGCAGTACAGTAGACGAGGACAATAATTGTAATTTTTCTAATTTTCAATCAAGCGGGAAACGGCGACACGCGATTCGATTCGATACGTTCGTAATTAGTTGTGTGTTTCGAACTAACTGGGTAACAGTTGTTTGTGTGCGTTATTTTATGGATAAATGAAGGATTCTTTGGTAAAAGGTAAATATTATCTTTAAGTTTTCTAAATATATTCGTATATAACGTCTTTATTCAATGCAAGCGATTGATTTGTTGTTGTTTTGTGAACTGAAAACCTAGTAAAAATAAATGAAAAGCTATGTTATAATAAACAAACCTGCATTGTCAGACTTTTTCTAAAAAGTGTGATTTATTGTTGCACACGTAGCATTCTTTATTTAAAAAAGTGTTCTTTCATAATAATTTTTAATATGGATAAAAAATTGTGCCTAAATAAAAATGGTAACTAAATAGCGATTATCAAGACATTAATTTGAATTTTATAATTATTTAGTTTAGTTAATACGGATCCGGCTGCTTATTATTATGATGTATGCCGTAATAATTTATTGTTCTGCGAACACATCTAAGTATTATTGCAATAAGCAGTAACTGTATGCATGTCTGGTCGTAAACTACATATTTAGACGAACGTTAGAACTCTCTATTCGCTTATTTAGAGCTTTTGTATAGTTTGGATGTCATTGCCATTTGTATTTTAAGGAGAAAGTTGCAAAAAGTATAATAAGTAGATTTTTTACATTAGCTCATCAAATTAATGACCAAGTTGTGGCACAGATATAAAATTCTTTTAGATGTACTCGTAAGTTACTACATATTTTGTTACCGGAACACAACACTGCTGCCTGGTGGTAGAAATAGTCAAAGCAGAGTTAATATGAGGGATATACTGTACTAACTTTAAAATAGTGATGAGGCCGGAAAACCATACATTTATATATTCGTCCTAAATCGTAAAAAACGAAGATTACCGAAACCTTATTTTTAATCATAGTTCTCTATGTATCAACTAGAAAAATATAAATTGTAAGGCGATTGAAAACACCTGTCATGTATGGAGCCGAAATAGCCATGAAAACTGGGTGATTAGGTTGATTTATCCCGTCTATTTATAGAATGAGGAAGTAGGATCAAGTTTTATGAATTAATTGCAGTTGAGTCGGCCTTTGTAATCATTGGATGGGTGAACACGAAGGGCACTTAGTATGAACTAATAATTCTCTTTTTTGCATACTTAGTAGTTTTAGCTATCGTTCGATACAATAAAAAAATAAGTTTAAAACGTCTTTAAAAACCCAAATTACAATGCATTTGCCATTTAACATTGATGAGTTTTCGATTTTCGTTCGTACATGTCACAATTGTTATGGAAATACCCTAAATAAATAAATAAATAATTGTGAAATTTTCCTTTTTGAAGTCAATTGCAAATAGTACCTTTAAATAGATTTCTTGACGTGTGTCTTTTAGGTTAATGTATTCTTGCGTGCATTTTGACCAGTAATTCTATTCCATACTTTTTACATGTGCATTGTATCATGTATGCGTCATTAAAGGAAGACATGTAAGTGATAGAGCCACGCTGTAGACGGTTTTGTCTACAGTGTGTGACAGCAGAAATGGGCGTGCTTAACCGGTTTTTTGCCATTGTATCACAAAAATCCGATGTGAAGAAACAGCTTGCTGTTGTCTTTCGTACGGTGAGTGAGATATCCGGAGGTCCAAACCCCTCTCTCCTTCCCAGTTATCCCCTAATTATCCCTTTCCCTTTAAGGTCGGCAACGTGTCCATGATTCATTAGCTATTGTGGATGTTATTGGGCGATGGAGATCCTAACATCTTTCATTCATTAGAGGAGGCCCCTGCCCAGCAATGGCATGTGTATAATACAGGCCTAGCATTATTAAAAAATATTTATAAACTACCCAGTCTACACGTTATATATATTTCGTACATTTTATAAACCTAATTGGTAGGTGGTACGGCCTTGCGTTGCGTGACTCTATCCCCAGGGGTGACGACCGCGACCCTCCTTTATTTGGATCGGCATTACTTATTTCGACTGGTGCGGTTATTTCTATGTCGAACACGTGCTACAATCGATATTTATGTGTAGACCTAATTGTTATTAGTCTGGCTGTTTGTTTCTAGTTACCTTTGCCACATTTTGAATTCTATTTTATTTTTAGAATATCTATTCGGCTCTTTAGTTTTGTAAAATGGCGTATTAAAATTTATTGAAAACTAGATGTGCCCGGCATGCGTTGCAATGTTTCTTTTATTTCCAAGTAGGTAGTAAGTACACATATAGGTATACAAAGCAAAAATATTAATTTCTTTACACAACATTTTTCAAGTGCCTACATAACTCACTAAAGTTTATACCAATCGGGTGATTATGGTATAACACTGTATAACAATTCATTGTTCCTATATGAATAAGAAACGCATAGGTGACAAACAAAAATTTTTTTTTATATTTAATATTAACTGACTAATATGAACCGACGGACTGCCCCGGTGGCGCAGTTGTAATGCGTACGCGTTACGATTGAGGCTAACGCTGAGGTCTCGGGTTCGATCCCCGGGTCGGGTAAAGTGGTATTGGGTTTTTGATACACGAAATGCTCAGTATCAGCCCGGAGTCTGGAATTTGTGCCCGGTATGGCGATAGGGTCGCCCCCTATCACATCGTGGGACGGAGATACGCTCGGCGAAATGTGGGTGTACTGATTACACCTCTGCCTACCTCTTCGGGGATTACAGGCGTGAGTGTGTATGTATTTAATATTGTGATACTTATGTACAAATGGTGATTAAAGCCTATATGAAAATACTGAATATATTCAATCAATATTTTTAAAATATTAATACTCGTAGTTTGTAAGTGTATTCTACTCCTCACTTTGAAAATCTAGAAATACACAGCAGCCAGTATCTCAAATAAGTGACGTCACGCATGACCAACATAAGATTTTCTCCGGCGATCTCGATTCATTGTTTTGCCCAGATACAGTTGGTTATCATGATTGCGCTACGCACACACGCAATGCACAGGTACTTGCACGCGATATATACTGAACAAGTACATTTATGTAATACAAGAACGACATTCACTTTACTTGCGCTGTATGGCATTTGTCCCCGCAGGTATGTATTTAGGGAGATAGGTTGTGGTTCAATGCAGCTTCGTGGTATAATACAGCGTAATTTTAATCCGCGACAAAAAAGGGGGGTGTTGTAAGTTTAACCCCTCCGCCTATTTAGTGTATGCATCTGTATGTGAAATCGTAACATCTAAACGAATGGGCCGATTTGAATACGGTTTTTTAGTTCTTTTATGGTTCTTAGAAAAAAAATATCATTTAGAAATCTATAAATGCAAAAGTGAGTTTGTTTGTTACGCTTTCACGCCTAAATCGCTAAACCGATGTTGATGAATTTTGGCGGAGCCGCGAGCAAAAGCTAGTTATAGATATTTCTCTAATTAATGACGGGGTTTTTAAAAGAAAAGTAATAGATATCTACTAGAAACGCAGCGTCCTTCAACGGTCGACATTATATTTGGATTACACTGTAGTTACTTATCATCAGGTGCAGTGTAGTTACTGCCTTGCCAAGATAAAAAACCGGTAAAAAAATAGCTCGCCTGATGGTAAGCACCACGCCTGCCCATAAACAGACACCATACAGAATCTTGAACTACAAAGTACTGCATGGTACTGGACTGCGCCCGTCACCCCGAGACATAAGTTGTTAAGTCTCATAATGCCCAGTAATTTCACTGGTTTCAATGTCCTTCAAACCGAAACACAACAACGCTTACACACTGCTATTTGAGAGAGGAATAAACAAAGCGGTGGGGTACCATTCTGAGGTCTGGTTTTGTAAATCCAGCCAGCCAGACAGCTTCTCGCATACGAGAGATCTACCTACCACCTAGACAAATACCTGTCTGCATGTTACGTATCTGTGACATGCACGTTGCACATGTTGAAAGTTATACAAAAGATCGTTGTCCATAATTAGCGACGAGTCATTTAGAATATAACAGCGAAATGTGATGTTATGAATACCGCATTATTTACATAGTTTATTGCTAGGAAGTTGGGTTATGTCATAGTAAATTGCACCAACGTTGGTTAAGGTTAAAGTTATTGTAACAAGCAATTGATCACGTTATTTAAAGACTCTATGATTTATTTCCAATACTATTATAATGCCAAACCTACACTATGTCAACAACCATTGCTTGTTATAATAACTGTAACTCTAACCAGTTGCAATAAAGCAATGGTTCACGTTATTCAAAGGCTGATTCATTTGTTTTCAGTACTATCAAAATGTCATCAACCATTGCTTGTTACCGTAACTTTAACTCTAACCAGTTGCAATAAAGCAATGGTTCACGATATTCAAAGGCTTCATTTGTTTTCATACATACATACGCACTTGGTTAGGTGTGTCATTTGTTTTCAGTTTTATCACAAGTTCAAAACCTGTAGATGTCGTCAACCATTGCTTATTATAACAACTATCGCCATAACTGACGAATGGTGTAATCCACACTTAGATATTTATTCGCTTCGGCAATCTTCGTGTATTTCGAAAATATTAACGTGATGACGATGATCAAACAATAAACATAAAGCTTTGCAACATTTGATAATGTACTTATTTTTCGCTTGAGTTATAGAACTGTCCCAACATTATGTTAAACTGAACGTCCACAGCGCCACGGAGGCTGTTCCCTAAACAATACAAACCAAATAAAGATGACCTCGACCTAAAGGCCTGATAGCCTCCATGGCGCACTGGGCGAGTAGCCGACTGTGAAGCGAGAAGAGGCGGGTTTGAGTTCCGCATCGAGATAAATGTTTGTTTGATCCATAAATATTTGTGGGACACCGCAAGTCCCTCGTAGTTCCTGATATCCACGATACGGGTTAACCTAGTGTGGGGTCGGGAATATGTGCGATTGTTGGGTGTATAAAAAAAAATGCCTACACCAAGAGACATACATATTCAACAGAGTAATTGACTAGATTTTTTTAAATTATTTAAATCAATAAGTTACGTTACTCAAAATCTATTATAGAAAGAATTTTATAAATCGGACCAAAATTAAATAAGTTAGAAGCCATTCAAATCCTGTAGAAGGGGTAATTGTCAAATGACAGACGACGCAACCTTTGACGTCTCTGTGTAAAATGTTCATTATGGTGAACGCGTGCAAGCGAGATAGTGAGATATCCCCACTACGCACCCACTTTTCCTCATACCAACATTTAAAGTCATAACTGCGGGCACATTTCTGAACCAATTTTGATGGTGTTTTAATAAAAGGGTTTCTTTTGCGTATCATTTTCTGTTGCTTATAAAATAATGTATAAAATTCAATATAGGAAACTACCCTATTCAACATACCTTTAAACCTTTAAACTACGCATGTGTATCGACCATTCACCTTTACCCATCCTTGTCATGGTGGAACTATCGCGAGCTACCGATCTGAGCCGTCCATTTAATTCCATTGCCACATAAAGGATGTGAAGACATATTCCGAGGTATCATCAGCCGTTTGTAAGGGGTTCATTACTTGCGAATGCAATTCAAGGTATTTTATTATAGTCACCAGTTGGAAGTAAATTGGATATCGTTGGGACTAAAATTTGCTCCAGGCGTTGATTTTACTGTCTCGTGTTTTAAATTACTGCAGTTGAATGTATTTCATAATTTCATAAGTTTATTATTACATTTTTGCACAAGCAATTGGTAATGTAATTCAAATTATTGGTTATTCAATAATTCGTTTTTACTCTCGGCTTCGTTCTCGCGACAGTCTGGGAAAAAAGTCGTATAATAGTGAAACCTGCATCGAAATCCGTTCAGTCGTTTTTACCTGATTCAACTGTTCTATCACACTATAAATATGCAGTTATACACAGATTAATATTTTATTTCAGGATATGAACACAACCCTACGTCATAAATTGTATCATGTCGAAATAATTGGTTTAATTAGCTACTACATTGAATGCCGCGTCGCCGCGCCGGGGTGAATCACTTTGTCACTTACAATGACGGGAAGAAATTAGCCAGTGAAAACTTTCAACAAATAAATACATGATCCCAGATAGTATAAGTGATCCAGATATCACAAGTAATCTGTTTAATTAAAAAGCCAAGTCCTAATCCAAAATTCCTTATCATCGCATAGGTCAAATTGTTCAAGGATAGAAACTTGACATTTTGAGTGTTCATTTTATACAGTGTGCAGGCATCGTTTAAAAAAGATTTTCTTGAAATTCAACCCCTATGGGAAGAAAGGGCCTTGTGAAATGCGGTGAAAAAGTTAGGAAAGAAAGAAAGTGAATACTTAACTATTTGACAATAAAATAGTGAGATTAATAAAATAAAATCCGGATGCAGCAATCACTACTAGCTGGAAGACAATAGTGATCAAGAAGCCATGTTAACGAAGTAGGCCGACATGTCTGTGGCAATGAGTCACTCTATCATAGTTCATCGCTTAGAATAATAAGTTCATCGTATTTTTTACCAAACTTACTACTGTACTACCAGTTTTCCTTATAGTATATTTTAGACCTAGGATATCATTATTATTAAGCTTCTTATTTCCGTAACAGGGTTAAATACATTTTTGTTACAAATAACATTTATAATTTAACATTATAAAATTGATATAAGTAATCAAATTAGCATTATTCAATTAACATAATTAAATTAATATATTTATTAATGTGATATGAGAGCCAGTATACTGACTTTTATTTCGTAAATAAATTGGAATATTAGTTCTCAAATATTACTTTCGATAGGGTCGCCGACCCCGTGGGATACAGGCGCGAGTGTATGTGTACTTTGTAGTAATTCTAGTCTTAACCCTATCTTAGTACCAAAGAGCTTAATACTGATCAAATATTTATCGTTTTTAGGGTTCCGTAGTCAAATGGCAAAAATGGAACACTTATAATTTTGTCATGTCTGTCTGTCCGTCCATTTTACTCGGAGACGATTAGCACTATATCGATGAAATTTGGATGTTATGTGTGCTATGAACCACAAAGTGTAGTTAACATAAGAAAAAATAATGTGTTGGCTTTCCATACATGTAACATGTTTTTTTTCCAATGCATGTAGGCATGTGTAATAAATTAATAAGTTTTTAAAAAGATATAGAGGTTGCTAAATTATTTTTATATAAAAGTCATTAGTTTGTCAAATATGCGTGTCCAAATTCGTGGAAAATGTCCCCCACCCCTCTAACTTTTAATACGGGGTGGAAAATTTTGACAAAAAGTAGTATAACTTATGTACTTACTTCCGGAGATAATTTGTTTCAATAATAGGTTGTATAGTTTTTGAGATCTAGGATATTTTCAGTTGCATTACGGAACCCTTCAATGTGTGTGGCGACACGCACTTGGCCGGTGTTTGAAATTTTAGTCTTAACTTACAGAATTTTATTGTAGAGCTAATATTTGATGTTCACTTAGTTTATAATTTAAATATATAGCTCGTCTGCTTATTAGCATATTACTGTATGTATAATGTATATGATGTTATTAGAAAATGCATAATTACTGGCCCTAAAGTAATGAGTTCCAATTTTTTATCTGAAATTAATTTATTATTAAATTTTTACCGGATATCTAAGGTAATAGGTTTCTATTAGATCAAAATCATCACGCGTTCGTATTTCCGAAATAGATAATTATTGCCGAAGAGCGTTTTATTAAGATAGGATTATATTAGTAGTACTGTACACAGTTATAGGAAGACTATGCCTAATATTACTAGAACCAGATTCAAAAGAGTATAAAGCAGATTCTTATTAGTAGATGTTAGGACAGGAGTATCTATCTATACGTATACCAATAAATAGCCTGCATAGGCAACTGGTTTGAAGAACTATTATTATATTACATACACGCTCACGCCTTATCCTGAAAGGGTAAACTGAGGTGCAACTGGTGCATCCACATTTCGCCGAGCTTATTTCCGTCCCATAATGTGATGGAGGGTGAGCCTATCATTATACCGGCCAATTCATGTCTGATTTTGCGAATCTAAAATTCAAACAAGTTTTATTAGCCGAGCTGGGATTTGAACTCACGTTTCATCCTAAGTACGGTGCCACGAAACCAATGAGATGACTATAAATTGTTATTCTAAACATCAGGAAAAAAGAATAAAAACGTGCATTTACCGACTTTTTTCTTTTAGTTTACGCATGAAACATGGATGAGGACGTTTGGCGCTTCGCCATAAAATATTCACTAGATACTGCTTCGGGGACGCGAAGGTCACCATAGTATTTTAGATTTGACGTAAGTGTGATCATGAAAAGAGAGTGGGTAGAGGCCCTGTTTAATTTAGAATTCTTTATAATGGACTGCTTCGGTGGCGCAGTTGTAATGCGTCCGCGTTACGACTGGGCCTGACGCTGAAGTCTCGGGTTTGATCCAGGGTCGGGTAAAAGTGATATTGGGTTTTTCTACGAAATGCTCAATACCAGCCCGGATTCTGGAATTGTGCTCGGTATGGCGATAGGCTCTGCCTCTATCACATCATGGGATGGAGATACGCTCGTACGTCATCGATGTCGTACTTAGTTCTTTTTATCTTTTTTTACTTTGTTGTAATCTTGTAATGGTGTTCCAATAATAAACTTCTTTCTTTTGGACTGATTTTATATGAAAGAATCAAGATGAATCTTAGCTGCGTTTAAAAAAATCTGTTTAGGTTGTGACGTAGTAAATACATAATCCAACGTGAAAAAGAGGGGTAGATATCCCTATACACTAAGCACAAGTAGATACTTGTGCTTATTAGTAGTGTATGCAGTGTTAAACATATGTTACGAGTATTTATATCTTGATTTAGAATTCCGAAGTAATGGCTAAGAGATTGTTAAACAATTTATCATTGCTTAGTCAAGATTTTAACTGTTAATCTTACTAATAAAGTATGTCAACAGACGCATATAGAGGTGGAATGGTCTCTGCATTACGAATACGGAGATTTACCGTATTAGCAATTTAAAATATAGGATGGTTTGAGGCTAATATCATCGATACCGTGTGACTTTCTCTGCTTTTTTAATATTCGGATTCTAATAAATAAATTACAAAGTTTTCAAGTTATGCTTGAATGAGTACCAGTAATTAATAATAAATTACCCACTCATAAATTTTATTCGGTGGCGCATTTGTAATGTGTACGTGTTACGATTGAGGCTGACGCTGAGGTCTCGGGTTCGATTCCCGGGTCGGGTAAAGTGGTATTGGGTTTATCTCTTACGAAATGATCGGTATCAGCCCGGAGTCTGGAATTTGTGCCCGGTATGGCGATAGACTCGCCCCCTATCACATTGTGGGACGGAGATACGCTCGGCGAAATGTGGGTGTACTAGTTACACCTCTGCCTACCCCTTCAGGGATTACAGGCGTGAGTGCGTATATATATGGAATAGGAATAATCCGTGATCGATCTAGGGTCGCCGTTATCGAAATCGATGATGAGGACTATACAAGAGCTTAGACACGGCGCGGCGCGGTAAATTATTTATTTATTTATTTAATTATTAAAATACAAGAAAAGAAAAACTTATGAGCTACTACAATGTCCCACAAAACTATTCTCTACCATATCGTTTTTACCACGTGCCAAAGGTTCGCAATACCAGCGATGGTTGTATCATATCGTTTTTACCACGTGCCAAAGGTTCGCAATACCAGCGATGGTTGGTTCACTGGCCTGCAGGCTAACCATGAGTTTGTCTCGGTAAAATCACTAGCGACGACGTAAGATATTTATATGAAAAACTAAGTGGCTCCTCCAACGGATACGTAAGAAACTAAATTTAGTCATACAAATATTTTACGTCGTCGCTAGTGATTTTACCGAGACAAACTCATGGTTGAGGCACAGAACTTATTTCGCATAAATATTTATGTTTACGGATGTCGGTGCGATTACTGAGTGGAAATCGCACGCGTTGTTTATATAATATGTTTCGTGAAATGTATGCAAATGTGCTATAAATGTTATTACTTTTTGTAATTAAAGTGGTTATAGAGAATTTAATGTGACAGCCTCCGTGGCGCAGTGGGCCAGTAGCCGCCTATGAAGCGCAGGCCGCGGGTTCGATTCCCGCAACGAGACAAATGTTTGAGTGATCCACACGAATATTATGTTTCGGGTATGGGTGGTTTCTTCTCAGAGGCTTGAAGTCAGGCAGGCGGCCGGTCGTAAAAAAACTTAAGCCAAATCTTTCTGTAAAATAATAATAATACTAGCCCTGTATTATATACGTCCCACTGCTGGGCACGGGCCTCCTCTACTGAATGAGAGGGGTTAGGCCTTAGTCCATCACGCTGGCCTAATGCGGCTTGGTAGACTTCACATACCTTCGAAATTCTTATGAAGAAATTCTCAGGTATGCAGGTTTCCTCACGAGGTTTCCTTCACCGTTAAAGCAAGTGATAATTAACAATTAATACACACATAACTTAGAAAAGTCAGAGGTGTATGCACTTGGGGCTGGTTTCGAACCTGCGACTTTCGTTTCAACAGTCCATACCACTCCCCACTGAGCTATCACTGCTATACTAGTTGGTACCACTCTAGTACGCGAGTCAGTCTTGGTAGACATCGTTTTGTATATTTCTGCTGACAAAATGTTGTTACAAAACGTAACACCGTTTTGTAGGACATTCAAGCAACTAAAATGTCTGGGATTAATCTTAGCATTATCTGGGTAAACCTAGGTTCATTCTTCTAATGTTGAATTCTTCTAATCCGTGACCTATAAATCATTCAATCAGTTATTTTTCTATGTTATATGTCACATCAAAACCACACAATCGCTCAAACGAAACTGGAGTGGCACTTCTTAAAAACGAATAAAATTGAATGGGGACACATTAATCTACGTGTTGTATGGTTATAATAAAGATATTAACCGTTTATATTAACACTGCCTCGGTGGCACAGTTGTAATGCGTACGCGTTACAACTGAGACTGACGCTGAGGTCTCGGGTTCGATACCCGGGTCGGGTAAAGTGATATTGGGTTTTTCTATTACGAAATGCTCAGTATCAGCCCAGAGTCTGGAATTTGTGCCCGGTATGGCGATAGGCTCGCCCTATATCACATCATGGGATGGAGATATGCTCGTATATGGTGTATTGGTTACATCTCTGCCTACTCCTTCAGGGATTACAGGCTTGAGGCACACATGTAGACCATGAATTAAACTAGGATATAGGCCGGAAACTAGGGCATAGGAGGCCATTTTATCCCGGAAAAGGCGTCCACGCCGACGCGGGCGGAGCCGCTAGCAAAGCTAGTATGTTATAAGTATGGATGCACTTTCTTCATTTCTGTCTGTCACGTCTCAATGGCCGAGGACAAAGCTGGCGCCCATGCATTATTACTTCCGCTCTCCTATAACATACGACAATTATGATAATTGTCTATAGAAAACAACAGACAAACGGTCATAAATAATCACTGTCTATAACCAACGGAAATGTACACACTACGATTGTGTAGTTGATTAGACGCCTTTTTCACCACCTTTGAGAAAATACAATAGTTGATAAAAAACATTGAGATGTAAATACTACTAAATACTACAAGAAAAATGTCTACTACATACTTTAACAGTTGTTTAATACATTACTTGGAGGTTAAATCTTATACGAATATTGTGAAACAGGCCCTTAGTGTTTCATTGACGATGATAAATAAATTTACACTATTTAAAAATATATATTTGCGGCTACTCTTTTCCGCCCTGTTTTATATTGTTTGTTTAATTTTATCCGCCAGATAACGTATTGAACACGAGATTGACGAAACGAGCAGGTCACTCTCCTGATGGTAAACGCCAAGTTTGCCCATAAACAGACACAAACCACACTAACCGTTAAATTACAAAGCACTGGACTACGCTCGTCACCCCGAGGCCTAAGATGTTAAGTCTCATAAACCCAGTAAGTTCACTGGCTTCAATGTCCTTCAAACCGGAACACAACAGTAGTTACACACAGAAATAGCCAAAGCGGTGGTACTAACCCAGACGGCCTCTCGACGAGGGACCTATCACCTTGTGAAGTAATAAGTAATGTTCACTTGGTAGAGCCATGCTGTAGACACTTTGAAAGGATGGGATCAACCACTGTCTCACAGAAAAAATTCGTGAGGTGGTAGCTCACTGTTGCATTTCGTACGACGAGTGAGATTACCGGAGGCCTAAATCCCCCTGCCCCTCCCTTGCCAATTCCCATTTCTTTTCTTTATGGTCGGAAACGCATTCATGATTTTTTTTATAAATACACCCAACAGTCACACATAGCCTCGACCCCACACTAGGTTAACCTGTGTCGTGGATATCAAGAACTACAAGGGACTTGCGGTCCCACAACACCCAGACCCAAATATTTGTCTCGGTGTGGGAATCGAACCTACTGCCTCTGGCTTCGCAGCCGGCTACACGCCCACTGCGCCAGTCTGTCAATTCTTCTGGTATTGTGGGTTTCATGGTGAAGATATCATCCAATGACTGAGAAAATAAAGCCTAAATTCACAACTAACTCTACATTATAACAATCTGCTAGTGTAAAGCGAATCCTTCTGCACTCTTTTATCCATAGCTATCTCACATATGGCGTGAGTCAGTATCTGCGCATGCGCGACCGTCACTGATATTTCTGGACGCATGAATGGTCTGAAAATATACAAAATCGTGTATCACACCGTCCATAAGTTATTTATCAACATTGCATATGTCAGAGGGTGTTACCAACTCCCTAAAATTAGGAGTTGTATAACATTTTGTTTTAGGCCCATTTCTTTATTTATCAGATAAAATATAAGACTGTCTCGGAGGCGCAGTTGTAATGCGTCCGCGGTACGACTGCTGTGCTAAGTGAGGTTTGGGTTCGATCGCCGGGTCGGGTAAAAGTGATATTGAGTTTTTCTATCATGAAATACTTAGTATCGGCCCGGAGTCTGTAATTCTTATGGTATTGTGGGCGTACCAATATGGGCGGTGAATATCACTTACCATCAGGTGACCCACTTGCTAATGAGCCGGCCTATGCTATAAAAAATAGGCAAATTCATGGTCAGCTATAATATGCAAGAACGACATTTTAAGTAATTTTATTTACGTCGCATTATAAGTAGAGTTGCCATAACTAACTCAGATAGGCTAGCTGTCAGAAATGTAAACTAAATATAAACCTACCCATCCAATTTCCGTTTTTAATATTTTGCCGTGTCGGGATGGAAAGCAATGGTGAAAAACCCATCCCAATCTTTCGCCATTCCATTACCATACTCATAACACTATTATTGACTTTATAATAAAACTATAAACAGAATACCTGTGAATGATGACTTGTGTTTATATAAGGCAGGCTCAAAGTATGTTCGTACACATAAATATAGCAGTTGTATATATACCTGGTTATTGTTCTTCTAAAACCACATACCACGAAGTATCAAGTAGCCATTTGTGGTCTATATTTAATTGATTGGCATGTTATTTGAAATTTACGAGCATTGATTTTATTATAAAAAATATACATCGCCCGTAGGCGTCTGTTTAATGTCAAAATTAGTTGTTTCCATGACCCATTTGTAACGAACTCTGTCTTTAAATATAGTTTATAAATCCCTTAAACATTTTTACAGCCTATCGTATAGACTTATGGGTTTTTAAATTTTATGTTAACTAAAAGGTCAAACTATTCTTATAACGCTAGTTTGGGTCAAATCTTATACATACCACACTCACTCAAGCCAATTCCCCATAAGCGTGGGCAGAGACTATTGTCTGCCACAAGCTATGATCCTGACACACTTTTTTCGCCTCTTTCTCATTCATACATTTTAACGGGTTGAGGTTACTAATTTTTGTATTAGTTCAAATTCTAATTCTTTTTCCACATGCCCTTATGCCATTCGTAGTGGGTTCGACTCAACATGCTTTGGCATGGACCGGCTTGCCTGACGTCAACCCCTTTGGGGAGAAAACATGACCCGAAACAAATACCTAGGTATATGTGGATCACACAAACATCTTGTTTCAGTGCGGGAATCGCACGTCACGCCCCACAACACCCAGACGAAACGAATTACTGCGTTTTTCAAAATTCAGCCTCTAATGGCCTATTTAGAGAGTTAATTGCATGACACTGACGGGAATACAACAGAAATCTCTTATTTCCAAGCCGCGTCCATACAGTTTGAAAAACAAACTTATGACTCGGTTTCGTAAATGACGGTTTTTTTTGTTATATTCTCGTCTATGTCGTACGAGAAATTCTGTGGCTACCGCTGAGGTCTCGGGTTCGATCCCCGGGTCGGGTAAAGTGGTATTGGGTTTTTCTATTACGAAATTCTCAGTATCAGCCTGGAGTCTGGAATTTGTGCCCGGTATAGCGATAAGCTCGGCCCCTATCACATCGTGAGACGGAGATACGCTCGGCGAAATGTGGGTGTACTAGTTACACCTCTGCCTACCCCTTCGGGGATTACAGGCGTGAGTGCGTAAGTATGTATGTATGTAATATACTATCACGGGGGCACAGCTGCGAGAAAAAGCTAATCTAATATATATCACCTGGGAAAGTAAACAGCAGGTAATAGTACAAAACACGCATTATAGCAATGCTCACAGCGATGCGAATTAAGTTCAATTTAATAAGGAAGCTACTAGCGAGCAGCGGCTCAAAGGACGCTTGCAATTGAACAATTACTGACTCGAATTGAGCTCGCTGGCGACCTAGCTGCAAGCTGGGCTCATATACATACTACTTGCACAATTCCAACTATAATTGGAGATTGGATTTATTGTCCTTTGTTTTTAACCCTTTGACAAAAAGGGGTATTGTAAGTTTGACCTTTTCTTGTGGCATCGTAGCACATGGATGGACCGATTTGAATACGTTTTTTTGAACGATTTTATGGAGATTCAAGACAAATTGAATAATTGACAAATTGAAGAAATAACGAATCTTTTTCTAATTATGTCGCGTCTCGGTAGTTAATGGTTAGGTTAAATCCAAATGCTTCCCACAATTGGCTCATCTGTATAATCATTTGGAAGTGGTAGAGCCACGTTGTAGACAGTCTTGTCTATAGCAGGAATGGGCCGGCTCGACCGGGTTACTACTGCCTCACAGAAAACCGACGTAAAGTAGCGGCTTCCTGCTGCGTTTCGTACGGTGAGTGAGATATCTGGAAACCCAAATCCACGTTAAGGGATTGCTTAACTATCCCTTTCCTTTAAGGTCGGCAACGCGTCCATGATTCTTCTGGAAAATGAGCGTTCTTGGGCGGTGGAGATCACTTACCATCAGGTGACCCAATTGCACGAATACCGGCTATGCTATAAAAATACCCCTGTAGATTCAAGCAGAGGATCCTAGTGGACGTGGTTATAAATTGTGTGGAGTCAACAACCTGAAGCCTCATGCAAACTAGCTCGTGTATGTGATTACTGATTAGCTAATGATGTCAGAGTGTCGAGTGACACCGGGCCTGTGGACCGTGCCCTATTTAAATCGAGGATATTTTTATTTAGCTTATTGCTTTACGTATTTTGGGGACAGTTAAGGTGTTATTTTATAATGTAAAATTATATTCGACATAATAATATTTTGTTATCTTTATATATATAAAATTCTCGTGTCACAATGTTCGTTCCCATACTCCTCCGAAACGGCTGGACCGATTTGTATGAAATTTTGTGTGCATATCGGGTAGGTCTGAGAATCGGCCAACATCTATTTTTCATCCCCCTAAATGTTAAGGGTGGTCCACCCCTAAATTATTATTTTTATTTTTTAGACATTTTTTTTTGTTTTTATTTTTTTATGATACAGCATTAAAAAATACATACAACCCTAAATTTGCAACCCTCTACGATCAACCCCTATTTTTTAATAGCGACATTAGTATTTTTGTCAAGCGCGTTTCTCACCGGGGGCGCCCACTAGGCTAATTTAATCCTGGAAATAGGCATTCACGCGGGCGGAGCCGCGGGCAACAGCTAGTATTATATAATATGTTTGTTATAATATAATATTAAATTACAATCATAAAATAATGCACACTCTTCTATTAACGGCAATTTTTTTAACGTACTTTGAAAAAGGTGGAGGTTGTCTATTCAGCGCGTAATTCTTTTTGAATTGCCTATTTTCTGATATAAAAAGAGAGTTTAAATTCACAGAGTAACCTATATAATTATAGCCTAGGTCGGCAAACGAGCAGGTAGGTCACCTGATGGTAAGTGATTTTTACGGCCCATTTATGCCCAGAATATCAGAAGATAAGGGATAATAAAGGCATTGGGAAGCGGAGGAGGATTTGGGTCTCCGGATATCTCACTCACTGTACGAAACGCAGCAGCAAGGCGCTACTTTACCTCGGTTTTCTGCGAAACAGTGGTAACGACCCAGTCGAGCCGGCCCATTTGTGCTGTAGACAGAACTGTCTACCGCGTGGCTCTACCAATAATAATAAAGCCATTTTTTTTAAACAAACATTTTATTCAAAATATAATAGCGCAAATCGCAGGAGTACGTGAGTTCCAAATACTTACAGTGGAAGATCATACCAAGCAGGAAAATTATACCGTAGACGGTGCAAAAAGCGCTGGTTTTACGTATTAGACATAGCCAATGTTCTTACTACGAAGGATGCTCAAGACCGGGTGAAGTGGAAGCGTCTAACCAGGAAGGCGGACCCTTGGCATTAAGTCGGAATAACGCCAGTCAGAAATATTCAGTTTACAAAAGATTCGGTTTTTTTTTTTTTTTTTTTACTGCCTGGATAGGCAGACGAGCAAACGGGCCACCTGATGGTAAGTAGTCACCGCCGCCCATAGACTTCTGCAATGCCAGGGCACAGCAAAGCCGCTGCCGAAACTATGACTTTTACTATGTACTATGACTTTTAAGCCAGGCGTTGATGGATGCCTTGTCAAGCCAGTTGTAAAACTCGTCTGTTTTTTAAAACACTTGTGAAGGCAATATATAAGTACTTTAGCTTAAATACTGTCGCCCACACGTGTCCCACATACCCAACTAAACATTGTGACCACTATAAAATAATGCAACTAATGCAATTAAAGTTGGACCTATTTCAAATTTATCTTTAGGAAGGTTAGGTCAAAGAAAGAAAATCTTAGAGATAGAATATAGACTTAACTAATATTAAAACCCTGGTTTAAAATTGTTTTTAAATTACGAGGCTCTTTATTGAAAATATACGTACTCAAGCCTGTAAGCCCCGTAGGGGTAGACAGAGGTGTAACCAGTATAGCCACATTTCGCCTAGCGTATCTTCGTCCCATGATGTGATAGGGGGCGAGTCTATCACCATCCTGACCACAATTCTAGACCCCGCGCTGATAGTGAACAATTTGTAATATAAAAATCCAATATCACTTTTACCCGACCCGAGGATCGAACCCGAGACCTTAGCGTCAGCCTCACGTAACGCGTACGCATTACAACTGCGCCACTGTGGCAGTCTTTACCTATTGAAAATACCTATATGATATTTTTGATTTCTGCATTATGAATAGTGTGGGCATTAACAATAGAATACTAAATCATTAAAATTGCCCACCTACCCAAATTTTCAAAATGTCAGTTCATTGCTGTTCGTGTAGGTAACCTTGAGAAATAAACGTCTTCAATGATACGGTAGTTGATCATGAGTATTTTAGTTATCAGAATTATGTTATTTAAAATAAAATGTAAACCGGGTTCCCATATTGATAGGTACATAATGGGTACATAGTTAACAGCGCGGCACGGCGTTCCACATCTGTCTCAAAATCTGATCTTGTAAAGTTGTACGAAATTAATTTGATACATTTAAATTACTATTTGATTTATTATTTCTCTTTTTTAGGATCTAAATCAGAGGTTCCCAAACTTTTATCTCATAGATCACTTTCAAAATTTAGCTGGTTCCGGTGGACCCCCTGCAGCTGCTCTACATTCCTACCATATTCCCGAAACTCGACAAAAATGTGAAGATTAGATCTAACTATGGAACCCCGTCGATTCTCTCGTGGGTGGTTTTTTTTATTTGGGAACTAATGATCTAAATAATATGCATTCAATTCATAAATCACTACAGTATTTTGCTTGTTGAATGGATAAAGTGGTTTTATCTAAATAAATAAAATGTTCTAATTATATTAAATTTATTTCCATTAAACTTCATCAGTGAAGCTGTACAATCTACTTACTGTCTTAATTGATGGCGTTTCATACAGTTTATATTATGTGTAAAACAGATACGCATGAGCGGCGAGTAAAAAAATTGTAATTCAAACCGGAACTGTATTCTCAATGCCGCTAAAGAATGCCATCAAAGCAAGAACCAACAAGCATTACACTAAATGTTTATATGCTAGCTTGGCTTTGTTCCAGTTCATAATTTCGCACGTTTTCGATTTCAGAATTGGCAACGCGATCCCGATACCAAGAAACACAAAACGAACGTACAACGGTAGTTTAGCGATCCGTACGTGTTACGAGGTGAAAGACCGCGGACGATCGGGACAAGATTCCCGAGTTGAGATACCGAACCCGGTGACGTCAGCACCATGGCGTCTACCGACACATCGACCGCCAGCAGTCAGATATCCGCCGTCGCAGCTGAAGAGCACAAGCGAACTGTCGACGAAGCATTCCTTAACAAGTTGAAAAGTCTCGTCGAGAGGTTGAGGCTTGAAAACACGACCTTAAAGAAGTCGCTCGATGTCGAGCGGAGCGAGGTCAGAGCACTGAAGGCCCGCCAAGAAAGCACATTTAGAAACCTAAAGACTGAATACAGGAAGAAAGAGGAGTTCTTAGAGAAACAGCTGAGAACAGTATCCAAACCAGAACGACCAACAGAAGATGTACATTCAAGCCATAACAGATTAATAGAATTAAAGAAATTAACAATGGAGATTCAGTCTTTAAAAGCTGCGAACAAGGGTCTACAAGAAAAACTTAAGGTAAACCGTTTTGTACCATATAAATTTACTAGGTGATAGGCCCTCACATACGAGACGCCGTCTAGGTTCGACCGCCGCTTGGTCTATTTCTCACGCCAAGCAGCAGTGTGTAAGCACTGTTGTGTTTCGGTTTCAAAGATATCGAAATTAATAAAATACTGGACATCATATGTCTCGGACTGTCGAGCGCACTCCAATGTCATGCAGTGCTTTATAATTGAAGGTTCTGTCTGGAGTTGCTTCTGTTTACGGGCAGGCGTGGCGCTTACCACTTCGATCATACTCGTAAATCATATTGATGGTTTACCATCACGCGAGCTTTTTGTCATTCAGGCTAAAACAAAACGTACTAGTTATAGAGGCTTTTTATATCGCCATGAAGTTTTCTATATATCTAAAATACCATCTAGTATATCTCTGTCTATCTCTAAAGCATTAATATTTTATATTTAAAGAAAATGTTAACTAGAATTTCAATAAAGAATACGATCGAGCTAATTAACATTCCAATCAAATGTACTATGAATATCTCTTGCAAGTTTGTCAGGTTTAACGGTTTACGTTCCTTGTTTTCTGGTATGAATAGTTTTCTATACAATGTGAACTCCTCTGTATCGGTCCAGTGTTGTATAATACCAGCTTGATTAAGATGGTGAAGTATGTAGTCAAGTCTCGCTAAGTAAGGACTGCCGTACCGCAAGCCGTATACAATTGAACATGGGACTGGGCAGTCGGTAACAACGTGGAATAAAGGTATTCCATTTACCATGTTAATCGGTCTTCTACTTATATAGAGAGCATCAGTTTTCCTCAATAATGTGGCGTATTGCCATTGTCTTTTATCGATAAACTCTTTAATTCTCTTATCACTGAATAGTTGAATGCGATTTTTAAGTAATATCTTTAATTCGTCACCGAGGCTGTTGTTGAAAAGTTTGAAGTCTCTGTTGTGAATCCCCAAGGTCAGGTTTGTTTTTACTAGGTCTGGTATTGTGTTTATATCTGGTTTGTAGCGTGGATATGTTATCGCGGATGTTATTATGCCCTGAAAAAAAACATTTATTATATTTGGAGTGGCGCTGCAGGTTACTATATATTCGTTGAACAGATTACAAATCTCATGCGTTACTTTGAAGTTTGATTACTATTTAAAGTTTTACATAAGTCCTTGACAGTGATGAATGCGGGTTACCGTGACATAGAAACAATCTTGGGTACATTTTGGACAGAATATAGAACCTAATGGTTCACAGATTGTGTATTTTTAACACTAAACTAATGAAACCAATAATAATAAACATTGTTAGAAAATAGAAAATCTGTAATGACAATATTATTACTTACATCAATAGCACAGTTTATTACCAACGAGTAAATTATAATAATCAGAGCCACGGTTCTGAAAGCTAATCCTAAGAATTTTATATCTACTGTTTGTCTCAGAAAACATTTTATCAAATCCAACACAGTAGACCCCACAGATTTGTTATCTTTCATTTCCCAAATTTTGCTCTCATATTTCCGAACAATTATTGCAATTAATATGAAGAATATAAAATTGAATATGAATGCAAAGAGTATTTTAGTCGAAATCAAGTATAGTGTAGTTGTAAACGTGGATTGTTTGTCGGATTTTTTGATCATGAAACATAACTCATCCTGAGAGAGAGGGTAAGTCGTTTCAATATATCCATAGTATGAGTTTTTTAGTATCCGAGAACTCAGCTCTAAATCTGTGTATCCATCCATAAGATCTGCTGTTACTCCTGTAGCTGTTCCATTGTCCAGTAAATCACCAATTGTGTTACCATCTCTAGGAACTAAAGGCTTACAGGTTGCATTTAAATATTTCATCACGGTTGTTGCTAATCTTGAATTACAGAGTATTGGTCCAGTTTCATCAGTAGTATACACTTTTCTAAACATACTCAAACGAAGTTCATGCCCGTAAAGGTTGTTGTACTGCTGTGATAGGAAATGACTAACATCTTTAACATTTGTAATTTCTTTCAATTGGTCGAAGTAAGGGTTGTAGCTATATATTCTAAGTTTTTTTTCTGATCGTATAATAAGAACGGAGTTGGTGACACTTCGGCTCCATAGCAACTGGAAATGATTCTTCATGTTGTAAAAGAAGTAACTGTCCATTTTCACTGGAACGTTAATTACGAATATAACAGCACTTCTAGGTTGGAAAACGCCAGTTCTTTTTAGGGCATCAATGACAAATTCACTCATATCTAAGTGTAATACTTCTGAAGTAACTACATAAGCTGTCTGTCCGTGAATGTTATATCTAGGTTTGACTTTGGTCGTGTTCCTGTCTGGGCAGCCATTGAGTAGTACCACTGGATATCCATCACCATAATTCTCAGTGTATTTCAATATTCTATTCTCAAAGTACGTGAAGTCACAGAACGTGATGGTGAAGTACCATTGATGGAATGAATTGTAGATCTTATTCACGACTTCACGTGCGAAATTAGCCTTGCTACTAGTTGTTCTGTGGTATTTAAAAACTTCTCTGAAAAGGGAACTTTGGGTATTAATACTTGAAGAATGATAGATTAGCATAAAAACACACATAAGCTTCAGCATTTTCGAATGGTGAGCGTGTGAAGTATAAGCTGGAGGACGTAAGACTGAAATGTTTGAGTTGGTTTTGAATTTAAAAGGGTTCGAAATCATTAGCGGGCATGTCATCACAGTTTATTGTGTGTTTAATGGAAGCACGTCAATTAATGGATGGAAGGAAAACATTGTCGCCATTGCATTTGTTGTCATGTCTATAATGAAGAGCTGTAAGCGTTTAGGTGTGTACACTACATCAATTATAGTGATGGTGGGAGGGTCTGATCATTTTTGTACCCGACTGGATAGCGACCACAGTACATATGGTGAAAAACCAAACATAGTGGCTCGTTTAGGCGAGTCGCTGCCAGTGTATACTCAGTAACTTCACGCCAAAAACTTCAATAAGTTTACGTTTTAGAAATATTTAAGACTGCCTCAGTGGCGCAGTTATAATGCGTGTTTCGAGTTACGACTGCTGTAGTGAGGTCTCGGGTTCAATCCCCGGGTCGGGTTAATATGATATTGGGTTTTTGTATCATGAAATGCTTAGTATCAGCCCGGAGTTTGGAATTGTGCCCGGTATGGTGATAAGCTCATCCTATATCACATCATGAGACGGAAATAAGCTCCGTGAAATGTGGGTGTACTAATTACACCTCTGCCTACCCCTAAAGGGATTACAAGCGTGTGTGCGTATAAATATTATCGTCATATTGATATAATAATATATTGATATATTGATATAATTTTCTTCCTTCAATTTGCCCAATGAAATTGACGTCCTCTTTATTTTCTCACGGCTGTCGTTTTCACGCCAATAAATAGCTATGACAAAAATAAATTGTCATGACTTCCCTTTCTATACAAATGCTTTTCCTATATCTGAATCTGACAAACATAATAATTAATATTTGTTTTGTAATGCAGGTCGCCCAGGCGGCGGAGTGCGCCCGCGCGGCCGAGCTGCGCGCGCAGGCGGCCAAGCACGCCGCGCTCGAGCAAGCCGCGCGGAGAGACGCGCGCGCACAGTGCCATAAACTGGTAACTATCTTACTTTTTTATTTAGGTATTTTTTACCTACTAAGATGGTAGGTCAGTCGTATGAAAGAAGAAAGAAAAAAGAAAAATGGTTTGTTGTCTCCAGTGATACGCATGCAACAAAACAAAACATTAAGAAACTTAAATGAATTAAAAGTAAAATAAAAAAAAATGCTGCACGCCTGCACCGTGACAACTAGGTTGCTAAATCAGCATGATGCTGTGTTCCGGCACAAACCATAACACAGCGCTGATTTAATGTATGCGAGGGTCCATCTGGGTAAGTACCAATGCTTTGTATATTTCCGCCGCCCAGAAGCAGTCAAAGCACTGTTGTGTTCCGGTTTGAAGGTTATTAAAGTCAGAAAAATTACATGTCTCTGAGTGATGGGCGCACTGCAGTTCCCTGCAGTACTTTGTAATTAACCGTTCTAAGTGGCGTTGCTACGGCGGGTAGGCGTGGCGCTAACAATCACGCGAGCGACTGGCTCGTCACGTTATTCAAGCAAATAAAAAAGTTAATTATAAATATCGCGGTGGCCTCCTTTGCCGCATGTGTGAGTTGTGACTGTCCTGGGGTATACTGAGTAAAATTGAATGGATACCAAAACCATGCGTGCCTTTGCGTCATTGTTTTACAACGTATGTAAACGAGAAAGCAAAAAAAAGAAGTAGTTCCCGAAATGTACTAATTTTAACGTATTGTTAGACCTAAGTCCTAGAAAGGAAGAAGGCCAAAAAGGTGTGTGTCTATGTAAGTATGTATGTAAGTCCAAGAAAAAAATTAAAAGAAAGTAGACTCCCAGATGGACGCCATCAACAGACGTTCACTATACTTCGCTAATGCATTTAAAAAAAAGCAAAAAGTAAGATACCTTTAGAAAATTTCCTTCTACCCAACAGTTGGTACCTAAATAAATCTATTCACTTTTAGAGGAGGTTATAAAATCTTGATTTTGACGATTTTATTGATAATAGCTTATGTCTGCGGCTCCGTCCGCTTGGACATCCTTTCCTGGGATATATGTAGCCTATATACAGTTTAAATGTCTTAACACATAATAGTTTCTATATGCCAAATTTTATCCAAATACTTTCAGCCCTTAAAGCATGATTGATTAAGAAACATCCAAATTCCTATACACCCAAATTTCTACATTCATAACCTCATAGTATTTAGGTATGCTGCCTCAGTGGTGCAGTTGTAATACGTACGCGGTACGATTGTTGTGTTGAGGTCTCGGGTTCGATTCCCCGGGTCGGGTAAAGTGATATTGAGTTTTTCTATCATGAAATGTTTAGTATCAGCCCGGTGACTGGAATTGTGTCCGGTATGGCGAAAGGCTCGCCCCTATCACATCATGGGACGGAAATAAGCTCGGCAAAATGTGGGTGTACTAGTTACGCCTCTGCCGAACCCTTTCGGGGTGTACAGCCGTGAGTGAAATGAAATGAAATGAAATAGTTTTATTAATCATGTAGGCAATTAAAATAGCGCTTATGACAAGTCAGTACAAAATAAAGAAACTTATGTATAGAAATCATATCAACTAATGTATACATAACATACATAGCATCGTCAAATACACTAGGCAATTACACTAAATTGTTTATTTGTTGTCTTTTTATTTTACATTAGTAACAGTATTTGTAATATGTATGTATAGTATTTTAAATATTATCAGTCTGAGTTGCAAATCCCTTTCGTTTAAAATTAAGTAGAGCAAGCGGCATACAGCAGGCGCGACAATAATAGTATTGACAACATAAGTATAGACTATAGTACTGCAAATTCCTTTACACTAGGGATTCCTCTTAAATATTATCATGAACCGTTTCTTCTGATTAACGGTTTTACGATTAGAGTGCAGTAATTATAAGTTGACTGTGGCAACTGGCAAGGCTTATGACTAATTGAAAATGTATAGAATCTTTTTTCTGCCTGACATCATTCCGGCTTATATCAGGGTCCACATTCTATAATGAAATGTTTTTAATAGCACACGCCGGCAAACGAGAGAGTACACCACCCATGTACGTCTACAATACCAGAATAATAATGGGCGCGTTGCCGACCTTAAAGGAAAGGGATTAGGAAGGGGCAGGGGATTTAGGCCTCCGGATATCTTACGCACCGTACGAAACGTAGCCGTAAAAATGTATAGAATTAAATGTCAAATTTAAAAGATCGAAGAAAGAGCATATGACAAAAGTGACACTCATCTCGACAACTTATAGTTGTTTGAAATAACCCACGTACAATTATTGAAAGATATAAATAACATAAAGCATCATAATGTCTTCTTTGCCATAGACTCTACATTCAACTGTCTTGTATCAATAAGTGAAATTTTCTCAATCCAAGTCATTTACTTTCCCCTTTCCCTAGTTAGCGGTCTTTACCATTAATAGATGTCGCCAACTCCCTTTTTGTTTGTAATAGTATGCACATTTAATTAGCTGTCTGGGTTCACTCATTACCATTCTGTTAAGACTAAGATGGATCCAGTCAAAGTCTTGGTAAAGAAGATTGTAGGTTGGTATATGACAATTTTGCTTATTTAATGGCTAATCTAATTTTTTTGAGTGGTAGAGCCACGCTGTAGACAGTTTTGTCTACAGCATGAATGGGCCTTATAAGAAAACATGCATAATCTATGAGTAATGCATATTGTAAATGTTGATACAATGCCGTTTAAATAAGAAGCATACGAACTGTGCTAACTTAAATATTTTTGTCGCATCACGAATGTTCGACCGCAAATTTGTGACCGTAGCGCCACAATATGTAAATGAGGTAAAGGTTTAAATGTAGGATTTATTGCGGTTTGCAGAAGTTAAGTAATTGCTATATTTTATTATATACTATAGTTCGTAATGATCTAGGTAAATTCTAAGTCATTTTATGTTTTTAACATAATATTTATCTAACTTACTAAAGCAGAGGAAGATTAAGTTTTGTTATTCGTATAGTACCTAAGTAGTATTTACTCAGTTATATATTTTTGTAAGTTAGACAAAACTGTCAACAGCGTGGCTCTACCACTTGAAAAATACCTAAATAAATAATAGAATATTTAATAAAAACATTAAATGATTTAGGTTTTAAACACCTATTTTAATCTTACAAATATAAAACCGTACCAACGAAGAGCTAAAATAAAAATTTAATTCCAAATTCTTTATAGAAAGCGTCGACTTAAAATTAGTTACTATTATTTTCTGCTTTGTAAGTAGTTTAAAACTAGTTTTACTAATTTTAAAGAAAGAATCATTTTATTTGGTGTATAAACAACGAACGAACGCCTACTTTATTTTTAATAGCAATCCCCGATCCACACACAATATTATTACATCAGGCACTTACAGTGTCGGCTGCTAGTACTGTGGCCATTGTATTGAGTACGTTAAAAAATTTAGTGTTTGAGATTCCTACTACGGTTGTAACCTATTTGTTACTAGAATCACGGCATTACGTTTTTTCTCCTTAGATAACACATTATAATTTATTAGATACCTACTTATGTTTGCCTGTTTATCCCAAAAAAATTGTGTACCTACTGTTGTACTACTTTTTTATTAGCCTGAATGACGAAACTAGCAGGTCGCTCGTCTGATGGTAAGCTCCACGCCTGCCCTGCGTAAGTAGAAGCAACACCATACAGAACCTGAAATTACAAAGTACTGCATGGCATTAGACAGCGCTTGTTACCCCGAGACATAAGTTATTAAATCTCATAATACCCAGTAATTTTAGTGGACTTTATGTCCTTCAACCCGAAACACATTAGTGCTTACATACTGCTGTTTGGCGGAAGAAATAGATAAAGCAGTGATACCAATCCAGACGATCTTTTGCATACAAGGGTCCTGTCAACTATTGAACGTATTTTTTTTTATTGCCTAGATAGGCAGACGAGCAGACGGCCCACCTGATGGAAGTGGTTACCGCCGCCCATGGACCTCAGCAATGCCAGAGCACAGCCAAGCCGCTGCTTACCGTAATTAATTGATTTATCGAGCATGCTATTAAATTGTGATGTTGTTTTCAGCTGGAGGAAATAAAATCGAAAGAGCGGACCATCATACAGTTGAGACGAGAGGCGGCAAGAGCGGCAGCCGCGCAACAAAATGATCAGGTGAGTTGCACATAATATACTTTTCTGTATGAACAATATACAACAATGTACATTTATACAATATACTAGAAAGAAAGAAAGTAGAAAGAAAGGTTTATTTATTACTAACGCCAAAAACATTGCCGATGCGAGCTCAGTGTACTAATTTTAAAAAATATACAAAGAGGAGGTGTCACGAAATTCACCGTGGTGACATATCTTTTAAGGATTTTTGTGTGTTAGCAACGTTGATAAAACAGCTTCCGGTACGCAGTTGGCGAATAGCAGGCTGTGAAGCGAGAGGCAGTGGGCACCGAAAAAATGTTAGTGCGATCCACAAATATATGTTTAGGGTCTGGGTTTTTTCTCCCCAGAGGGGTTGACTTCAGTAGGCCTAGTACAAGATTTAATAGTTTTCCTAAGCGATGAAAGTTTTTGTTTTCTCTTCATACATCAAATATTAGTAGCCACTGGTGGGAACTATGATGAATAAAAATTATTTATTTATTTTATTTATTTTTACACTTTATATACAATGTATAAAGGCGGACTTAATGCCAAAAGCATTCTCTACCAGTCAACCTTAGGGCGATGCAGAGATGATCAAAGTAGGTGCAAAAAAAAAGGAAGATACAAAATATAAAAATATGACATAAAACGTACAATGCCGAATAAAAAAAATATATAAACATACAAAAATATATAATAAATACAATAAAATACAATACAATACATAAATATATACGATATGTAGGAGAAACTAATGTGATTCTACCAATCCGTCCAACAATAGTTGACGAACTCTCAATTTGAAAGCCACTCGTGTGGTGCACGACCTGATTTCCAGTGGGAATGCGTTCCAGAGAAGTATAGATTGAATAGCGAAAGAAGAGTGGGTGAAGTCAGAGGAACGAGGAGGACATTTGAGGAGAAGATTGTTAGAAGAGCGAAGATTCCTATCATGGCTATCAGAAAGATAAATAAAGTCAGAAGATGAATAAGAAGGCGGCGTAGGGGATGTAAGTAGCGAGAAGAGAGTTGTGAGTGCTCGCAGAGATCGGCGTTGGCGAATCGGTAGCCATTGTAATTGCGTACGATAAGAGGAAACGTGGTCATATTTACGAAGATTAAAGATAAATCGAATGCAGTTATTGAGAAGACGGTCAAGTTTGTTAAGATGATCTGCATTCAGATCAAAATAGCACACATCACCATAGTCGATTACTGGAAGGATAAGGGATTGCACAAGCAAAGTCTTGGTTTCAGAAGGGAGGAAATTTTTCAGGCGATATAGAGCACGAAGAGTACCGGTGACTTTCCGGCTGACAGAGGTTACCTGAAAACGCCAGCTCAGGGTGGAGTCGATATGTAGCCCAAGATCCCTAACACTGGGACACCAAGGGATGACAGATCCATTAAATGTGACAGTTGGAATCTTGGTGATATCCAGTCTGCTCATCATCCTTGAGCTGCCCACAATTATTGCCTGACACTTAGAGGGGTTCACAGACAGACCGAAACTGTCAGACCAGTTCTTGATATGTGCCAGATCCCTGTTCACCCTTCCGACTGCTGCGACCACATCATCGACGCCAGCCCGAGAATAAATCTGTAAGTCATCGGCATACAGATGGTACGCACACTGAAGATTGTTAGTTATGAGGTTAATAAAGATAGAAAATAACAACGGGGAAAGAATGCCACCTTGAGGGACTCCAGAGTCGATATTACACCAATTTGTTGACGACTCGTTGAGTCGCACCGACTGCTGGCGTCCCTGAAGATAAGATGAAAACCATTCCAGTGCCGCAGGAGAGATCAAGAGATGGGAGAGGATTGCAAGAAGGATATCGTGACTGACGGTATTGAAGGCGTTTGAGAAATCTATCAAAGCCAATACAGTGACTTTGGTATCTTCCATACCCGCCCCAATATCGCCAGTCACTTTGAGGAGCGCGGATACAGTGCTGTGACCAGGTCGGAATCCAGATTGCAAGGGGCACAACAGGTTATTAAGATGCACGAACCTGGACAGCTGCTTGTGGGCACAGGCCTCCAGCACCTTAGAAAGAAAAGGAAGAATAGAGATAGGACGAAAATGGTTTACGAGTGAAGGGTTGGGGGTTTTGGGAAGAGGAATAACATAGGCTTTCCGCCATAAAGACGGAAAAATACCAGTCGTTAGGGACACATTGATAATGTGGGAAATGGCAGGGAGAAGATGATCCAGGATTGGGGTTATCATACGACGGCTGATGTTGTCGCAGCCGGTCGCATTGGACTTAATAGAGAGGATTATCTTTTTGATCTCACCAGGCGGACCTGGAGAAAACAGAAAGGGGTCAATTTTAGGTCCTGGAAGACCAGCTAAAAAATCCATGGTACGACGTTTGGTTAATAATAATATGGTTAATTGTATTTCATATTAGCCGAATATGAAATTTGCTTTCAAGCGATTCTTTCCCTTTTTACCGTATGAATTACTAGTTTGACACTTCTACGGTAGTAATTTTATACGAATTCGAAAACTGTGAACGTATTTGTAACTCGTACTAGGCCTACAGGCCTACCGGCTACACGTGGCCGGTCGTAAAAACCACAAGCCAAACCATTCTGCTACATGTGTTAAAAAGCATGTTGCGCCGACCCCACTGCAAATGGTATAAGGGCAGGTGGAAAAGGAGGTATGCTTATGAAGATTACAAAATAATCTGTTGTAAACCAAATGTACCTTAATTTTGAATTTAAAACCGACTTCAAAAAGCTGGAGGTTTTCAATTAGCCTGCGTTTTTTATGTACGTTACACGACATATCTGTTGAATATGGAGCGATTGTTCTTTTCGTATTCGATAAGGTTTTTTTACTCTGAAGGTGTCGTGTAAAGAATAAGAGCTAATGACGGAGTATGAAGGAAAATGGGTACCTCCTCAATGCATAACATTATAAACCATAGCAGCACTATTTTAAGGAGGATTTGAAACCTATTTTTGTAGTTTTTAATAAAACTCAGCCAATCAACTTAAGTCGGTGGTAGAGCCACGTTACGACTCTTTTACCTATAGGATAACTGGGCTATTTCGACTCGATTAGTGTCTTACAGAATACCGTAAGTTGCGTTTCGTACGGTGAGTAAGATTACCGGAGGCCCACCTTTTCCCATTCCTTTTCTTAAAGTTCGGAACGCACCCATGGTTATTTGATATTGTAGTTATTCATGGTCGGTGGAGATCACTTACTATCAAGTGACGTACTAGCTTGTTCGCCGACCACTGCTATAAAAATATATACTTCTTACATTTTGTAGAAATGTTATGATATAAAACATGCAAGCAATTCCTTCTTACCTTTGTATGGAGGCAAACCAGCGATGAAAATAAATAACTGATTAAATCGGCGGTTAATAGTAAAATTACGTACAGATTCGTCCCTGGGGCGCGTGGCGTGTGAAACCGCCGCAAGGTAGTTCCACCGTTTGCCCGGGTGTACTCCAGGAATGTTCACATTTCCGATCCAAATTATCCCAGTTCGGGCCCCATTTTGTAATTTATGGTTAGCTCACCGGCGGTTAGTGTCACGGAATCGTAATTAGGTTGTTAGTGTCAATAACCGGTAGGATTTTTGGATGAAATATTCGATATAATGTTACAAGAAAATGTTTGAACTGGTTACTCAATACTTCAAATTAATTAAGATATTCACTAGGTACCTAGTAGGTATCTCGTATGCGAGGGGCCATTTGGGCTGGTACCACCGTTTTGTCTACATCTGCCGCCTAGCAGCAGGGTGTAAGCACTGTTGTTTCGGCTTGAAGGACATGGAAGCTAGTAAAATTACTAGGCAATATGATACTTAACAGTTTATGTCTCAGGGTGATGAACGCAGTCCAGTTCCATGTAGTGCTTTGTAATAAAGTTCTGTGTGATGTTGTATCTGTTTATAGACAGGCGTGGTGGCGCTTACCATCAGGCGACCGACCTGCTTGTTTTGTATCTGCCCTTATTTTATTTTTGTATGGCATAGGTCGGTAACGAGCACGTGGTTCATCTGAAGGTAAGTGATCTTCACTGCCCATATACGCCCACAACTCCAAAGAATCATGGGCGCGTTGCCGACCTTAATTAAAGGAAAGGGATAAAAAAGGGATCGGGAAGGGGAGGGGGATTTGGGCGTCCGAATATCTCACTCACTGTACAAAACGCAGCAGCAAGCTGTTACTTTACGTCGGTTTTCTGTGAGACAGTGGTAACGACCCGGACGAGCCGGCTCATTCATGCTGTAGACAAAGGTGTCTACAGCATGAATAAATTAGTTGTAATACATCAAACAATCTGATTAATTTCTCTTACAAGTGTTTGCACGTAAGGAGGTCATGTTATTAAGCATGTAATTGATTGTAACCTGTTGATACATGTTCAAGAGTTTCGTATGCCACCAAAGATTTTAATGTATACTACTAGACGGGATGTTTAGACGTGAAATTGTGTCACATAACGCGGGAGTTTGACAGCTCACAGACAGGGAGCGCGATAGGGGTTCTAGTTGAGAGTAAGCGAGATGGTAATATTAGTTACGGTCAATTGACCGCAACTTAGTGGTACAATTTCTATGTACTGCGCAGCTTGTCTAGTAGTATACATTAAAGTTTTTGTATGCCACATCTAAAGTTGTACTTATCTGTATAACGTATTTTAATCCCCCTTGCTGTACCACTGCTGGGCTATGATCTGCTTCGATTTTAATTTAGGGGATCATGTTTTAGATGGACGAAAGAGGAATGGATTGGGACTTCGGGTTCGCCATCGCTTTGTCAGTCAATGGTGTTGATTTAATTAGAACATACATTATATACTTATTATTCGTGATATGTATAAATAAATGAATAAAATGTCTTTATTTCAGGCAAAAGGGCCCATAGTACAAACAATTACGTCATATTATACAAAAGTAATAAAGTAATATAAAATAAAATAAAATCATAAATATTGCAAAGCCATACCTAAACAAAAAAAAACAGTCTGGGAGGTAATGTGTTTCTTACATTGTATGTAAGTGTATAACATTTTATAGTGCGATTCGCATTTTAGATTCCGGCGGGTTTTTTGCGTGTAAAAGCAACATTGTCGCGAGATTGGGTGTTTTTGCTCATGAAGTGAGTGTACCGTTGTGCGTTGTTGTGATTCAGAGTTTGTCTGCTACGTTCGTTATCATAAATCTTTATAATGATGTGATGAGAATACAAGTTTACATATGCACTCACGCCTGTAATCCCCGAAGGGGTAGGCAGAGGTGTAACCACTACACCCATATTTCGCCGAGCGTATCTCCGTCTCACGATGTGATAGGGGGCGACCCTATGGTCATACCGGCCACAAATTCCAGGCTCCGAGCTGATACTGAGTATTTCGTAATAGAAAAACCCAATACCACTTTACCCGACCCAGGAATGGAACCCGAGACCTAAGCGTTAGCCTTAATCGTAACGCGTACCCAGTACAACTGCACCACCGAGACAGTCAATGCAAGTTTCTTTAGATAATAATGGTTTTTAAAGGTCTGTTTACAAAAGGTGCCTACGGAACCCTAATACTATGCCATTTGTCTGTCTGTCCGTTTGCCAGTCCTTTTTTAATTACCTAAATGGTGAAACGAGCAGTACGATCGCGTGATGGAATGCCCATAAACGGACGCAACACCACACAATATCTTGTTCATGTTACAGGGACCTTACATCTAGAAAAATGTACTGAAAGAGAGGGGTTAGGCCTTAGTCCACCACGCTGGCCTAATGCGGGTTGGCAGACTTCACATACCTTTCTTAAATTCTTATCAAGAACTTCTCAGGTACCTATGCGCGGTTTCCTCACGATGTTTCCTTCATCGTTAAAAAAAGTACTACCTATCTATAAAGAGCTCTATCTTTTCAAACATAACAAGCAACCGAGTATTTGCTTGCTGTTGCGTTTCATAGGCTCAGTGAGATATCAGGAGGTTAAAATCCCCTCTCCCCTTCCTAATCTTGATTTCATGTGTTTATGGAAATAAAACTAGTTTATACGGATTTAATCGCGGTTTAATTTTTATTTTAGTCCCGACGTTTCGACAGCTTTTCAGCCTTCGTGGTCACGGGAGAGACAGGTGTAGGTCGTCTCGAAAAGATAATGTTAAATTGCCTACCTTCATTTTAGAATTATACATTTATTTTTGACTGCGTCGGTGGTGCAGTTGTAATGCGTAGGCGTTACGATTGAGGCTAACGCTGAGGTCTCGGGTTTTTCTATTACGAAATGCTCAGTATCAGCCCGGTGTCTGGAATTTGTGCCCGGTATGGCGATAGGCTCGTCCCCTATCACATCGTGGGACGGAGATACGCTCGGCGAAATGTGGGTGTACTGGTTACACCTCTGCCTATCCCTTCGGGGATTACAGGCGTGAGTGCGTATGTAATTTATTTTTTAAGTATTTAAAATATTAGTTCATGTGCTCACTCATTCCTGTGACTATGGAAGATCACTTAACGTCAGGTGACACACTTGTTCGTTTGCCAGCAATCAGCATCTGATATATAAAAAAACACTACTGCATTATTCCAATTGCCTAGCAAGCAATATTATACCAGCCCTGTATAATAAACATCCTTCTGCTGGACACGGGCTTCCTTTACTGTATGAGGGGTAAGGCCTTAGTCCATCACGCTGGCCTAATGCGGATTGGTAGAATTACTTTCGAAATTCTAATGTTGAACTTCTCAAGCCTGCATTCCTGCAATGTTGCCTTCGTCGTTATAGCAAGGGATAATTAACAACAACTTAGAAAAGATTGCTTCGTGGCACAGTTGTAATGCGTACGCGTTACGACTGATATGGGGTTTTTCTTTCATGAAATGCTTAGTATCAACCCAGAGTTTGGAATTGTGCCCGATATGGCGATAGGCTCGCCCCCTATCACATCATGGGACGAAGACACGCTTGGTGAAATGTGGGTATATTGGTTACACCTCTGCCTACCCCTTCGGGGATTACAGGCGTGAGTGTGTATTTTAACTTAGAAAAGTCGTTAGTGCATGCTCTTGAGGCTGGTTTCGAACCTGCGACTTTCGTCTCGGCCGTCCGTACCGCTACCCGCTGAGCTATCACTGCAAGTGCAATATACGTTTTATATAAAGTGTGATACTCTGTTCATGAAGAACACCAAAGAATTTTTCAAACATGTGCTCAAATATAATGAAGTTTTGTAAAGACCGTCCTATTCAAACTGCGTACAGTATGCGTGATGAATAAACGCCCGTCTCGGAACACAGGGCTGAAGAGGACCACACAGGCACTGACTAGCAGGTTGTGTAGAACCGAGGTGGGATGTTCAAAACCGGCCTAGTGCGATCGGGACTTGCGCAGCGAGGGTTCCGTATCTACAACATATATTTTTTACAATTTGTTCTTTTTGTGACTGACTCGGTGGTGCAGTTGTAATGCGAACACGTTACGATTGAGCCTGACGCTGAAATATCGGGATCGATCCCGGGTCGGATAAAGGGTTTTTCTAGTTCGAAATGCTCAGTATCAGTCCGGAGTCTGGAACTTGTGCCCGGTATGGCGATAGGCTCGCCCCCTATCACATCGTGGGACGGAGATACGCTCGGCGAAATGTGGGTATACGGTTTACACCTCTGTCTACCCCTTTGGGATTACAGGCGTGAGTGCGTATGTAATATCGGTATATCAGACAGCCTGCGTGGCGCAGTGGGCGAGTAGCCGGCTATGAAGCGAGAGGCCGCAGTTTCGATTTCCGCATCGAGATAAAATGTTTGTGAGGTCCACAAATATTTGTTTCGGGTCTGGGTGTTTTCTCCCCAGAGAGGTTGACGTCAGGCAGGTGGCTGGTTGTAATAACTATAAGCGAAATCTTTCTGTAACATGTGTTAAAAAGCATGTTGCGCGAACCCCACTGCTAGTGGTATAAGGGCAGGTGGAAAAAAGAAAGAAAGATTAAAGGTATATCCGCTTCTTGATCTTAATTATTGTGGGCTCCTTTTCTCCGAACTTGCCCGTACAATGTCTGGCCATTTTGCAGGAAGTGTATGCTAGTTAGGGGTATAGCCAGCCTAACCCCGACCAGAAGCACAGGATCCTTCTGGTAGTCTTCACAGGCTTCTCGGAGTGACCTCGATGTATTGAGCATTTCAGCTAGTTGTGCAGCTATACTTTTGCATACAATATCCGCTATAATTACACATATCTTGTGAAAATTTCAGTAATCTATATATTAAGTTTTGAAAGATAGGACAGACAGTCGGACAGTAGGGTTCCATTGACACCCTTTGGGTACGGAACCCTAAGAACCCGATTCATTATCATAGATCCGTGTGGTGTGGTCGCGACTCGTGGCTCGCGCCTGGCCCTCACGACTCTCGCAGAGCTCTCTCAGTAGCGGCGGAGTGCGCACGCGCGTACTTCCACACCTACAGTGACCCGTCACTTGTATACCGCGTCCCGTTTGAAAATAACGTTCGCCAACCCGTTCAAGTGTGTGACATTTGATTTTTTTTAAGTGCTTTACAGTGTAGTGATTTAACTCTTGACTCGATTGGAGTCGTGTTAATCGTGATTTTTCCACATCGTGGGAGTCTGTTTCGGATTTACTTTCTATAGTTGTAAGTAGTTTTATTATTATATCTCGTTTAGATTAGTAAGGTAGAGAAAGTACATCTTCACAGTGGAATTCTGCACCAATTGTATTTTGATAGAATGTGTTTATTGGCTTGTTTTACAGTTACTATTCGATAGTAAGAATATATGAATAAATTATTTAAGATAATATTGTTGGATGTGTAGGCGTTTTTGTTCAATACGAACGTTTGCTTGGCCTAAACTCGATTTGATGGATGTATAGATGGGGCCGGGGATGTAGCACGCTTTGACACGCCGATTAACTGTTGACATCAAAAAGACCCGCCAACGCCTCATTGGTCTAGTGCCAACGTACTTAGCTAAGAAACCAATTAGATCCTGGATTGAAATCCCAGATTAGGGTAATCACAATTCCAGTTTGAGATTTCGATTCGAATAGTCACACGAGTTGTCAGAGATTGGAATTTGTGGCCGGCGATACGCTCGCCACCTATCATGGGACGGAAATAAGCTTGGCGAATTATGGGTGCAATAGTTGCCTCTCTGCCCCTTCCATTAGGGATACAGGCCTTAGCTAATGTGAATAAGAGCTTATTACGATAATTTTGGGGGTGGGGAATAATTAGGCAGTACCACTTGCCGATAACAATCATTATCGGCTCAATTGAAACACACTACCGAAAAGCATATTATTACTACGGAATACCGGTATTTATTTGACAGGAAACGGTGTTATCGTATTCTAACGGTTTCTGCGTTATGTATATGTGTTTTGTAACTGTAGAGTTAGGCTTTTATGCCTATTTGTTATCAAATTAACGTACTTCCTCGTCTTGCAAAAATGGAGTCGCATTTCGCCTTTTATAAAGGTCACAGCTCTGTTCACTAAGTCTGTTGTATTCACGAGGATTCCACTATCGTTATTTATATTTGCTTTCTCAAAATTATTTATCTCATGTCTGGATGTTCTTGTGTTTTACATACATTTTTCGGTAACTTCAAACAGCTCTACATTGTGTTCAGCATGTGTTTAGTTTTAGGGTACCGGCACCCCTTTTACTAAGCTTACTACAGTTACCGCATCGTCGTCTGTATGTCTGTCTCTCTTGTCTTTAAACCGTAATACGTAACCGGTTGAACTATTTACCGAATACCTATGTGTTATTATGGTGGATCTTTCTTCTCTTTCTGCCTGACGTTATCCCGGCTTAATGCCATATCCGGCTTCTCGTACAATAGATATAACCATATCGATGGCGCGACCCATCGTCTGATCCCCCACAACTCGCAACGGAAACCAAGTTTCACCATTGCCTTGTCCATTAATCAGCAGACTGTACCACGTGCAGGTGAGGTTGATTTTGTGCCTAAGATGTTGGTGGCCCACGTACACTCAAGGCGGATATCCTAACAAATAATATAAATAATGGTGAGTGAGCTAAGAGGTCTTACATTTAGATTAGATTCCTTGGTCCTGATTATGAGATTATCCCGCTCACTCGCCATTTTAACTACAGTCAACCAGGAATCGTCAGTGTTACGCATATTTCGACAACGAGCAATGAAGCTCCGCGAATCTCCGGGTATGTGAAGCTGTCCTAGCCTTGGTCAGTGAAACAATGTTTTGGAAACAATATTGTTTATAAATATCTCAGCGATGATTTTTCTTAGCTTAAGTATATTTTCTAAGAATAAACGATCATCCTTATCTATGACAGTAGCAAACAATAAAAGCATGGTATTCTCAAGATTCGTATTCATATTAGGTAATATTATGCGAATTAATACACGACGTCCCTTATTTGCATAACTTAATGGTGAAATCAGAACTATACTGTGCAGTTCATCGCACTAAATGGATTATATGTGAACCGTGAACATTTGTATGTATTCATCGTTACCCCTTATTAACTACTAACTTTTGCTCGCGGCTCCGCCCGCGTGATCGGCATTTTCCGGGATAAAAAGTCCTATCCTAATCCACGTCATAGGCTACCTGTATGCCAAATTTCATCCGAAACCATTCAGCTGTTAAAGCGTGATGGACTAACAAATATTCAAATTAAAAAATTCACAAACATCCTAACTTTCACATTTATAATAGTAGCTGGAAGAAGGATTTTCTGGGAATATTATGTTATGTTGTGTTTGTTAAATAACCGTATGGTTACGGATTATTTAAAAGCTAGGTCTCTATTTAAACTAGAAAATTAAACTTTTTTTTTACTTCTAGATTTATTGTGTTAATAATATGCAAATATCGTAAAAACATTGCAAATTAACTTTTTGCTGTGAAAGGCGTAATAATAGTGCGTAAAACACTGAATTTAAAATTCATAGTGTTGAAACGACCAAAAAGTTCAAATATCACCAAAAGGTCGAATTAAAAATACATGATAAAATAATGGCCAAAGCAAAAAAACCTATCAATATTTTAAACGGTACAACACCATAGGATAAGATGCAAGACAGTAAAATGACTACACAACAAACAGCTTCAGTAATTAAACTTGAAACTAAAACGTGAACCGTTAAACCATTTGCAGTAACAAAACGATAACAAAGCGGGCTGGGCATAAAATTGATTAGTAATTAACTCGTAGCAGGCTATAGGGGAATAACTGCCTTTAAGCAAGGCGTAAGTGCTGATCGCGTTACTAGGCGAATAACGTTGGCGAGCCAGCTTTCTTACTAGAAAGGCCATCGTTTGCTATGCATAGAGTTTAATTGTCTTGAGCGTAATGAAGAAAATTATTTGATTTATCTTCAATTCTATCTAATACCACTGTGATTCCATTAAAATTAATAACTCTATCTAAGTGGCCAATGATATTTCCATTACCTTCCTACATTACCATTTTCACATCTATATTATTCTAAACGTAAACTTCGATTTAATGTGTACGACTTTATTGTAGTAATGGGTTTTCATAATGAACAAGTGAGCGTATGGACGGATTCTCTTCCTTGGCTAATAGCGGGTGGACATGGTTTAATTTTGATTGTTTAACTGCTAAATTGCGTACGACTCGATCCGTCTGAACATTCTTTTAATCGAATTGATCAACTCAAACCATACAGTTTTTGTTAATTGAAGTCAGTTGATCAACTAAAATCGAAACATGTGAACCCGATAAAGTAGTTTATGAGTGGTAGAGCCACGCTGTAGACACTTATGTTTACAGCATGTATGGGCCGGCTCGTCCGGGTCATTACCACTGTCTCACAGAAAACCGGCGTAAAGTAGCAGCTTGCTGCTGCGTTTTGTACGGTGAGTGAGATATCCGGAGGCCAAACTCCCTCCCCTTCCCAATTCCTTAATTATCCCTTTCCTTTAACGGCAACGCACGCATGATTCTTTTGGTATTGTGGGCGTACATGGGCAGTGGAGATCACTTACCATCAGGTGACCCACATGCTCGTTTGCCGGCCTATGCCATAAAAAAATACTGATGATTTCTTGCGTATAGTAATCAAAGAAATAATTTTCTGCCGAAAATGGCAATTCGTTATTTCGTCAAATCGATAAATCATTAAGATGCATATATGTTTATACCTACTTAGTTTTAATATTTACACCACATTTCATGAATATTGCATGCAGATTTTTAATCTAGTCTCACCGCTTTGTTTATTTATGTTATCGGGAATCGTGTGTTTCGGTTCGAAGGACATTGAAGCAGTGAAGTTACTGTACATTATAAGACTAAAAATAATAATGATGTCTCACGATTATGATTTGTAATTGAAATATCTGAGTGGAAACTAGGTTTATAGACAGGCGTGGCGTTTAACATCAGGCGAGCGACAAGCTCGTCCCATCATTTTAGCGAATAAAAAAGTCTTAATATGTTTATCAACACCTACTTTTTGAAGACATCATAACCTACAATTGAGTACTACAGACCAATTGTAATGCTACCAACGTCGGCATCAATAACTTTTCTATAATTATTAATTTGAGCAGGTTCAAAGACCATAGAGACGGTGTAATAAATAAGCATTCCGTACGTGAATACGTACCCACTTTCTACTTTGACTGACCGGAGCTTGTATTATCGCAAACACACCAGTCATCTTATTGTACGTTTTCACATGTATTGTTTGATGATTGATTTTACTTCCTATTTCATTTAGGATTTTGACTATCCTCATTAATTTTGGAGATAACCTATTATTATTTATTTACTTATTAAGGCCCAATTGCACCACGATCCTAAATCGAGTTTATCCTAAACCCAAGTTTCAGAAGCGTCAAATCGATAAAAACATTAGTTTATTCTTAAGTATAAATCTCGATTTAGGATCGTCGTGCAAGTCGGCCTTTTCGCTCACGTGTATTATGCCATTCTCGTGACGAATTTCATAAAGTTATATTTATGTAAAATGTATAAATGGTAATTGACTACTTGTGCATATTATAAAGGTTTGATGTATGAGGTCATACAATTAATTTTAAATGAAATATATTCACGAACAAAGAAAAATTCATCCACATTACAATTTGAACAGGTGCAATATTTGGCACATATTGCAAAAGGCCATATTCTCGTGTACCTAATGCAATTTCATAACAAGGATTATGAAATTGTTAAAATATCTAGTTAAAATTCTTAAATAATATTAATAACACTAAACCTGTATTATACAAATGCCATTGCTGCGCACAATCCTCCTGACTGCGCTACTGAATGAAAGGTTTTACTGGCTTAATGTGGGTTGGCAGACTTCACATGCCTTTGAAATTCTTATAGAAAAATTTTCAAGTATGCATGTTTCCTCACGATGTTCCTTCACTGTTAAAGCACGAGATAATTAACAAATAATAAACAAGTAACTTATAAAAGTCAGAGGTGTGCTTTTGGGACTGGTTTCGAACCTGCGACTTTTGGCTGGACAATCCGTACCACTCCCCACTGAGCAATCACTGCTATTAAAATTATTAATTAAATTCTTACATGTAAATTGCGATCTCCATACATATAATTTATTATTATGATGCATATAATATTCCTGCTAGAATATTTCGATAAAATGTCGTATAATAGAAAATTAACATTTCTTCATGATTTTTTTTTTTTTATACTGGCACGGCAAAGTGACTACGCTACACCTGATGTTAAGTGCAGCGCAATCCAAGAATACTGTCGACCAACGACAGACGATGTGTCTATCGTAGGTCGGCAAAATTATGCCGGCCTGCCTAATTGCTTCTTCACACTTCGTTTAAAGGACCCCATATTATAGGAAGGAGGGAACACGTGTGCCGGCAAACTATTCCACAGCTTGATGAATGAACTTGACGTTATTAGAAGTAGTTAATCTAGCAAAACTATTGAATAACCTAGGATGATAGGAAATTGCATCATTACTCGCATAGCTATGATTAAATCGTACTTTCAGGTCTGGTGCTTGTGTGTAAATTGGATTTCCATCGAGGGTAAGGCCGCACCTTTAATAGCTCTGCCTTTTCACAAACCTTTTGATTTAACGACGTGCATACGAGTTTGCAATGCTTCACGTAGTAATTAGAGTGGATTTTCTTTAAATAGGTTTGAAAAAACTGTATAATTTGATGTTTGGTTTCTTGACCAATTTTAATCTTGTAAGTATTCTAAAATTATACTAATTCTGTAAATATACATTGAAAGAAATTTTATAGAATTCATCTAATTAGATATAACGATCTGTTTTGGTTTTACTAACAGCTTATTCGTCTTCTTTATTATCAATGACATAATTATAAAAATAAAAAGCGGCAGCAAGAATAACATAAAAGGACTAAAATTTTCTTTATTTTTTCTAAATTAATTTGACTGGTACTAATTGATTACGCAGTTCATCGATCCCTCTCGTTGCGAGTTTCTCATGATCAAGTTCATGTTTTAGTTTATTAACGAGTGTTGTCTCACAATTTTTCACGTGGTAATCGTTCGTTCGTTGAGAAATATTTACAAATATCATTCATTCATCAACTTGCAATTATCAACATACGATTGTTTGTTTGAATTGAATACCACATATATTTTGTTAATCACGTATTGTTATATGTCTGTTTATAATAAGAAATGGATTTTCCAATTTCTCTTTCTTCTGGTTGGTATGGTGGAAATCACATTTGAATTTTGTTGCTTTAGTGTAAAATTAAAATTTATTTGATAAAATACTATTTAATATTTATAAAAATATGTACTTTGTTTAGATCTAGCCTATATTCTCTATATGGTTCATCCTAGGTTCTACCTTTTCCATGACATTCTATGAGTATGTGATTTTTTAAATTTTTTTTTGTAGCAAACACCGGCAAACGGGCAAGTGGGTCACCTGATGGTAAGCGATCTCCACCGCCCATAAGACAAAATTATGGGCGCGTTGCCGACCTTAAAGGAAAGGGATAATAAGGAATTGGGAACGGGAGGGGGATTTGGGCCTCCGGATATCTCACTCACCGTACGAAACGCAGCAGCAAGCTGCTACTTTACGCCGGTTTTCTGTGAGACAGTGGTAACGACCCGGACGAGCCGGCCCATTCATGCTGTAGACAAAATTGTCTGATAGAAAATAAATCATATCTTTCATATTTGTTCTTTATTAAAATAGTATAAAGTTCGTTTCTAATTGTAATTATAAGTTATGAGTAAATGAATTCAACAATAACAACCTCTTTTGCAAATCATGTTCATCATCTCAATTCCCACACAATATTTTCCTCAAACTTCAAAATCCAGTCCTTCAATCGCATCGTAACTACTTTCGTATTCTTAGAACGGGCCTATAATTTTTTTATACATTTATATGGCGGTGAAAGTGATCGCTCCACATAGAGTGTATAAGACATTGAAAGAGTTCTGATAACAGCATGCGGTCGATAAGGCCGTGCACTGAGATTACGAAATATAACATATTGTGTACACTTTAAGATAAAAATGCAGTGATTATGTAAACTTTACGGCAATGAACTGACGGAGTTTAATTTTACTACGACGTTACGTAAATGAGGATATCCGAGAATATATGTTACTGAGTGTTTTGCATTATTTTGAGCATTACTAAATATATTTAATTTTTCTGTTTTATCATCAACAATATAGTTATATTGCACATATTGGACTGTTTTAATATGTGTTTTAGATGTGTGATTATAAAGGCTTATAACTGCTAGTAATTGTTCGAGCCTATCAAAGATATCAATGATAGATAAGCTTCGTTTGAATCTTTTAGGTTGACTACGGAGGTATTTTCTATTACTATCTTAACTGATAGATCTTGGTTGAAATAATATTGTACAAAATCATACAATGTAACTAACTTTATACGAATTATATCTCTTAGGGATCCGAAAAGGAATCACACCTATAACCTTTAAAAACTATCGCATTAGTAGCTTTAATTCTCATAAGTCAATCAAGGTTTTGGGTCTCGTTTATATTGGTTAGTGTTCCACACATTTTTTGACTATAAAACTAATGATTAATCAATTATTGTACACAATTAACTAACAAGCGGATTGGAAACATCGGGGCCACCGTTCACCGTTTGATTCTCTGCATGTGACCTCGTCAGACATTGTTTACGAGGTAAACAAAAACTGCGTGGAATGGAACGCAACTGTGTTGGTATTTGTTATTGTATTCTTTAATTACAGTCAATACAACTTTCTTGTTGAGTTGGTATTTTGAATAAATTAATATTTTTTTGTTATTTGCTTAATTAATAAACAGCGGCGATAGCTTAATGGGAAGTGGAACATAAAGTCGCGGGTTCAGTCTAACCTAACCTAACCTACAGGGCTCCACCTCTGACTTTTATTATACGCCGTCAAACGAAGAAAGTGGGTCACCTGATGGTAAGTGATCTCCACCGCCCATGAACGCCCACAATTCCAGAACAAGCATGGACACGTTGCCGACTTTAAAGGAATGGGATGATTAAAGGATTGGAAAGGGGAGGGAGATCAATATCTTAGGTCCAAAGCCAACCTCACCTGTACGTGGTGCACTCCGCTGATTAACAGATGAGACAGTTGCGAAACTTACGGATTGTGGGGGTCAGGTCAGGTCGCCCCAAATACTATCAAATCTATCGTACGAGAAAGCGGACCCTGGCACTAATCCGGGATAACACCAGGCAGAAGGAAAGAAAAAGAAGTAATAATACTAAGGCAGATCGCTAATTGTAAAATTGAGACATTCGCCTGGATTTTTCATATATTGATTACCGACCTAACAGTAAAATTTTAGTTGCAATAAATTAAATAAATATAAACCAAGCCGAGGATTGTCATTGTAACTGGTTTATACAAATTAAAATGTTCAGTCGTCGCGACGTCGACGAGATTCGTCATGACCTCTTAGGTCAAGTATTCATTTCATATTCTGCGAATATTGTCTGTTTCGTCACCTTCAACTATTTAAAAAGGGGTCATTTTTAGGGTTCCTATGCCGTTTGTCTGTCTATTTGTCCTATCTTTAAAAGACTATCTAAACTTACAATAAGGTGATATGCTCATAGAATATGTGTTATAACGGTGGATATTTTAACAAATAATTAAAAATACCACTGCCTCGGTGGCGCAGTTGTAATGCGTATGCACTACGCGGTACGGCTGCTGTGCGGAGGTCTCGGATTTGATTCTCAGGTCGATTAAAATGATATTGGGTTTTTCTATTACGAAATGCTCAGTATCAGCCCGGAGTCTGGAATCGTGCCCGGTTATAGTGATAGTTTACTGGTTACACCTCTGCCTACCCCCTTGGGGATTACAGGCGTGAGTGTATTTTTAAGTATAGTGATGTATTGTGTTGTACTAAACATCATGGTTGTAATGACTTTGAAATAAACTTTAAAGCAGGTTACAGTGTCCAGTAATGTACACATTTGCTGGTTAAAGCCTCTTTAACCGTTGTGGTCAGTGAAACTTTGTGGTTCGTCGATGACCAGGAATAGCAATGTCTACAAGTTTCTATTCTTTCATTTATTCTTTATGAATACGCCCGGCTGTATGTCAGCAATTTCCTTTGCCCATAATGACAAAATAACAAACTATAATTCGAAAAGATCGTAAGCAATTTAGGTAGCCTATGGGGAGTTTTGGCGGGAATCCTGACATTGCGCTTGATCTCTGATTTTAATTAATTCCTAAACTAGTTTAAAGTTGTGTTTGTTGTCGAAATCGAAGGAATTGACATCACAACTCCAATAAGACTTTGAAATCGGCCACACCTGTGTTTCAACGATCTGGTGAATACTTGAAAATAATAAATACCTACTTGTCATTGGCTATAGTGCGAAGCCATAATTAAACAAAAGAGAAGTAAAATGCAAACGTATTCTATAGAAATCTGAAGTACACAAAATAATGAAGCATAAATATGTGAACAAAGACTTTAATGTATACTATACTAGACAAGCTGCGCGGTACATAGAAATTGTACCACTAAGTTGCGGTCAATTGACCGTAACTTAATACTCCCATCTCACTTACTCTCAAATAGAACCCCTATCGCGCTCACTGTTTGTGAGCTGGCAAACTCGCGTTATGTGACGCAATTTTACTTCTAAACAGCCCATCTAGTAGTATACATTAGAGTTTGCATGAGAATGCAATAAGTACTATTCATATCCCAATAATAACTCCGATGGCTACAATAAAGACATCCAGTATTTTCATATAGTGGAATAAGTCGTGTTCCGTTATTTTCCGCCGGCAGATGTGTGGTTACATCTCGTCGTATTAATTCAATGTACCAACGATCTTGGAACTGAGGATGTATTTTACTGTCTAATAGAGCCTAATGTTGTCAGTGAATCTGTGGTACACTTTATTATAACGTCATCATCATCATTTCGTCCACTGCTCAACATAGGCCTTTCCAAGTTGGCGTTTCCCTAGACGGTCCTCCGCCTTCCTCATCCAGCCGCTTCCCGCTACGTCTATCAGGTCGTCGGTCCAGCGGGCTCGAGGTCGGCCTACACTACACTAGGATAGAAGTGGTCTCCACTCTAGCACCTTTCGACCCCAACGGCCATCCTTGCGGCGACAAATGACCAGCCCACTGCCACTTCAACTTGCTAATTCGGCGGGCTATGTCGGTTACTTTAGTTCTCTGACTATTATAACGTAGTCAGAGTTATAATCCTTACGAGTCAGGACTTTACCTTTTATGCGTAGATGTTTTTGACTGCATCCTAAGCGATGTTGAGACCATCTGCATGAACGAAAAAAAAATATTGATGATTTCAATCAATATAATTAAAAATAATGATTCTTCTTCTTCCAGCTGCCCTTATTCCACTCGCAATGGGGTCGGCGCGACATGCTTTAACACATGTTTTTACAACCGGCCGCCTGCCGACATCAACCTCTCTGAAGAGAATTAAAATAATAAGTATTTATAAAAAAACGATTTCAATTATCACAAACAGAAGGACGTAGAAATTATGCAGTAGGATCTGGAGAACTCTTAATAATATAATTCCCGACACAGGAATCGAACAGTGGTTTGGCCATCATTTTCTATTTGATAAATGATGCAAGTAACATACAAGAGTACAGGCACATAGATCGAGTTCCCATGATCCTGGCTAGTATCGCTGGCAGTAATGTATGCGATACCTAATAATTGTATGATTGCTGTCATTAGTCAGGGTCAATTTGCTGACCGTTTGCGATGAAAATACTCCTTCTTTTGTGGCTGATTGTTTCCTTTTTTACGCTGGGACAACTCTTATGTAGTTTGCGATATCATTCTAGAATCTAGACAACACACTGAGGCTCGTATTCACAAACAGCACTTAAGTAAGCTGTATGCCAAGTGTCCAATTCTGTGTACATGATTGGTCTGTTTTGATTTACCGCCAAAAACTAACCAATGACGTTTATAGAAATCGTCACTATGCATTCGCGCTCAGTATGAGGTCTCCTAGTAACGTTTATGAATACGTGGGTGTCTATTGCGATTTGCGGGGAAAGATATTCCTTCCATCACACATTAACAATGCAGGAGAAGACAAAAAAGCAGATTCAGTTTATTTTTATATGCAATTGTCTGATTTGAGTAGAACACAGTGTAATATCACTACACATACGTTTACAACACTGTATGTAAGATAATTGTTAGAAAACACCACCTGCCAGCTAAGCACCCGCACACTTGATTTTGAAAAATATCAATTATGGCTCAACTTGCGGATATCCAGAATACTCAGACCAAGCTTGAAGAATGCTTCTCCAAAAGGATGGCAGAACTAGAAGGCAAGCTGCAGTCTGGAGGCCCGTCCAAGGACACTGTTGCACGGGTAGCAGAGGAGTTCCGGACGTTCAGGGAGATAATGTTTGAGATGCTTGGACTGCTCAGGAGACAGATCACTGAATGTTCCAACATGATTGATGCAATGGAGACAAGACACAGGCGGAAAGCACTCATTTTTCTTGGAGTTGCTGAAACCGCAAAGGAAAATAGCTCCGCAGTTGTTCTCAATGTCATTAACAACACAATGGCATTGAATGCAATATCCATGGCGGACATCTCCACGTGTCACAGAATTGGAGCAGTCACCCAGGGTCATCACCGTCCAATTTTAGTCCGATTCTCCCAACTTGACAACCGATCTGTAGTCTGGAGAGCTAAAACAAAGCTGAAGGGTTCGTCCATATCCGTTAAGGAGTTCCTCACAAGACCACGGCAGCTGGTATTCGCCAAGGCCCGGCAGCACTTCGGCATGCGAGAATGTTGGACCCAAGATGGCATAGTCGCTGTGAAATCTCCCGATGGTAGCCGTCATAAAATTACTTCTTTGGACGAGCTAAATCTGTTAGTGGCTAAATATCCCAAAGCGGTAGACACTTCAACTTCCGTAGCTAGTAGCGGTAGCAGAGCTGCGACAACTTCGGCTCTCAACCTCAAGCCGCGTAAGAATTAAGTAGTTATCACGTGTCGAGTCAATTAATTGAGCTAACTTTTTAAATGTATGTATTTCGACATTATTCGCTTTTTCTGTGCCGTGCCATTCATGTTGTCCTGATTGCTTCACACCATCTTAATCTTATTTATGTACCCACAAATATTTATTTTGCTGTTTCCGATGCGTATTGTGTAATTGTTTATCTGTCAAACTGACATTGATGTTTCCAAAAGTAAATTTGAATAAGTCGTTCGGAAATCAGACACAATTATTTTTAAAAAAAGGATTAACATTTTTGGCTCTGCAAAATTATTTAGTTCTTTTTTTTTTTTTTTAGTTGCAATTATGTGTCATATAATTGTTATAATTTATTTTTTAATTTCTTTTCTGTTAAATGTCATTGCTAGTGTGTAGGTCGGCTGGCGGGTGGTGCAGAGCGTGTATACATACTCAGGTACGCTCATTATTAATAATATATTTATCTTACGTTTTATTTATATTATATAGTATTTATTATATTTATACATATATATTACCATACACTCAATTTGATGTCTTCTGCTGGAAACGAATCTTTTCATTCAGCTGATGACTCTGCCTCCTTATCGAGCAATGACGACAGTTTTTGTTCCGCGATCGATGGGCTTGGTGACTTGGTATCTCGAACCTTTATTCAGAATAATACTTCGTACTCCTTCAATGTGTGCCATATTAATGCACAGAGTATACCAAGCCACTATAGCGATCTTTATGACACGTTCGTTCATGCGAATGTTCACGCCGTCCTAATTTCCGAGACCTGGTTCAAACCTCATCTTCCTTCAGCCACATACCCTCTTCCTGGCTTTATTCTGATTCGGAATGATAGAATCGATAGGAGAGGGGGTGGCGTCGCTATTTATCTTCGCAGCGATTTTTCCTACAACTTAGTTGCTTCTTCTTCTTCGTCTCTTCATTCTGCATCTGCAGAATATCTCTTCCTTGAGGTTTGGGTCAAGGGAGCCAAAACCATTCTTGGAGTTGTCTATTGTCCTCCTTCTGTTGACTATTTCTCCAGTCTCGAATCGATTCTGGAATCTTTAGGGTCGGATTATGCACATCACATCATTATGGGCGATTTTAACACCGATCTCCTCTCCTGTTGCTCTCCTCGTTCCACTAAACTCCTTGATATCGTTGAGTCTGCTAGCCTGCATGTCTTACCGCTACAACCAACTCACCACAACATCGATGGTAACGACACATGGCTTGATCTCATCATTACCTCTAATCCTTCCCTTATTATCCACCACGGTCAATATCCTGCTCCTGGCTTCTCTCACCACGACCTCATTTTCTTATCCTACGCCCTAAAACCTCCTAAACCTATACCTAAGGTATTGCACTTGCGTTGTTTTGGACGTATGGATACTGATACACTTTGCAAGGACGCTGCAGAACTAAATTGGGACCATCTTTCCGTAGCCACGTCCATTGACGAAATGGTAAATATTTTTAATAACAATGTCACCGCACTATACGATGTTCATGCGCCCATTAAGAAAATTACGTTGAAACGTCCTCCGGCACCATGGATGTCACGTGGAGTTCGGATGGCAATGAGGCGTAGGGACCGGGCCTTTCGTAAGTACAAGAGGGAGCGCTCAGAAGCCAACTGGGCCTTGTTTAAGACTGCAAGGAATCGTTGTAACCAGATGATACGTAACGCTAAACGCCGCCATATTCTCAGCAACATCACCTCATCCTCCCCTGCTAATATTTGGAAATTCCTTGGAACTCTAGGTATTGGCAGTAGGAAACCCCTTGACATGCAAAGGGCGACTGTTGGTTTGGATGACCTCAATTGTCATTTCACTACTTCTTCGCTGATAGATCACCAAACCAGGAGTCGCACTATTGATTTCCTTGTCGGCCTTCCTTATCCCAATATTAATCCCTTTAATTTTTCTCCGGTTTCTCCTGGTGAGATCAAAAAGATTATCCTATCCATTAAGTCCAATGCCAACGGCTGCGACAACATCAGCCGTCGCATGGTAATTCCAATATTGGACTACCTTCTCCCTGTTATTTCCCATATTATCAATCATTCCCTTAGCACTGGTATTTTTCCGTCTTTATGGCGGAAAGCCTTTGTAATTCCTCTCCCTAAAGTCACTAATCCTACCCTCGCCAACCATTTTCGCCCTATCTCTATCCTTCCTTTTCTGTCCAAGGTGCTTGAGGCCTGTGTACACAAACAGCTTTCGCGGTTTGTGTACCTAAATAACCTATTAAGCCCTTACCAGTCTGGCTTCAGACCAGGTCATAGCACCACTTCTGCCCTTCTGAAAGTGACTGGCGATGTGAGGGTGGGCATGGAGGACACCAAAGTCACCGTGTTGGCTCTGGTCGACTTCTCGAACGCCTTCAACACCGTCAGTCACGACATTCTCCTATCTATCCTTTCCCATCTTATGATCTCTCCAGAAGCGCTGGAATGGTTCTCTTCTTATCTTCGAGGACGTCAGCAGTCGGTGCGCCTTGATAATTCATCATCAAATTGGCGCGATATCGACTCTGGTGTCCCTCAAGGCGGTATTCTCTCCCCTTTATTATTTTCTATATTTATTAATCTTTTAACCCAAAATCTTCAATGTGCGTATCATCTGTATGCTGATGACTTGCAGTTGTATTCTCAGGCTGGTGTCGATGATGTCTCGGCAGCAATAGACAGTGTAAACAGGGACTTGGCATACCTGAAGTGCTGGTCTGACAGTTTTGGTTTGATGGTAAATCCGACCAAATGCCAGGCCATTATTGTAGGTAGCTCAAGATTAATGTCCAGACTTAACCTCACAACCATCCCGAACGTTGTATTTAATGACACTGTTATACCGTGGTGTAACAGTGTCAAGGACCTAGGACTACATATCGACGCCACTCTGAACTGGCGGACCCAGGTAACCTCTGTGTGCCAGAGAGTCACCGGTACCCTTCGTGCCTTATATCGCCTGAAGAATTTCCTGCCCTCTAGGACTAAGACAATGCTTGTGCAAACCTTAATATTCCCCCTTATCGACTATGGTGATGTGTGCTATTTTGACCTGAATGCAGACCTACTCAACAAATTCGACCGACTTCTTAACAACTGCATTCGATTCATCTTTAATCTTCGCAAATATGACCATGTGTCATTTCATCGGCTGCAACTGAAATGGTTACCCATCCGTCAGCGCCGCTCTCTGCGCGCACTTACCACACTCTACTCAATAATTATGTCTCCTGCCTCGCCTTCCTATTTATCTTCCCAGTTTCAGTATCTAGGTAGTAACCATGACAGAAACCTTCGCTCCTCCAGCAATCTCCTACTCAGATGTCCTCCTCATAGCTCTGACTTTACCCATTCTTCTTTCGCTATCCAATCGATCCTCCTCTGGAATGCACTCCCTCTCGAGATTAGGTCGGCAACTACCCGCCTAGCTTTCAAAGCCCGAGTTCGGCAACTGTTGTGTGACGGAGTAGCGGAGTCTTCACGTTAGTTTGGTAGTTTTGTCGGTATATGTGTATGTATGTATATAGTATGTTTATTTTATATATTTATTTATTACCATATTTTATATGTATGTATTTAAGTATGTATAAAAATTTCTTTTATGTTCAATATTTCTCTTCTCATTCTCTTCTTGTTTACACCTGCCTTGTTTATTCTCTGCACCCCCAAAGGTTGACTGGTAGAGAATGCCATTAAGTCCGCCTGTACATGTATCATGTATAAAGTGTGTAAAATAAAATAAAAATAAATAAAATAAAATAAAAAAGCATGTTTGCTTTTTTTGCTGACCCTACTGCGAGTGGGATAAGGGCAAAGAAGTAGGTAATAATTATATTAAAGTTTAATGTTAGTATGCTCAAATAGAGGTCAAATATAAACGTAGGATGTGCAGATAAATCATTTTTGTATTAAATAACTGAAAAAAAACAACCAAGTGCAGCGAAGCGTAACTTCCACCGAACAATGTTAATGCTCTTGAAGGAAAACTACAAATGTTTTTATAATATATTTAATTCTATTTATCTATTTTAAATAAATAGTATTAAACAAAGCACTTTAATATAAATACAATATTTTACTGTGTACTTCAGATTTAAATTAATGATTTTTTTATTTTCGGAGTCGGAGTTATTAATATAGTAAATAGTAATCACAAAGTAAGATATTAAGGTAAACACGAAGAATTCTAAGAAAAAGACACTTTAGGAATCGAATTGAAGTCAAATTCTCTAAAACAAATAAATGTCCGCGAAACCGCTGATCCGTTGATTATTTATAACTAACTTGCTTTTAAATTGAATCTGACCAATATCACATATTAATCTGGACTATTGTAATTATAAAAATCGCATGTCTGAGTTGCAAGTGGAGGTCATCCACATTTGTCTTGCTTAGCGTATCCAACTTGATTGTTATTTATTTAAAATAATAACACCTCGCCCTTGTAGAATGTAGTCTTTAGAACTATTTTTATTACTGGAAATTATATTCGTAAAACAAACGTTTATGATTGCTGAGTCTAACATAAGGCACGAGTTATTATAGATTTAATTAAGATTTGGACAAATGTTAGGACTAGTTGTTACAATAATCTGTAAATAAAAGTTTTCGATCAAAAATACCACAGATTTCCTGTACAAGATCAATGTCATTCATAAATTGGGTGTATTCTTTATAATTTTTTATATGTTAGTCCTGCCCTATACTTACTATTCCACGAACTTTTCAGCTCGGCAGTCACTACACTGGACTTGGTCGAAATAAAACTAGTTTATACGAATCTTATCGCGGTTTAATTTTTATTTTAGTTCCGACGTTTCGAAAGGTTTTCAGCTTTCGTGGTCACGGGAAAGCCTGAGGTGTAGGTCGTCTGGAAAAGTTAATGTTACATTGCCTACCTTCATTTTAAAATTATACAATTATTTTTTAATTATTTAAAAAGTAAGTTGACACTAGTCCGATCTACGCAGAAAGACGTCGGGACTAAAATAAAAATTAAAGCGCGATAAAATTCGTATAAACTAGTTTTATTTCAATGTCTAATATTCGCGTAAACATAAGAAGTCACTGGACTTTATGTTAAGTACAATGCAGTCTAAATATAATTTGAACTGTCGAGAGACATTGCATCCCGCGACGGTCGCCAGAATTAGGTCTAAAGCTGCTGGATATACACTGACTGACCCCGGAATGCGACTCGCCTGAACGAACCACTATAGCGGCTTTTTCAACATGCGCATAGTGTTTTCAGAATAGAGTTGAATAGACTATTGTGGTTTACAGCTATTGGACTTATTACCGACACTATCAAGTATAGTGAAGGTAGATAATAGGTATGACACCTACGACAAATCTTTCTTTCTTTCCAACTACCCGTATCGCAGTGGGGTCGGCGCAACATGCTTTTTAGCACATGTTACAGAAAGATTTGATTTGTAGTTATTGCGACCGGACGCCTGCCTGATGTCAATATCTCTGGGGAGAAAACACTCAGACCCGAAACAAATATTTGTTGGATCACACAAACATTTTATCTTGGTGTGGGAATCAAACCCGCGGCCTCTCGCTTCACAGCGTGAATTCGTGTATTTAAACGGTGTTACTCGTAGATGTCATATGACAGCCTCCGTGGCGCAGTGAGCGAGTAGCCGGCTAAGAAGCGAGAGTCCGTGAGTTCGATTCCCACATCGATATAAATGTTTGTGTGATCGCATGAGTGTTGTGGGACTGTTAGTCCCTCGTAGTTCCTGATACCCACGACACAGATTAACCTAGTGTAGGGTCGGGACTATGTGTGTGACTGTTGGGTGTATTTATTATAACTTGATATTCCTAACGTGTGATAGTTCTTACTACATAGATGTACTTCATAATAGATAAAGTTAGCATGTTCCACACATAGTTTTCGTGCATCGCGCTCCGTTGCGTGTCATAACATTATTCGTAACAATTTCGGTTTCGCCTTGGTGCGATGTAGAAATCGGCAGATATACGCAACTATATACCAATTCATTTTCTATTTAAACTCTAGTTAACTTTACTTGTGACGGTTGGCTGGAGAGATTTCAGGCGCTTACGGCCTTCGGAGGTGAAAATAATTTACGGAATTACGTGCCTATCGCAATGTAATTAAGATATAATTTTGAATGTATTTAAATTAAATTCCTTGTGTAAGTGGGCCACCAATATATTATTAGGCCCAAAGCCAGCGTCACTTGCACGACGAGGCAATGGCGAAACTTGGTTCCCGTTGCGGGTTGTGGGGGTCAGACGGCGGGTCACCCCATATAATACCAAATCTTTCGTTAAATCGTGATGGGAAAGCGGGCCCTGGCATCAAGTCAAGATAACGCCAGGCAGAAACATCAAAAGATCTAATTGGATATTTCAGAATGCCACGACCAAAGAGAATATCCTTATTTTGATATGACAGGTGGGCACGGGCTTCCTCTACTAATGAGAGAGATTAGGCCTTAGTCCACCATACTGACCTAACGCGAAACTCTTCGAAATTCTTATAGAGTATTCATAAGTTTCCTCGCGATATACGTTACTTCAAACAGTGATATGTGTGTGCTCTGGGGGCTGGGGTCAAACACGCGAGCTGCGATATTTTGTTAAGAACACACTTTAATTTAATTATTAATAATTTTATCAATTTGTAATCAATTTAATTACAAAAAATATATTTTATTGTTTATAGTTTCCAACATTTTTTGTCACTTAATATTGCATAACTTTTCCCGTCCAAGGTGACAAGTTTTGCGTGTATCATAAAATAATTAAATTATCAAACACCAATGGAAATGTCAAGTCACGTTTTAACCACGTGGGAGCTAACAAAGATTCCTTTTACACAAACGATCTGTTTGTTTATTTTATAGTTTCAACTTGAAAGATTGAAAGCGTGATTAAATACCATCTGCGGGAACATAATGTGACTTTAATAAGAAAATCATTATCTGTGTTTAAAAGTCTGTAGTCTTGATCATTATGAAAGCAACTTTTGATGTAACGGTATGAAAAACGTTTTAAAAGCCTAGCAGCTTATTAAAAATATGCATAAATTTATATGAGTATGTTTTAAGGGATAAGCAGAGGTGCAACTAGTATATCCACGGTTTACTGAGCATATTTGCATCCCACAATAGGTTGCGAGTCTACCGCCATAATTGGCTCAAACTCCAGTCTCATGGAACAAAATATGTGTGATTTTTCGAAACACAACTTTTGATCCTACAGTAATTGAGTATTCGAGATGATTGCGTGATTTGGTGTGTGAACCAAGGTGTTAGGACTTCACTCGTTTATTATGAAAATAACAAAAAAATTACAATATATTTGCAGTTCCCCCAATATAAAACTGAATACCGTCAAGTAGACTTGATGATTAGACTTTTAACATAGATGTTACGAGCGCCAGGCAGAAAGATGAAAAATTTGCGTTAATATAAAAGTTTGGCTCGCCATTGTAATGAAATTCATTACATTTACAATTCATGAATTAATTTGTTAATTGCAGCCATCTCTGTTGAAATATTAAAATAAGCAGGCATATATTGGAAAATACTTATTTACTCCATTATCCATAATGTAATTGAATCGGTTGATAATTGCGGTTTGCATTTATATTTTTAGTGTCAAGTGAAACTGGAGCGATAGGTAGTGTTACACGCTTTACAACACTTCGTATCTAATTTTACACTGACGTGTTTGGATTTTTAACTGATGTAAACTATGTGATCACGTTTCAGCGAACTTTACATAGAAATAATATTTTCAATAGTGTCATTGTTATTTTTTTCTCTTTGTCATGTCGCGACGAGCAGGTCAATCGTCTGATAGTAAACGCCACGTCTGCCCATAAAGAATAGCCACACCACCTAGAACTTTGCATTACATGCCGCATGGAACTGTGCCTCAACCATGAGTTTGTCTCGGTAAAATCGCTAGCGACAACGTAAAATATTTGTATGACAAAATTTAGTTTCTCACGTATCCGCTAGAGGCGCCACGGAGCTTTTCATATAAATATCTTACGTTGTCGATAGCGATTTTACCGAGACAAACTCATGGTTAGCCTGGTGCACTGCGCTTCTCACCTGAGCCTATAATTATATTATGATGTCGAGTAATTTTACTGGTTCTATGTATGTCCTTCAAACTGGAATATGATATTTATGCTACTGCTTGGCGGGAGATGTAGACAAAGTGATGGCACCCAGACGGCTTCTTACATACGTTGGACCTACCACATCGTACTACTATTAGAAATAAATGAGTTTGTGAATTTGGATGTTTGTTAGTCCATCACGAAATAACGGCTGAATGATTTTGGATGAAATTTGGCACACAATTAGACCATGACCTGGATTAGGACATCTCATCCCGGAAAAAGCCTTTCACGCGGGCGGAGCCGCGAGCTAAGACTAGTAGTAAATAAAAAAATATGTATCTTTGCGGCAGTCGCAGCTTACTTAATGTTAATAAATGTCAGGTCCTGGATTTAAATCCCAGTTTGGGCAATTGGCGATAAGCTCGGCCATCGTCACATAAGTGGACTGAAATGTGGGTGCAACACTAGTTTCACTCTCTGCCTACCCCTAAAGGAATACAGGCGAGAGATTATGTATGTATATTTTAAAGGCAAGTTTGTTTCGAATGGCAAAACTTCTCTTTTACCGCTAAACATAAGCTAACAAAAATAGACATGTCAAAATGTGCCACTGTTTGTTACATGTGTTTAGAAAACAAGGTACTAGGTTCGAGACGTTCTGTCAATCATTCGCGACATCCATCACGTTATGAAAGTGAATGGGATCGTTATTGAAACTCATTCTATGGGCTTAATGAGAGAAATCCATATTGCGAACGCACTAAGAGGTTGTCGCTTACAGACGGTTTTTTTGTTTTTTATTTTATTAATTTGTTGCACTAACAACTCCCCTGGTGTTCTCCACATGGACCTATCTTCCTTTATTGTGAGATGTATCATTCCAGAATTACGTAGCTATTTACAATATTGTTGCACTCAAAATCATCGAAATAACCTCAAAATACATATTATATTGCGATAAAAATCAGCTCACATTATTATTGCGCATTACCAAGTATTTTTATTAGTTATATTGATATCTTTATATATTTATGTACTGTATATTTCTTTTTATATGACTGTATATGACTGCCTCGGTGGCGCAGTTGTAATGCGTAGGCGTTACGATTGAAGCCAACGCTGAGGTCTCGAGTTCGATCCCCGGGTCGGGTAAAGTGGTATTGGGTTTTCTATTTTCAAAATGCTCAGTATCAGCCCGGAGTCTGGAATTTGTGCCCGGTATGACGATAGGCTCGCCCCCTATCACATCATGGGACGGCGATACGCTCGGCGAAATATGGGTGTACTGGTTACACCTCTGCCTACCCCTTCGGGGATTACAGGCGTGAGTGCGTATGTATATTTCTTTTATTTATTTATTATCTTACAGATGGTTTAATCGATTCTGTTATGTTCTTGTTTGAAGATATCTCCTTAACATTATTCGTATAATACAATCGCGTATCTATTTATGTTTAGATAAAATAGAAGTGTCTCTGATTTCGAAATAAAAGCTTTTTCCTCAGTTCCTATGGTTATTTGCACGTTACTAAAATCGAAACATGCTTTTTCAATTTATTACCCTCGTCCGCCTCCTGCTTTACCGGCTACTCGCCCACTGCGCTATGGAAGTCGTCATAAGTATTGGCATTACTGAGCGGCGATTTTGTTTTCGAATAAGCCATATTGAGCCATAGTTTTCGACTTCAAACTCCAGCTACCACCTAATTTTTACATTATCGTATACGTGTTATGCAATTTTCTCTAAAGTCACCTGTTTTGCGTGGAAAGGATCTACTTCCCTGATCATTACAGCAGTCACCCATTGTGCTAAAATCCGATGCGTGTCCGGTGAAAACGTTTCCTCGTCTAAACACATGATTAGCGCGCCTAATTGAAGGGAAACTTGAACTAAGCTTGTGTGCCTATAGCCTATAGGCTTTAGTAAGTACTGTTTTTCCTTGTTATTTTTTTTATTTTTATTTTTTATTAGATTGCATGACGAGACGAGCAGGTCGCTCGCCTGATGGTAAGCGCCACGCCTGCTCATAAACAGAAGCAACGCCACACAGAACTTTAAATAAAGCACTGCATGACACTGGACTGCGCTCGTCACCCCGAGACATAAGGTGTTAAGTCTCATAATGCCCAGTAATTACACTGGCTTCAATGTCCTTCACACCGGAACACAACAGTGCTGACACACTTTTGCTTGGTGGCAGAAATAGACAAAGCGGTGGTACCAACCCAGCCGGTCTCTCGCAAACGAGGGACCTACCACCTTGTAAAAAGCGAAATTTTTGTTGGTTGGGTTTTCCGCTTTTATAGTGTTAATGGTCTCCGATGGTTTTATGCTCGTCATCAGCCTTAGGAAGTTGGATTCTGTGTTGTATGTTGTGTATACTTATGTACTACTCAATCGCTTTCGAATTTGTGTGGTCTCTGATCGGTTTTATAATCATCAGCCTTAGGAAGTTGGATTCTGTGTTGTATGTTGTGTATACTTATGTACTACTCAATCGCTTTCGAATTTGTGTGGTCTCTGATCGGTTTTATAATCATCAGCCTTAGGAAGTTGGGTTCTGTGTTGTATATTGTGTATACTTATGTACCACTCAATCGATTTTGAATTTGTGTGGTCTCTGATCGGTTTTATAATCATCAGCCTTAGGAAGTTGGATTCTGTGTTGTATGTTGTGTATACTTATGTACTACCCAATCGCTTTCGAATTTGTGTGGTCTCTGATCGGTTTTATAATCATCAGCCTTAGGAAGTTGGATTCTGTGTTGTATGTTGTGTATACTTATGTACTACCCAATCGCTTTCGAATTTGTGTGGTCTCTGATCGGTTTTATAATCATCAGCCTTAGGAAGTTGGATTCTGTGTTGTATATTGTGTATACTTATGTACTACCCAATCGCTTTCGAATTTGTGTGGTCTCTGATCGGTTTTATAATCATCAGCCTTAGGAAGTTGGATTCTGTGTTGTATATTGTGTATACTTATGTACTACTCAATCGCTTTCGAATTTGTGTGGTCTCTGATCGGTTTTATAATCATCAGCTTTAGGAAGTTGGATTCTGTGTTGTATATTGTGTATACTTATGTACCACTCAATCGATTTTGAATTTGTGTGGTCTCTGATCGGTTTTATAATCATCAGCCTTAGGAAGTTGGATTCTGTGTTGTATGTTGTGTATACTTATGTACTACCCAATCGCTTTCGAATTTGTGTGGTCTCTGATCGGCTTTATAATCATCAGCCTTAGGAAGTTGGATTCTGTGTTGTATATTGTGTATACTTATGTACTACCCAATCGCTTTTGAATTTGTGTGGTCTCTGATCGGTTTCATCATCATCAATCTTAGGAAGTTGGATCATCACCGTGTTCCTATGTCCCCCAGTCGGGGTAGAGGACACACACATCCATCCATCCATCGGGTTCTGTCGCTGGCTGCATGCTTTACTTCACTCCCGATGAGGCCAACTCCCTGCGCATCCGATACAACTGAACGTCACTAGGTTTTTTTCGGTCGTCTACGCTTACGCCTCCTTGTGGGTTCTAATTGTCTTTGAATATGGTCTCAGTGTCTGCGTAAGGTGTATCCGATCTAGTTCCACGCGCCGTATCTGTAGTTCTATAGGGACCTCTCGGCACAGTCTCCACAGTTCAACGTTTGTAATTGAGGAAGTTGACTACTGTGTAGTTTATTGTGTATACTTATGGACCACCCAATACGCTCATCAGTACCAATGCAATGATAACTGACAATACACTTATTATTGTAAAGTTATTTTTATTATTCCTTTCGTAGAATTTTATGGAAAGATTACCAGCAATTTTAAACAATTTAAGTCACGCACAAAACATAATCTAGATGAAAATAAATCACATAATATATGAAAATGCATCATCTGACTCAACAAGGCCTTGACGTGACCATTGCTATAATCCAATAGTAAACAATATTATTTAATATTGACAATATTACGGTGCATTACGCAAGTGATCTGATTGCTTTACGAGTTGCGTAAACATTGCACCTTAAGATTGATTGAGCTCGCGACGCGACACACTTGGCGAATCTAAATATAACTTACGATCATTAGATTAATAAAAAAGGACATTTTAACTATTTTTTTGTTTATTTTATTAACCTCTGTAAAAAATATCCTCGCAGGGGTAGGCAGCGATGTGTTACTAGTGCTGCATCCACCAATCGATCCAATTTTGGACACCTGTAAGATTTGACTTTCCAAAATCTCAACATGACGCTTGATCATAACGTAAAGATAAACTCTAGGCATATGATTATGAAGAAATTCCTCATTTTTTGAAATCGGTTGAAAATAAGAAGATACCGACCGCAGGACATAGACCTCACGTGGTGTACAGGTATACTCTCTGATAAAATATGATTGATAACATCATTATTTTATGTTGTAACGGATGTAAGCAGAGAACAATCCAGCCGTTGTGTGGATTGTTTGCCGTAAGTATTATGAAAGTTAACCCTTCCAGCTTCTTCTAACCCCCTTGATAACGGTTAAACAATCATTATCACTTTACTTTTTTTTATATTATAGGCATGCAAACGAGCAAATGGGTCACCTGATGGTAAGCGATCTCCACCGCCCATGTACGCCCACAATACGAAAGAATTATGGGCGCGTTGCCGACCTAAGGAAAGGGATAATAAGGGATTGGGAAGGGGAGGGAGATTTAGGCCTCCGAATATCTCACTCACCGTACGAAACGCAACAGCAAGCTGCTACTTTATGCCGGTTTTCTGTGAGACAGTGGTAACGACCCGGACGAGCCGGCCCATTCATGCTGTAGACAAAATTGTCTACAGCGTGGCTCTACCACTTGTAAATCACTTACCACTTTACTATCTTGTTTAAAGGAAACTAAATTACTAATAATTTATTAGTCGGCAGGTCCATCGCACACGACATACGTGAGCAAAGGGTTTCGTAGTAAAAAGTAACAAAAATAATATATGCGACGAATTGAGAACATATTAATATATTTCAAATTTCAATATCACGTTTATAAAATGCACTGCCTCGGTGGCGCAGTTGTAATGCGTACGCGTTACGACTGAGGCTGACGCTGAGTTTTTCTGAGGGTTCAATCCCCGGGTCGGGTAAAATAAAAGTGATATTGGGTTTTTCTATTACGAAATAATCAGTATCGGCCCGGAGTCTGGAATTTGTGCCCGGTATGGCGATAGGCGCGCCCCCTATCACATCATGGGACGGAGATACGCTCGGCGAAATGTGGGTGTACTGGTTACACCTCCGCCTACCCCTTCGGGGATTACAGGTGTGAGTGCGTATGTACGTTTATAAAGTATAGGATTTATACTTTAAACCATCAAGATACTGAATATATCTAGGAAACTGTATCAAGGCCATCGCCAAGCCTTGTTTTTTCTGTCTTAAAGCAAATTAGGAAGTGATTTGCATTTTTTATTGTGAATTGTTTAAAACTTTGTTTCGTATTTGCGAATAATGCGCTACATTGTGAGGAAAGCAAATTGGGTTTTATTTAGTATACAAACATTTAATGTACGTATTGATATGTGTGTATTTGTGCTAATGCCTTTTCCCCCCGGGGAAAATGCTACAACTACGGATTCCTTCTAACCTCGAAGCTGGTGGGATGGTTATGCCATACTCCCCAACCTTTTGTCTCTGTAGTCGGCTCATGACTGAGGATCGTGGTCATCATCGGATGGTCTGCATCTCGATCGGATGATATTTCTCCATCGGCTTCTTTCTCTTCCGCTACTTCACGTAGATTTTCTTAGAGATAGTGGTAACAAACCGGTCGAGCCGGCCCATTCATGCTGTAGACAGTTTTGTCTACAGCAGCAGAAAATCGACGTGTGAAAGAAAGTGTTGACGTGTTGAAGTGTGACTAAACCACTTAATTATACACATTTTCTAGGTACTTTAAAAAAAATAAAATTGGCGTATTGTTTCGCCGGTCTGTTATATTTTTGTTAACTGTCTGTATGTTGTATTGTCAATTTTTTATAAAAATCTTTTTTCTAGTTTTATTTAGAGGTATATTTTAAACTCGCATTATTTTAACAAAGTTCATACTTCTGTTATCAACAACAAAAAACTAAAATACTGGCAGCTGGCAATGTACTCTACAAGGAAAACGTAAAGTTCGTCAAATTTTACTGCAAGCTCGTACACAGCTTCGATTACGGGGCAGTCATGTTTACAATTAAATATAATTTTATAGTAAGCAGACTGCCCTGGTGGCGCAGTTGTAATGCGTACGCGATACGACTACTATGCTGAGGTCTCGGGTTCGATCGCCGGGTCGGCTAAAATGATACCATTTTTCTGTAGAACCCAGTACAATATAAAAACTACGTCAATATTCTGCGGATCCGCGGCTGAATTGTTAACCTGACCACTGACCAGTTATGTGTATGTAGTCCATATCAGCACCGACCCAACCGATACGGCGGGATCGTAAGTTTTTTAGCCTGTTGGCTTCTTTTACCTTTATATTAGGGCTGTCAAATCGAAATCCCCACTGATATTTTTTTTTATGCTGTTTGGCAAAGTGACTACGCTACACCTGATGGTAAGTGTAGCGCAATCCATGAATACTGTCGACCAACGATAGACACTGAATCTATCGCAAATCGGCATAATTATGCCGGCCTGCTTAATTGCTTGTTCACACTCCGTTTAAAGGATCCCATGTTATAGGAAGGAGGAAACACGTGCGCCGTCAAAAAAATTATTTGCAAAGCAAAGATATAGGTTTTAAATCTGCATTAGGACCAACCACTTTGAGAGTGGATTGCACCATTCGTCGGTTAATTTTAGAGTTATTGGAACAAGCATGGTTTATGTTATTTAAAGATTGTATCATTTGTTTTGAGTACTGTCACAATGCCAAAATCTATAAATTAAGTCAACTTACAAGTAATACTTGTTATGACTTTAACTAACGGATGTAGTAACTAAACTCTAGAGTTACTTTATGACTAGAAGACCAAGCTTCCTAAATAATCCTAAATATAGTACTGTGTGACTATGTTCATATTTCGAACACAATGTTTGTCAGGTTTATAGTTTATGCCCCAATTAATCTGTAAAGTGCCAGCCCTAACCAAGAGTTGCTTTTAACTTGATTGTTATCAAAAGCGGCCGTCGTTCTAGTTCAACGAACCTATTGCTTCGAAGCTTGAAACTTAAAAACTACATTATGACTTTACACGAATCATTTGGCAAGTTCGTTTATTAAAATGGTCTTGCAAGGATCAAGTGGTATTATATAATTCATTAAATTGTAATTGCACATTTGAAAATAGATCCATTTTATCAAATTATTATTATTATTATTATTATTAAATATCATTCTATAGTAGGTGTAAGGTAACTTAGAACTTGTGCAGAACTACATGTATGAAAAACGTTCGCCTAACAAACACGACCGTTTTAATCCATTGACCACAGACAATTACACCTCTATGAGTATGAAACCGGGCGATTAACCTTCGTTCAAGCCTTGATCTGTTATGATTATCGGGCCGTGTTACATTCCTATCTACGTTTTATTTGTTCACATTAACACAATAATGCTTTCACTTTCGTGGGGAAAACGTTTCCCGTGAAACGGAACGAGACACTATGGCAGCGGATTATTAGAACCATCATGGAGTTTTAGAGGGAATTCTGACAGTACGGTGTCTCTCTTATTTTAATTATTTCCTAAACTGGTTTAAAGTTGTGTTTGTTGTATAAAAGTGGTGTGGTTTTGTGCAATAATCATTAACGCTGATGAATAATGTATGGAAACATTGAAATAAGTGAATTTAGGTAATTTTTGACCAAGGGTATCGATCGACCATGTGCGTTCGATCCTCTTGAAGAAAGTCGTCTAAGAAACATCGAACTGAAAGGAATTAACACTAAAACTCCAGCAAGACCTTGAAATCGGTCACACCCCCGTTTCATCGTTCTTGGAATATAAGAAAAGATTAAAACTAATGACTTGGCAGTATGGTCTCTGATCTTAGCCGGTTCCTTAAGGAACAAAAAAACAAAAAAAAAAACAGAACCATCATATTATTTTCCCTCAAAATGATCACGTTTTTAAATTTAGTAAAATGAAATTACTCTTTGTATTAATTGTGTAAATAACAACCTAATCTGTATGTGGTAGCAATGGCGAAACTTGGTTTCCGTTGCGGGTTGTAGGGGTCAGACGGCAGGTCGCCCCATATAATACCAAATTCTGTAAAATTTATAGTACCAGAAGGCGGACCTTGGCATTAAGCTGTGATAGCGCCAGACAGAAAGAACATTACGTAAACACCGCAATCGTTATCATTATTACTTTTATACGCAAGATGTCCATTATTGGCTAAAGAGCGAAACGGTGCAATTAAAACTGCGCATTTTATTATAAACTTATTTTAATTATTATTGTAACATTGCAATACCCGTGTATTTGGAATAGTATAAGATTTATATAACATGTTATCAATTTGAATGCAGTTATATCATAGACAAAATATCTAGTGCATTTTAATTATGCTAGTTCTCTGAGATAACAACCTAAAATCGAACCATAAACAATTTTATAATCTACGTCTAAATAAGATTTTTTCATATAAAAATAATTTGACGTAATTTTTATGTAACATACAATTTTGTTGTTGTCTGTGTCCTCCGAGATTTTATGTAATTTGGAGATGTTTCCAAATACGTAATGCCACATTGTTGCATTGTGTTGTGCAGAAAGTGGAAATGTAATGTACATTAGTACTAATAAAACGTTACTTCGAATTTATATTGCCATATTTTTTAAGGCTCATTTGCCGTACAAGCAATAATTACTTTGATATATGTTCTCGTATTGCTTGTACAAAAAGTAACAATTTATAGTCAATGAAAACAAATACTTGCTTGTTAGATTTTTTATATCAATTAATAATGATCTTATTGTAGATTTTTATACAATGTACTTCTTGATTGTTACTTATTGCAACCATCTAATTAGATCTTTGTCTTGAGGCCAATTCTACTAATTTCAAATGTTCAAAATATAATTCCGATTTAGTCACAGTGTCAAGAAAGTTGCAAATGGTATTCTCTTAAACCAATAATCAACGTCAAATGTGACAATAGACATAACGAGATCGTAAGTAGAATAAAAGTTGACGGAAGCCAAAACGGTATTCTGCTAACATTTTTAAATGCCACATGTCCGTATATAAACGTCAAAATTGTGACTGAATTGAGATTGCAATGACATCGAACTGAGATTATATTGACACTGGGCTGAACTTAAAGAGGAGCAGAATACCATTTTTTAGTCAAGTTAAAATCTAATCTTGTTCGGTTAAAATACATTCGCAGTGTCAGTTAAATACGAGAATTGGCCTTCTTGTATGTGTTGATTGTGATGTGAGATTCTTTATGAAGAATTAATTATTTTGGGAGGTCTCCTTTTGTAGTTTGTGATCAATGTTTTTATTATAAGTCATATGTATTGAGAGTACATAAGATTTCCTACAATACGTAACGTTTAAGGTATATTAACTACCGACATTCTGATAACATGTCTTTATCTATGAAATTGCCGTTCTGTATGAAAAAAGTATATTTTTAATCTTATTTATTTCTATTAATCAAAGTAATCACCCATGCTATCGATACATCTTTGCCAGCGCAGTAGCAATATAACGATGCCCTTCTTAAGAAATCGGCTGGTCAGGAGGTAACACACTTTTTAAAGGCATTTTGTACTGCCCCTCGGGTATCGATTTTTTTCCGTCAAAAAGTTGAACGACAATTACATAGGTAAAGACCTTATTATTTGACTAACCAGCCACTAATTTCATAATTATATTTTGATGAGCGAACTATTGAAACTGCATGTTAAAATAACCTTTAACAAAACTTAGAAACCGACCTCAAAATAAAAACACTGAAAAGTCAAAAATAACAAATTCTAAAGGTCTCTTTTGACTCAGTGCAATTTTATTTAACCTGTAGCGACACAGGCACCGATTTCTAAGTTTTGTTAAACGTTATTTTATTTTTAAATTTTTAGTAGTAGTTACAATAATAGCATGTAAATTCCAATACAATAACACAATCGCGACGAGTGTACTGTTGGCCGTTGAGGAGTTTGATTTTTTTACTCCGGTCTCCGTCGTCAGATCTTAACCAAATTAAAATCCAATTACACGGGAAGCACCAGCTTTCAAATACAAAAAGAATCATCAAAATCGGTTGACCCAGTCGAAAGTTCTGAGGTAACAAACATAAAAAAATACAGTCGAATTGAGAACCTCGTCATTTTTTGAAGTTGGTTAAAAATAGAAAATCATTTACAGTTCGTAATGTAATAGCCATAATGGGTTCCATCAATATGTCCGCACTCCTCGCTCTACGTATCAAGGTGACGGGCGGGTACAAATTGTACCATTATTAATCGATCATACATTCCGCCTCTGATAATTTCACAATAATTTGATTGCTATTTATAATTTATTACACTTGCAACACCGGACCTTGAACCAAGACTTCATCATAAATAAATTATTATTGACGATTAGAGAATTGTATTTTATTCTAGACTTAAAAGTCTATCGCCATACCGGGCACAATTCCAAACTCCGAGCTGATACTAAGCATTTCGCGATAGAAAAATCCAATATCACTTTTACGCGACCTGAGGAAAAGTGAGACCTCAGCACAGCAGTCGTACCGAGTACGTATAACAACTGCACCACTGAGGCAGAATAATAATTGCAGTGCGTTTGCATTTATTGAGTAGTTTTCCATTTTTCTTTCATACTTACTATCAGATCTTTACCATAATATGGTAACACCCTCCTGATTAACCGTATGAAATACAAAAAGAATCTTTGAAATACTTAAAAACTAAAGTCGAATAATAATTGAGATTCTTCTTTTTTAAGTTTGTTTAACTTTAAAATCTGAGTTTAACCTACAAATGAGTATTTTTCTACATCAATAAAGCAATGCATGAATCTATATTATACTAGACTGCGTTCGTCACCCGGAGACATAAATTGTTAAGTCTCATAATGCCCAATACCTAAAGATAAAGATAAAGACAAAGACATGGCATACAAGGGGCCTACCACCTTTCTTTCTAGACCTTAAATCTTAAGCTGTTTGTTTAATGCGCTATTTTTCGGATAAAATATAAACGCTCATTGTGGAACAGGCCTTATATATAATAGTTATTAAGCACATTTAGTTTCAAACTAAACACCAAGCATTATCAAGTCACAGAGTCTTGTAAGGGTCTATAGCAATCGAGTTCGTTTCCCGGACCTTGAGAACTTAGTTACAAAATAATTATCAAATAGTCGCGGTGTTATTCATCTGCTGACTGCTCCATTTGCATACAATACAAGACCTGTCTTTGGTGTCGTAAGCCTCCGCAACCGTGAGCCGCTGCGTCGCGTCGCACCGGTGTCATGTCAGATAGTTGGCAAGTCCACAGCTTATCTCGGTAATTGACCAGCTCTTGAGGTTTCCGATGATTATCTTGTCGTTAAACTGTTTCATCAGTATATATGGTAAACATCTGATTTAATCAGTACAATTGCAGTCTTTTAGGTCAATTATTTATTGAAAGCACAGATTTATGTAATTTGACACTGAACCTGTCATTACATGAGTCGAATCGTTTTCAATAAGAAACTTTAATCAACATGAGCTGTGTGGTTTTTGTTGATCAATTCGATGTTCAGACGGTTGAAATCATATACGATTTAGCACTTGAACTAAATCGAGCCGTGCGATCCTGGCACCTGTTTTATTTATAAAAAAATCGGTTTTATTTTTATTAAAAATAATTTATTTTACAACTTTTAGTGGAAGTTGAACGATCTTTCGTACGCGATTTTTAGCGGCAGAAATTTTGTTCATTATAATAGGATCAACCTTAAGCTTTATCATACCAATTAGAAGAAAATTGATAAGAAAAAAGAGTCATGTAAATGGGATTACTCTGTGAAAAGATATCGGTGGTTACATATACATATAAAAAAGTCGCGTCTAATTCCGAACCCCTTCGTTTTTCGTAAATGTTCGCAGCAGGATTCATCGTCACAAATGTTTAATTTCCCCTATCGTCACACATTCTAAGTATTAAAGTTTAAGGAAACGCATCAGAGTGTGTTGGAAATAATTAAACGGATGCGTTTCCTGCAATACGCAGTGGCACCGCCTTCGTGGAAACCGTCATGAGTATGTATTTTACGTACAGCATCGTGAAGCAACGCGATACGGTTCATAATATGGTAGCTCAGTAATAGTACGGTGGATATGTCAATCAGTCTGATTTACCACACAGAGAGAATGTAGAGTGGTTAAATAACGGTGCAAAAATAATTCACTTTACTGTCTACAGAGATAGTTTTTTTATTAGCCTCAATGAGGAAACGAGCAGGTCGCTCGCCTAATGGCCACGATTGCCCATAAACAGAAGCAACACTACACAGAAACTTAAATAGTTCTTTACTCTGTATGGCGTTGGACTGTGCTCGTCACCGCGTGACATAATGCTCTTTAGTTTCAATGTCCTTCAAGTCGAAACACAACATTACTTACACACTGCTATATACCGGCAGAAATAGACAAAGCGGTGGTACCAACCTAGACAACCTCTTGCATATGAGGACCACCTACTTTAGTTAATGTGTTTCGTGAAGTATTTTTTTCTGCCTGATGTTATTCCTCCTTAGTGCCAGGGTACGCCTTCTTAGACGCTCCCATTTCACCCGATCTTTTATCATTTTTTTTATAGTATAGGCCGGCAAACGGGCAAGTGGGTCACCTGATGGTAAGTGAACTCCACCGCCCATGTACGCCCACAATACCAAAATAATTATGGGCTCGTTGCGACCTTAAAGGAAAGGGATAATTAAGGGATTGGGAAGAGGAGGGGGGGCCTTTGGATATATCACTCACCGTACGAAACGCAGCAGCAAGCTGCTACTTTACGGCGGTTTTCTGTGAGACAGTGGTATCGACCCGGACGAGCCGGCCCATTCATGCTATAAGTGTGTGTACAATCTTCCGTAGTGGGATCATTGGCTCTCATGTCTTCCCTTTAACGTGTGTGGGTCCCATAATAATGATAATGTCAGCCCTGTATTAAAAACTATTCCAATGCTAGGCCTTCTCTATTAATGAGAGGGGTTATGCTTTAGTCCACTACGTTATCCTAATGCGGGTTGATAGATTTCACATACCATCTATAATTCGCTTTTCTCTTGTAATAACTTTAAATATTTTTTTGTTTAGTTTTTATATGACTTGTTAATGTTGCATATATTGTACCACGATTCTCTCTGGTCTGTAGACTGTCTCTGTACTGTAGACAGGCAAGAAAAACAAATTATAGAATCGTATCGTTTTTTTTTCTTTCTTTATCTAAAGGACAAGACACACAAAGATTGCCCATTCACAGAAGCGAAATTTTGAGTTACGAAGTGGCATGAAGCTGCACTGCATTAGTCCCTAAGACATATGTATTGTCCATAAATTTTACTGGCTTCCATATCTTTCAACCGGGAACAAAGCAGTGTGTTAGCACTGCTATGTTCTGAAGAAATAAATGGACTTTCGCATACGAGAGACCTACCACCTACTAAAATGTTATTTTCCTGTATTTCTATAGGTTAGTGACTGCCTCGGTGGCGCAGTTGTAATGCGTACGCGTTACGATTGAGGTCAACGCTGAGGTCTCGGGTTCGATCCCCGGGTCGGGTAATGTGGTTGGGTTTTTCTATTACGAAATGCTAAGTATCAGCCCGGAGCCTGGAATTTGTGGCCGGTATGGCGATAGGCTCGCCCCCTATCACATAAGGGACGGAAATACGTTCGGCGAAATGTGGGTGTACTGGTTACACCTCTGCCTACCCCTTCGGGGATTACAGGAGTGAGAGCGTATGTATGTATGTTCTATAGGTTAAGAAATATTTATATCATTTTGTAACAACAAAGGTAGGGTTCAAATAATTATAATAATTTGAATATACAATATTCCGTGTGTGAGTAAACATTGTATTAACAAATAAGTCACGTCGGCCGTTTGTATTGTCCGACATTTTTTATTCCACACAGGAGGGGAAATTCGTTTTGATGTAAATAATAAAAGGGCTTTATATTATCTACTACACGTCTTATTGTAACCTTATGAATAAACCATTACTTCATAATTAATTATATTATTGTAAATTCAAAGGATTGTCTACAGAATGAATTTTTCATTTGTGGTGTGTTTATGTTATTTATCAAATAGTAAATCGGTGAGACCGTTTCGAATTCAAGGATACATTCACAAATATTTTAAGCCTTTTTGAAGTGGGAAGTCCGGCGCCGGTCTTTTCGAATTATGGTATCTGGCTCGTCTCACTTAAGCAGTGATGGCTCAGCGGGGAGTGGTATGGACTGTCGAGACGAAAGTCGCAGGTTCGAAACCAGCCCCAACTGCATACACCTCTGACTTTTCTAAGTTATGTGTGTATTAATTGTTAATTATCACTTGCTTTAACGGCGAAGGAAACATCGTGAGGAAACCTACATACTTGAGAAGTTCTTCATAAGAATTTCGAAGGTATGTGAAGTCTGCCAACCCGCATTAGACCAGCGTGGTGGACTAAGGCCTAATCTCTCTCATTCAGTAGAGGAGGCCCGTGCCCAGCAGTGGGACGTATATAATACAGGGCTAGTATTATTATTATTATTTATCTGGCTTAGTTTTATGCTTGCGGTCAATATTCATCATCATTATCCTATTCGTTTTCGGCAACGGCAACAGCTTCAGCTTTGTTGTTAATGGCGTTCATAGGGTCGTATGTCAACAAGTTAGGAAACACCATTTTAAATCTTCATCGAATAATTATAAGATTCATCCTGAAGCGTACGTATGCCACTACAGGGCTAAACCGCGTAGAAAGTCTCTACCTTTTCTGGAATAAGGATGATCACATATTTATCAGCATTATACACACACCAACAGTCGTCGCACGCGCTGTTTTCTAGATGTGTTTCTATTAAATATTATGCATGCTTCGCATATCGGACACGCCGTGTATCTGTAAAATAAGGCCTGTAGCAAATACAGTAACATTGTAGATATCAGATGAGTTTTAAACTATAAAGTGGTGGATTTATTGATAATATCTGCTTGCTGTAGCATTTTGTACGGTTAGTAAGATTTCCGGAGTGTAAGTAGGCCACCAACATCTTAGGCTCAAAGCCAACCTGACCTGCAAGTGGTACACTCTGCTGATTAACGGACAAGGCAATGGCGAAACTTGGTCCCCGTTGCGGGTTGTGACCCATGATACACCTAGTATTGTGGGTGCCATTGTGGGTGCCACTGTGGATATCACTTACTATCCAGTGACGCACTCGCTCGTTTGGCGTCCTCTACATTAAAAAATATACAACATAGTATCATAGACTAGTTTGAACCAGGTGTCGTGACCGAGTGCGGTGTGCGGACACGCGAAACGTTGAGAGAAAGTACGCGCGGGTGCAGGTGAGAGATCCGATGCTGTAATGATGATGGGTTTGTCTACATCTGCCGAAGCGCAGCTGTTTAGAGTTATTCTGAACCAGAAAGATAATCAATTGAAATATTTTAACTGGCTTCAAAAATTGAATGAGGTTCTCAATTCGAGTTATGTATGTAATATGACATCTTCGCCGAATAAGAATTTTGATCATTCTTTTCTTTTTGTAGTAGCTAGGGTTTATCTCTAGTGTTGTCCTATGAATACAAATACACACACTCTCATACACATAGACCGACGACGGGGTAAAATTTATAATACCATCCTAAAATTTGACGCTAAGTTTAATCACTCGTTTATTACGATCTATAAGAGATGCACTATAAATTAAGTAAAGTCCGTGAGCGAAAATGATGGAGTAAGACAAAAGCACAGCTGTTTATTGTTTTTTTTTTATAGTATAGGTCGGCAAACGAGCAAGTCTGTCACCTGATGGTAAGTGATCTCCACCGCCCATGTACGCCCACAATACTAAAATAATCATGGGCGCGTTGCCGACCTTAAAGGAAAGGGATAAGTTAGGGATTGGGAAGGGGAGGTGAATTTGGGCCTCCGGATATCTCACTCACCGTACGAAACGCAGCAGCAAGCTGCTAATTTACGCAGGTTTTCTGTGAGACAGTGATAACGACCTGGACGAGCCGGCCCATTCATGCTGTAGATAGAACTGTCTACAGCGTGGCTCTACCACTCAAAAATCTATGTATGCATGTATGTATGTAATGTGTAGTGTTGTCCAAAATTGCAAATGGTGAAATACACTATACGTTGCTTAAATTTTACCATACCTTTCTGTAACACGTTGTATATATTAAAGGATGTTTGAAAAGTTCTTGATCGCTCAAATACACCCGTGAATATTCGATTAAATAATTTGCATTGGTCAAAACGGGTTAGGAGATTCAAATTCTTGGGAAAATATTATTTCAACCTCATTACAGAGGAATTTATCATGGGTGAGATTGATTTTGTGCGGACATAATGGCACAAGGCGTGACTAGTCGCGAGCGTCATTCGAATTGCCGGCAATTTTCGAGCAAATTGTGTTCGTATCTCATACTTTATAATTGAGTTTATGTAATATCGTTCCGTAAAAGGCTTGTTCAGTTTTGATGCTCTAAAGATATACATTGAGACAGGAGACTATGATGCGTGCTACAAATCAGGCGACAGTGGTACGCCCACATTATTTTTCATTTTTTATAATTGCCTACCACCCGATGGTAAGTGGTTACCGCCGCCCATGGACTTCAGCAATGCCAGAGCACAGCCAAGCCGCTGGCTACCGTTGTAGGCAAACTCTTTTTAAGCACTCGCTTAAAGAAGGACAGGTCATAATGCTCGGGAAATACCGATGCAGGGAGTTCATTCCAGAGCTTGCATGTGTGATATAAACGCTGGTAACGTACTGTGCTTGACGGGATTGTTTCCAGGTAATATGGATGAACTCTACTCTAACTGTGTCGCGCGTCGCTGACTCTTGTCTCGGTCGCACACCTTAATGTTTATGATTAAACGATAGTCAATATGAAAGTGACCGCTATGTGCTATTAGGGTTTTCATATCTAGTATACTGAATAATGGAATAGAATAGTATTGTTGAATATTGCCAATGATTCACTGTGCGGAAACTGCAGCCAGCAGCAAATGTAACTTGTGCATTCACGCCTTTATTGTATATCTTCACGGGGATGTTCATAAACGTCGTATTACATGGTCGTGCTATTTTAAGTAACTTCTGAATACAGTCTGCTCAGTGCTATATATAAGACGCAACTATATACTCGTAGACTGCTTTAATTAAATTTATAAGCAGAGTTTCCAGATTGGTATAATAGCGAAACAACTTGGCAAACATACTTAGCACGTTAGACACGTAAATATCCTTACGTTTTCAGTTCTTATTTAAAATAACTTATGTGTCGTTTAAGCATTGTCTTGAAAACCACTGTAATAGATTTGAGTTTTTTTTTGGATAATATCTATCCAAAAGTAGGAAAAGATAAATATTATAAATAAATTATATATACTTCAACAGTATATCGGTCGCAAATTCCTCTGCCAGATCGTACTAGGGGTACGATCTCATGGACGACACAAAAAGCGTCTTGATACATAAGCCTCCTAATAAACATGGGTGCTAATAAACAGCCTCCGTGGCCCAGCGGGTGAGTAGCCGGTTGCGAAGCGTGAGGCCGTGGGTTCGATTCCCGCACCGAGACAAATGTTTGTCTTATTCACAAATATTTGTCTTGGGTCTGGGTGTTGTGGGACCGCAAGTCCCTCGTAGTTCGTGATACCCACGATACAGGTTAACCTAGTGTGGGGTCAGGACTATGTGTGTGACTGTTGGGTGTATATTTATTTATTTATTGTATATTTATTTATTTATTAATGGTCTCATTACGGAGGATATTTTAGACCGCGCGAATTGGAATCGCCTAAGTAGGTATAACGCCACCAAAGATAGCAGAAGGTAATGAAATGACATTTTTGTACATTATAGTTTGGCACATTTTAGGAATACTAGTTAAAGCAAACCAATAAGGATTTAACTAATTCAAATTGAATGTGATAACCTTGTACGATATTCTGTGCCTTGCGAATTTAAATTGAATGCAATTGGCACAATTATATTGCAGTTAGACTTGATACCAGGATAGATAAGATGCAATAGATTGGTGCCTTTAAAGTTATATTAATAGAGAACATGGAAGGTGAGTGACCGTGCGGGCACGGGCAAAAACATAATGCCGATTTGAAACGACATGCGCGAGCAGACATTTTGGTGTAGATAATGTGCTGAAATATGTAACTTGTAACAAGACTTGAGTGTAAATATAGCAACATGAATTATATTGCAAAACGAAGATATTTTTTAATAGCTAACGAGCAAATACGTCACCTAATGGTAAGAGATCTCTACCGTCTAGGTTCGCCCACAATACCAAAAGAATTATGGGCGCGCTGCCTTGGATTTGGGCCTCCGGAAATCTCACTAACCAAACAAAACAGCAGCAAGCTGCTACTTTGCCTTGGTTTTATATGAGACAGTGGTATCGACCACGTCGAGTTTGCCCATTCACTCTGTAGACATAATTGTCTACAACATGGATCAACCACTCAGTTTTTTAAAAATTCTGTCCTTGTGTTTTTTTTATTAGTTTAATTCTTTGTTAAATTGCTATTTTTAACAAAGGTGTATCATGTTGTGCACTTGTTCGTGTATTATAATACGTGTGAATAACTTGAAATTCATTACTACACTCGCCGTCTACTCTTCCTGCCACCCTTTAAGCTCTATTTAGATATAGAGAGTTTAACGTACGACCGAGACAAGAATTTAACAGCAAACTGTAATTCACGAAGCCGCGTCATGCAATTTGAATACAGGAAACTCATGACACAGCGTCGCTAATGACAATTTTCTGTTATATTCTCGCCTGTGTTGTACGAGAAAATCTATGCAACTAATTGGGGCTTTTTACGTTAAGTTATTTATAATTATTGACATACTATGACTATTAATGTCATTTTTACAGTACTCTTTACTATATTTAAGGTTTTTTACATTTCTAAATATTAATTTACTTAAAAAAAACATTTCAAAATATAAAAAGTATCACCCTCCAATGGCGAGGCCCAAGCCACCGGCGGTTAGGGCCCTAGTGTGAGGCACCTCCTCACAATGCGTGCCGTGTCCAATAATACAGCCTTCTGCAACTGACTTTTGACCCAACTACCAATTAGAGCCTCTGAAGATGTTGGTGGAGACTCTTCGGTATCGACCCGTGGACGGAAACGACTACCGGGACAATGATTGTCGAGTCAACATCCCACATGTTAGTAACCTCGTATGCCAGATCTAGATATTTGGACTTAATGTCATTATTATTAATGAATGATTATGCATAAATATAAAATTTCTTATGTATATAAAAACAGATTGGTCCTTAATGGATAATTCCTAATATTTTTCATCAGATAGTAACCAATCTGTTACAAATTATTCGAGTTTCGCCTGGATTTATTTTATTTTAAAGTTCGTAAATATTAATAGACTTTGAAATTTCAATTCAAATAAATCACAACACCGCCACGTTCATGTAATCCAGGACCTTGAAAACTGGCATGCACAAGCCACAATGAACGATGAGTTAAGAGCAATTTATGATTGGTTCTACACAGTACATGTGGCATCAAATGTGGTCGCTATTGTTTCAATGTCAACAAAAGGTTAATGACTCAGAACGAGGTACGAACAGCCGCTCCCTGCCATCGTATATTCGGGGACTGATTTAATAGTAATTATTATAGAATTCAGGAATCGTTGAACTTGTATAACAATTTTTTTTAGTGTGTGGTAAATGAGAAAAAATTACCCTATTTTTTAGTTTTTGATCCAAATCAAGTGCATGATTACGAATCAAATATAAAAAATACTATCAAGTATAATAATAATATTTTGATTTCAAGTTTTCAATGCTGTGTCCTTGAGTTCTTCATAGCGATTACACGTTTAACTTTCAAAAATTGCATTTTAGCGTGTTCATATTGTAATAAAATCGATTACGAAATACTCCGAAATATTGGTAGAAAGTCTTTGAGAGTGTATTTTAATTCTTAATTCGACGCTTATATATATATTTTTTGTATGTGTAATCACGCATAACTCCGCCGAATTTTAAGTGATTTAGACGATTCTTTTTTCATTTGAAAGAGTGTAGCTCAAAGTTGATCTCACTTTAATTTCAAGAAGTAATTCCACCCAGAAGGAGTGAAATCGGGGATGATAGATTAAATTTTTGACATTTATGCACCGATTATGATAATTCTTATACTAAAAAAAGTAAAATTCAACACTTTTTAACCGGGTCAAAAGTAAATAAAATGTTTAAAATAAAAATTAACAATTTTCAGTCGGTGCTTATACTACCTTTCTACCATTACATTGCAATATCACCGACTCAAAATTGTTAATTGTTATTTTAAAATTTTTAGTTTCTTTTTGTCAAAAATTAATTTAAAGGAACTTGCCAATTATTTAAAGCTTCGGAGCGTGCAAAGGTGAAGATTTGAAATGTAAATGCACACAATATTAATATCTTTAGTATTATTGTTTATACATTTTCACATAAATATGTTAATAATACTGTTTATAATCACAATTTTGATAGAATTTCGACTTAAATAAATGAATGACGCCATTTAAACCTTTTATTTTAGTGTCAAGGTTTGGTATTAAATTGCCGCTAACAGCATGGTAATTAAAAAAAAATGTAAAAGAAACTAAAGTTATGCATTTTAAAACTAATAGAAAATAGATGCATCCAAGAAATTGATGCGTTTAAATTAATGATTGAATCAAAAAAAGGACACACAAAAATGTGTTTGAGATTTTATATTTGCTGAATGCATTTGATAATATTTTCGGGTTAGAACTGTGTACCATACAGCGCTAGAGTCGTCCCCAATCACAAAATGGGATGAAAATACTGATTCGAAATGTGTAGTAGAAGTTCTTCTACCTACCTCTTTGCGATAGATATAAATTATTGTATTCATGGATTGCGCTATACTTACCATTAGGTGTAGCGTAGTCACTTTGCCGAGCCAGGATAAAAAAAAATAATGGTAGAGCTACTCTGTAGACAGTTTTCTTGTAGGTGGTAAAGCCGTGCCGTAGACAGCTTTGTCTTCAGAATGAACCGGCTCCATCGGGGTGGTGTTACTGTCTTACAGAAGACCGACATGAAGAGATACGATTCATACGATCAGTGAGATTTCCAGAAGCCCAATAACCCTATCTGATTGGGATCCAGGACTTTAAGGGTCAGCAACTCCCCCATAGGACTTATGGTGTTCAACTGGTTGTTTACCGGATATCAAATAAAAACAAATAAAATACAGGCGTGACGGTATGTTTAATGAATCACAACAAAAAAAGACTTAATTGATTTACCTCTCCTCAGAAGTGACATAAAAACACAGAGTATTATTTACTATATCACTAATTCACATAAGACAAGCCTAATAGGCACGGTGCTCATTGTAGAACTTCTATACTTTCTAAAGAATCTGGCGGAATCTGCGGATGCCTGCAGCCTGGCAGACGACCGAGGCGTGCCCAACAGTATGACTAACTCTAATGCGTGATACCGTTATAGGCGCGTGCGCACCACTACGATGAGTTATCGAATAGTTACAATGAGTTTTACGGTTTAGAATGTTTTAAAATGGTTTTTAACCGACTTTAAAAAGGAGGTTATCTATTCGTCGGTACATATGTTTTATGTATGACTCCGAAAAATTCAATCGATTTGGATGATTTGTTTCTTTGTTTGAAAGAGTGTTTTACGTGGTAGTCCCATATACAAAGTAAAATTAGGAAACTCTTCAACGGAAAACAACAAACGCACCACGATTATGGTTTTGAAGTCAGTTATTGAAATTTTTATCTCGTATTAGTGTCATAAGTAATGTCAAAACTTAATCGAGAGATATGTAGAAAAAATATTCGGATACTCTACGAGTTTAACAAATTTATTTACAAATATACCAAGTCAACTGTCAATAAGTATGAATTCAGCGTTTCTGTCGGGTTATTGACTCTCTTTTCTTCCATCTGCCTTGCACTCACCCGCAACATGCTTTTTTACACATTTTTTAACACATGTTACAGAAATATTTGGCTTGTAGTTTTTACGACCGGCCGCCTGCCTGACGTCAACCCCTCTGGGGTTTCTAACGGGTTATTGACTATCTTTAAAAAAAAAAGTAAACTTAAGCACTCGAAAACTTTAGGCTACATACTGTGCATAATGACTTACGTAAAATGTCAAAACAGAAAGTGCACGCGATCGCTCTTTCATTGCTATGTGCGTTGTATGCGTAATCGTTTACGCTAATAGTTTGCATTACAAGGAAATATCACGTATTGTTTTAGTTTTATCATTACTTTTGAGTAACAACAGTCAAATACCTAACGTTATGGATAATTCAAGTCATTTGTGCGCGGTGCTACGTTTACATGATATGTTTGTATACCTAGACACAATAATTGTGTCAATAGGTATATAAGCATGACGATTGACGTGCTGACGCCTGCACGGAATTTTTGGCGGGAACTCTGACAGTGCTGTTGATCTCTTATTTTACTTATTTCCTAAATAACATTAAAGTTGTGTTTATTGTATAAATGTGTGGATTTGTTCAATAAATATTGACGGTTATGAATAGTGTAAGGAAACATTGAAATAAGTGAATGTAGGTGATTTTTGACCAGGTTTATTGAGAAGGATTTTGAATTTTGAAGGTGAATTTGGAGAAAATCGACTGTGAAGCGTCGTACTGGAAGCAATTGACACCAAAACTCTAACAAGACTTATGACAATACTTGAATATATATTGTATACTTGTCATTGGCTATATGTATGGAAATGCGAAGCTATAATTAAACAAAAAAACAAAGAAGACTGCCACACGATCAAAACCACATATTATTTATTATAAGACCATACACACACACAGAAAAACATATTTAAGCCGCCTGTATTTTGGTATAAGAACTACAGACCCATCGTTTGTTAGTTCAGTAAGTGGGCCACCAACATCATAGGCCCAAAGCCAATCTACACGTTGTACACTGCTGATTAACGGACAAGGCAATGGCAAAACTTGATTCTCGTTGCGGATTGTGGGAGTCAGATATAATATCGCCCCATATAATACCAAATACCGTCAAATCTATGGTACGAGAGAGCGGACCCTGGTATTGGGCCAGAATGGCACCAGGCAGAAAGAAATGTAATGGTAGTAGTGTAAGACTAACTATTTAAACAGGAATCTATATTTGTCTATACATGCTTTCTGTTGCGTTTATTTCAGTTTCGTAATGGAACTATAAGAGTTAAGAACGCTTTGCTGACTATAGTAAGAAAATCTATAGAACAAATAGTAGGGGTGGATGTTTTATAGTAAACATATTCAATAGTACATATTCATAAATAGCTTCTGTTTGTAATTTTGTACCCTTGTAATCGCGTTTGTTTACAAATGTATTTGTGTTTCTTTTGTTCTTTTTATCGAGTTGGATTTAATGTAAATACCCATATATTTTACTTTTAGGTGAACACTCTAAATGAATAAATAAGATGTATTTTTAGTCAAGAAAAATAAGATTTTAGGAGTTTTTTGTTATACACATGGTGAAACCGTCATAATGCCTCGTTCAGGCGAATCACGTTCCGAGATCAGCCAGAGTATAACCAGTAACTTCAGGCCGGCATAATTTTTCCAATCATCGAGGGATGCTTTATATGGAGATATGTGAGCTAATTCTCATTATAAAGGATGCCCAAGATTGGGCGAGTGGGGGCGTCTAAGAAGGAAGGCGGATCCTAGATAAGCCGGGATAACGCTAGACAGAAAGGCAGAACATAGTTTTAATTATAATTTTCACAACGATTTCAAAGAACTCTACGCAATATTATCGAAAAGAACAAATGACATCCTAGTTTCTTGATACATGATAACGCGCCACACGCCACTTATTTCCTAGAAAGTAGTTCCCAAACATAATACAGTTAAAATAGTGCTACTCTTAAAAACCGTTACCTATCGTCATTTGAAAATTTTCCGCGGATTCTTTTGTAAAAAATAAACCTCATATTCTACATCTAGTTCTCGTAGCTAGCGGTGTGTCTATTATGGGTATCATTGGGTAAATAGAGCAAATAAAACAATGAACAGAGTGCCGCATACACGATTTTTCACACCCTACCGACATAAATTACAGTTAATCTGGCAACACTGATGGGAAATAAAAAATTGTGTTACTCTTTTGATTTGTCTGTGTCTGTTATGCGAATCGAAACTCGGTGAAGATTGAAGGCTATCAATTACTGACTTGCTATTCGAATTTTTTATATTTATTTTTTTGGGTATTGTTTTAATAGAATATTAATTGTTTAATCTCTACTGCAATAATTAATTTGTATTTTTTTTTGGTTAAAGGTAAGTCTACATATTCTGTCAAATTACAAAAACCCCGAAATGTCATTTGGTGAGTAAAACATTAGTGTTACACTGGGTTAGTTGTTTTTAATATTAAACGTGTTTGTTATGTTCCTAACACGCTGCGCCTACTTTTAACCGGCTCTTGAACCAGTATGCTAGTCGGCCAGTTACTGTTTACTTGGTCGACTGGTGGGCGTTACCAAATTATGATGCTTCGTATTCGGACAAAGTTGTGAGTGTTTTGGCATTGATAGTTTATTTAACATGTAGTATTATCATTTATTATTAGTAGTAGTAGTATCATTTATAATACTATTTGTGTGGTTAACCTATAATAAAAATAAGTATGTACCTAACTTTAAAACCGATTTCAAAAATTAACGATTTATTATACCAATAACCAGAGCCGTCTTAGCGCATGTCTCCTGGCTTTAGGGCATTTTTGGAAAGTAAAACATTATTACGTTCTTATTTAATATTATGTCATCACTGAATATCAAGTAGTACAAAGCGAATTGATTTTCTGATATGAATTTAGAAAATATATTATATTTACAGGTATACCTACTGGATTTTGGCATTTGGGGATCCCCATCAGGCCAAAAATTTATTGTATACTTACTGCACTAGACTAGTTTTTTTTGCTCGAATTACCTGCCAAATAAGTTTCAAGATCTATTTGTCTGTTTGCCATTGATGTAAAACTAAAATGATGTGCATGGCTTCTTCGCATAAAATATTAGGTATTTAATTTTAGGTTATAATAGATGTCTATCCATTCAGCAGATGTCCGTCAAGCTTCTACATGGCTCATCTTACATTCACTTGTTTCATTACGTGTAGTTGCTATAAAATTACTACTATGATTCACACAAATAACTTGCCCTAATTTAATTCGCGGTTCCTTAATTTCAAACGATTTAACGGTCAAAAATGACGGTTGTACGAATAGCGTCAGTGGCAAAAATATTGCGTAACTCATTGTAAACAAACGAAGCACTTTTTTTATATTCCTGACCTGTGCTCTGCTGTGGAACATAACCGGCTCATAAAAATGTCTTTGTTGGTTTTTCTTATTCCGGCGTGGCAAAATGACTGACTGCACTGTACCTAAATTGTAAATGCAGTATTAGCAAAATATTGGTCGTCATAAGAGACGTTGCTTCTCTGACAGTCTCAAGAATTAGGCTTGAATTGATTGAATATACACCGGTTACCCCCAAAACATGACTCGTAAGAACAACCACTAACCATTAGTACGGTGGCAAGACAATATTCGTTCTTCAGTCGGGTAAAAATATGTATCAGGAATCCTCATACTACCAGACATATTCCTTATGTCCAAATGCTTCTCCATTTGTGACATTTCACCGCACCGAGACGCATGACAAACTCTCAAGTGTGGACGTCCAATGTTAATATTTAATGTCCCGGATCCGCTCTGCCCGTAACATTTCACTGTGACGTATCATTTAAGGTTTTGTCAATTTTGTTTTAAGTCACGGAAAATGACAGTGCATGTTACGGCATCTGTCCACATTAGCGTAACAAGTACGTGTGACAGTCAGGCTTTCATGCGGCGAAATGTCATGGAAGTGTGGACGAACCTTTCGATCATTGATTTTGTTTTATAATCCTTGTCTTTAGCATCATTGATGAGGAGACTATTTTATTCTCAAATTTCATAAACAATTTACAACTACTAATACACGTATTAATCGTTCAAAAATGCGTTTTCGTCCTTTCTATTATCATTACGGTCAGCAACGATCCCAGATATCAATAAATGTACCAATAACGCTCTACAAATGCTACATAACTTCACGGTCTACTTATATTGATAAGAAATCGAAAATAACCGGTCGTTATAACGTTTTAACATTTTAATAACGGTTAGCGTGACATCCAGTTATTCGTGCGTTCATGTTATTTAACGTGTTACAATGTTACTATAGTTATACCGGCGATGGAGGGACAGGTTTTATCTGCATATAGTTATGAAAAAAGAAGCTGTTCTATTGCGAAGGTCCTTAATCCAAAATAAAGTCCATAATGTTCGTTGTTCTAATCAACTAATCCTTTATTCTCAATAAATCTTTATTTTCAAAAGATTTCCTTTTTTCGTGCATTATTATCTGCTTTTTGTGAATAGCTTTAGTATCAGCCAGTCAGTTAGATTATTATTATTTATTTATATATTGGCTTACCAACTAAATACATACACAAACATTATACAACAATCACTAATACAGTTTTAAATCTCGCATGCATCTAAATTAAAGGAAAGCACGACCGTATTATTAAGAGTACGATTTTACATAATTAGAAGATTACCAATGTAAAAGAAAGAAAAACAATAATAAAAAGAAAAAAACAGTTGACATAATATATATATATATATATATATATATATACACACACCTTAAACACTATTCATTTACGTATGTTATGCTGTAACATTTTATTTGATATATTCCTCTTAAATAAGTCCAATTTACCCCCGAAAACATCCAATTCGCAATTTTGAAATAATTCATTGCATCTTCTGAGGATATAGGAAAGAGGTGCATTGTACCCGTAATTGTTTCGACTGAATTTGATAAAAAAGGGTTTATAGTGATGAGGTCTAGCAGACGGTCTAGGCACATTAGACGCATTAGCTGAATATCATTCAGGCTGCTTGTTGAACATAAAGTTCTCTTAAAAAAAGGTCTTACGGAATCAATATTATACTGTCTTTAAAAAAGAAAGATCTACTAGTCAAACATAAAGTTTCCTTTAGGCCGGGTTACCCATGGCCATGAAGTCTTAAATCTCAGAATATACTCTTTGTGTTTGTTCATCCAGGATATATTATTCCAAACCTATGGTATCCAGTACGATATCTACGACAGTTTCCCCATATCTAGTAATATCTACTGTATCCAGTATACTGTCCACGATATCCTAACAGGTTTTTACTGTATCCAATGCACCATCCACGATATCCTTATCTTTATCTAATGTATCCAGCGCATCATTTACGATGTCCTTACCGGTATTTACAGTATCCAATGCACCATTCACAATATCTTAATCTTTAATGTATCCGGCGTTTCATCCACGATAACCTAGCCTGTATTTACTACATCCAGTGCACCATCCATGATATCCTAGCCTGTATTTACTAAATCCAGTGCACCATACACGATATCCTAGCCTGTATTTACTACATCCAGTGTACCATCCACGATATCTTAATCTTTATCGAATGAATCCAGCACATCATCCACGATATTTTAACTTATATTTACAGTGTCCAATGCCCATCCACAATATCCTAATCTTTATCTAATGTATCCAGCGTATCACCACTATATCTCATCCTATATCTATTACAATTTCCTTTTAAACATTATATTATGCTACAATTTTATATTTGACTTCATTGCATAGTAATTTATGTACGACAATTAAAATCTACCAGCGCGGCGTAGAGGCGGTCGCGGCATCCGACAGGAAGCTGCGCCTGGTATTGTTCAGCCCACATCTCGTCAGCCACCGATGGTTTATGTCGGCGCCGTCTTCTGTATAATCGCTTGGTAAATCGTTGGTTGGATGAATGGTGCTCTGTTATGAGTGAAGATTTTTAAATTATGAAAATAGACTAAGTTCGATACTTGATTATCTAAAGACGTGTTGACTGCGGCAATAATCTAAAAGTAGATGTTTAGCAAATCGCGACAAAATAACCAATTGTAGTGAGTGAAGTGACCAATCATTTAGGTCAAGGTCCTTTTTCAACCGACTCTAAAAAGGAGGAGGTTCGCAAATCGTCTATATTTTTTACGTATGTTACGCGAATAAATATGTTAGGGAGAAAAATATGATCGCAGGAGACCAAACATAATAAATAAATAATAATAAACACACGCAACACATAGTCTTGACCCCACAGGTTAACCTGTATCGTGGGTATCGGGAACTACGAGGGACTTGCGGTCCCACAACACCCAGACCCGAAACAAATATTTGTGGATCACACAAACATTTGTCTCGGTGTGGGAATCAAACCCACGGCCTCTCGCTTCACAGCCGGCTACTCACCTACTGCGCCATATTGAGATTATAGCTAATACTTTTTCTGTTGACGTCTAACATTAGGCAAGATGAATGTGTTTAGGCCAGCGTGGCGCCTCACTCGATGCCATTTCGTGCGGGATAACTTTGAACTTCACGCCCAGTCATGCGTTGAACACAAATCAGATTTAGTCATGTGGGTATTCCCTTATTGTTTTCATGGTTTTGAACTGCGTAGGATCGTAATGTTAGATGAGCGTAATAAATCTAGTATAGATAGTTGTATATTTTGTTCAGTGTGCGTGATGATAGACTACCATTGCTATCATACGAATATAAGGAGGCCAATTCTCGTAATTTTAAATGTTCAAAATATCATTCCGATCTAGTCTCAGCGTCAAGAAAGTTGCAAATGGCATTCTCTTAAACCAATAATCAACGTCAAATGTACCTAGCATTAGCAGTAGAATTATTATACCGTTTTGGCTTCAGTCAACTTTTATTCTACATTAAATCTCATTACGATCTATGTTCACATTTGATGTTGATTATTGGTTTAAGAGAATGCCATTTGCAAATTTCTTGACGCTGAGACTAGATCGGAATAATATTTTGAACATTTAAAATTACGAGAATTGGCCTCAAGTATTGTGACAGTATGAATATTTATGAATTTTCACTAGGCGGTAGGTTCCTCGTCCCGCCTCGGTAGGTCCTACCATTTTATCTATTTCTGCCGCCAAGCAAAAGTGTGTAAGCACTGTTGTGTTTTGATTTGAAGGACTTTGAAGCCAGTGAAATTATTAGGCATTATAAGACTTAACATCCTATGTTTCAGGGTGTCGAGCGCAGTTCATTCCATGCAGGACTTCATAATTCAAAGTTCTGATTGGCATTGCTTCTGTTTATGGGTAGGCGTGAAGATAACCATCAGGCGAGCGACCTGCTTTTCTCGTCATAAACAGTATAAAAAAAATGGTGTTTGAGGCGACCGCTCGTAATAACTACAAGCCAAATCTTCTTTGCTACACTTTTGCCTACATAAATATTTGATGCAGAAATAACAGAATAATAATACTCGAAATGCTTGATTTAATTCTTTATACTACTTATTTTAGTATCGAAAAGAACGTATTAGAAATATCCAATGTTATTTGTGAGTCATCATTCTCTACGTCGATGGACAAAACATTTTCCAATAATAAATAACAATGTTCCCCATCGTTAATGTCGCGAATAAATTCGTTCCGATCTGTTTGGGCCGGCTGAGCTCGGATCTCTATACGTTGTTTCTAGGCATTCAGGTCGTCACGAACGTAACTTAGTGTTTTATTATGAATAATAATAATAATACACCTAACAGTCACACACATAGCTCTGACCCCACACTAGGTAAACCTGTGTCGTGGGTATCAGGAACTACGAGGGACTTGCGGTCCCACAACACCCAGACCCGAGACCAATATTTGTGGTTCACACAAACATTTGTCTCGGTGTGGGAATCGAACCCACGGCCTCTCGCTTCGCAGCCGACTACTCGCCCGCTGCGCCACGGAGCTGTCATTTTAGTATTTATGTTATATTTTAGATGTTTTTAACATTCACCAGGATAGTGAAGGTTATTAGGTTTAGCAGTTTATTTACTCACAGACATGGCACTGTAACGAAGCTCTTACTGCTGCACTTAGAGGCGTCTATTAACTTTAATCGATAATTAGCTACTTCTTAGAATTCACTATATGACGAGACACTTGCTCCTTTATCAAAACACGATCGAAGAATAGAATCAGAAACTGACTGAATGCAAATCTGTCTTTTAAGGTCTTTTATTTTACGTTTTTAAAAATATGAACTTTGTATTTGAAGTATATTATATCATAGGTAGAGCTAAGCCGTAGACAGTGTTGTCTAGAGCATAAATGAGCTGAATTATAATCACTGTCTTCCAGAAAATCGACGTGAAGCGGCAGCTTGCTGTTGCGTTTGGACGATGAGCGAAATTTCCGGAGGTCCAAATCTTCTTTCCCTTCCCAATTTCGATTATTTTCATGTTTTCTTTAACATCGGCAATCCATCCATTCTTTTTTTATTGTGGGTATTTATGGGACGTGGAGACCATTTATTATCAGGGGACTCGCACGCCCGTTTCCCGGCATTTGCTATATAAAATAAAATATTTTTAACGACATTTTATATGCGTAAGTATACATAAATATTGCATAATAAAGGTGTGGTAGTGAACACATCTCAACTCGGATCAAAGGTTTGATAAAAAAAGCATTTCTTTCCTCAACATTACATTCACGTACGAGCCCTTTCTAAATGTTATTATAAAGAAAGTTGTTTTATGAAAAGGAGAATTCCAGTGGTTTTTACTGAAAAAGTTATGTTATCAGAAGACAGGTGTGGTATTGCCAGTTGTGAAATAATTAATCGCAGAATGAAAGAAAATATCCTTCTAACAATTAACAATTTTTATCAATTCTCGAACGCTATATGTAGTGTATGGCTATTGAGGGTACCACCACCATCAAGGATGGCAGATAAGAAGAAGGATGACATCTACGTCAGATGGTACTGTATACGCTCACCACTACGGGGAGCGCAGTTTTCTCCCGACTGACGAGGTATACAAAACTGAGCGTTATCCGCGTCCAAAAGTGTGGTGAGTGACATGCCTGAATGTAGGGGTGGAGGAACCCAGATACAAACACGGAATACTACACTATATATGGGTTTATTTGCTCTCTTACACATAAACAACGCTTATTTATGCAAATTAATTATATCATAAGTTCATTGATTGAGCAAATAGTCATCTGATGGTAAGGGACCATCAATACCCATGGATACACACAAAGTCTGAAGATATTGAACTTTTAAATATTTTACCCTTTTCAAGTAATTTAAAAAAAATAGTGGCACCTCTATTTCGCCGCTTTGTGTGACCACATTTGATCTATCACCGTGGGGATTGGAGTGTTTATTGAGCTGCTTTTTCACGCCATTCCGTAGACAACTGAATATCCGATCGTCCTGTATAAACCAGGGTAGCTAGTTGGCAACACTACGCACGTTGATAGCAATTGTACAACTTTCACTGATTTGTTGCAGTAATCCAGTTTTCCTTGTTTAGTATTTAGTAAAACGTTTAGTGTTAATTTTAGTGCAAACTAGTTACTGGCTGAATAAACTTTATTAAAATACTTCTAAGTTCTCATATATATGTTCGCATTCTTACTTAATTTCGAATCTTGTCTTATGTTTGGAATTCTTAACGTTAATTTTTTTGGTTTGATTATACATAATTAATTTAATTACTAACATGTTAAGAAATGTAATAATTTAAGTGCTTGACATGAGTTCTCCGTATCGTACCTACATAAAATACAACGATGTATTATAAAATCTTATGTACATATAAAAGCAAAGTCATGACAATTTTTTTTCTAGCATAGGCCGTCAAACGAGCAAGTGGGTCACCTGATGGTAAGTGATCTTCACCGCCCATGTACGCTCTTGTGGGCGTTTGATTGATTGAGATTGTATACCAAAATTATGGGCGCGTTAAAGTTCTGTGTGGCGTTGCTTCTGTTTATGGGCAGGCGTGGCGCTTACCATCAGGCGAGCGACCTGCTCGTCTCGTCATTCAAGCTAATAAAAAATAAAAAAAATACGCCTTAACGGAACAGTTTTGGCTGAAATTTGGCACACAGATAGATCATGACTTGGAATAGGACATAGATCTTATCCCGAAAAAAACCGATCACAAAAATCTAAATATTTAGCAGAAACTTTCATAGACCATGTTTTGTACAACCATGCGTGAAAGTCCTACATTGATTGATTATCATTAAGCTCATCATACTACACAAGTTGTGTTGATTGTTGTACTGGGCATGTGAGGTCGGCATGTTCACCATAATGCATTATAATTGACTGTTACCATCGACCATATGTTCTCTGTCATCGTGAATAATGGCGGACAAAATAAAAGTATTGAATGCGTTGCGACTTGCGATTGTTCAAATGATGCTGCAAATAGATTGTGGTAGTTGAACAATAGTGTAAGGCTATTATGTAAGACTATAGTGTATGGTACTCATCCCTAGATGTAATCAAAACAAGATGGAACTAAATCTTGCTGGGCCCGACCCAAAGAGCAGACGGGATTTGGAGGGTAAGAGGAAACCTGGATAACGTGGAGCTGGTCGCCGAACCTAACATCATAGGAGAAGCTAAAGCCCAGAGACTCTGCTGGATGGGCCACCTGGAGAGGATGGAAGAAGATCGTGGTGTCAAGCAGGCGTATCTTAGAACCCCGACTGGCCGCCGACCCGTCGGCCGGCCTAGATACCGCTGGAAGGACGCCGTAGAGTCAGACTTGCGCGAACTCCAAGTCGCTAATTGGCGGGAAGCGTCGCCAGACCGGCATCGATGGCATTCTCTTGTTTCGGAGGCCAAAACCCACTTCGGGTCGCTGCGCCAGAGGAGTAGTAGGAATAGTAAATCTTGCTTGCTTGCTTGGACTGGATAGCGGCCACCGGCTGAAAGCCCGCTATAGTAGCTCGTTCAGGCTAGTAGTGTTCTGTGATCAGCCATTAATTCAGGCTGCTATAATTTTCCACTGTCTCTCCCGTGAGCAAGGCTGAAAAGCTTTCGAAACGTCGAGACTAAAATAAAAATTAAACCGCGATAAAATCCGTATAAACTAGTTTTATTTCAATGCTATAATTTTGCCGAACTTCGAGGGACGCAATGTCTCTTGACATTATATTTGGACTGTTCTGTACTTAACATCACATCCAGTGTAGTCATTTTTCCGCGCCAAGGTAAAACCGACTCTATGTACTGATTTCACAATGTTCGCGTAAGATTTAACCACCAATTAACGTAAGTAAGTAGTATCTAATCATATAGAAACAGGCGGTAAAGATAACACTTGAAATACACAAATAGCATTTTCTTACATGAATGATAGCTTCTAGACTCTGATACGGAACATTTTGTAATAGATAAACCCAATAATAACTTTTATCCGACCCGGAGATCGAACCCAAGACCTCAGCACTGCAGTGGTAAAGTATACGCATTACAACTGCGCCATGGCGGCCGCAATTTAATAGCTACGATAGCCGTTACCTATTTTAATGTGTACCTCGCAATTCGGAAATCACGCATAAATAGATTTTATTGATATCAATGGATAGAAACGAAACTGTGCAGCAATTATTTTTCTACGTTTCGTAAAGTCTTATCGATAAATCGCATTTTCGAAAACCACGTTTTCGACAGTCCCACAAGCCGCGAATTGCTATAAATCACCGAAATTAAAATGAGTATTTCTTGAAACAATTGAAGCGAGTACAAATTAGAACAATGCAACGATTTGTTGAAAAAAATGTGTTGCCAATTAAAGCGGAACAGTTGCGAAAGCGACGCGTGTCTGGAGCTTGGTCGAACCGGCGCAGCGCGATCTGATTATACTGATTACACATAATTACAGGATCGACATGCGAATTTGTTACTATTACTTTTTTAATCTTTTTTATAGTAGTTCTACAGGTGACTACTCAGAGGCGATGATTGGTTCAATCACTATGTAATGCAATGATAGATGAGCGAGTAGCGTCAGCCGCCATTCATATATCACACTGCTGGTGGGAGGGTTATGAGTCGTTTCATTGGTTTTATGGTACTTTTTTATTTTATTTTTTATGATAGAGGGGGAAAACGGGCAAGAGGTTCACCTGATGGTAAGTGATCACCACCGCCCATGAACACCGTCAATACAAAAATACAAAAAAAATACAAAATAATTATTTAAAAATTACAAATTTTTACACAATTACAAATTATTGGGTACTCCTACCCTAAACAATACCAGTGCAATTATCGGTGCACTGTCGGCCTTTGAGGAAAGCACAGGTTCTTTTCTTGAAACATAGCCACATTGCCTGGCGTACATAGCCTGAGAAACCCTGAATTTAAATGCCTAGTTGTGCAACCGGCAAATGTGGTTTTCTCTCTCTCGTCCTATCTTATTAGGGGACGGAAATATACTCTGGTGGGAGGGTCCATTGGTAGCTACATTTTCATGGCAGCTTACATAGCCTGAAAAAGCTTAAGGTCCTGAATTAAATCCCCGGCCGTGCAATAACAATTTGTGTTTGAGAGTTTTCGATTCGAGAAATCAGGAACGAATGAATCGAATTTGTACCGAATACAGGCTCGCCTCCTTAGAAATAACCTCGGTGAACCGTGGACGCATCAGTGAAGTTGTACCTCCGCCTACCCCTTCAGGAAACAGGACTGAGCTTATTCATGCCGGCAATTATTCTGGCAATGGTCGTGGGAGGTAATGGACGTAATATTATTAACATCAGGTGCAGTGAAGTCGAGTTGCCCTACCAGAATAAAAAAGACTACAAAACTGTTGGCTCCATATGGGCCTATTGCGCGATGGGACTGGTCTGTGTGCGTCCCGCCGCTATCTCCGCTTATACGTCATCGAAAGGATAATAACAATTGACGCATATATAACACTCATGCTAATGAGACTGTGAAAAATAGGATGTTTATTAAAACCCAAACAATAGTTACCACAAAAACAAACATATCAAATTTGTGCGAAGTGTGTTTGTTTGTGTCCCCTTATTTGATGAAGTAACGCATGGAGTAATAGATTGATTTTTGAGTATAGAGGTAGTTTATGGTCTGGAGAGCTGTGACTTAGGCTACCTACATCGTTCACACTACTTTTTTTTATGGCTTTGCACTTGATATGCATGTAGCCAATGATAAGTTTGTATGTATTTAGATTGGTTTATTTTTTTGACAGTCAATATGGATGAAAGTGTAGGCGATTTCAAGGCCTTGTCTGATTTTCGTGTCAATTATTCAAGTACAATGCTTTTTAGACAAATCGAAGCGGAACCAACAAACAAAGTCGATGAACCCGCTCGGATGAAACCCCAAATTAATTTATTTCAGAGATTCCATACACTGTTCATCATCGTTAATATTTATCGCCCATATCCACACCACTTTTGGACAACTAACACAACTTTAAAATAGTACAAGAACTAACTAAAATACGCGACCGATTGTACTGTCTAATACTACTTACTAATTTCCGCAAAAACTCCTAGGTTACTTTTATCCCGGAAAAATGGCGGGAAAGACTTCCACGCGGACGTAGCCGCGAACTTAAGCTAGTATTGCTACAACACTCAAACTAATTATAAAAATCATAATAAGAATAATTATATAAATCATACATTCGGATATACGTCCAAATGATGTAACTGAACTTAATTGAAAGTAATTTATTTTCTTTAATTGCTGGATAATTTATGTTAAGGCGAGGGTTATAATTTCATATTTTTGTTTCAGGTGAGAGTTATATTTGGTAACAATGTGTTGCGGCAACATCGACCAAATCACTTAAGGTGAGTGATTATTTGGTACTACATATATACATACGCACTCACGTCTGTACACCCACATTTCGCCGAGCTTATTTCCGTCCCATGATGTGATAGGGGGCTAGCCTATCGCCATATCGGGCCAATGCCAGACTCCGGGTTGATACTATGCATTTCATGACAGAAAAACCCAATATCACTTTATCCTCATACTATATCGTTATATGACTGCCTCGGTGGCGCAGTTGTAATGCGTATGCGTTACGATTGAGGCTAACGCTGAGGTCTCGGGTTCGATCCCCGGGTCGGGTAAAGTGGTATTGGGTTTTTCTATTACGAAATGCTCAGTATCAGCCCGGAGTCTGGAATTTGTGCCCGGTATGGCGATAGGCTCGCCCCCTATCACATTGTGGGACGGAGATACGCTCGGTGAAATGTGGGTGTACTGGTTACACCTCTGCCTACCCCTTCGGGGATTACAGGCGTGAGTGCGTATATGTACTTTATCCGCACCGGGTATCGAATCATGGATGGCTATGACTGAAAAAAAAACTGATAATTTTACACTTGCTCACATCAATATTATATTATGTATTTTACACTTGCTTATAGATATTAAATATTCCGTTTTGTAAAGCGTTTACTCGTATTTCTTTACATTTGTACTTTGAACACAATTGATTGCTAAGTAAGCAATAAATACGCTGTGTAAGTTTTAATTACGTGCCATTTCGTACTATACTTAACTATCGGACTTGAGTTAATTACTAGAATAGTTTACCAACCAAGTGTCTTCACGTATAGTAACTTCGTAGAGCAATACTTGTTAGTAGTTGGTACTCGAAAAAACTATGTTATTTCCTTCGACTGTAAAAAAAACAGAACTTAGCTCAGTGCCATTTAACATATACATACACACTCACGCCTATAATCCTCGAAGGGGTAGGCAGAGGTGTAAATAGTACACCCACATTTCGCCGAGCGTATCTCCGTCCCATGATGTGATAGGGGCGAGCCTATCTCCATATCGGGCACAATTCCATACTCCGGGCCCATGCTCAGCATTTTCGTAATAGAAAAACCCAATATCACTTTTACCCGACCCGGGGATTCAACCCGAGACCTCAGCGTCAGCCTCAGTCGTAACGCGTACACATTATAACTGCCCCACCGAGGCAGTCAATAAATTTACACCATATTGTTGTTATGGATGAAAGAAAATCACGTGATACTGTTGTCACCCAATGCCATCACGTGTCCGCACACATATTCAGAAAATTGTGTTAATTTTTGTATTATTTTAGCATGTCAAGGCTGTTTCATGCACGACCTCACTAAAACGTAATGGGATAATATAAATAACATTTTTTGTACGCAATTGGGTGCGGTGTACTACTTAGTAAGGCCCCCTTTGGATACTGTTATGGCACACGCATTTAAAACTAGATAATGGTGCAGTTACAAAGAAGTAGGTCCCTCGTATTTCTATTTCGGGCGCCATACAGCAGTGTGTAAGCACTGGTTTGAAGGACATTTAAGCCAGTGTCATTACTGGACATTATGAGACTTAACATCTTATGGCTCCGGGTGAGAGCGCAGTCCAAATCCATGCAGTTCTTTGTAATTCAAAGATCGGTGTGGTGTTGCTTCTGTTTATGGGCAGGCGTTGCGCTTACCATCAGGCGAGTTTATCATGATTACTCATTTCATCACTCAAGTAATAAAAAAAGTTATCATTTATAAATGGTGTGCGGTTCGCGCTATCAGGGCTCGGTTAACTGCACCATTATGTCCACACTCATGCGCTTTCATCTTGCAAGTTGCATTTCTACTGTTATTGTATTTAAAAAGAGTTTTCTTTCAACGGTAGGCAGCGGCTTGGCTGTGCTCTGGCATTGCTGAGGTCCATGGGCGGCGGTAACCACTTACCATCAGATGGGCCGTCTGCTCGTCTGCCTATCTAGGCAATAATAAAAAAAACATAATGACGTATGCAATAATGCATGTGTCAAAAGTCAAAACTGTGGAATTAAACGATGCTCACAGCGTATTCAGCAAATACACGTTGACCCGAATCATGCGTCAAAGGAAGTCGCAAGTTAGAGATGAACGTGCACTTATGGATTCTTATATCTTATCTTATACTAGCCGTTTTTGTCCCACTGCTGGGCAAAGGTCTCTCGTCCCTCTTTCCATTCCTTTCTTTTGAGTGCCTTTTTATGCCAGTCCTTGCAAAAAGAATCGAGTTCGTCTCGCCATCTCCTTGTAGGCACTTATGGATTACCCATGTATTTTATTTTACACTGCATATTTATCGTGTTGTTTACAGCATCCTGCCTAATCGTAATAACACTGTATCGTTTAAATTAACCTTTTTTTAACTTTTTGACTCAAATGTATAGACATACTTGGTGGAAATCGACAAATGAGGAATTAATGAGCCTCGTGTTTATAGTAACGTGTGCAACCTTTATTGTCCTATATAAGGTATTGTTTCAAAAACTAGACCTTCGTAGACGTTTTGGTTTACTTTGAGGTCAAAATTTTGCTGACATATAAAATTAACTGATGTCATTGGTTTTTATTCTCCATTTCTGACTACTTCTAGACTATCCTACTTCCTACTTTTACCATTGCTTTCTACTATCCTACTAATATTATACATATAAAAATTTGGATGTTTGTGGGTTTGATTTTTCCAACACTTTATTGTTAATAATTTCAGCATAGTTATGTTTCTTATTATAATTTTATATATTATATGCGTCAGAGAATAAATGCCACGAAACTTTAGTTGTTTGCGAATTTGGAAGTTTGTTAATCCATCACGTATTAACGGCTTAACGCATCTGCATTTAACACACACATCGTTTGGTTTAGAATATAAGCTACTTTTTATCCCAGAAAAAGACATTCACGCGTGCAGAGTGGCGAGCAAAAGCTAGTTCTAAAAGTATCCTCATCATTCATCCATAATGTGTGACTTTAATCAATTCAAGCTTGAATTCTGTATTTTTTTCAATTATTCAATCATAGTGATTTCTTAGGTTTACGCGATTATTACATATTGAAATAAAACTAGTTTATACGGATTTTATCGCGGAATATTTTTTATTTTAGTCCCGACGTTTCGAAAGCTTTTCAGCCTTCGTGGTGACGGGAGAGACTCTCGTATAAACTAGTTTTATTTAAATTTTTCCATCATCTTTGATAACAACTTCGTAGTCTCAGTTTGTCCTTCAAAACCATTTGTAATAATTACCGCCCTCGCGCCTCGTCAACCTGTCTAACATGACTCATTCATTGTCTAAAACGTTTTGTTGGTCGTTCGTCTCATTGTGTTAGGAACTTGTCCCGACCTGTATCAGAGCATGACGTGCGTAGGTGTTGCCAGGTATTGTCTTACGTTTGGTGAGATCGTCTTGTTCTAGACCACTTTTTGCGTTGATTTTTCTGTCTGTCTTTTTATTTGTTGTGAGACGTGATGACTAGAAAGGATCCGCACGAGGAAGGAGGTGATACAAATGAGTAATTAAATTAATTAAAATATGCAATATCAAACATTGCAGAGTTAAAGAAGCCAAATCCATCATATGCAAGGGGTTGGCAACCCTTACTTATGATGAGACTGAAAATATTATGAACTGATGCAGTTATTACAACTTAGAGTACTAAGCATATGTTCAGCATAATATGCTAAGTATAGCATATTATGTTCAGCATAATATGCTGGGTATGGCATGTTATGCTGAACATATTTATATAAAATATCTCATTTAATAAATTCTAGAATAACATAAAGTATGTAGTGTACGTATCATATATGTATGTATATATATTTATATATTTGTGTGTGTGTATATTTATGAATAGGTACCTAATATTTATATTATATTTTTATTTCTATCTTTGAAATATTTATGTATTTTCCAGTGCTACGACTGACCGAGGCTCTTTACTGTTAAGCTAGACGTAATATAAGTGCCCAAGATACAGGCTTTTAGCCTAGTTTGGGTGCTATAAGTAATATTTAAAGAAAATGTAAAAACAGTAATAAAGAATTATTATTATTATTAATTATGAGTAGCAGTAGTAAGCAGTAGTGTGTAAGCACTGTTGGGTTTCGGTTTGAAGGACATTGAAGCCAGTGACATTACTGGGCAATATGAGACTTAACATGTTATGTCTCGGGATGACGAGCGCAGTTCAGTAATCCAAGTTCTGTGTGACGTTGCTTCTGTTTATGGCCAGGCGCGGCGTGACGTTTTACATCAGGCTAGCGAGCTGCTCGTTTCGTCATAAAAGAAAAAAAATAAGTTGACCGGGGTATTTTTGGTACAGCCACGCGGTAGACAGTGTTGTCTACAGCATGAATGAGTAATGAGACGCTTCGACCGGGTTGTTACCACTCTCTCCCAGAAAACTCATGTAAAGTAACAGCTTGGCTGCGTTTCGTACGGTGTGTGAGATATCCGGAGGCCAAAATCCCCTCACTTTTCCCATTAAGTATGTTTATTGGAATAAATGTATTCTTAGCATATATCTTATGAATCAATAAAGCTATACTTCTCTAGTCAACAAATATTAATCAGGATAAGACCTCTATAAGATTGCCGAAATAGGACAAGTACGAATATGGAAACTTGTAGTCAATACAAAAGTAAATCTTATATAACGTAGACGAACATGTGGGTTGACACCTTTTGAGAATTTTGGCATCATCTTACTTGAAATCAAACGTGCCGTGTGACTTGACAGGTTCTAAAAAGTGAGGGAACTGATTACGGATTGAAGACGACTTAATCAGAATGCTAATATGAAAAGTGAAACGTGATGGTTATTGTGCAGTGACGATAGTAAAAAAGTGACGAATTATCTGATGAACTTTTGTTACAGTAAAATTATGGATTGGTATCTGGTAAGTGGTACACAAAGTCTTCTTTCATCTGCCCTTATCCCACTCGCAGTGGGGTAGGTGCAACATGCGTTTTAGCACATAATACATAAACATTTGGATTTTAGTTTTTATGACCGGCCGCCTGCCTGACGTCAACCCCTCTCAAGTGGTATCAAAAGTAAATTATTAATATTTATATTGAAAAATGCTTCATTGCTAATACTTTTTGTGCTAAGATTGGTAGTTGGTACTTTTTGTGATGCAACTTTAAGCACTTAAAGTCAAGTGCTATTTTTTTATTGCGGCCTATGCCGGCAAACGAGCCATTGGGTTATCTGGTAAGTGATCTCCACCGCCCATGTACGTCCACAATACTATAAAAATCATGGGCGCGTTGCCGACCATATAGGAAAGGGATTAAGGGATTGGGAAGGGGAGGGGGATTTGGGGCTCCGGATATCTCACTCACCATACGAAACGCAGCAGCAAGCTGCTACTTTACGCCAGTTTTCTGTGAGACAGTGGCAACGACCCGGACGAACCGGCCCATTCATGTTGTAGACAAAACTGCCTACAGCTTGGCTCTACCACTCATAAAATTTTACAATAATTTTTACACATAAACATTAAATTCTTACCGCACTAATTAAAGGTACACTTTTCAAGTAGGTACTGTAGTCTATACTTATTGCAGTACGTATTTACGTATTCAAAAGTTAAATTGAAGGTTATGGATGGACTTGTAAACATATTCGTAAGTTAAACCCTAAGTGCGTATTGAAGGTTTTCTGGAATCTTACCTATTTTCATAGTTAAATCAGCATTATCACAGTTTTATTGAGCAATACTTTACGTTTGAAATGTCAGTCGTGTGCATCTTGAATAACCTTTGCTCAGTAATTGGACGTAGCTGGTTAGATATCTTAGAGAGACGGTAAATTACAATTTGATACGGCATTATAAACTTTAATTCAAATAATTAGATATAAAATTTGTTTTACTTCGCTTTTGACTAGATTCATACTTGACCCAAAGATGCGAATAATCCACAGAAATAAAGTTATAAATAAGTAGCCGATGTCACTACTTAGATTGAATTTTCAAAATGGATTATTGTATTACAGTTTCGTTCAATGATTATTTATATATTTATATTATAATGATATTCATGGATTTTGCATCTAATTGTAATTCACATATGTATTAATTTTAAACTTGGAAGTAACTCGTTTTATTCTCATAAATAATATAATTATGTCCCATATCTTAAGATGTATTTAATCCATGAAAACAATGATGGGCAAAGCATCATATAATATAATTAATCACGTGTATTCAAATACTTTATAATTATAATTACTGAAACTATTAGAAGGGATAATAGTCTCAAAAAGATGCTACTTTCGATTTTAGTATAGACATAAAATCAAAACCCACGCCCGGCCCTCAAGCTAGAATAACCTGCTTACTATTTTTCGACATAATTACATAAATCCAAACAAGGCAAAGTGTAGTCACGAAGACAGGACCATATGGAGTATTAATTGTATAACATAAATCTCCTTCTAACGCAGTAGGGTAAATATACTTCTTAGATGCTGTAGTTAAGCTTGTTTAGTGGTTTTTAATGTTTATGTAACTGGAAGATTCAAATAGGAAGATATTTGAAGCAACTAAACGTGTCCGGATAAATAGTCATCTTCCCCAGTTGTCGTAGCACCGGGAGTTTTACAGCAAGAATGCAAATTATTCCCGATTTCTTTGCGCTACTATATTCATATTGCCTTCATACCAAGGGTAATTAAACAGAAAATTAACTGTCACAAGATCGATAATTTGAAAGCGAATGTCCCAGAATGTGTTGCCGAAAATGGTACGGAATCGTGTGCAACGACTATAGGTGTTGAAAGCGGCCCGATGTCCCACATACATTGTCCCATTATACAACATGACAGTGTTCCATTATGGTATGAATATGTTATTGAACCACTATGTTTAGTGCGAAGTTCGACCACTGAATATTAAAGACGAATTGACACTGATTACAAGTTAATAGTCTATGATAAGATCTATGTGGAATAGAAAATCAAGAGTCATTTGTTACGCAATATGTTTTTGTGTTGACGGTAACTTTTACTTTTCATCGACTCGTTACATTCATGATTTCTTATTCGTATTGCTTCGGTAATACTAGACTTAAGACTATGTAATGATGAAACAACTATGTCAAGTTTTATTTGTTTCCGATAGGAAGTAATAAATACATTTATGAAAAGAGTAGCAGTATTGCTGAAAAGAGATAAAATAGATTTAAAAAGAATTAGGTTTTCCTGTTTGTCAACGAAGACACATGGCAGAAATAATGGACCAAGTAGCAATGAAAAGTTTAAGAAACATGATAACAACACTTGAACCCATGAAAGGTGGCCCTTGTCGATAAATCAGTTAAAGCAATCGGTTATCACATTTAGATCAATGATTGTGGTTTTTATATAAAATTAATATTTCTCACTGGAAGTTGTAACCACAACTGCCCTACCATGACGCGATAGATCGTCGCGTCGTGAGAAACTCGTTGCACTTCCTTAACTGAGAAATCGATTTGCAACTATCGGGTTCCTCGTGGCAATCGTAAAAAATATGATCCGACATATTTAAAGTCACACGCTATATTTTTTTTGCTGTTTTATCCAATTAATAAAGTACCTAGCAGCTTATGGAGATTTCGGGTCAACTCGGTTTGTATATTTTTTCATAGTTATTTGAGTTTCGTATAAAGACAAAATAAAATATATGATAAACAAATCGATTGGAATCTCCTAAAAGCGACTGCAAACAATCAAACTAATGAAGCTAATGGAGCTAATTAACATGCTGTAGACAAAACCATAAAAACTACTACTATACTCGTCAATCATCTGCAACGTAGCATTGAAATTGGACTTGACTCCAGCGTTCTAATTATTTGTAAACCTGTCACCGTAACCAAAAACAATACTCATCTGATGAAGACAGATACTACTATTTTTTAAAAGTATAATAGTGTTTTTACTATTCGGTCAAGGCTCGTCGACGAGGCCGGCTGTATTGTTCGAGATGCGCCAGCATTCATCGAAGCGTGGAGACGAGTACAATAGAACTCTGCAGCAGTTGTAAAGGGAAGTGACTTAAGCGCCCGTTAATCATATTACGATGAACGGATTTTGTGTTATATTGAAGTTGAGATTACCGATCCCGGGATTACCGAGTTATCGATAAAAAATTAAATATAAATTCAAACCGGTATATATTGTGATGAACGAGTTTTTAAAATTTTTAAGCATCGCTAGAATTTTTGATAGTGCATTGATTTAATCTATACTTACTTATGATTAATTAATATATCTCAATAGGTTTGCACAAGGCTTTTTAAGTGGACATTCTTGAATGTTACTATTTCTATTTAACTTTTAGGCATCAGAGACACGCACACGTGATATATTCAACTTTTTATCTAATATTTCTTGTTTGATTTCATATTTAACATATTCAGCCTAGGTTCAAACGATTGCCTCAGTCGTTCACCTATGCATCTAGGTTGTTGGGTGTGGTCTGAGTTACGACACCCATGTGTGCCAAACATGGTTACCTCAAGCTTTTATAATTTGACAGATTGTCGATTTTATTGCATTGTATGCTTAACATTTGTATGCTAACTGGTTTTTGCTTGGTGCTTCGTTGTTTATTGCAGAACGTGGAATTCATTTTAATTTGTAGCTTTTAGTATTGTGTATTGGCGTTGATCTTTTGGATATTTTTTTTCTTTAAGCCCGACGGGATTGTTAAGAAAGGTCGACCATCTGCTTAGTTAGGTTAAGTAACTACTTTCAATCTAAGTGTGAATTTGTCCTATCGACAGTTTGTTTCATTAATCTCATCTTGGATTTGTTGACAAAATCCATAATAAGCAGATGAAATAGATAAGTCTGTGTGAATTTACAATTTTAGTTATTCACGTGGCTCCTATTTGCTACGAATGTTAATATTTAACAGATGCTTAGTTCGTTGAGGATGTAGAGTACCCAATTTTATTTTTCTTCTTTTGAATTAACTTCCAGCCTATGAAGGATGTTGTAAAACTTAAGTTCCTCAGTGATTTATCGTAGAGGTATAAACTTCATGATTCAACGTGCGTGAGTTATAACCGACATGTCAATAACACTTTGACCGCACCATAGACGGTTAACATATAGAATTCAAACGGCGTACCGAAATTTATTCATGGCGATTAAACCCCCATTCAATATTAGTTACTGTGAATCATACTGCATGGTGTAATTTATGTGAGGCTGATTTTTGAGCGGTAGCGATTTTATTTTGACATGATAGGTACTTAAATTGCAAATTGTTGTTACTTTTTTACGATGTAATTATTCAAACAATTTATCTATGAGTGGTAGACCCACGCTGTAGACACATGTATTACCACTGTCTCACAGAAAACCAGCGTAAAGTAGCAGCTTGCTGCTGCGTTTCCCAATCCCTTAATTATCCCTTGCTTTGAAGATCGGCAACGCACCCATGATTCTTTTGGTATTGTGGGTGTACATGGGCGGTGGCGATCACTTACCATCAGGTGACCCACTTGCTCGAATGACGGCCTATGCCATAAAAAAAAATGTTGACTTTCGGCATTGAGACAATTTGAAGCCTGGTGAAAGAATTAAGGTCAGTATAGGATAGGAGTATAATTCCGAAACTAAAATTTTCTCAAAGGTAGACGATAAAGCCACTATGAAGTCCGGACCCTTGGGCAAAAATAACATCTAAAATATAATCTCAAAAAGACCTGCAATTTGGATGATAATTGCTCAATCAACGACTTCGATTGATAATGTCGTGTTATGAAAGTCTTAAACTCGATTAATGTTTTGTTTGATTTGAAAATATCATAGCTATAACTACACATTTAAGATACAAATTATATGTCTACAAGTAGAATTTAACTTCAATTCGTTGCCCAATTAGGTTGTTACAAGTGTTTATTTCGTAACATTTATTGATCGATGCAGTCTAAATGTTATTTCAAATTGACATGTGAAATCCGTATGAAATATTCATGCAGCCCATTAAATGACGCCTTTGAAAGATCACGGATAACTTGATGAGCATGTATATCTATATCTAGAATTTTATGTTTTACAATGGACAAAAATAGTTACAGAACGAACATACTTGAATAATATATTTTTATCCTTTAAGTCTTTTATAAATACTACTGTTCATTCAGTACACATTTCCTATTTATATTAGGTTTTCTTGTCAAAAGTCTTTTATTTTTGCTCTTGTCGATAGTGTGACCCGTATTTCTTGGAAAACTTTTTCATTTCAATAGATTTGTAGTATTCTCGGCAATCAGACCAGATGACTCTCAAATCTTCCTTGATTCTATCAACCCTTGGCGTTTGTTTCGCTTTGCCTATACATCCGCTAATAAATATATCTACTGTAATATAATTCCTTCATACTGTCATAACTTACACCACATTAACTAATTTAAATACGCATTGTTTAGCTGCAAGTGTTGTAACAGGCAGATGCATTGTGTCAGCAAGTGATAGTATCTTAGTCAACTTATTGATTAGTCACTGCTGGGAATGTTTGATTCCCTTGCGAGAGCTTTACTTTTGTTACGGCGTAGTTAACAATTCAATAAGTTATAGCGTGATTTATAAAACTTCTGGTCTCATACAATATATATTCAATGCGGTGTCTCTACATTTATGGTATCAAGGGATATCTAAGATCTCTGTCTTATTTCGTCTGTCATACTTAGGCAGTTAGGTATATGCGAATATATCTAGCATGTCAAAGTTCCACCGAAGTAAACTTCATTGTGGCATCGCTAATAGAGAATATATATCTAAATCTACACTAGCTGTTATTTTATGAGACATTAAACCGAAATTAATATAATATTTAAACTGATGTAAAATTATTCATCTTAAAAGATTTATTGATGGCTGCAAGTTGGCTAGTTCAGTTAACATCTTACCTATAATAAAAGTTTAAGCGGTTTTCATCTAAATTGGTAACGTGCAGGCTACTATAATGCTTCGTTGACGTAGGTCCATAAGAATATAACAAACTATAAAGTAATGATCTCATAAAATGATCACCCTAGATTACACAGTTAGCTATCTATATATTTTTATGTTTACAGAAGTTGACTGCCTCGGTGGCGCAGTTGTAATGCGTAAGCGTTACGATTGAGGTCAACGCTGAGGTCTCGGGTTCGATCCCCGGGTCGGGTAAAGTGGTATTGGGGTTTTCTATTACGATATGCTCAGTATCAGCCCGGAGTCTGGAATTTGTGCCCGGTAGGGCGATAGGCTCGCCCCCTATCACATAAGGGACGGAAATACGCTCGGCGAAATGTGGGTGTACTGGTTACACTACTGCCTACCCCTTCGCGGATTACAGGCGTGAGTGCGTATGTAAGTTTAAACTCTTTTTACGAACTGTTTAGTTACTTTTTACTAAACTTTTATGTTTAAAATAGGCATCACATCCTGCGAGGACGTAATTAAATTCGTCAAAGATGTAAATACTATAAATTAAGTAACAAATATTTGCATTAGTATTACATATTCATCATGCATATGTAATACTAATGCTGATCAACAAAGTATCATTTCGTGACTATGTTGTTTCTGTATTTAAACAGTGGCAAGATTTAAAATGAAGCTATAGTTCAGCGAGTAGTATGGACTGCCGAGATGAAAGTCGCAGGTTCGAAACCACCCCATTTGACTTTCCCAAGTTACATGTGTATTCATTGTAGATTGTCGCTTCCTTTCCGTTAAAGGAAACATCGTGTTGATACCTGCACACTTGAGTAATTCTTCATAAGAATTTAAAAAAAGGTATGTGAAGTTGACCAACCCGCATAGGCCGGTGTGGTGGTGTAAGGAGTAGAGGAGGCCCGAGCCCAGTAGTAGAACGTATACCTAATACATATATGTGGTATTCTTCCACAAACATGCCTTTAGCGATAAATTAACATACAAATCTAATCAAAAGTTTTATTATTGCTTTATGTAATAAATACCGATATTCGCGCTTGTATCTAATTAATATGTCGGTGAAAGGTTATGATTTTGTATTCATATGTTTTTATTAGCGTTTGACATAAATAGCTTGTCACGTTACGGATACGACAGATCATAATAAGAGGTTTGATGTGCCGTGTCCTTTATTAGAATACTAGTGTTCTAATCATATTAGTTGTATATGTTGTTGTATGTGTTGTCTCTCTCTTCTCCTATATCGTTCCCTCATTGTTGAGGATCGTGACTCCGTGCAAGAATTCTAGCAATGGCTTTTTCCATTTGCTCCGGTCTTCGGCTTGATGGACTGCGACGTTGACTGGTTTCTCCAGCTATTCTGACACCTGGTCAGACCAACGTTTCGGGCTCCTTCCTCTTGGTCTTTATGTATGTGTATATATGTGTATATATGTATGTGTTGTAAAGAATTATTTAGTTATTTATTTGTTATTCTTCATTGTACATTGGGAGTACAGTATAAAAACATTATACAATAAATATATTACATATTGGCTGATATAAACATATACAACTTGTTGCATAAAAGTGTTGTCATATTTAAGGGTCGTTACAAATTCCCAACATTACACACTACGATATCCAAAAAATTCACACTAATTATAATCACTCGTTCATCGATCGATAAGATCGATCACATCCCTATAAATTAAGTAAGGTACGTGAGTAAGTATAAGATGCTGGACCCTGGAATGAGACAAACGCCTAGCTATTTATCATTTAGTGTTGTCCACAGTGGCAAGTTGAATATTGACATACGATAAAAATAATGCTTTATTCATGTCCTAGTAATCCAATCGAATTTGGCACTACCGGGGGTGAAATATATAAATCGTACACTACACGTTGCTTAAATTTGACCACAGCTTTCTCTAATACGTTGAAATACTTATATCGTACACTATACGTTGTTTAAATTTGACCACACCTTTCTGTAACACGTTGTAAGTATATAAAAATAGAAACGAATTGAGAACCTCCATTTGTGATGTCGACTGAAAAGGGGTACAGTTGACCCGCCCCACTCAAAAGCGGATCGTGACAAGTAAAATTCAAATAAGAAACGTAGGCTTGTGTTTTGCGGTAAAGTTTTACTATTTGCACTTTCGCTGACACAACTTTGTTTAATACAGCTGAGGTTAACCTTTGTTTATGTTTTCACTGGACAATTTACAGCTAGGTGCACGGTTTATAATTATGCTTTTTGTGATGTACAGCTATTGGATGTACAAACATACTACCCACGCTATCAAGTATAAAGGAGGTAGATAATAGTAAGTATAACATCGAAGTCAAATAACACCTTCTAATACGGAGAACCGTAGTGGTGTTAGTGTGTAGTTCTCCCAGTTTCCCCATAAAGGGGGTGCCCTCAGCGTGGTCGCTTAATTTAAGGGTTGAGAGCGCCTAAAGCGCTAACCCTAAAATCAGTGACGCTGATTGCAGCCGACTATGTGTCCATATAAAAAAAGAAAAAGAAAAGGGAGAAAAGTTCTCTGCCGACCGACAAGATACCAATATACCATTAACCAAGTGTTATCTGTATGTACATAAATGGTGTTCACGTCTGTGGGTGAAGATCTGGGTGTAGGGATGGAGTGGGTGGAGTGTAGATAAAACACGACAAATGCCGAACACCACACTATTTGTGATGTAAACCTTTTGTGGTTAAATCATGTATGTGTTCTTTTTTATTTTAGAAGTCTGATATAATAAATTATGGTCCTTTTGTTATTAATCGGATTGTTGGCGATGGCTACATACAATAGCAGATGTGTCTTTTTTCGCTGTAGATATAAATCAATCAAAACTTTTTTCAAACTGATTCGATGAAGCTATAAAAATCGAAGCTAGTCCAGAAGAAATGAGTCAATGCACCAAAGAGACATTATCAAATGCCCTTTAACATAACGTTTCTCTTAATGCATACGAGTATAATGAAGGCCCGCGAAGTATCACAACGATAAAGTATCGCTAACGGTCACCAGCTCAATCACGAGTACGCATGCGCCGAAGTGATTTCCATGAGACTGTCACGTTTCGATTCGGTTAATCGTTTCTGTACTGTTGAATGTTTTACTCAATATGCTAATCTGGTAGGTACCAATTTTTATTCTTTTGTAACGTTGTATTTTAAGATTTATTTCATAAGTTTTTACACGATAGGATGGAGTGAAACGTACAATTGGACGTAGTTACGCACAAATGTTCCAAACAACCGCCAGTTCAAATTGAGCTATTTAGTTTATTTCGCTAAATCAATTTAATTAAATTAATGTAATTTTCGTTATTTTTTGCAAAAACGTACAGAAATCATTTTTCATGTATGATTTTGCAAAAAAATTGTTTATATTATCTAAAATTTTATATAATTAGCTAAATAAAATCAATATCTCAATTTGAACTTGCTGTGGGTTGGAACGTCTTTGCATAACTACGTCCAATTATAAGGCTGTGGATATGTTTTATGAACTGTCATTTCGTATCGAAAAAAGCTCGACGAAACGCGGTTCAGCGTTAGTTGCTCCTCTGCCTACCCCTTTGGTGATAAAGGCCTAAGCTTATGTATTATGCAAAGAATGTAATGCATTTTTACTTCTCATTCACCAGAGTTAAAATATTTCGATACAGCTATCGCACGTTTGTTCCTTATTCATGGGTTGTTAAGGAGCGGCGTCAAGGAACGTTTTGCATACGTTTCTCATGAACTTGGAAATTGACTAATTTATTTAAAAGTTAATGCAAATCGAGGCAATTCTATTCACTTGCGAACACAGTGTTGACGTGTTTCATAGAAATTCGCCCTATGTTTAGAGTCTTTAGCAAGTATAAAGTTGATTTTAAACTGGGCTCTGATTTTATCTGTAATGTATTTTTCAGTTATACAGGCATTATACGGGTATAGTGGTATATAGTGACTATGGCATTAAGTCCGCCTTTATTCTTATATACAAACTATAACCAAAAGGTATGGTCAAATTTAAGCAATGTATAGTGTACAATACAAGTATTTCACCCCCGTTATTTAATACCAAATCCCATTGCTAGGACATAAATAAAACAGGTCGCTCGCCTGATAAGCGCCACGCCTGCCTAAACAGAAGCAACACCACACAGCTTCGAATTACAAAGCACTGCATGGCATTGGACTGCGCTCGGCACCCAAAGACATATGATGATAAGTCTCATAAAGCCCAGTAATTTCGCTGGCTTCATAAAATACATTTTCGCTGGCTATTTGGTTATATGCTATTACTATTTTCTTAATTTCTACGAAATTGCTGACTTTACGTTCGTTTTGGTCTATGAAGTCAAATCTTTACGAGTGAATTTCGAGGTGGTTGTACATAATTAATTATGCAGCACACAGGTCATATGAATGAAAAAAAATAACATATAAATTGTGCCATGAAATCACGTATAATATTAATGCGGTGCGGTGCGCGGCGTTGACGGCCCAGTGTATGACCACTTCCAAGAATGTCAAAGGTGCCGGCTCGTGGTGGGCCGCGGGTACGGAATGACAATACGGCGAAAGTGCCGGAATTATTATATAAATACAATATGTACCATATACATAACTAGGCAGTAAAGAACACGAGCTGAATTTTTGAAGTGAAACCTTCTATAGGCACGTTAGGAATTTTAGATGGATAAAATCTTAGTTTTCTAAGTTATGTGTGTATTAATTGTTAATTATCACCTGCTTTAACGGTGAAGGAAACATCGTGAGGAAACCTGCATACCTGAGAATTTCTTCATAAGAATTTCGAAGGTATGTGAAGTCTACCAAGCCGCATTAGGCCAGCGTGGTGGACTAAGGCCTAACCCCTCTCATTCAGTAGAGGAGGTCCGTGCCCAGCAGTGGGACGTATATAATACAGGGCTAGTATTTTTATTATTATTAAAATCTTAGCGTCACCGACATGCTGTGCGCGCGCAGTAGTACACATATACACAAAACAAAAGATACCTATATGTGAAAACTAGGGCTACCTATATTAATAATTTCCAATTACATGTTTGTAAATCTTTATTTGTTTGACTAACAAATATCATAATAAAACAGTGTTCTTTAATACATTTAACTTTTCACTTCTGTCGGCAGTCCTCATGACTGTCTATACGCGGCAGCCAGCTGCTACTTTACATCGGTTTTCTATGAGACAGTGGTAACGACCCGGACGAGCCGGCTCATTCATGCTGTAGACAAAAATGTCTACAGCGTGGCTCTACCACTTAGAATGTATTAGTAAATATCAGATTAATACATATAGAGGCAGTAAATGCTGCCATTTAGGTCACTAGCAACTTAGGCCCAAAGCTAACCTCATTTGCACGTGGTACACTCAGCTGATTAACGGATGATGCCATGGCGAAACTTGGTTCCCATTGCGGGTTGTGGGGGTCAGACGCCGTCCCGTATAGTATTATATCAAAACATAAAACGCGCCGAATTGAGTGGTGGCGCAGTGGGCGAGTAACCGGCTGCGAAGCAATATGTTTGTGTGATCCACAAATATTTGTTTCATGTCTGGGTGTTGTGCGACTGCAAGTCCCTCGTAGTTCCTAATACCCACTATACAGGTTAACCTAGTGCGAGGTCAGGTCTATGTGTGTGACTGTTGGCTAGATATTTATGCAATTATGCGTGACTAAATTTCGCGGAGTACTATCTATTCATTATGCATAAAATAATATACAGCTTCGTGCTTATTATTCCACCTTTCTCTCCCGTGTTCTTGATAATTAAGTCTTTCTACATTATGATTTAGACAAAGCAAAATTACATCCTACTGTGGTACTGTTTTTATATTGCGGTAGAAGTTGACGTGTTGATGAATAATTTTATTGTATTCGCGTCAATTGACAGACTAATTTCATGAACTCCTGTAAAAAGTTGTGCGAATTCGTTTAATTAACGCATGCGTTGGCTTAGAGCGTGTTGTCTCTCACACTTGTGTTCATTGTAGTTCTCTGTCACGTGAATTCTTTTTTGAAGGGTAAAAATTCTTTAGCTTTTGTTGGATGGGTGAAATCTTGTGCGTACGCGTCAACGACATGCTTAAAGCAGTATATCTGTAGCTATCTATACACATACACAACATTAGTGCTGTGTATGTCTTATAAGTGAAATTGAATAGATTTAGTGAAAAGTTCAATGTGTATATACTGTGCATTGTTGAAATAGTGTTTTTGTTTGATTATTATTTGAATCGTTGAATTGTAGAATCATTGTGAGTACTAAAAACCATATAAACACGCATATAATTGTTGCACGGAGTGTCAATAGATGTGAAATTAGATTAATTTTGATAATTTTAATTAAAACATTATGAAATTTCATATTTTTATAGTAAAACTTCTAAGTTTTCACTTCTATCGTCTCTACAACTGCCATTTTTTTTTCTTTTTTTATTAAAAGAGTGTTAAACATTCACAGATCATACCATTCATTCACCTCATTGTGGCAACATGTAGATATTGTTTGAATTAATCAAACATTTACATTATAAGTTCTATGCTTTTGCCTAAAGAGAGAGGCTGACTTGTGTCAGCAATATAAAACAATATATTCCGTTGTTTAAATTAAACAGATAATACATTAAAAAAACACAGTAACATATTATTTGAGAACAATGTGCATGGTTATTGCAGTTCGTAAAGTCCTGTCCTGTCCTGTGTCCTTTCGCCATTGCCTCGTCCGTCAACAGAGTACCATGCGCAGGCTGGTTTGGGGCTCTTTTTACTATTTGACTAAATTAGTATTAAATAAGATCTTATGCCTGTAATCCCCGAAGGTGTAGGCAGATGTGTAACCAGTACGTCCACATTTCACCGAGCTTATTTTATTATCATGATAACCTAACCTAACGTTACACTGGGCACAATTCCAGACTCTGGGCTGATACTAAGCATTTCGTGATAGAAAACCCGAGCCGGGATCTGGGGATCGAACCAGAGGCCTCAGCACAGCAGCGTATGCATTACGACTAGGCCACCGGCAGTCAATTATTATTATTATCATTATTTAGATTAAGTTAAGAAATATAAGATTTAATTTTCTAGGCTTCTCATATTTTCCTTGGCCAACTTCAATTAAAAAATATTCACGTAATAAGGCCCATGTTCGAGATGCAATTAGACGGTGCTTGTGAGAACACGGTCTGGGCGGTAGGTTCATTGCTAAATGCCATTCAGAACACATTATGTAATTTATACTGTATGTAGCATTGTTATGAGAAAAACATCTTTTGAATAACATGTTTCCGCGTGTATAGCCGTTATCAATAGCCTATGGCTTGTAATTTTCTTGTGATTGGCACCTCTTGTTACTATTGTAGGAAACTATGCGTTGTTATTTCGTGAGAGAATGAGATATAGACACGCTAATATTATTCTAATTCGTTTTTGTTACAGAATTGAAATCCTGCTTTTATTCTAAATGATTTAAAATGATTTAATTCTTAGTTCTGTTTTAAAGTAATTAGGTTATGCTTACTAAAGTAGTAGTACTTATATACACACACGCCTGTAATCCCCGAATGGATAGGCAGAGGTGTAACCAGTACACCCACATATCACCGAGTTTATTTCCGTCCCATGTTGTGATAGGGGGCAAGCCTATCGCCATACCGGGCACAATTCCAGCGCCGACGCGACAACCCCGAACGTCGTTTGTATTGGCCCCTTAACTTGACCCCTTTTTCACATTTACCCGACCCGGGGAATGGACCTGAGACCTTAGCGCCACAGTCTTGCCGCGTACGCATTACAACTACGTCATCGAGGCAGTTGTAAAAGGTGATGATTTTAATTTTTATAAAGGTATTTTTAATATTAAAAGCTATGTTAAGCTAGCAACAATTTGGATAATCTGGTTGAACTAGTTTTGCTCGTTGATTTATGGTGTTACCGCTTATTTTTTAACAAAAAAAATTTGCGTAACAACTGCAAAAATAAACAGATTGAATTGTTACAGACTGTCATATAAATGTTTAATAGGAACCGAGTGCTGTTGTATAATCCATTCAACACCTTTTTGCACATTGTATAATATTTGCCTGCAGCCTCGCCCATTGCGAGAAAGTCTTTGGAAGCTGTTTTTTAAAGAGCCCATTATGTGTGGTTTAAAAATCATTGTTTATGCTGTCGAGTTTTATTAGCCTAGCCTGGATTTAGTTCTTTGATGTCTAGTTCTGTCTAGAATAAACAGTAGAATGCGAATGATGCTGCTCTTTTAATTATATTTAACAGATTGTTTCTTGGCATAGATGAATCTTAATAAAAAATAAACACCGTTGCCTACAGTTGTACGATTAAAGTTATTTGCTTTGTAAATGTAAGTTTTTACGAATGAATATGCATATCAATTTCCGTTCGTTCGCGCCTTAGAGCAAAATTAATTCATAATATACTTCAAATATTAACTTACTCAGTCGTAATGTGTTACAACTGAGTCTGACGCTGAGATCTCGGGTTAGAAGAATATATCAGAGCCAATGGTCTAACTACGGCAGATGCTCACGACCGGGTTAAGTGGAAGCGGTAGGAAGGCAGACTCTGCCAAATGGCTGGGATAACGCCAGGCAGAGGACGAAGTACATACATATATGCATACGCACTCACGCCTGTAATCCCCAAAGGGGTAGGCAGAGGTGTAACCAGCACACCCACATTTCGCCGAGCGAAACAATTCACGGCACAATTCCAGACTCCGAGCTGATACTGAGCAGTTCTTAATAGAAAAACCCAATATCACTTTTACCCGACCCGGGGATCGAACCCGAGACCTCAGCGTCAGCCTCAATCGTAACGTGTACGCATTACAACTGCGCCACCGAGGCAGGACGAAGCTCTTGCCCGTATTCTATATTGCTCAGAGCGCCATGGAGTTTTACTTCGAAAATGATTCCATGAGAACATAATATTAGATTTATTACAACTCGTATACGATACGCTTGTAACCATAGCATACAGGTCATCGAGTCCGCTCACTGTTGCACAACTGCGGTCAACGCTACCCGATCCATAATTGCACCCATACATTGTAGACGCGATTTATGATCACTTGATCAGATTTATCTATTGCTTCATCGTCATTAAGATCATTAGCGGTTAGTTTGAACCTTATTAGTTCATTTAGTGTTAGGAAATTGATTATTTTTATAGCAGAAACTGGCATACGAGCACTTTACTAACCTAATGGTAACCGATCTCCACCCATGAACATCCATTATTCCTAAAGGATCATAAAAGCGCTGCCGACCTTAAAGGAATAGAATACTTAAGGGATTAGGAAGACAAGGGTTTATGGGCCTCTGGATATCTTACTCACCGTACGAAACGCAACAACAATTTGCTTTGGTGTAACCAGTACACCCACATTTCGCCGAGCGTATCTCCGTCCCACGATGTGGTAGGAGGGCGATACTGAGCATTTCATAATAGAAAAACACCCGACACGGGGATCGAACCCGAGATCTCAGCGTTGGACTCAATCGTAACGCGTACGCATTACAACTGCGCCACCGAAGCAACTAAATACATATGATACATAATGATTACTTTATTAGTAATATTATAATACTTACATGATTTAGTACAAAGTTATCAGATTACATATATTATAACGTACAAGGACTTTCAAAACCTACATTATTTTCGACAGTTGTTTCTAAGGTAGCGGTTAAGATGGTTTCCCTTCGATTATATGGGAAACGTTTATTCAAAAGACATATTGACCTCAAATCTGTATTGTCCGTGCCACCTACGACATAGGGCAGTTCTATCGTAGGCGTTATTTATTATTGTATAAACTATACAATCTGATAGACGAAATGTTTTCTTCGTCTATTGAACTAATTTCAATATCCTCTAGAGCCCTAGACTTAGCTTAGAAACGTGTTCGTCAAACAGTTATAGCGTTTCGATTTTAGTTGATCGACTCCTAAATCGCATGCGATTTGAACCGTCTGAAGAGACTTATAATCGAATTGATCAACAAAAGCCTTACAGTGTTTATTGATTCAAGTCTCTTGTTGAAAGTTATTTGACTCATCTGAACCTATCATTAGCGAGAGAGTGTTTACCTATAAAAGGCATTCTGTTTGCCCTTTTGTATTGTATACCTACACATTACGTAGCTGCGCCGTTTAGTAGGTTAATTTATTCGCCTTTTTTGTTAGCTAATTTCTATTTTAAGAAAATTTTATTCGTGGAAAGTGAAATTGAAGTTTTGTTTGGAAATTTTACCATTTTGCTCTTCTGTGTAAATTATGTTTACATTCATTCTTATTCATTTTAAAAAACATACTTCAAACCTCGAATTGTGGAGCGTTTGCTGTTATACTTTGAGGAGGTTCTCATTGTTCCCTGGTATTTCGACGCCATTATATATCTTAACCAAGGTTCTAAGCTTTATAAAAAATAAAAACAATTAAGTAATATGACTGATATCCATTTGGTAGATTGAAAAAAATTAAAATGCCCTTTATTGAAGTGGGTTAAAAAGTTATTATTATTTTTTTCGATTTTCTGTTTACATTGATCAAGTTTAATAAATAATCTGAAGAGAAATTAATCCGATTATCTAGCAGCTCCCACTCTTCCACCTGTCCTTATCCCACTCGCAATGGGGTCGGCGCAACATGTTTTTTTACACATGTCGCAGAAAGGTTTGGCTTGTACTCGTAGTTTTACAACCGACCGCCTCGCCTGCCTGACATCAACCTCTCTGGAGAATCTAACAGCTCCCATTATTAAGAAAAATACTTACACATTAATTATAATGCAAATATTTACATTAAAATATATCAACGACACATTATGTTAAAACTTTATAGAAACCAGTCCAAAAGTAGGCAGACACGACAAAATCCGGATCTGTATTTCAAAAACCAGGTCTATAAACGCATAACTTATGATATAATTAAGAACTATCTATCCTTACTTTTATAAGTATAATTAAATGTTATAATACAACAGGTTCAAACAAATGTATTTCTCATGCATAATTATATTTGGTGCAATCACGAGTGTCCTAGAAAGTTAGTGACCGTATTCAGAACTGATTCCTCATTCGCACGATTGTAAATTGCTTAGGTTTGAGACACATCGCACTTTAATCATGGTAAGGGTACATTTTGACGAATACGACCGAGACTGGAGGTCGCGACGTGCGATGTATGTCAGGCGGTAGGTATGTACTAGGTTGTAGGTCCCTCGTAGACGAGAAGCCGTCTGGGTTTAGTGCCAGTGGGTTGTTTATTTCTGCCGCCAAGCAGCAGTGTGTAAGCACTGTTTTGTTTCGGTTTGCAGGACATTGAAATCAGTGAAATTACTGGGCATTATAAGACTAACATCTTCTGACGAGCGCAGTTCAGCGCTTAGTATGTGATTTATATAACGGAAATTTATCTGTATCTGTTCGCCAGTTAGTACTTTTTAGCTAGAGCTAAATTCGTGTTAAGATTTTACCTTGTTGACTCAATGATCCTTTGAAAATTATCGATTAAAAACTGAGTATTATTATATTTGCCGGTACTCTATTTTAGTATTGAACGTAGACGAAATCAGAAAAAAAAATAGATTATGATTGATTTCAATTCATCAATTTCATTTTCATTCACTGTAATCCTATGTCCCCCAATCGGGTCAGAGGGCAGACACAATGGTTCTCCATCGCGTTCTGTCGCTGGCTGCATGCTTCACTTCACTCCAGGTTAGACCAATTCCCTGCGCCTCCGATACAACTGAACGCCGCCATGTGTTTTTGGTCGTCCACGCTTACGCCTTCTCTGTGGGTTCCAATCCAGAGCTTGTCTGGGAATGTGGTCACGGTGTCTGCGTAAGGTGGTTGTCAATTCATCAATAAACGTCAATTGTTTTCATAGCATTAAAGCCAAATCTGCTATAACAATTCTGAATGTATTCGAGCTAGTAAACATTCCCAGTGTATCAAAGACCTTACAATTGCCACCGCATTCACAATTGTTTCAACTTTAGAAAACTGATTTTAAATGGCAATTTGTTTGCATCCCATATCTAGAGTCGATTTAGTTCCGAAATTGCTGATGTTTGCAGACATAATAGCAAATTTAAAGTTATTACAAAATGTATTATATTAAAAAAGCATTAGGCATTTCAATGAACATGGAACAAGTTACATAGACGTCGTCTCTTTGTTATTTGTTGGTGACTATGCTATTTTCTATCTCGTAATTAATTTTGGAGATGTTTTTGTTGTTTTGTTGCCCCAATTTTCTAATCTAGTTAGACAGACGATTAAGTATATAACTTATGCCTGTGTATTTGGAGTTTGGATTAAAATCCAAGGTTTGAAGAAAGTTAGCGTTTAGTTTTATAGATTTTGTAATAAACACTAGGTGGTAAGTCCCTCCACAACTATGTGATACCCGTCTAGGTATGTTCCACCGCTATGTCTATTTCTCCCGCCAAGCTGCAGTGTAAGCACTATTGTTTTTCAGTTTAAAGGAAATTCAATGTCAAAGTACTGTATTCAATGTTCTGTGTGATGTTGCAAGCGACTTACTCGTTTCGTTGTTAATCTTAATAAAAAAACTTACTATAACTATTTGGAGCGGTTTGGTTTCTTAGCTTTCTAATCCAAATAAAACCCTACAATTAAGAAACAACCCATTTCGGATAACCTTTTCCTTCTTCAGAAGTCATCAAACCCGGAGTAAAAATAAAAACTTACTAAGGTAACTATTATAATGATCTCATTACTGACTGACTGACTTCGAACATAGAGTTCTTTATAACTATCTTTTTACTATCATTAATGTCAATTCTTATATTCTCAAACGCCAAAATACATTAACATTATTTAGAACGCTGCACTGTTGTTATTCAAAAAGTTTACTTTGCTCAATTTCTTATTTGATTAAAATTTCTCAGACGCATTATTTTAATGGTCGCTATAATGTCTGCCTGTGCATCATTTGAAAGTCTTTCGCTATTCATTTGAAGTAACCAATGTAATTGTTAACGTAGAGCAGTTGCTTTAAAATACGAAACACGATTAGCTACTGAATCATTAGATGTTTTTAGAGTACAAGACGTAAAAAAACAATTAGGACACAGCAGCTGTAGCCCGATTAAAGTAAAATACAAATTGTATGTATATATCTTATGAATTTTGGGATGGACATTGTATAAGATTAGTAGATATAGAAATGATATAAGACACAGCTATCTAATAAATTAAGCGAATCCATAAACAAACTATTTATCTCATATATATTTGATCTAACTTAACTATATAAGGAAGAAATAGTTTTTTATTATTGCCAAGGCAGACGAGCGTGTGACCGGCCTAATGGTAAGCTGAACCGCTGCGCATGGACTTCAACAATGCCAGGACACAGCCAAGCCTCTGCCTACCGATTCATATAAAATAAAAACTGAAGTACTATATTCAGCAGCAGTCAGCCAGAATTTAAACGATCCAGCTAGAACCTTTCCTTTAAATTGCTACTATTTATCTGAAAAAAGTGCTTCAAAATTCTTTTCAATTCAGCAGTCAGTAATAGTGGCTCCGGGGTTCAGGTTGCATGGTCTTCGTTATTTTAATTGGTCCCATTGTTCACTGCGCCCCGTTCACTGTAATTAACATTGGCAAGCTGCGAAGTTCACGCCAAGGTATTATTTATAATTATTAGTTTAATTATTTCGACATAACAAGAACAGTTGAGAGGTCATGGTATAGAGTTGTGTACATATTATTTTCCAAAATGTGCTTTATATTTGTTATTGATAATAATCTTTTAAATACCAAATTTAAGTTCATGTATTTTATGACATTTAAGATTAGATTCCCTTGTTTATTCATTACTCCAATAAAACTAACTAAGAATCACTTCCAAATTAAGAATTATATTCTAAAATTGTCCCTTAAAAAGACTTTCATAGATATCACATATTTGCACACCGTTTTTGACCGTGAACTTCGATTACATTCTCTGTTTTGTTATTCTAAGCTTAAATCACACCATTGCATATAAATACTTCATTAAAACCATTCGAGTCGCGTTGATTTTTATTAAATAGCGTTCCGTGTGAATCATTAATGTTTTGTTAAACGTGCATTCTGCTTTGATCTTTGATAGATTTTGATTCGCATACTGCTATGAATATAGGTAATTCATTGTTATATTTTTACGTTATAGTTATAATATCTTTAATTCAGTTTGGAATTTGATAACAATTTTCTTTCAATTTACATCTTGAAATGGTCTGTGATTTGTATAAGGTCATAAAAAGCCAAAGTTATCATATTCAGACTTTCGTTTCATAAAAGTGTAAATGCAAACACTCTTTCATGTTTTCCAATAAGGAAATCTGAAATCCGTTTCTCGTTAGGAAATACTTTTTGATACATTTTTTTTCTTTAACCACTTATGGCTTTTCATAGTTCTACCGGAGTATTAAAAGATTTATCTTAGTTCACTACATGACTTTCCATTTATTTATTTACAAGGTAAATTTCAAAAACGATCTCGAACTACAATTTTTATATAATATTTATAATAATATACACTAAACTAGTTGCATGCGAACTGCAGGTGCAGACTACGGTGTTTATTGCCTCAAGGCATTTGAAGATACCCTTTCATTTTACTCCGCAAAAACAATTAAAAGTCAAGAATTCGAATTGTAAAATAACTCACGTGCCATCTATAGAAAACGCTCAAATATGTGGTTTTTGCGAACGTAACGATAGGTGGTAAAGATAGTAAAGTTTACATAATGATCATCTTGATACGTGTTTAGTATGATAGTTAGACAGATGAAGCGTCTTTTTATTCCCATTCATGATTACCTTAACATTGAGGATAAATAGGTCTAAATTTCTTTAATTTTCGATATGAATGCAAACATTTATAGGTGTAATGTCTCTTTTTATTGAATATTTATTTTATACTGGCATGGTAAAATGACTTCTGCAACTGCTGATAAGTACAGAGCAGTTTAATTATAGTGTTACAAGAACTATGCTAGAGTAAAAAAAAAATATAGCATACGCCAGCAACCGAGCAAGTAGGTCATCTAATCGTAAGTGATCTCCACCGCCCATGTACGCCCCCAATACTAGAAAAATCATGGGCGCGTTGCCGACCTTAAAGGAAAGGGATTGGGAAAGGGAAGGGGATTTGGGCCTTCGGATATTTCACTCACGGTACGAAACTCAGCAGCAAGCCGCTACTTTACGTCAGTTTCCTGCGTGACAGTGGTAACGACCTGGCCCATTCGTGCTGTAGACAAAACTGTCTACAGCGTGGCTCTACCACTCAAAATTTGATGTATGCCAATTATTGATCCCAGAATGTGACCCCCCGAAAAGAAACACTGGTTTTTCACCATGTCCACGGTGGTCGCTAATTAGCGAAGAATTTATCAGGTACAATCTCAGTAAATATATAATAATTACTCCATTACTAAGACCAAAAGAACAAAGAGAAATAATATTTAAACTGAGTAAACCAGCAAACAACAATACAAATTTACAATTGCACAATAACAACAATGGTACAAACACATTTAAATATGCAAGCATGCATTTTCTTTGAGTCATATATTAAAAAGCCAAAAATGGTGCTGGGAATAAATTTAAAAATGCAACACATAAAGTACATTCAACTCAAATATTACGCTAGCCTCGTGAGGACGTGAGCAGAAACAAAATATATCACGTAGCAAAGTTCACATGGTGCGAGAGGAATGGGTAATTTGATTGGTATTTGCCAATGCTGAGACCGTTAACTTATAGATATTAATAGATTCCGCAGATGATTCCGCATGAGAATTCTGAAGTAGCTGGTAGTAACAATTTGATGTAGCACATTCACACGTACGCGTAATACAGGATAGGTAAAGGCGATAATTTAAACGCTTTTGTGATGAAAGGTATCATAAGTAGCCAAAATATTAAAAGCAGTTATCAATTGATAGATAGCAATTATAATAATAATATCAGCCCTGTATTATACATCTCACAGCTAGGCAAGGCCTTCTCTAGTAATGAGTGGGATTTGGCTTTAGTCCACCACGTTGGCTTAATGGGGGTTGATTCATAACAACTATATGTAAAATTAATAACTGCCTCGGTGGCGCAGTTGTAATGCGTACGCGTTACGATTAAACTAACTCTGAGGTCTCAGGTTCGATCCCCGAGTCGGGTAAAGTGGAATTGAGTTTTTCTATTACGAAATGCTCAGTATCATCCCGGAGTCTAGAATTTGTGCCCGGTATGGCGATAGGCTCGCCCCCTATCACATCGTGGGATGGAGTTACGCTCGGTAAAATGTGGGTGTTCTAGTTACACCTCTGCCTACCCCTTCGGGGAATACAGGCGTGAGTGCGTATGTATGTATATATAAAATTAAACTTTGTTACAAGCAAAAATTTTAGCTTGTTAAATATATCAATTGCGTATAAATCTTCGTCGACATAAATCCTCATTGACCTTCAACACGAAGACACCTTTCAATATACGCAATATCTTACATCACCAATTAAAGAATTTTGCTGAACAATTTGCTAAAAATGATGTGTCAAGTTAGACCGGTCTCATCAGTGGACCTTAGGCTTTCACCTGCTGCCAATTACATACGGGCACCTGTCTCATAACGTTTTATTGAGATGCATTAACGTCTGCTATCGCCTAGGCGTGCCGGTTCATAGGGATTGAACGATAATCACCTAGAAAGGTATCGATACTCTGGAGGACGATGCTGTAGTAGATGACACTCAGATTTAAGGTTATGGTAATTTAGGCTTGAACACTCGATACTTTATTTAATATTTCGCTTGGTGATAAAACGGAAAGACTTTTGGGAATATGGTTAAAGAAAGGTTTCTTGGATTTTGATGTTTGTTATCAAGTACTCGATAAACTTGAAAATAGATACTGAGTATCGATACTTTTTCAATCGATACTGAGGCTTGCTACCTACTTCAAACACCTATCTGCTGCTAAATGGCCAAGCGAAATCAGCTGTAGCGTGCAATTACCGCGAGTTAAACTTGGCGTTGTTTATGGGCATATTTTAAATGAAGTAAAGTTACGTTTGATTTGAATGCTGATGGAATGTTAAATACTACATAGAGGCAGCACGTTGTTTGAAACTCAAATACAATTCATCGATTATTTTGATGAATGTGATCGTGAAATGTATGATTTGTATCAATGGTTGATACAAATCATACAAACTATCGAAAACACAAATGTTTATCATATAACATACGTATACTGTTTTCATCTAAATCTTTATAGCCAATCGCTGGTTTAAGTTCAAGCCTTATTCAAAAACAAATTACGTAATCAGCTTTTGTAAAATTAGACTTTGACATCAATTTATTATTACTTTCTTCATCGATAGCCTTCGATTCTTGATACGTGACTTGTTATTTATTCCAAGTATTGTACCTGCCGTTGTGATGATCTCTCCATATCTGTTGCTATTATTTAATTAAAAGTAATTTATATTGATTACAAACAACTTTCGAATGCCTTTTGAATGTACGAAAGTCAGTCTATTCCTCACTCGTTATTTAACGTTTATTGCCTTAGAATTTATTTCTTTAAGCGAATTTTGACATTTAATTATTAAACTATAATTTTCTTTTAAGTTTGTTCCGTATTATTTCTCGACTATTGTAAGGTTTTTCATATTTATGTATATATTAAAAACAGTATTAGGGTAGGTAGTATGCCTAAATAACATCTTTTGGAACTCAAGTCGACCTAACGTAACTGCTGATGTATGAACGAGACTATGGCGGTCCACCAACCCACATGAGAACACCGGGGTATAGAGAAAAGTGGTAGAGCCACGCTGTGAAAAGTTTTGTCTACAGCATAAATGGACTGGCTCGAACGGGTGGTTACCATTGTCTCACAGAAACCGACGCAGAGTAATGGCTTGCCGCTGCATTTTGGTAAATGAGATATCCGGAGACCCAATTCCCTTTCCCTTTCCTAATCTCTTAATTATCCCATTCCTTTAAGGTCCGCAACGCGTCCATGATTCTTCTTATATTGTGGGCGTTCATGGTTCATAATAATTTATTTATGAAGAACCTAGCTCGAATCAGTCATCATATTGGATTGACGCTTACAGTTGATTAACGTTAGTCAGTTTGGATGACCAGACAATCAACACTTGTCACCGCCACGCCAGAAAACCATCGGTATTTCTACTGCAGTTTAATGGTTCGTACTTCGACCACGGACTTAAGACTTGAGGAAAAAGTCTCAATGCATGATTAATAATGCAAATGAATTCTATAGGCTGATAGTAAAATTTCTCTAATTCGCTAACGAAGTAGCCGATCATAATAAATATAAACATTACGAGCCTATTAGCGCAACGGTATGCAGTCTAATTTATTCGCATAACAAAGTTTTATTATTGGTAGCTTACATACATATGAATGAAGTTACGTGTGTGATATAATATTGGAAGAAAGCTTGATTTAGATATAAAGTCTTTGACAAATCATATGTAAAAGAGGTTTTAACAATTTCTATCATAGTGATCGAGTAAGTGAACACTGAATACTTCAAGAAAGTGAGGTTGATACGGTAAAATTCAAACATATGCTCAAATATAGTATAAATGCAGGCCATGAAGACCTAAACTGTTAATAGACTATACAAAAATATGAACTACCACCATGCAACATTTAAAAAATATATTATGTCCTTTATAATAGGAAATATATATATCTAACATAAGATGAGAGATATCTTATACAGATTCATATTGAAAAGGTGAAATAACTCTAATAATTTGATATGAAAAAATAACTTTGTGCAAAAACGAGGAAGCATAGCCATCAATAACAATTTAAACGAAAGCACATTCTATTATTTTAATAGCAGATTCACGATCGCCAAATAGATTATTTTTTAAAGTTATTACTCATATAGCCTCGATGATATTGTGATAAGCTGAGCCAAATCAAATTTAATGTATATTGATGAATGACGATGAAACAGCAAAAGTAGAGATCCGATTAAAATATTGTCTGGGCTATGATTCATAATAAAGTAGGTTGGAGCAATATAGTTTACTGGCATAATGATGATGACCGATACTACAAAAATGACCTGAGTCTATTATGAAATCATAATTAGATGAAGTCGTACATTGTTTGTCAAAAAACCTTAATTAGTGCAAATACGAGTAGTAACTTGTTGAAATCGCATAATTTACATTGGAATCATAAAAAACATGATGTAATAGTCAATCGAAGTAATGAATGTTGCGTAAACGTCTATTTATAAACTAATGAAAATTCAAACCTTTTGAAATGCAGTGAAATTTTGGGTCACGGAACTTGTGATTTCGACGCGCACGTTTGATACAAATAAATCTATTATAATTTTTGGATTATATTAGAGTTGTTAAAAGTTGATTCCATTTCCTAATTGTTACATCATTTGGATTATAAGCATAAGCCGTAAGTTGCTGGTGCTAAATAATCTAGAACGAACCCTTCCTTGATTGCTATTCGATGATATTACAAGTTATGTTCTATCTATTACCGATGCTAAATAAGATAGTTGTCAAATTATAATAAAATTACTTTGCATGTTTCATTTAATAAAATATCTATCCAACAATCTCCAATAGAAAATCGACAAGACAAGCTATGATTTGTTGTAAGTAAAATAGTTACCAGGAGGTAGGTCTCTCCTTTTCAAGAGGCCGTATCTACATTGCAGTTTATAAGCATCGCTGTGTTCCGCTTTGAAGAGCATTGAAGTCAGAAAATTTACGTGACATTGTGAGACGTAACAGTTTAATTATGTCTCGGGATGATGAACGCATTGTAATGCCATGTAATACTTTGTAATTCTAAGTGTTGGGTGGTGTTGCTATTGTTTATGGACAGGCGTGGAGCTTATCATCAGGTGAATGACTTGCTACTGCCGTCATTTTGTTCAATAAAAAAATTGTTGGTGGCCTAAGGAATCTGACATATTTCGGATCCCAAGCTAACTTTAGAGGCTCGTGGTATATGTGGAGAGGCACAGGCCCAGCAGGATAACAGCGTGGCTAAATAAGAAGATAAAAAGAAAAATAAAAGAGTAATTTACATTTCTAGTTATGATCCATTATGATTGTATTTAAGAACTTCATCCAGTTGCATGGACCTCTATTTAAAAAATGTACTTTTATCAATATTACATCATGCGGGCACCGATGCAATGTAACTTGGCTTTAATATCATGTATTTTATATAAACATATCTGCTGCCAATTAAGCTCACGATATATCTTAGAGATACGCCAACACAAATTACCATAATAGCCTCTCATGTGGTGCCTCTATGTTTTTAATTTCCTATGACCTTGCCGCCCTTTGGTTTTCGACTTGCGGGTGCGGTTGCAATTACGTAATCCATTTTTCATTACGGCAAGTGTTTAGTGGTTTTTGGAAATGAATTGTTTTATTACGGTATAGCTGTTATGTTGTATACGGTAAAGTTTGTTTGGTCATAAACAAGTAACATTTTCTGGTGCGATGACGGTAGTCTATCTCTACAGAAACATATTATTGATAGCATATACAACTTCATTAATGCTATCTCTCATAACTTTACTTGCATTCTACGAGCATAGACGTCAAAGATTGATATCATCAGTAAGGTCTGTAATGACATAAAGGTAAATGTTCATATCACCTATTGTAGCTAGATCGTCGTGTGAGGCCGCTGTTAGATCACAATTGGACACCCGATGTATGCGCGATTATGATAATGCGCAGGAAATGTATTCAAAACTAATTCTATAGCTTATGACTAGGCGAAATTTATAATTATATCATGAAATATGCATCAATAAACATCAGACCCTTTGAGCGTCGTAATAACTAGTAAATGTTAACTTGTATTATAATATTATTACCATATTCTTTACCTGGAAAATATATATTTAATTTTATAATTGTATTAACGTTTTAATTAACGTGATTTGTAATACGTCTGGTTAATAATGTGATTTGTCTGGGTAGGTGATGATACTTTTGACCTTTTATTTCAAAAGGAATTTGATTGAAATACCTGCCACGATACCCAATCCTGTCAAATAGATTTTTAATTTAGCTGTTTAGCCCAAGGTTAATAAATCCTAATATTTTTGGCTTCGCTTCTCACGTAAGTTTGAAATAATACTTGTCATGAAATCGACTAACCTCGGCCAGAACATTTACAATGTTTACTAATTTTATCTTTATACCAAATGTGGTTATAATACGCGAGAATTAGAAGACACTTGATGCCCGGTTACATTACATTATTTTGTATCGTCCCTACAGACTGCAAACACTTAGATTCGGGAAATTGCATTTAGTTAGCATTGCGACTGTAACTGATAATAGTTTCTTGTTTTGCAAGACCACAAAAAGTACAGTGCATATTCATGAAATTGTTACGGTTGATTTATTTATTTATTTGCATTTGCTTTAATATCCTTGGCATTGTTGCTTATGTTCAGAGTTCTCAAGTCTGTATTTAGATTTTTTTATTTATTTACATTTCACTGCAAAAAATATCTATACTATCTCGCAGAGACTAGGTATTAGCTAAACGTCCTTAGTTAATTAATTAATTAATTAACACTTAGCAACAGTAGCTATTTATCTGATGGGCTTACCGTCGCCATGTGCAGCCTTTAAGTCATGCAACTGTTACAATTGTATGTTTAAAACATTTATGTATTCACAATATGCAAATAAACCACATTTCTTAACTACAAAACCTGGATAATTATTAAATAGCGCCGACTGACCTCTATTCTTCTGTAATGCGGAAACCTCTGTACTGTTAGCATATAAAACCTTTGAAATAACCGGTAAAATATATTAAATGTTCACAATTGATTTGTTTCGAAACATTTCTAAATGTTGCATGCTGGACGACCGTAAAATTTTGAATTGTTACTTTCCAATAATGGCGGCTGTTTTTGCACTAATCACTCCTTTTCACGCGAGAAAATTATTCAATTTGACATAATGTGGCTCTGGAGGTGTGATTAGTATTTGAATATAGTCGTATCTGCTCATTCAATGGGTCAGTATTGTCAGTAATTATTTTCAGTAATGAGGATATCTGAAGAATGGTAAATGGAAGAAATTCCATTCCTAATTATGGAGATGTATTACTAAAACACTAGTCGTATAGTATTTATTAATAAGGGGACAGTATGCTGAATGATCATTGATACTAAGATTCTTGCACCCACAGACTTCCATCTTCCGAATAAAAATCACATTAGCTCTTACAGTTTTTGTGATTCTAAAAGTGTTTTCCTACTTTGGTTTCAGCCAAAATGTGTCACTTACAGATTAAAACCAGCCTAAAAATATTAACTATTGGAATTCTATGATTAAAGAATTTTATTATGCGAAGCAAATATTGATTAATTGTGTGAAACTAAGCGAATAAATTAGAAAACATGTTTGAAATATATTTAATTTAGCATCACATCAGACACGAGAATACCAACTGTACGATTATTTAGATTTAATAACTAATTTGTTAACATAATAAAAATTTGTATAATCATTATCGTCTTACCTTATATCTACTTATTTATTTATTTTTGTCGATTCTTTTATTATTTTTACTTTCGTTTCTTCCCTTACAAGCATTCTTACAATTAATATTTAAAATGTTTGGTTTTTGTAAAATAAACTTTAAAAAGCAAGCATGTTTAGGTAACTTTGGTGAGGTTATTTCAAAGTTTACTACGAAAAGTCACTTTCTGGAAGATTTAACTCAGGTTTACAGATGTCAGCCTGAGATCAGTCATATAAAAACTCTTGTAGAACTCAGCGGAAAGTCAATACTCTTTTTAGGCGGGCGCTGTTGTTTCCAACACTTGCCTCAGACCTTCAGTGCTTCATCTTCATTTGCTATGTGATGTGCGTAACACAATTTCGCAATACTAACCTTCATCCGGTGTATTTGCGCTCCTTTTTGAGAAAAACCGACGTCTCGATGCGCCGCGAATATTTATGAGGCTTCACAATAACTCTTCTTTATGTACAGCCCGAGGTTGGACATGACACATTTGACTTATTTATAATAATGGTCGCATTGTTTGGTTCAACAAATACACGTGTATGTGAAATGTGTTTTAAATACCAGAAAGAAGAAACGAACAAGTAGGTCAGCTGATATTAAGTGATCTCCACTGCTAATCAATAGCTACAAATCCAGAAGTCATGAGTAAGTCGCCGATCTCTAAGAAACGAAATAGGCGGATATTTAGGCTCGTAAGACACCAGTTTACCGTAAATAAGTGTTTGTGTCTAGTATTTTTTTTAAACAAAGGATCCATTTCGTAATTTATTTTGATAAGAATGCATATTTCGTCTTGAAAGCCAGCCAGTTGAAATTATTTTATTAGAGATTTGTAGAAATAAAAAAGATGGAAAAAATACTTCAACTTTTTCATACAGAACGGCAATTTCATAAAGACTATTTATAGATTACTTGGTCGTTCCCTAGCAATAATCACATAATAAAACCCAATTCGTGGATGTTTAAGAAACTAACTTAGATGGCTTTCAAAGTTACTTCTTCAAAGCTTACTACGATGATGTTTACTGGAAATGCTTTCTTGAAATGCTTTCCTCATTATATCTGATTCAAAGGTATAATTAAGTTATACGTTATTTTAATCACCGAAGCTAAGGATAGATCTGGTTTCGTGTGTAGAATTACTTTGAATTATATCCGAAGAAGTACCAGATGAGATCGAATAATTTCCGTACTCTAGACTACTCTAGAGATTAATGTGCCAGATCTAGACTTTATGACGGAGTCACGATCCATCGTACTTACAGTTCTACGTAGATTCACTTCGAAATAACTTGATTACTACGAACTGGATTAGGCCTTGGAATATCTTAAGAATGTCTTTGTGACGCCGTTCACTGTTAACTTGCACTTTAACCTTTACATTTGTAAGTACATAATGTTTTGCGAGATGTGGTGATATAATAATAATAATAATAATAATACACCCAACAGTCACACACATAGTCCTGACCCCACACTAGGTAAACCTGTATCGTGGGTATCAGGAACTACGAGGGACTTGCGGTCCCACAACACCCAGACCCGAGACCAATATTTGTGGTTCACACAAACATTTGTCTCGGTGTGGGAATCGAACCCACGGCCTCTCGCTTCGCAGCCGACTACTCGCCCGCTGCGCCACGGAGCTGTCTTGATTGATGTTTATCCTACGTGGGAAAGAGGATATGAGGTTTACCTTTTCAATCTGGCTGTTATACGGTTATGCATTATCATTACAAGCAATTACTAACATTACTTAGTAATTATTGCTTGTTGTATTTTTCTAGTTGGAGAGTAGTTAAGTATGTTTGTGGTTGTTCTTTTGATATTATAACAATACAGTGAATTTGATGATCTAGTGAAATGAGGCTTACTAATGCTTAGCAAGAGTTGTTTGAAACCAATTGTAATAGCAAAAACGTGCGTCTGAAGGTAAAGGTCTCAGAAATAACAAAGTTTAAGTTATTTTCAGCATTCAAACATGAAGAAATAAATAGATTTCTTGAACCTTTAGTTACTTCTTATAAACGCTTTTAAGATTTCAAATGGTTTAAAAGAACCTATGTTAAGTGTTAATAGTAAGATATAGGTCCTCAAGGAATTGAAAGTACATGTTACATGTTGCGTTTAGTTGGTATGATTGGGTCTAGTCTACGAAAACCGCAGGTGTTCTATGTGCTAAACAAGCGGTTTATGAAGTCGTTCAGTATGTTGTTATTTATACATAATAATAAATACACCCAACAGTCACATACATAGCCATGACCCCACACTAGGTTAACCAGGTTGTTGTGAGTATCAGGAAACTACGAGAGACTTACGGTCCCACAACTCCCAGATCCCAGAAACCGATATTCGTGGATCACAACAACATTAATTATCTCGGTGCGGGAATCAACCTCACGGCCTCTCGTTTCACATGGCTACTGGCCCGCTGCGCCACGGAGCCTGTCAATTATGCACTATAAAATACATTATAAAATACAATTTTGACATTGCGACGCAAATTATAAACAAATATTCTTTAAAATCAACACTTGGTTACAATCAGTAACATCCCGCGCAACGCCGCGCCGTCATTAGTTGTTTGTTGAACTTTGCAATTACTATAACGCCATTGCAATACGTATCATGCGATCTTTGAAACAAGTCATAAAATTGCTTAGTTCAATCAACTGCCTTTGAAGAAAGTGATTCCATTTCCCCCAACAACACTTATTACAGGTCAATAAAGTTCCAAATTGCGTAGCATGGTAATGATAATTTGAGATCATAAAGCTCGTCCAGCGGATGGACGCATGCATCGCAATTGCTTTCATTCACGTCATCGAATTATTTTTTTATCGACACAAGAATTTGCTTTATTTAACTGCTTTATTATTCATATGGAGGCATGGCATGCGAATCTAAAGTATACATTTTAGAGACGATTACATCCTTCTTTCATGTTAGATCCAGATGTAAAAATATTAGTTGGAATGTTGTCAAATAAATAACTACGAAGCATTGTAGAAAAGTAAACAGTGGGACAAAATCAACGACTTTTAACCTTCTCCGTATAAAGATCATTGCAACGTTTATTTGCATTAGAATTGGTTTATGGATTTTCCACCGATATTCTGGTGAACGATTTTCAGATACTCGAAAAAACTATTCCATAACGTCATAATTTTAATACAATGAGATGAAATAAATTTAAAATTGGTTTCTTTTGTTGCAGGCGCAAAGAATGGAGTGTGGAGCCAATGAGTTCAGCAGGAAACTGCGTATTGATCAGGTAAATTTGCTGCCAATGAACGTCATCTTGTTCATTCTTTCTACTTTCTTACGACCGTATATTCAGCATCCTCCTAAAGTGAGATGTAAATTATCACTTATGTTAAATCCACCAGGTTTCATGAATACCAACTACAATTAGTGGAATGTAAGAATAGAGAGAAGCTGCGGAAGATATTGTAGCTATAATATAATGTCATTATAACATTACTAGCTTTTGCTCGCGACTCCGCCCGCGAGAATGGCTTTTTCCAGGATATAAAGTAGCCTATGCCCTAATCCAGGTAATGGTCTACCTGTGTGCCAAATTTCATATAAAACCGTTAATCTGTCAAGGCGTGATTGACTAACAAACATACAAATTCAAAAACTGTCATTTAAAAACAAACTATTAAACCATGACATCCAGTTCCAGGCAACCACAACTAACACCTAGAAACCGAATAAAAATTAAATTAATATAATAAGTAGCGATAGATCAGCGGGGAGTGGTACAGACTGTCGAAAAGTCACAGGTTCGAAACCAGCCCCAAGAGTATTCACTTCTGACTTTACAAATTACGAGTGTATTAATTGATAGCTACCGATTGCTTTAACGTTGAAGGAATCATCGATAGCAAACAGGCATACCTGAGAAGTTTTCCATAAGAATTTTGAAGGTATGTGAATTCGCACTAGGCCGCACTTTTGGTGGAGAAGGCCCGTGTCCAGCACTGGACGTGTATCATACAGGTATAGTATTATTATTATTTTTATTTAACAATTTTGTTTCTCTTCTGAAAGAAGGGTCAATGAAGCATGGGCCAAATCCAAGTGCATATGTAAGAAACTATACATTTCCTCACAGTTCAAAAATTAGCCAATTAATAGTCTGCCATATATAAACAACCCAAAACTGCCGCAGGCTACAGTCGCAAGGTCATAATGCTTATACGTCTCTAAAACAATGACAAATTACCATAAATAAATTAGTTCTGCTAATATAGCTCACTTTCATTTCGGTACAGTCATCCATCTCTATTGTAATAATTTTGACAGTTGATAATCTAGTGTTTACTTTTAATGAACGAAAAGTAATTACTATTTATAATATGGAGATCTTTTTTTAAGATTATATTGGTACAAGGAACAAGGTTTTTATTTAATTCTATATTTATTTGTGGCTTCGCTTATTTTAAGGGAATATTTTTTATTAACAAAATGTAGTATGCGTTACTCGCCGATGTGATTGGTTGATTGATTACATATAGTTAAAAAAACAAGAACTAAATAAATTCTTAAATCGAAATATTGGTAAGTACAAATAATATTTAATTGGACTAAAAAGACAAGAGTAATAATACTAGGTATTCCAAATTTAAAATTGCATGTTGTAAAGAATAATCCAATGCTTTTATTATAAGTATTTTGAAACTAAAGCGAATAAGTACAGAAAATTATTCGTTTGATATCATCTCTAATGTTAAGTTTTTTGGCACATACTTTGAAAATATTCTTCTGTATCTGGGAGTTCAACCTAAACAAAGATACTCACGGAAATGTCTTCCTATCTTTATCTATTCAGGCCAGCAACGAGACATATGTATAATCGATTGTTATAAAAGATTGACAACATCTCTACCAACGATTATCCGACATAGCACGTCATTATTGACAGCTGTCAAACGCAACCTTCCGCAACTGGTATTGGCGCACCTGTCACATTAGTTAGGCTCGCATCAGTCATTTGTGGGTTAACATTTAATAGCAATTATTACTTAAATAGCACTTACTGTAGTCTACTTACCAGTTGGCATTTGGTTTCGCTGACCGTTAATAATACGAATTATTAGACACGATATTCAGTAAGTGCCTAGGTTTGGGTCTGGTTTTAAAGGTCATGAATAAAAAGGGAATTCTATAATTATATACCTACATATTTGTAAGTCAGCAATGTCTTTGTTTCTGCCTGGCGTTATCCCGGTTTAATGTCAGTGTTCGATTTCTACCAACCATAGAATTGACGGTAGGTATTTGGTATTATATGGGGCGACCCGCCGTTTAACTTCCATAACCCGAAATAGGAACAACATAATGATATTTACTTTTAATTCCTAAAGAAGATTTACATCAGGCAAATCGTAAAAATCAAGCTGAATAGTATCGCCACGTGTGCGAGCAGCGGCACCGTACGGTATCATTTCAGACAACTTACAATAGTATAACATACTGCAGTTGCAGCAGTAGGTGGTAGGTCCCTCATATGCGAGAGGCCGCCTCCGATTTGTCTATTTCTGCCGCCAAACAACAGTGTGAAAGCACTGTTTTGTTTCAGTTTGAAATAGATTGAAGCCAGTGAATTTCACCTTCAAGACCACCTTAAAAGTTTCCTTAAACAAAACCGTCATGCCACCTTGTCAATATCCGATTTATATCTAACTTTCGATCTGCAAATTTTCCGCCTAATTTGATCTGAATGTGGTTATTCTACAATTGAACTGGTAAACGGATGTCGAGCGGTATTGAATGTCGAGGTACTTACATAATGGTGAACAGGGGTTTATTATCTAAAGTAGACATTGAATGAATTTGAATGTTATATTTGGCCTCTATACTGTAAATTCATACTTTACTAAGAGTACTTTCAGGTCACTCTAATCGCGGTCAGTTCATTAATATAATAGTTCAAAAAGGAGAAATTCGTCAATCCGACAAATTATTATGCACCGAACTGGGTGATTCTTTTTTGTTTGATCTGAGAGTTTTTTCGTGGTGTTCCCATAAAAAGGTATGTGTGCATACTGTATCATAAATTTTTGTCTTGACTTAGGTGGATTTACTTAACTTTTAGCATCATTTATTTATTTACCCTACAATATAAAATTCAGGCATAATTACGTTTAATTCAAAATCATAAATACATACATATACACTCACGCCCGTACTCTCGGAAGGGTCAGCCAGAGGTGTAACCAGTACACCCACATTTCGACGAGCTTAATTCCGTCCCATGATGTGATAGGGGCGAGCCTACGCCATATAGGACACAATTCCAGACTCCGGGTTGACTGGTTGGTCCGGGTTGGACTAAGCATTTCATGATAGAAAAACCCAATATCACTACCCGAGCCGGGTATTGAACCGAGACCTCAGCACAGTAGTCCGCTTAAGCATTACAACTGCGCCACCGAGGCAGTCTTTTAGCAATTCAAAATCACATCAACAAATATTACTGTGTTTTTGTTACATTATCATTCTTTGTGTAATATTCAATTCTATGTTATTGGTGTCAATAACCTTTTATACATCGTCCACATGAGATGCGATGCGTGTATTAATTACGTAAAGGTGTAAAATTACGTAATTTGCGTTAAATCATGACCGAACGATCCGTGAAGTGGTTATTAGATTTCATATATTATGTGTCGATATTTAACTGTAAGTATAGAAAATCTAGGAAGAGTTGCGAGATTTAGAGCCAATGATATGTACAATATTTGGATTGTACACAAATAAAACAGCAAATCTTTTGAGTGGTAGAGCCACGTTGTAGACACTTTTGTCTATCGCATGAATGGACCAGCTATGGCGGGTTTTTCACCATCGGGTAGGTATAAAAAGGATTAGATACCCACCAGTGCCTTTATCAGACTATCAAATTTTTAAATCAAATGCAATGACTTCAATGTGTACTACCAGATTGGCAGCGCGGCATCACGCTTACTCTTAACTAGAACCCTTTTTCCGTTCCCTGTGTTGTCAGCTGTCAAACTCCCGCGTTATGTGGTGCATTTTCACCTTTTTTATTAGCTTTAGATTAGGTATTACCCTGATAATATGTGAAATGGTGATATTATGTGAATTTGATACTTTATATTGAACGAGAATGTTCACTTGGATAAATACTTTACTATCACAGTTTATGTAATGTTTTATAAACAGCGTGAAATTTTATAAACGCGCTTATATAAAATTAAATTGGCAGACAATATTCAAAGGAAAATGAACAGTTTATTGACAATACTTTTAAGTATTTACTTACGTTACTCTTAAGCGTCATTTACTTTAGTAAATAGAAAAGGAGGTCGCATTGATTCAATAAATAACGCTAACGTTATTATAAAAACCATTCGACATTATTTCGCACATTAAATATACTCCGCCGCTCGTAACTAACTTCAGACCGGCCAAGTTCTGAAGTTAGTTACGAGCCACTCTTTGAGTGGTAGAGCCACTCTGTAGACACTTTTGTCTACAGCATGAATGGGCAGGCTCATCCAGGCCGTTACCACTGTCTCACAGAAAACCGACGTAAAGTAGTGAGATATTCGGATCCCCCTCCCCTTCCCAATCCCTTAATTATCCCTTTCCTTTAAGGTCGGCTACGCGCCCGCGGTTATTTTAGTATTATGGGCGTACATGGTCACTTACCATCAGGTGACCCACATGCTCGTTTGCTGACATATGCCATAAAAAAAAGTTAACCCGCCAGCAGCGAACAACTGTCCAAATCGATCCTCGGGCAGTATGAGTCGCGAAATTGTAATGGGACGTCACAGTGTTATCCATCACGCGGCCGGATCATTGGACCGGTCCTACAACGGTACCACAAATGGAACTATAAAGGGGAAGCGCTTTTAGTTTATTGTTTTGAGCTTTTGGATGTTTTAACCGGCTTTGAAACCGAATTTTAAAGAAGAAAGATAAGTCGTTTATTACAAATAAACGACTTTTTTCTTTTTTTATATATAATTTAATTAAAATAAACAAGCAGTTTAGGTACAAAACATTCGGGTTATTCTAAAATTAAACTAAATGTGCTCGTCACAAAAATGGCCCCACCTCCGCATGTGTTTGTTTAAAGACCAGCGCTAGTCCTCCGTTGGGCTGTTTGGTAATGAATTTAAATATGTTTGTTACATGTTAAACGATAAATTTGACAATGCGGACCGATTTTGATGATTATTTTTGTAGTCGATAGGGTTTCGTCAAGGGTGATCCCATATTTTGATTTAGATATGATGGGGTATGAGGATAAACGCACTGTGATTCGGGTTCTCAAGTCGAATTTTTATATTTTAGTATGTAAAGTATTATTATTTACATACATGCATATGCATTTATACCAGAGAATTTAGGCAGAAGTGTAACTAGTGCTGCACCCACATTTTGCCGATCTTATTTTTATTAGTAGACTTTTGGATAAACTTTGGAATACAAGTAGACCAAGACATGGATTAAAACATAGGCTACTTTTACCCCAGAAAAAGACATTTACGCGGGCGAAACCGCGGGTACCACCTAGTTAAAATACCAGTTCTAAGTTGACAAATATCCCAAACAACAATTATTTTATCTCAAAATTCTTGATGCTTTGTATTACATTTTCCCATGCTGTTTAATTATTCTTTAATGGTTCACATTATTTAAATTAATTTCTAGGTTATAAGTAATTGTACGTATTTTCTTTAAATGAGCAAACATTATTCGTGGGAAGTTAAAGTTTCACAGCGTTTGCGAAACTTTCGCGTGATACGGTAATATTTTTCTATAGTTGTCAAAGTTTGCCGTTAAATTAGGAAACACTGAGTTAAAAATTCTAGATTAATGATCATTCATTCTAGTCTAAAATCATCTGCTTCAATCCGGTTATGTCCAGTTTGAAAACATTGAAAGTAGTGAAATTTCTGGATATTATGATACTTAACAACTGGTCTTCGGGTGACGAGCGCAATGCAGTACCATGTAGTCCTTTCACGATATTCCTGCCCTGGTTTCAATTTCATTTGGGGTCAGCGCAGCAAGATTGCATCTTCCATACATGCCTATCAGCCTTCATCTCATGATTCACCCGTTTTTTCATTCATGTCCTCCCTCGCACACTCCATCCACCTTTCCTTTGGCCTTCCTATAGCTTTCCATCCATTAACATTCATATTCATTACTTTTCAGTGCCATGCCGTACTTTATAATTCAAATTATAGGTAGAGTTGCTGCTGTTTATAGGGCAGGTGTCGCGCTAGTTATCAGTCGGGCGTATTGCTCAAAAAAAAAATGCAAATATCTCTCGAAACGGGAGTTTGCTGACCTAAAATTTCAAGAAGAGTTAATGAAAATTAAGTTAAGTTAATTAGACTTTATTAAACTTTGTCCACTTAACCTAATAAATGTGATAAGATGTAATGATGATGAAAGGTATCAACAGTTACAAAAACTTTTACTTTCGTAGTTGCGTTTTGTTTACCCGTCGTGGTGGCGAAGTCATTAGTAGATCAAATTTTATATCTGCACTGTTTTAGCGCCAAACCGAAGTCCGAAGTTTTCTCTTCACAGGTTAATATATATAGAAGATAATATAGATGTATATTAACAGTTGAAAAGTGTAACAACTCAAAAAATATCAAATGGAATACTAATATAACAAAGTTACATATAGTAATAATATTATTTTTGGTGTCTCTTGTCATTATGGTATTGCTTTTTTATCTCGAGAAATGTACTTCCGTTTATATAAGACATGACTAGCCTCGCAATGAGAATAGTTATTAGTATTGTCTGAGTTTTATTAGGGGAGCTTTACACGCTGTATTAAAATTTCGTGTGTTGGAAATTTCGACACGAAATACCGACTAGGGGAATATTAAAACATCTTAAAAAATCATCAAACATGATTCATATTGAAAAATCTTTTTGTTTTTGATAGGCTTTACTCCGAGATTCGTCCCATAAATATTTGATTAAGATTTGATGACGAGATATGAGAAAATTTTGAAAATACTCCTCAACGGATAACAGCAAACGAATCGTAATGAAAACGCATCGAAATCCGTTCAGCAGTTTTAAAGTGATGCGCGAATAAATTAACAGACAGATAGAGGAGAGTTTACTATTTTATAACATGTATTGATTATAGAGCTTGCCCTTAACAGCGGGTGCGTACTTGGCGAGCAGGTTCTACTGTCGATGTGGAATATTGGGTTAAATGTTAACACCTCGCTGCTGACGGACCGCGGACGGACCGGACGGACGGACGGATGGGATGACACGCGCTCCCAATATTTTTTTTTACGTGTCGACTTTATCGAAAAAAATATCGTCATTCTTCTTTTTATGGCGGTATGGCTGGTTATTTTTGATTTATCTGAGAGTTTTAATGTAATTTCTTTTTGTCATTTTTGTAATGGTCTATTTATTTATTTATGATTATTTATGGGATGACGAACCCACATTTTTATAGATTAGTATCATATAATATTAACGAGACGTTTATATATTATTGCACATGATTACAACTAGTAATGCCTATTTTATACTCTCATAAATAATTGTTAGATGTTGGTGCTGATTATTGCTAAAGAGTGACTTAGGTGCTGTTTATACGCAATATCTCATCGACAGTTATCGACAGTTTGAGTTATCTTGCTCTTTGATATAGAGAGGGACATACGCACTCATACATACGCACTCACGCCTGTAATCCCCGAAGGGGTAGGCAGAGGTGTAACCAGTACACCCACATTTCGCTGAGCGTATTTCCGTCCCTAATGTGATAGGGGGCGAGCCTATCGCACCGGGCACAAATTCCAGACTCCGGGCTGATACTGAGCATTTTCGTAATAGAAAAACCCAATACCACTTTACCCGACCCGGGAATCGAACCCGTGACCTCAGCGCTGACCTCAATCGTAACACGTACACATTACAACTGCGCCACCGAGGCAGTCACGAGGCAATGACGAGACGAGCAGGTCGCTCGCCTGACGGTAAGAGTCACGCCTGCCTATAAACAGAGCAACACCAACCAGAACTTCGAATTATAAAGTACTGTATGACACTGAAATGCAATCGTCACCCTGAGACATAAGGTGTTAAGTCTCACAATGCCCATTAATTTCACTGGATTCAATGCCCTTCAAACCAGAACACAATAATGTTTACTCACTGTTGCTTGGCAGCAGAAATGGCTAACTATAACTTAAAGTCTTTGGTTTTTTTTATATCATAGGCCGGTAAACGGCAAGTGGGTCACCAGATGGTAAGTGATCTCCACCGCCCATGTACGCCTATGATACTAAAAGGATCATGAGTCCGTTGCCGACCTTAAAGGAAAGGGATAATTAAGGGATTGGGAAGGGGAGAGGGATTTGGGCCTCCGGATATCTCACTCACCGTACGAAACGCAGCAGCAAACTGCTACTTTACGCCGGTTTCCTGTGAGACAGTGGTAACGATCCGGACGAGCCGGCCCATTCATGCTGTAGACAAAACTGTCTACAGCGTGGCTCTACCACTCGAATCTTAATCCACAGAACACACCTTATTCTTGTGTTCTGTAGTTTAACCACTAAATTGTAATCTCTCCCCAAAATGTTATGAATCGACGTAACACCACCTGATTCATATTTTATTCTCTACAAGATTGTATAGATATACGATGTACTCTTTAACTTAAGAAATGTTGTCCTTAATTTTGCCATTATACTCGTATTTTGCTACGTTCAAGTAAATTATCATAATCGTCTCCAAGCAGTCTCATCTCTTTATTCCTTTGCCATGTAAAAATGTAAAAGTTCCGTCGCCATTTATTATTTATAGCTTCACAATTTCATTGTGAACGCGACGTTTTAATCTTAACTTTCTGTCTCTTGACACACTTCTTTTTTCATATGTAGTATGAAATTAAATGACGCATGTAGCAAATTTCACATTTTGGCAATATAAGGAAACCTCAAATAGTTTCTCGTGCATCGAACAGCTCTATCAGTATAGGAGTTGATTTATTCATTTTATTTTCCTTCTTTCTTTAATAAATCGAATATAAGAATTAATCATCAAAATCGGTTCACATTTTAAGGTTTACATTGACATGTTACAGAAAGGTAAAGTTATATTTGTAAGGGTCGGTACATACACCTGACAGTGAGTGTTAATGTACCGGATATTATCAAAATTAATGAATTAATTTAATTGAACTAAGTACTTATATAAGATTGTATTTATTTATGCATGCTGTGTTTGCCTGTAATTTGAGTTGCAATAGGTTCAATTGTTATTAGTGTTAATATTTAATGTACGTATGTATTATTGTAAACTTTGTTGGCAATCCTTAAATAATAAAATAAAAATAAAATAAAATAAATAAAATAAAAATCTAGACATCCTAAAATTTTATGCTAATATTGATTACTCGTTTATTAAGATTGATAAGATCGACCGCACCCCTATAGATTAAGTGAAGTGCATGAGCGAGAATAATAATGCTGGAGTGAGACTAAAGCTCAGCTGTTTATCATCTAGTGATGTTTAAAGTTGCAAGTCGAATATTGTCATTTTATTCATTAATTATAAAATAAAATGCTTTATTTAATCTAATTTGGTGCTACGGAGGGTGAAATATGTATATCGTACTAGTGTTGAGTAGGAAATACAAGAAACAATACATTTGTCCCGTACATGACGAAATACAGTAAGAGCGGCTCGTTTTTTTTTCGTGTACCTACTACTTCAAATTTTATTTCGCGTTACTATTTTATTATTCCCATGATGTAGACTACGAGCGTGAAAGAGTGAGAACCAGCGAGTCACGTGCTTCACTTCAATAGTAGTATATAAATAGACAGCCTCCGTGGCGCAGCGGGCGAGCAGCCAGCTGCGAAGCGAGAGGCCGTGGGTTCGATTCCCGCACTGAGACAAATGTTTGTGTGATCCACAAAAATTTGTTTCGGGTCTGGGTGTTGTGGGACCGCAAGTCCCTCGTAGTTCCTGATACCCACCATACAGGTTTACCTAGTGTGGGGTCAGGACTATGTGTGTGACTGTTGGGTGTATTATTATTATTATTATTAAATATATACCATACAAATGCACAGTCATAGTTCGAAGTTTTAACTATTGTTAGTCCCTTCGACGTTAAAACTAGATTTGGTTCTAAGCTGTAGTGAAGGGAAATATTTCAAGGAGCCGTAAACTAGATCAGTCACACACGTTTCGACTAATGCATGTAATTAGTTCCCGTTGGCGATAACATCGCTAAATCTAATTTCTGTTTGTACTATTTGATGGAAATTATGTTTTTTTTATTCGTAAATACTTTTTGTTCAGTCAGTGAGTGACAGAAAACATTTTTAATACTACTTATTAGAAAACTTTCATTGTCTGTTTGTTCGAGCATCACGCTATAATTACTCGGACGATTGTGATTATATTTTTATGTTTATGATTTGGCTTAAACACTGGTATATATTCTATCCTGGTAACTGATTTAATTCTCGCGTCTAGAAAATATCCTGTGGAGGAAGATTACTGGGCATTATGAGACTTAACATCCTATGTCTCAGGACGACGAGCATAGTCCAATACAAAACACAAGGCCTATGGATATATTATGTAACATTATTCAATATTGTTATTACGACCGTCTCGAAGTGGTGGACCCACGCTATAGACAGTCTTGTCTACATCATGAAAGGGCCGGTTCGACCGATTTGTTACCGCTGTCTCACAGAAAGCTTACTTAAAGTAGCGGCTTGCTGCTGTGTTTGAGGGAGATATCCGAAAGGCCAAATCCTCCACCCCTTCAAAATCCATTAATTATCCATTTCCTTTAAGGTCGGCAATGCGCAATGATTCTTCTGGTATTGTGTGCGTTTATGGGCGGTGGAGTTCACCTATCATCCGGTGACCCACTTGCCTTGCCAGCCTTATGCTATTAAAAATATATTCATCTTGTGATTTAATTAAAAATACTCATACATTTTAAGTTTAGATTTAGGTAAAGACAAATAAAAATATTTCTTTATTAGAATAATCATGCCATTTTTAATCTCACTTCACAGTAAATAAAATAATATAAAGTATTGATAGACCGTAATTTTTTTTTGTTAACATTTAAGAAACCTAAATCATAATGCGTTCTAAGAACCGTTCTAACATAAATTGGTTTATAAAAGAGATATCCCAAAAGGACCAAGAATGAAACTTAACCCCATATTAAAATTCATTCATATCCTACAAAACGATCCGTCTGTATTACAAATATAATTTACATACATTTCAAAGAAACTTGATCTTAATGGCTTTGGTAATAAAACTGATGAAACTGTAATCGTGTTTGGTCGATTTTGACAGCACCACCCAAAATGTGTCGTGATTCTTTTGAATAGGGATGTGACGTACACCATAGTTTGGAATTAGAATTTAACATTAATAATTTTATGGATTTAAGAGCTGCCTCAGTGGCGCAGTTATAATGCGTACGCGTTATGTCTGAGGCTGACGCTGAGCTCTCGGGTTCAAACGATAGGTCGAATAAAAGTGATTTTGGGGTTTGTATTACGAAATGCCTGGTTTCTGGAATTGTAACCAGATGTTAGGTCTCATAATGCGTGTGAATTGCACTGGCTTCAATGTCCTTTAAGGGCCGTTCCGAATATTCTATCTATCGACAGATTTGCTTACTGGCCGTAAATTTTTTACACTTTTTGTATGGAAGATCTGTCAATAAAATACTGATAGTAAGCAAATGTGTCGATAGACAGAATATAGGGAACGGCCATAAAACGAAACGAAAATTGCTGCTTGTCGGCAGAAATATACAAAGCGGTGGTATACCTACTCAGACGGCCTCTCGCATATTAAAATATTGAAATGAAATGAAATAGAGTGGTAGAGCCACGCTGTAGACAATTTTGTCTACAGCATGAATTGGCCGGCTCGTCCGGGTCGTTACCACTGTCTCACAGAAAACCGGCGTAAAGTAGCAGTTTGCTGCTGCGTTTCGTACGGTGAGTGAGATATCCGGAGGCCCAAATCCCCCTCATCTTCCCAATCCCTTATTATCCCTTTCCTAAGGTCGGCAACGCGCCCATAATTCTTTTGTATTGTGGGCGTACATGGGCGGTGGAGATCGCTTACCATCAGGTGACCCATTTGCTCGTTTGCCGGCCTATACTATAAAAAAAAAAATTTGATTATCACGTTTCTTTTATCCAAATCATCTGTTTTATCGAATTGATTTGCGGCATCCCTACCTGTTACTTTTTGCCGTGCCTTATCCACGAAGATTCCTTAAACCGGTCGCACCAAGCTCATTGAGTAAAAACTCGGTATTTTTTATGTAAAGAACACTATGACACACGAATGCTCTCAAACGGGGTCTCTGGCACAGTTTCTGAACTATCGAATAATAGTAGCGTTTATCTGGTTTTCACACTTTCTTTATATCTTGTTTTTAATTGTTATGTTTTAAATTCTGTTGACTTTAGTCGTTTTTTTCGCGTGTTGTAAATTGTTATTAGTTTTTTCTTTTACATCAGTGGCTGGCAAATGAGTAAGGGGGTCATCTGATGGCCAGTAATCTCCACTGGTTATTTTTCTTTCTTTCTGCCTGGCATTATTCCATCTTAATGCCAAGGTCCGCCTTCTTGTACCATAGATTTGACAGTATTTGGTGGGGCGAATAACGGGTGAATTGCTGGCCTTAAAGGAAAGGAATGGGGAATGGTAAGGGATCTGGATATTACTTCACGTCGGTTTTCTGTTAGACCATAGTAACAATGTTGGTTGGTTCCAGAGAAAGGTTGTCTGAACGAAATCGCCGTTTGCAATAAGACCGCCCATTGTCTACCTAATCACCCTTTTTATATTCTACCTACTTTATTTGGTGTGCAATAAAGAATATTCTATCTATCTAACAAGTCGGTCGAGCACACTTATTCATGCTGTAGACAAAACTGCCTATAGCCTTTTCTATTTGTCTATGCTATAGCTTGTTCCTACCATTTCCAAGTTAAGATAGTTATCGGCATTTAGCATTAGGTCCTTTGATAATTTTGTGTAGTTTACTGTTTATTCAAGTTAGTACAATGTGTGCAGCTACACAAATTTTACTTGACAATATCTTAAATATTCATAAAACAAGATTTGCTGTTTTCAAGATTCAGATATTGAGGGTAAATATTTTCGTAACATTTTTGAAGCTGGTTATTAGGACAATAGGCAGTTCACAACAGGATTAAACTCTTTTTTTTTCTCGATTATGAATTCGTGATCATATTGGTCTAGATTGCACTTCATTTCTCATCAGGTGCAGTACAGTTTTTTTTTGTCGCAGTCCCCGATCTGCCGGGATACGGTGGCGTTAAGGCAGCGTAGTGCTTGAAAGAAAACTTGTCTCACTAATATTACGTGAAATACGTTCAGTAGTAATTATATATTCAGTGGTCAGTGAAAGCATCCAGAGCTTGCCGTACTATCGAGTGTTCATTTGGTGTTAGACAGTATATATCTAATACCAGCCCTGTATTATATACGTCCCACTGCTGGACACGAGCGTCCTCTACCGAATGAAAGGGGTTAGGCCTTAGTCCACCACGCTGGCCTAATGCGGGTTGTCAGAGTTCACATACCTTCGAAATTCTTTTGAAAAAATTCTCAGGTATGCAGGTTACCTCACGATGTTTCCTTCACCGTTAAAGCAAGTGATAATTAACTATTAATACACACATAACTTAGAAAAGTCAGAGATGTACGCACTTGAGGCTGGTTTCGAACCTGCGATTTTCGTCTCGACAGTCCATACCACTACCCGCTGAGCTATCACTGCTTTCTACAGATAACATCCTAAGTTGATTTTTGAACGCACCTTAAGTTGACTGGGAGTGGAGGGACGCCAATACAATGGGCTCCTCTCGACAAAATCGTAGAGCCGAGGCTGCTGTGTCGTTCCCTGATAAAGGCTACTAGAACATTTTATTATAAATTCCACAATTATCTCATTAGGTACGTACTGTACGTTGAGTGTTCGTAAAATGACGTTCCATATGACAGCGGAAGTTTGCACATTCCCACGTGCGTGTGCGTCGTACTCGACGGGCTCGTATCAAGTATGTTATACGGGTTTGGTCCTGAGATTTTGTTACAGAATACTGCTAATTTATAAAATAAAATTGGCCGGGTTCATACGGATTCATGGTTTATAGATTTTTGTGATATAGAGTAGACCACATATTAATTAAAAAAGGCACTCCATAAGAGTTTTTCTGTCCATAATTGTTGCATAACAAAATACATTATGTATGAGATATTTAACTAAAGCTCCATTTAGATTAAAGGAAAGGCATAATTAAGGGATTGGGAAGGGGAGGGGGATTTGGGCCTCCGGATATCTCACTCACCGTACGAAACGCAGCAGCAAGCTACTTTACGTCGGTTTTCTGTGAGACAGTGGTAACGATCCAGACGAGCCGGCCCATTCATGCTGTAAACAAAAGTGTCTACAGCGTGACTCTACCACTCAACTACGAGTTAAGCCACAATTAGATGAAGGGTGTTCATCAAACGACCAAGACAATAATTTAATAGAAAATTGTTATTCACGTGGCCACATCATGTAATTTGAAAATAAGAACGTTATGACGCACGTTCGTCAAAGATATGTTTCTGTGAGATGTGTCATGTGAGAAAATATCTGTATCTAAATAGAGCTTATGTCACTTTAGGACTTCCTGAGTCACCTTCTAGTCTCTCACCTATATTTGAGAGCATTTGGAACCTAACGTTTTTTCCTTCAATTTTTGAGCGAGCAATAATTAAAATACACATGTAATTTCTAAAACTAAGAGGAAGTATATCCTGCAGTCTGAACTCCATCCCTGATTGTAGTGGCCTGTTCTACACCCCGCAAGGATCCGGTTATGAATTAAATCATAAAAAATAATTCTATTCAGATAAATACATATTTTCCCACGAGATAAAGAATAAACAATATTTGTGCATGCACGGCATCACGGCGCGGCCGCGGGGAGAAAGCAGGCCGGTGCATCAAGCGCGGAGTGAGCCATGTCAAAGGTTTCGGACGCGCCTGCTTTTTGTGCACCTTATCGTGCCGTGCCGGCTATATTTGCATTATACAACGTGTTATCGAAAGGTGTGGTCAAATTTAAGCAACGTATAGTGTACGAAATCAGTATTTCAACCCTCGCAGTATAAAATCCGACTGAATTAGAACATAAATTAAGCATTTTCTTTTTTATTGAATGAATAACAAATCGATATTCGGCTTCCTATTTTGAACAGCACCAAATGATAAAAAAAGATACCTCACAACACGGGCTTGTATCCTACATGTATGTTCTATGTGTGTGACTGTTGGATGTATTTATTTATTTAAGTACGTAATGTACTTAATAAATATTCTTCCCCATATCCGATAATACATCCGCTCATTAGCTACGTAATGACGGCTGTTCGTGCCTTACCGACTCGGACCTATAGGGTCAACTTTCCCGTGCCAACTCATTGTCTGTAATAAACTCATTGATCAATTTTACTATATTTAGTACGAAACCAATGAATTTAACTATTTTCATTTTATACGCACTCACGCCTGTAATCCCCGAAGGGGTAGGCAGAGGTGTAACCAGTACACCCACATTTCGCCGAGCGTATCTACGTCCCACAATGTGATAGGGGGCGAGCCTATCGCCATACCGGGCACAAATTCCAGACTCCGGGCTGATACTGAGCATCTCGTAATAGAAAAACCCAATACCACTTTACCCGACCCGGGGATCGAACCCGAGACCTCAGCGTTAGCCTCAATCGTAACGCATACGCATTACAACTGCGCCACCGAGGCAGTCGATCAATTTAGTGATTTTCATTTTAATTGTGGGTATATAAGAGATTTGTGCCCGTTTTCACCAACGTATCCTCAAACACTTCCTAACTAAGGGTCCCTTAACCTAATGAACTCATTAAATCTATCCCTTACCTAAGTTTGTTTTCACGTAGTTAAGGGCCACCTTAGAAACATACTCGTAGGTGTCCCGTCCCCTAAGTGATGATGAAAACAAAAACAACACTTAAAATGTCTTAGGGGCCCTCAGCCTCTCACCTAAACTTAGGGATTTATGGTGAAAACCTTCTTCTTCTTTGTGGCCCAGATCTCTTGGTTTGGTTATAAAGTAAAGATATTCAACAAAGATTTTCCTGCCGTCGAAAGGAATCCTGGAGTTTGGTTGTAAATCATTTCTAGTAAAACTGATATGCATTCATCGGCTCAGGTCCTGGGTTCAATTCCCAGGTCGGGCAATCACAATTTGGGTTTGAGTCGATTCGAAAGTCACACATGAATTGCTAGGGTTTGAACTTGTACCCGGTATGGTGACAGCTTCGCCCCCTATCACATTATGGAATGGAAATAAGGCGGCAAACATCTGCCTACGCCATTATGGACTAATCAGAATTATCAAACGAATCTAATCTAACTAGTACCTAATTCACTTACATCAATCGCTAATACTATCCGTCTAGTGCGACACCTATCTCTATCGATTTATTGCTATCGAAATACTCGATACTCCGTAGTGGTGGATTTATGCCAGGTTTTGATACTGGCAGAATTATTGTCTATCTGTTACGTAAACAACTCGAAATGTCTTGGTGTGATTTAATGATGGCAAGTTGTTTTGTGGTTTAAATATTTGATTTTATGTTCCAGTGAAATTAGACACGATTTATACATACATTTGGACTGCCTCGGTGGCGCAGTTGTAATGCGTACGCGTTACGACTGAAGCTGACACTGGGGTCTCGGGTTCGATTCCCGGATCAGGTAAAGTGACTCACAGGCGTAAGTGCGTATGTTTCTTATAGTTTACTTTGTATGTTGAGTCGCGTGTGCACCGATCAATATTCTCCTCACGTGTCTCCTGGCCATGACCAAAATGTATAATTAAATTCCTTTGCTTAGAAATATAAACATGCAACAAGTTCCTGTTGCATTAACTTTTTATTAAACTGTACGTGAGTAATACAAATGAAGTTCTGTGAATTAGTTTATTTTCGTAATGCAGTTCTATTTTTTGTTACTTTTAGTTTTAATGTCCATGATATTACAATTTTGGTTTCCATAGATTTGACAGCCTCCGTGGCGCAGCGGGCGAGTAGCTGGTTGAGAAGCGTGAGGCCGTGGGTTCGATTCCCGCTAGACAAATGTTTGTGTGATCCACAAATATTTGTTTCGGGTCTGGGTGTTGTGGGACTGTAAGTCCTCCGAAGTTCCTGATACCCATAATACAGGTTAACCTAGTGTGGAGACAGGACTATCTGTGTGCCTGTTAAAAAAAAAAAAAAAAAACAAATCAAAGTGATATTAGTCTAATTCACAAAATACAAAATAACTATAAATCTATTCCTAGTAAAAAAATGAAACAAAGGAAGAAATCGATCCTTTGTAAACCAATTTCTAAACTTTATAAAACAGATTAGCCTGTAAATCAGATTGCAAAATCAAAACATAAAACAGTTCAGCTGTCGAATGTTATGCAAGCGCCTCCCGTGTGACCGAGCCATGGGAACTGGGCCAGTATAGCCCATAGCACAAAGACATGGCAAGGACAACTGCACCGATTGTCTTGTCTTAGCATTCGATACGCCTAGGGATTACAATCGATTCTTACATGAGTTAAATATCGATATGGTTTATTTTTTGGCCATATTATGGAATCACAGCAAAGAGTCATGCTTTTTAATATAGTACTATAAAAACTCCAACACCAACATAAAGAAAGAAAGAAAGAAAACTACTACGCCTACTACTGAGGCTAATTTTTATCTACGGAAAGGCTGATCACGTGGGCGGAGCCGCGAGCAATTATTATAATAATTCAATCAAATGGAAAGAGTCAATGGAGCGTTAAATTATACTAAGTATTGCTCAATTTATATCGATAGTAGATATTGGTACAGTACTAAGGCCTACGTATATTATAATAAGTACCTATAGGCGACCACCACTTTGTACCAGTTGTTTTGTGCCTGTATTTGAATACTGTTAGTATTGATCATAAATTACTGAAAATTTATGAAGCCTAGAATCGATAGTGGGTAAAGGGGGTCTACAGCACTTTTCTATCGATTTTAACCGATTCAAAAAATATGAACTTCTCTCAATTCGTCTGTATATATATTCACACATAACTCCGCCAAATGTGGACCAATTTTGACAATTATTTTTGTATTCCATAGAATTTATTTTAGTTATGGTCCCATATAAATTTGTTTTATATTTAATGAATGAGTACAAAGGAAAATGAGAAGCTCCTAAACGGCCAACAGCTAACGCACCGTGATTAATGTTTTGAAGTTTTCAAATCATACCTAATTATTTATTTTTACCTTAAGACATACTGTTTACTAGGACTGCCTTGTTGGCGCAGTTGTAATACGTACGCTTTACGACTGAGGCTGAAGCTGAGGTCTCGGGTTCGATCCCCGTGTCGAGTGAAAGTGATATTGGGTTTTTCTATTACGAAATCAGTATCAGCCCGGAGTCTGGAATTGTGCCCGGTGTACGATAGGCTCGTCCCCTATCACATCATGGGCGGAGATACGCTGGGCGAAATGTGGGTGTACTGGTTACACCTCTGCCTACTCCTTCGGGGATTACAGGCGTGAGTGCATATGTGTGTATGTACATACTGTTTTATACACATACCTAACGTTGGTATGATAATTATATACAAATTAAGCTATAGCGATCCACTAATCCTTAAACTGGACACTGGGGGTGGATTATGAGTCCGAATCCTTTCCTTTTAAACTAAGGGAGCTCCTTTTATCTGCCAAGAATATAATCGATTGAAAAAAATTATCAATACGTGACGTAGTTTACACAAAGTGGGAATTTTGAAGGCTGTTTTGATTTATATTTCTCAAAACACATAAATATTATTTATGTTATAACAAACTGGACCGTGAGAGCCGATTGAACTAATTGTCTATGGCATGGCATAAAGACATGGCAAGGATAACTGGCACACTGTATTTAGATCGATTTGAAGCCAATTATAGTTCAGTCGAGACATGCTTGAACATCGAAAAACAAATATTTGAACATTATTGATTAGGCACAGTTTATATATAATCTCACGTTTTAAATACAAAAGCCCCTTCTCATTCGCAGATTCCCAGCAGTGGGACCTATATAATACAAGGCTAGTATAGTAATAAAAAGTATCAATTTTTAAAAACTTAAATAGAAGCTGGGTCGATCACGGTTCTTTCTTCTTATTCGGCGATGTTTTTTAGAAAAAGTGAATCCGCCAGAGGCTACATTTTTTATGAGAGCTATTGAACAGGTATGATATGCCATAATCTATTAGTTATGAAGAAATCTTCATAAGAAGTAGTATATTCGTTATTTCACATCTTATTTATTTCTTCCTTCCAAAGATCAAACGAGCAATTAGGTCACCTGATGGTATGTGATAGGTATGTGATCACCACCAGCCATAAACATCCACAATACCTGAAGAATCATGGATGTGTTGACGACATTAAAAGAAACGGATGATCAAGGAAGGGATTTGGGCCTCCAGATATCCCACTCACCGTACGAAACACAACAGCAAACTGCTACTTTACGTTGGTTCCCTGTGAGACATTGGTAGCAACTCGGTCGAGTAGGTCATTCATGCTGTAAATAAAACTGTCTACAGCGTGGCTCTACCACTATTGCTCTTAAACAATCGCCATTACAAATCGGTTACAAAGTATATAAGGAATTGTTCTACTTGGAAAAACGATTTCGTAAAAATGGCTTAGTTGCTCTTTCTACAAACCAGTAACGTTATTATACTTAGAAATCAATCCAAATAAATATAATCATTTGATAATTTAATTATAACTTTTATCAACTGACGCTGATGGTAAACCATCGATAAGAAAGCAACGCTTACTCAAATCGATTTATGGCTCAAGACCAATCGATACATTCGTCAACCGAATGCCAATTAGTAAAACAATGCAGTGAAAGTTTTTGGTTGTATTCCAACATTGCGATGGTCAAATGCTGTTCAAAATGAGCGCCGGTACCTTGCTTTCGTCATTGTGTGCGTGAGATGTTAAAATAGAACGAAATTCACTCTCGAATAAGATATCGATATTCGTGTCTCGTTCGTAACACAATGATACTTGATATGTTGTAAAATCGTTGGCTAACTATTCGCCATTCTGTGTATTTGTATCCGGTATTTATGAAATAGTTAAGGGTTTTATGTAGGGTAATAGATGTTTTAGAATTTAGAGAATTGCAGCAGAGTTGGAGCTGTTTTAACCGACTTAAAAAAGAGGAGGTTCTCAGTTTGTCTGTATATTTTTTATATGTGTTTCGCAATATCTCCGGAATATTTAATTTGAATGACGAAACGAAGAGATGACGCTACGCCTGTCAATAAACACTGCATGGAAAAGGACTTTGTTCGTCACCTTGAGACTTAAAGTGTCTCATAATGCCCAGTAATTTCAATGTCCTAACCGAAACACAACAGTGCTTACACACTATTGCTTGGCGGCAGAAATAAACAAAGCGGTGATACCAGCCCAGACGGCCTCACGCATACGAGATACCTACCACTTTATCCAATTAATGTTATATTTTTATTATCAGTTTAAATCAATCGAAAATAAATCGATAAATAAAATAGTATCGACATATATTAATTGATAAACAACATCCCTACACAATCATGGGCAGATATCATCTGCCGATGATTCGAGATAGCTTGCTTTCTATTTGCTTTCGCTAATCATCTGGCACCGGTAACAATGAAATGTTAGAATTCGTCGTGAATTGGAATTTATGATGCGAATTGAAAGTTCATTCTTTGTAACTGCGACGGTAACGCAGTTGTAATGCGTACTCGGTACGACTGCTGTGCTGAGGTCTCGGGTTCGATCCCCGGGTCGGGTAAATTTTTTATTGGGTTATTCTATTTCAAAATGGTCAGTATCAGCCCGGAGTCTGCAATTGTGCCGGGTATGGCAATAAGCTCGCCCCCAATCATATTATAGAGAGAAATAAGCTCAGTGAAATGTGGGTGTACCTACTGGTTACACCTCTGTCTACCCCGTGCGAGTGTATGTATCACCATTGGAGTATATCTTATTGATTAAAAACTTGATCACTTGCCTTCAAGTGACCCACTTGCTCTTTGGGGGGACATTTTTATTTTTGGGAGAGTTTCGTTAGCATCCTTCATGACAGCCTCCGTGGCGCAGTGGGCGAGTAGCCGGTTGTGAAGAGAGAGGCCGCGGGTTCGATTCCGGCAACGAGACAAAAATGTTTGTGTAATCCACAAATATTTGACGGGTGTTGACGTCAGGCAGGCGGCCGGTCGTAAAAACTACAAGCTATAATCTATCTGTAACATGTGTTAAAAAGAGTATATTGCGCCGACCCCACTGCGAGTGGGATAAGGGCAGATGGAAGGAAGGATAAGGTGTAGTAATATTACATGAGTTACGTTCAGAATTATATACATTCTTCGCAGATGGTCTAATACCGCATCAATGATGATAATATTTAAACAGTACTTAATCAATGTAGAGTAGTACCACGTTTTTTTTATAGCATAGGCCGGCAAGCGAGCTAGTGTGTCACGTGATGGTAAGTGATCACCACCGCCCATGTACGCCCACAATACCAAAAGAATTATAGGCGCGTTGCCGATCTTAAAAGAAAGGGATAATTAAGGGAATGGGAAGGGGCGGGGATTTGGGCCTCCGGATATCTCACTCACCGTACGAAACGCATCAGCAAGCTGCTACTTTACATCGGTTTTCTGTGAGACAGTGGTAACGACCCGGACGAGCCGGCCAATTCATGCTGTAGACAAAAGCGTGGCTCTACCACTCAAAATACGAACATTTTACGTTTCACGGTAGATAATGAGAAGCCAGGGATGATGTTTCGTAACTGGTCTTTTACTTTTTATTTCAATGAAACACGTAATAAGTATATCGGATAACTGTAGATCGAGTGTTCAGCGTTCACTGTTATAGTGGGTTCAAACTGTTCCATTTTGACTTGAATCATCGAAAGCTGTATGGTAGTTCTGAAAATGTAATCTTTTTTCACCACAAAGAAAAGGGGTGTTATAAATTTGAACCCATTTTCTCCGTATGTATGTGTAGCGCCTAAACGAATACACAACTATTGAGTTTTGTATTTTATCTCTAGTCGCACTAGTTACACCTCTGCTTACCTGTTCTGGGGTATATGCGTGAGGTTGAGTCGATATCTAAATACACTCACCAGTGACACACATAGTCCTGAACCCACACTATGTAAACCTGTATCGTGGGTATTAGGAACTACAAAGGAACTTGCGGTCCCACAACACTCAGACCCGAGACAAATATTTGTGGATCAGACAAACATTTGTCTAGGTGCGGGAATCGAACCCACGGCCTCACGCTTCGCAACCGGCTACTCGCCCACTGCGCCACGGAGGCTGTCAATCTATCATATCTATCTATTACATAAGCTGATACAAATCTTAAACAAATTTATTTATTTATTAATCTTTATCTCTATATATATAAAATTCTCGTGTCACAATGTTCGTTCCCATACTCCTCCGAAACGGCTGGACCGATTTGTATGAAATTTTGTGTGCATATCGGATAGGTCTGAGAATCGGCCAACATCTATTTTTCAATATGTTAAGGGTGGTCCACCCCTAATTATTATTTTTTATTTTTTAGACATTTTTGGTTTTTTTTTTAATGATACAGCATTAAAAAATACATACAACCCTAAATTTTCAACTCTCTACGATCAACCCTTATTTTTTAATAGCGACATTAGTATTTTTGTCAAGCGCGTTTCTCACCGGGGGCGCCCACTAGGCTACTTTAATCCTGGAAATAGGCATTCACGCGGGCGGAGCCGCGGGCAACAGCTAGTATATGTATATAATTCTACTGTACGTGTGTATGTGACTGAACTCCTCCTAAAAGGCTGGACCGATTTGAATGAATTTTTTTGTATGCGTTTGGATGGCGCCCTGGATGGTTTAGATTCACAATTGGACCCGGTAGGTTGCGCTGCTGTAGTTGCGGGTGAAACCGCGCGGGACAGCTAGTATTTGTATAATAAACAAAGTTTGTAATAAGCTATGAGAAGTAAATATTCGTATAACGTGCACTAATTGTTTTGCAACATTAATTATTATTTACGCAGTATAAAAGTTTCAGTATATGGGATGCCTCTCTCTCTCAGTAACTTTGTCGAATCGGTATATCAATCAAAGTCAAGTGCATCTGAAGAGTGCAATTTATCTCTGTGCCCACTGATGCAACTGAGTTAAATAGTTCTAAAATCTAACATAAGCCTACCTTGATGGATTTGGAAATAAAATATAATTGAGTTAAATAAAATAAATTGAGTGGTAGAGCCACGCTGTAGATAGTCCTGTCTATAGCATGAATGGGTCGGCTCGTCCGGGTCGTTACCACTGTCTCACAGAAGACAGGCGTAAAGTAGTAGCTTGCTGTTGCAAGTTTCGTACGGTGAGTGTCATATCCGGAGGCCCAAATACCCCTCCCTTTCCCGATCCTTTAATTATCCCTTTCCTTTAAGGTCGGCAACGCGCCCATAATTCTTTTGGTATCGTGGGCGTACATGGGCGGTGGAGATTACTTCATCAGGTGACCCAGCTGCTCGTTTGCCGGCCTATGCTATAAAAAAAACCTAGTAGCAACATACTAAGGCTGTAAGGTCCTAGGTTCTATTCAGGTAGAGCAATCACACTTTGATTTGAAAAATGACACATGAGTTGCTCTGGATTGGAATTTGTGCCGGGTATGGCGATAGCCTCACCGGCTTTCACATCATAAGATGGAATAAGCTCGGCGAAATGTGTATGAACTCTCAAACCTCACCTCTGCCTACCCCTTCAGTGATAAGGAGGTGCGCGCGTGTTATGTTATCTCTCTATTCTAAAAAAAGTAACTGGCGCCGCCGCCGCTGCTGAGACCGATACTAATTGATGCAGAATAATGTGGGGAAGAAAGTAATATATGTCTCATATTCGTCGGACTTTAAGTTTTTTTTTATTTGGGTTTTGTGGAAAAACATGGGCAACGCCCCTAGTAAGTTAAAAAAAAACTTAAAGAACTGACTTCTAATTATATGGTGTAAATGTGTGGTTGTCTGTTCGTAAATTCGTTACCATCAGGTGTAGCGTAGTCACTTTGCCGAGCCAGGATAAAAAAAAAATAAAAAAAATATGGTAGACTTAAGAATAAGCCTCTGGGTCTCCTAATGCGCAGCCCCTTGTGAAAAGAGCGCACTCCGCCTGATGGTTTCGAATAGCTTTCTTTAAATGCAGAACACAATTTTCTGTAGGCACTTTTACTACTTAAGTACGTACGCACTCACGCCTGTAATCCAGGCAGAGGTGTAACCAGTACACCCACATTTCGCCGAGCGTATCTCCATCCCACGATGTGATAGGGGGCGAGCCTATCGCCATACCGGGCACAAATTCCAGACTCCGGGCTAATACTGAGCATTTAGTAATAGAAAAACCCAATACCACTTTACCCGACCCGAGGATCGAACCCGAGACCTCAGTGTTAGCCTCAATCGTAACGCGTACGCATTACAATTGCGCCAGTGTAAGTAAAAAATGTTCAGTACAGCTTAAATACACATAAATATGGCCTGTGGAAATGAATACATAATGTATTATATACATCTTATGTCTCGGGGTGACGAGCGCAGTTCAATGCCATGCAGTGCTTTGTAATTCAAAGTTCTGTGTGTTTCTGTTTATGGGCAGGCGTGGCGCTTGTCTCTCCCGTGACCATGAAGGCTGAAAAGCTTTCGAAACGTCGGGACTAAAATAAAAATTAAACCGCGATAAAATCCCTATAAACTAGTTAACCCAATATCACTTTCACCCGGCCCGGGGATCGCACCCATGACCTCAACGTCAGCCTCAGTTGTAACGCGTACGCATTACAACTGCGTCACCGAGGCAGTCATTAATTAATATTCTCGATCTGCAATTTATGATGCCCTATCGTTGTACTCGTATAAACCAGATCAAGTGAACTAGGTCCTCAACCATTCATTTAGTTGAGTGGCTAACCTTCGCCAGTTAAATTATAAAGATTAGCTCCCAGAGCTACTTTTGTTTTCATCCGAGCTGGTCACGACTTGACTGGCAGATGTCGGCCCGCGGGTATAATTGCTTAGTAGTGGGAATTTTACTATTTTGATATGCAAGATACTGCCTCGGTGGCGCAGTTGTAATGCGTACGCGTTACGTCTGAGGCCTCGGGTTCGATTCCCGGGTCGGGTAAAGGGTTTTTCTATCATGAAATGCTTAGTATCAACCCGGAGTCTGGAATTGTGCCCGATATGGCGATAGGCTCGCCCCCTATCACATCATGGGACGGAGATACGCTCGGCGAAATGTGGGTGTACTGGTTACACCTCTGCCTACCCCTTCGGGGATTACAGGCATAAGTGCGTATGCAAGAGGCCGTGTTGGTTGGTACTACCGCTTTGTCTATATCTGCCGCCAAGCAACACACATAAACACTGTTGTGTTTTGTATTGAACGACATTGTAGCCAGTAAAATTACTGGGTATTATGAGATTTCACATCTATGTCTCGGAATGACGAGCGCAGTCCAGTGCCATGTGGTGCTTTGTGAATCAAGTACTGTGTGGTATTGTTTCTGCTTAAGCGCAGGCGTGGCGCTTACCTTTAGGCGAGCAACGTGCTCGTCTCAATAATTACTGCCTCGGTGGCGCAGTTGTAATGCGTACGCGCTACGATTGAGGCCAGCGCTGAGGTCTCGGGTTCGATCCCCGGGTCGGGTAAAGTGGTATTGGGTTTTTCTTTTACGAAATGCTCAGTATTAGCTCGGAGTCTGAAATTTGTGCCCGGTATGGCGATAGGCTCACCCCCTATCACATCGTGGGACGGAGATACGTTCGGCGAAATGTGGGTGTACTGATTACATACAGGGCTGATATTATAATTTAATCTGTGTGAAAGGTAGCTTGAGGAAATAGTTGGTATTAAAACACATTTTTGCTTGTTCCAGGGAAAAGAGAAGAGCAACAGAGAAGATCTAAAAACAGATATACAACATAGAAAGGAAACTTTTTACAGGGTACGTACAACTATAGATATTTTTTGGTAGAGCCACGTTATAGATAGTCTTGTCTACAACATGAATGGGCCGGCTCGTCCGGGTCGTTACCACTGTTTCATAGAAAACGGAAGTAAAGTAGCAACGTGTTGCTGCGTTTCGTACGGTGAGTGTGATATCCGGAGGCCTAAATCCCCTCCCCTTCCCAACCCCTAATTAGCCCTTTCCTTTAAGGGCGGCAACTCGTCCACGATTCTTCTGGTATTGTGGGCGTACATAGGCGGTGGAGATTATTTACCATCAGGTATACTTGCTCGTTTATATGCTATAAAAATCACATAGCAAGACGTGCAAAAATTAACCAAACTATGTAATTTGTTACCGTTGTTTTTTATTACTCTGAATATCGAAACGAGCAGGTCGCTCGCCTGATAGTATGTGCGATGCCTGCCCATAAACAGAAGCAACACCACACAGAACCTGAAATTATAAAGCACTGTATGACTTTGGACTGCGCTCGTCACCCCGAGCCGTAAGTTATTAAGTCTCATAATGCCCAGTCATTTCACTGACTTCAATGTCCTTCAAACCGATACAAAACATTGCTTAACACTGCTCTGCTTGGCGGCATCAATAGACAAAGCGATGGTATCAACCCAGGCGGCCCCTCGCATACGAGCGACATATCACCTAGAATGTTTGAAGGATCTCCATTACGCACTCACGCACTCACGCCTGTAATCCCCGAACGGGTAGGCAGAGGTGTAACCAGTACACCCACATTTCGCCGAGCGTATCCGTCCCACGATGTGATAGGGGGCGAGCCACAATCGTAACGCGTACGCATTACAACTGCGCCACCGAGGCAGTCACCGGCAGTCAGGATCACCATTAGATCCAAGTTAAATCCAAAGTGAGTATTATTTTGTTTGTTGTCCCCAGGAGGCTCCATCAGACGAGGATTCAGCGGTGTCGTCCGCACCTGCCTCGTTGTCGCCACAACCGCTCAACGACATGTGGGTCAGTATCGGTGTTGTCAGATTTTTTCCACCAAAGTGGGGGTTATTATTATGCGTAAAAAATATGTAAAAAGCGGGAATTGTTTGATAAAAATGGTGTATAAAAAATAAAGTATCTACGTAATATAGGTTAAAGACTTTTTGGTATTTACAGAACAGAACAGTCTATTTCAAAACATCCGTTGCCAACATCTACTCATTTACTCATAAAAAGCGAGTACTTACCAACGTTATTTCTCAAAATTATGTTTATTTCCTTAGGGTTAATAACTTCAAGTAAGTTATTTATCAGATACAGTATCTTTCCAACTGCCCTTTTCCCACTCGCAGTGGGGTCGGCGCAACATGCTTTTTAACACATGTTACAGAAAGATATGACTTGTAGTTATTACGACCGGCCGCCTGCCTGACGTCAAACCCTCTGGGGAGAAAATACCCACAAATATTTATTGATCACACAAATTTTATCTCGGTGCGGGAATCGAACCCGCGGCCTCTCGCTTCACAGCCGGCTACTCGTCTACTGCGCCACGGAGGATATCAGATGCAGTATAAGACGGCAAAATAGAAGATTATAAACATATGTATATATGAAAAAGTGTATGTCTAATTGGTTCTTTATCACGTTATCCTGCAGATAAGGTTTATTCCGGGTTATTCGGACATAGAAATATTCTCTCTTACAGAAATAACAGTATTGTGTGCGCGTGTCGTAGCTTCTGCTAATCATTTCCGTAAGGCGCTTTTACACGGTCAGTATAGTTTCGCCTTTTAGTTTCGTATGTGAAGCCAAATCCTTATTCCGTGGTTGTTCTATAGGACTCTATTCGAGAAAAAAATATACAGTTTTGTATAATTAGGCGAATTTTCAGATTTATGTATGTTTAGTAATAAGGTGTTTACTAGGTGTTGTGAAATGAAATGAAATAAAATGAAATGAAATAGTTTTATTAATCATGTAGGCAATTAAAATAGCGCTTATGACAAGTCAGTACAAAATAAAGAAACTTATGTATAAAAATCATATCAACTAATGTATACATAACATACATAGCATCGTCAAATACACTAGGCAATTACATTAAATTGTTTACTTGTACTTTACAGTGTTAGCCGTCGGGTGGTGTCACATCACAATATTAGATTAAACTTGTCTTGTCTTGTGTTTTTGGCTTTGGCTCCACGCACACCCACCATAGGTCTGGGACTCTATATAGTCCCAAGATGAGGTCCCGAGGTGTTTACTAGTACTCGTAGCAGTATTGGTGCCATTACTTTATTATTCTAGACAATATGAATTATTAATCTCCCTCCCCTTCCCAACGCCTAAGTATCCATTTTCCTTTAAGATCGGGAACGGGTCCTTAATTATTCTGGTATTGTGAGCGTTCATGGGCGGTGGAGATCACTTACCACAAGGTGACCCACTTGCGCGTTTGTCGGCCTATGCTATAAAAAATAATGCAATCTTCATTTGTCCCAGCAGTGGGTCGTGTATAGACTTCATGCGGTCGCGTCAAGCGTCAGAGGCGACGTCAAAAATAGTAAATAGTAGAGTCATTTACGCACAGAATCACTTGCGCCTTTAGTACAGTTTAGTATTTATTTATTTAGCACAGACGACAACGTCCCTCCGTCGTCGTCCCTAACATGTTATGGCAGATCCCAACGACCCCATGACAGTCGCTATCGAAACAGCACTTTCCTTGCCCAATCCATAGATATATCATACAGGACCAATCCGAATAGCAATAATTGACAACCTCCGTGGCGCAGTGGGCAAGGTTCGAGGTCGAGAATCGAGAGTCCGTGGGTTGATTCTCGTACTGAGACAAATGTATGTGTGATCCACAAATGGGACCGCAAGTCCCTCGTAGTTCCTGATACCCACGATACAGTTTACAAGGTTAACACCACATCCATTCGAAAAACAAACGACAATGTCACTGACGCTCACGTTGACGTGTGATACGACCAACTGATACCTTTATAATGTATCACTATTACCAAATTACCAAAAACTATTATAGAGGGATCTAAAAAATACAGCAACGGTCATAAATCATTTAGAAACAGAAAGGCCTTCGGTAATTGAAACGGACAATTAAGTAGATATCATGTAAGGAAGCTATTACGTTTATATTATATATTAGCTATTACGTTTCACATTTCATTAGGATCCACTATGTCTAACTAGAATTACTGGTATTCTGTGAATTAATATCTAAATTAAATTAAGTGGTGGTAGAACCACGCAGTTTTTTCTATAGCATAAATAGGCCGGCTGGACCGTGGTGTTACCACTATCTCACAGAAGACGGACGTAAAGTAGCAGCTGATATCTGGAGGCCGAAATCCATCTCTCCTCCCCAATTTCTTCTCTTTCATAGATCTGCAACGCGTCCATTATTCTTCGAATGTTGTGGAAGTTAATTTGTGGGGATCACTTAAGTACCATCAGGTAACCAACTTGCTCGTTTGCCGGCCTCCGTAATATAAATAATAATCATATTTTGTGTTTCCAAATTAAATCATTTGGTCACTGCCCATCTTTATTCAGCGTTTTATTTATGTAATTTACATATGTAAAAAAACAGCGATAGTTAAGCGGGGCTGCCGAGAAGAAAGTCGTGGGATCAAAACCCGCCCTAAGAGCATGCAGCTCTGACTATTTTATGTCACGGCAGCAGCGTTTTACAACCCCTAAAATTGCGTACTTTCCAAATTTTAAAGAGTATTGTGACGACTGCATAACAGATAATGCATGGAATGCACTGTGGCAAGTTAACGGAACATCATAAGAAAATCTGCCTACACATGCCTGCCTGTATTCAGTCTACCAAACCACAGTACCACAATGCCAGAGTGGTCGAGGAAGGTCCAGCGGTGGATCAATATAATATATCCTGTGTATATTATGTACAATACAGGTCCAATGATGATGCCCTTGTGTGACAGATAACTAAAATAAAATTATAAAAAAGCTCTTTGTCTTCACAGCTTAATTTAAAGCTAGACAAATATGATAAATCTGCTTAAATAGTCGTATCAAAATCGAACACCGTGAAATTATTTAATTTAATCGACCAACGAAGCTGATTACGGCCACGAGCATTAAAGCAATAAAATCGCTGATTTATATTTATAACGGCATTATTCAAATCCGATAGATTCCTAGGCATTAGCGTGCGTACAAAGAATTCGACCTTGTGTCTCGGGACATCGTATAGAAATGTCATACAGTATTGCAAACATTTTGTCGCCTAGTAAACTTTGGTGCTTAGCTGTTGCGTCAATTGCATTGTCTCGGTATGTAGGGTGTCCACACGATTAGAACGTTAATAAGGAGAGCCGGACCTGAGTTTTGTAATCATGTGTTACGATATTTTAATATTTAGGGCTGATGGTATTTAATAAAATATTTGAGAATGTTAAGTGTTGATATTTTTTCTGTATAGAACCGTATTTCGATGATATTGATTTATCTACGATATTTAAGATATAAAGACAGAAAAGGCCCTTTCCTACTATGCGAAAATATATATATAGAGTTATTGATGTAGAGTCAGTTTATACTTACATAAGCTTACGGATGTATTCCCTAAGTAGAAGGCAGTGTCACAACTAGTGTGCAATCATCGTGCGCCGAATTTATTTCGGTCCTATAATGTGATAAGTGGCGAGCTTATCTTCATATGGGGCAACACCTGACTGATCTTTCAAATAGAAAAATTCAAACACAAATTGTGATTTCCCGACATAACATTCGAGCCCAGAACCTTAACGCGCCGGTTTCACAGCTTAAAATGCTGTCACTGGACCAATGAAGTGATCAGTGAGAGTCTGTTTAAACTTAGTCTATTATTCTTCAAAGATCTTTAAATATACAATTTGATAAGTTAGAAATTAGATTCACATTAATTTCAGATTATATTACGGTACGGGGTACCGTGTATATGTATACCAACATCGACCGTTTTAACTTACGAGTATTATAGAAAATACAGTCGCCTCGAAATATGATTGACAATATTTCCAATTACAAAATAAAATGGAATCATTATCATAAATGTAACGCATCTCATGTCAATCTGATTCATTTTATACATAGACTATTGTAACAAGTGCAGAAATATTTTCTTCAAATATTAATCACTAATAACATATTTTCTCTAAGAGTCAGATCAATTCATCAATCAAAGGTTAAATAGACGCTACTTTATGCGTTAAGTAATCGCTACCATATTTGTGAGCGGGTTCGTGTAATTGAAATGTGGGCGTCATTTGTTTTTATGAGCTCAATTTAACTATTCTTATATAAAATTTGCTAAGAACAAAGGCATGTGAATGTGCAATTACAAGCATTTTCATAAGTAATAAGTTTTTATTAGATATAAAAAATATACATTAATTATATAAATATGTATTACGGAGTTGTGTAGTAAAAGGTGTTCCCCATATTCAAGGACAGTGGTTTTAACATCGTCAACGTCAGATATTATATATTCATTTTACTTATTGTTACAGTGTTACTGTTGAATACAGCACTGTAAAACATAATAAGAATATTTTGTTCGATTTCAAATATTTCTAATGCAAAAATATTCTACCTATTTTCCATGATTACTATTTACGTGCCCACAGTAACATAATTTAAATAAATACACTAAGATAAGGATAATAAGTTAAATTAATGAAGCCGTGCACGCAACCTTGTGTCTGGTCAATTGACATTTGCATAATAATATCTTGAGCTGAGAACAGCTTGAAATGAAACAAGATTAAAGCGCGTTTTATTGTTTAACTTATTCAAACAAGTCCATTGTCTTACCATAAAATGTGTCAACATTATTCCCCGCTTCACTTATTTCTTGAGGAATTTCAAAACATAAACTTAAAGACAATCTCTAGTAATAACTTTATAAAATATGTTTAAGAGCCGACGCGACACCGCAAATACTTTTTGTTTCTTGAATTAACTGTTAATTAGATTATTGTATATCTATTTAAATTTTCAAGTAAACATTAGTCTTTTCGGTCTTACTATACAAGCCTTAACATCTGCTTACACTTTTCAGCAATGTGATTTTGAATCTATAAGGTATAGGAATTTTAGCTATAAACTATATAAACGTAGTCACTCAGCACTCTACATTATTCACTTAAGTGTAATAGAGAAAACTGTTTGTTCTAACCGTTTCACACACATCCGAGACAGTCTCAAGATACAATAAAGTAATGGTCACCTGATACACCAACAGTCTTGCGGGCAGTGCCGCGGGGCGGCAGAACGCGCGTCGGCTGCGGCGCGCGAGTGCACGCGGCTCGCGGACGCGTTGCGAGACGCGCGCGATCAGCTCGAGCTCATGGAGTTCAGGCTTTTGGAGTTGGAGGACGCACACCCCGATAAGGTACTGACACTTTATTTGTATATGATTTTTTTTAAAATTAGAAATTAAATAATAATTATAGTAAATTGAAGTATAGTTTCAAAATTAGAACAGTAAAATTCGTATGGAAATTAGAAAAGTTCGAAATTAAAATTATTTAAAGTGTCTATGGAAATGGGATTAACTGTGAATGATAATTAACTTTTCACAAAGTTACTTTTATTATTGGCATTTGTTGTGTTGGTTCAGTACCGACTAGGTAATAAGTCTTTAGTATAATAAGTAATTGAGTTCGTGATTGAAGGACGTACACGGTAAAGTGCGTCATTGGTAATTTACTTGTATAGTGGTTTGGGTTTTACTGTCAAGTGTTGTGACTTGTGGATGGCTTTGTGCTAAATTCTAATGCGAAGTGTAGTGAATGTGGTATCGGAAGGAATTTATTATTATTGATAGAAATGTGAAGAATGTAGTGATATAAGTTCGTGTGTTTCTTTCAAGTGAATGTGGTTTAGACCGGTTGTGTTATTCGATAGTGATTTAAAAAATTGTTTATTGTTTGCAAACATGAAAGCAAACAAGTATGTGTGTATAATTATGCAGATTAAAGCGGGTTCAGGCGGTTCGATTTTAGTTGATCAACTGATTTGAATCAACAAAATCTGTATGGTTTTTGGTGATCAATTCGATGGAAAGACTGTTCTGACAGAAGGTTCAAATCGCATGCGCTTTAGCAGTTGATCAACTAAAATGGAATTATGTTAACCTGCTATTAATTACCCAAAAAATAATTTAATTTGAAAAATAGAAACTGTGGGACTAATGTCTTTAGTCAACACTGTTAAAGAATTAAATTAAAGAGGCTTTCGCAACTTCGAAGTAGGTTAAACTGAGTGACTTTTTCATGTGATAAATGGCTTTTATTCCTTTTTTAACTACATTTAAATCACGGTCTTGACTGTTTTATATCGTTTCGAAATATGTATTATGAAAATTAGTTCTAATTATGACTACAGTCATCAGGATAATAAAGAATAATAGGTAACAAAAAGTGTCATGTCGACGAATGCCGTTTTTTTATGGTATAGGCCGACAAACGAGCAAGTGGGTCACCTGATGGTAAGTGATCTCCACCGCCCATGTACGCCCACAATACCAAAAGAATCATGGGTGCGTTGCCGACCTTAAAGGAAAGGGATAATTAAGGGATTGGGAAGGGGAGGGGTTTGGGCCTCCGGATATCTCACTCACCGTACGAAACGCAGCAGCAAGCTGCTACTTTACGCCGGTTTTCTGTGAGACAGTGGTAATGACCCGGACGCGCCGGCCCATACATGCTGTATACAAGTGTCTACAGTGTGGCTCTACCACTCAACAAATTTAATAAATTTTTAATAAATTTCCTGATACAATAGTCTAAGCCCCGCATTATAGAACAACACTCAAGCGAGCTCTTTGCTAAGTGTCGATGTCTGTGCACGTGATTGGTCCGTTTTTGTTTGGCGCCAAAACTAGACCTAATACACTGTTGTGTTGTGTTCCGATTAGGAAGGCATTGAAGCCAGTGAAACTACTAGGCATTATGAGCCTTAATATCCTTTTTCTCGGGGTTACGAATGCAGTCCATTTCCGTGCCATGTGTAAGCTCGTTCAAGCTATAAGCTCACAAGGTGGTAGGCCCCTCGTATGCGAGAGGCCGCCTGGATTAGTACCACCGCTTTGTCTATATCTGCCGCCAAGCAACAGTGTGTAAACACTGTTGTGTTCCGATTTGAAGGACATTGAAGCCACCGCGACCCGAAGCAAACTTTTGTGGATCACACAAACATTTGTTTCGGTGCGGGAATCGAACCCACGCCCTTTTCGTTTCGCAGCCGGCTACTCGCCCACTACTCCACGGAGGCTGTCAAAGTCCCTCATAGTTCCTGATACCCACTATACAGGTTAACCTAGTGTGGGGTCAGGACTATGTGTGTGACTGTTGGGTGTATTTTGTATTTTTTTTATTGCCTTGGCTGTTACCAAACCTTCGAACCAAGGACCTTGAGGCTTACAACCTATACTGCCACTATATTTCATTCTTTGTGTACATAAGTAATGGCACAAGTTAATAATTTATGTAAATATGTGCGAGTACAGTGCGTTACGTCACGTTTGCTGATCTATTGAGATGCCGTATAGGTTCTTGTAATATGTTATAAACGTGTAGGACGTTTGTTGTACTGAGTAAATAAATACAACGTTAAACTACTTACCTTTTGTACATTTCTAACCGACATAAAAAAGAAGATTCTGTTTATAGACAAGAAATCATGAAATGTAAACTCTACATAGCTAGCAAACGGTAAGTATAAGCCTTTAAGTGGTAGAGCACACTTGTGTCTACAGCACGAATGGGACGACTCGTCCGAGTCGTTACCACTGTCTCACAGAAAACCGAACTAAAGTAGCAGTTTGCTGCTGCGTTTCGTCCGGTGAGTGAGATATCCGGAGGCCCAAACCCCTTCCCCTTCCTAATCCCTTAATTATCCCTTTCCTTTAAGGTCGGCATCGCATCCATAATTCTTTCGGTATTGTGGGCGTACATGGGCGGTGGAGATCACTTACCATCAGGTGACCCACTTGCTCGTTTGCCGGCCGATGCTATAAAAAAACATTCCCTACACAAAGCAGTGTTGAAAGTAAAGCAACTGTACTGTAATGTCAATCTCACAGTATAATCCGCGGTACATAATAATGTGTGACGTGCATGAAACATGCTTGACACATAAGGATTATGAGGTGACAATCAAGAGTTGTTACGAAACAAAGTTTAGCAATGATGGGCGTTAAATCAATTATAATGCAATCATAACTATTAAAAATTACAACAAGAACTAAGAGTCCTATCGAAACGAGCAAATCGCTCGCCTGATGATAAACGCTAGTCGCTACGCCTTAACTGGACATACATAAACAAAATATTTCCATCCACAGCAAGTTAAAATTGTGATATTAATATTACTTCGTTAAATTCATTATTTTAGATTAATAACTTTAACTTCTTTTCCAATATCGCTCTTAGAAAATATATCATTTAAGTACAAAATTGCAAAAGAAAGTTTTTGCAGTACCTTCAAATCGGAATACAACAGTGCTCAATAGACTAAGCAGTGTTATCTACGGACAGCCTCTTGCATACGAGAGACCTGCTTAGTAATATTAGGTATCACTTTTTTTTAAGACAGATGACGTAGAAATTATGGAGCCACGTTTAAATGTAGAGTTTATTGCATGGAACAGAGAACAGAAGAACAGAGAGAGTTGCACCTCTACCTACCTCTCGAGGATGAAGGCGTGTGTACTGATTAATCAGTCATATGTATATTATGTCTAACTACTGAACAAACACTGATGTCATCTGATGCTTCACCAGTGGTGCAGTTTACTCAGCGCTATTGCAAACTCACTACGTCTTTACAAAACACTTGTATTTTTTACCAAATTCAATCAGTTTCGTGTGTTATTGTGGATAATTATAGTCTTATCATGGTAATATTTGTGATATTAATTGTTAAGTAGTAATTACAAAAAGTATTTTTAGTGAATAGGTACAGGTATTTTATGGTGACGTAATATTTCACTTGTTCAATCCGAATCGCAATAATAATTCACGACCCCAACATCGGACACGGTTGCGAGTCCGACTTCCACAACTGGCCCTCGGCACACTGATGTGCAGAGACGACCCTTAAACTATACGCCCCAGCGATTGTTCAAGCTGAAGTTTCAGCCTTCTTAAAGGCGCCTCGGTGCTTATTCGCTACTAAATACATAATAATGACAAATCAATTTTGACAGCCTCCGTGGCGCAGCGGGCGAGTAGCCGGTTGCGAAGCGCGAGGCCGTGGGTTCGATTCCCGCACTTAGACAAATGTTTGTCTGATTCACAAATATTTGTCTTGGGTCTGGGTGTTGTGGGACCGCAAGTCCCTCGTAGTTCTTGATACCCACGATACAGGTTTACCTAGTGTGGGGTCAGGACTATGTGTGTGACTGTTGGGTGTATTTATATTTATATTTTATATAATAATATAGGCTAACAACAGAAGTTCATTCGAAAAAAGGCAAAAAACCTAACATTTTAGAACACAATTTTATTTGGTGCCACATATTTTATACTTGCCATGAAATACATACTATACAATATGATTTGTCGTTTATACTCGTATGTGTTTTTTTTATTACACGTAAGCAATAGTATGAATTATAGAGGAAAACTCATGCTAAATCTTCATACAATACATTGGTACCTACAATGAAAATGAAAGTAAATACCAGATTTTTAATAGTTTTAATCAAAACTTAATAAAATCGAACTATGTTTTAAACAGAACCCTGCAGAAAACTGTGATAGTAATGATATATGCGAGTAGAGCAATGGGATTTAGGAAGGGATTTTGCTCTCTCGATATCTTAGTTAATGTACGAAATGATTTTGGACTGGTAGAGCTGGTCCATTTATGCTGTAAACGAAAGTGTCAACCAATGACTACCATTTTGTTATTCGATCGGATGATAATTTTTTATTAAATGTTTCAACTTAGATCTGTATGTAAGGTGTTATATATAGGTAAATACCGTTCAAGGGAGTGATTATGTGTGTGTCTCTACAAGTATAATATAATGAAAATAAACAAATCAAAATAGACATTGTTCATATTCAAAAGAAACCAACATTTACATACATACGCACTCACGCCTGTAATCCCCGAAGGGGTAGGCAGAGGTGTAACTAGTACACCCACATTTCGCCGAGCGTATCTCCGTCCCATAAGTGATAGGGGGTGAGCCTATCGCCATACCGGGCACAAATTCCAGACTCCGGGCTGATACTGAGCATTTCGTAATAGAAAAACCCAATACCACTTTATCCACTCGGGGATCGAACCCGAGACCTCAGCGTTGGCCTCAATCGTAAAGCGTATGCTTTACAACTGCGCCACCGAGGCAGTAAACCAACATTTATAAAGATAATAATTCACTGAATTTTGGAACAGACTCTACGACCTTGGATTTAGTTATGAATAGTTATTCTAGAACAGGACATCAATATATGCCAAAGCATCCTGGTACCCTACAGCTAAAGAGATTGAAGAACTTTAACTTGGATTTTATGTATCTAGAATATCTGGACTTAAACCTTGGAAATTGAGTCAGTGAACCTGAAATACTTCTTCAGCTAAGAACAAAAATATCTCCAAACGGATATCCTGACACATTAGATTAATAAAAAAAATATGGTGTAATGTTTTAATAACGAGTATATAAATAACGGTATGGTAGAACTTCGCTATACAAGCATCCGGCATCACTCCTTAACCGTTCTACTGGTACAGAGAGCGTTAGTCACGCGGCGCAATGTCCACCAAACTTCCATAATGTACCGAGCAAATGTTGTATCATACACTCACAGTTCCGGTATTGGCGTTGATAAAATAGCTTGTGAATGGATAATGCCTTGGAATTATGTATTAGTTGCTTAGAGTTTGCGTTGGATTTAAAAAGGTTGACGTGTTTTGTTTTGAACTACGTTAAATGATTGAATATTAGTGACATTCTAATCCGAATCTAATTTGAAACTCATAGAAATTTCATCAACAATCATTTATTGATTCCTTTTTGTGTTATAACAATAATTACTTAATATTATTCGACAACTACTACTACCATCTGGACTAGGGGCGTGTTGTGTAGTGTAAAAGTAAAAATGAGTGTTAAAAGTGAGATATATGAGACAAAAGTCGAAAGAGTGCTAAAAACGGTGGATTGTTTGAAAGAAGACGTAAGTAAGAATAGTATTACTACTGTTAATAAAATAGTTGGACAAGTATCACCTACTCCATATAGCAAGTTAAGGAGATTTAAGAATAAGTAAATAAATACATACACCCAACAATCACACACGTAGTACTGACCCTACATTAAAATACAAATCAATGACGTGGGTGTCAGGCAGTACGAGTATACTTTCGGTCTCACAACATCCAGACTCGAAACAAATATTTGTGGATCAAACAAAAAATTGTCTCGATATGGAGGTCGAACCCGCGGCGTCCCGTTTCACAGCCAGATTCTTACCTTATTGTGACACGGAGGGTGTCAACAAAATTGAATGTCAATAGAATAAATAAAAATATAAACAAATACTAAGTTGTAATAAACTAACGTATATGATTCAAGAAAGTAAGTCAATTATCAAAGACCTCGAAACTAGCAGAGATTATACAGGTACAAGTAAACAAACAGTTTGCCCCATTCAGTTGCAGTAAGTCAACGAGGGCGCTCTGACGTCATTAAGTCATTACTTAACTTTATAATCTTTGATCTTGGCCATAAATCTTAATTCAGTTTTTCAGTGGTATTTGAAGTAAATTGCCTCCGTTTTAAGGATCTTTGGCAAGTATATTAATCAGTTTACAGTTTAGTTTAGAATTTAACATATGAATGGAGAGTTTTTCTCTAGTAAATTCATTTATTCCATGTGAGTTTTTACCAATCTGTTTTCTGAATTCCCAAGATATACAAAATAATATGGTTTCTGACTTTAAGTAAACGACTCTGTAGCTAACTAGCTACCTACGCGCTACGCACCTACAACTGTAGAACTGCGATAGTTTCGTGTAATTTCTATGGTAGAGAGCGCCGCTTGTTTCCAATTGAACAAACTCTAATATTGGTTGCATCTTGACAGCGTTTAGCGATTAATTTAATAATAATAGGTTGTTTAAAAGTAATTGGTTTTAAGCCACAAAAGAAATAAATTATTTAAAGCAGCTTGTTTATGATCGAGCCTTTTGTATTCCTGACTTTTATTATATACGATGCCAATATACATTTGTTAGTATAATCAGAGATTTATATTCATGGAGCATTTAAAAACTGCCTCTGTCCTCGTTAAATTAGACGTTGTTTCTCGCGATAGCTCCATTTGTCTCGCCCACAGCTGGCACGATCTAAAAAACGAGAATAGCATGATGTAAGCTAACCCAAAACGTTTACTCTTACGTTAAACTTCATAGTGTAACCATTGTGTATTAGATTGATGACAAGATAATATCTTAAAAAGGTGTTTAAAATGTTCATGTTTATAAAAATGTCGTTGCAGGGTGCTAGGGACAACCTAACCGACTCGGATTCGGGCTGCGTGTCCCCCGGCTCCCGTATCAAGGATTCCGCATCGCCTGAACTCAAACGAATGGATTCCGGATACAAATCACCACACGTTCCAAGCAGCCCCTGCAATCCGCGACGGCATTTAGGCACGCCTAACGAAGACTTTAAAGAGGACTTCGCTAAGGCGCAAGTCCTTGCAGACATCTTGGACAGAAACTCCGAAACCACCAGTGATTCCTTGAAAAGCAACCCGGTGAAGGAGCACTTGGAACAGATGATTTTAAACGCAGCGTCTGCGGAAGATAGGAGTTGCTTGGAACAAGTTTTAATGCTGCTATACAACCTACAAGCGTTGAGCAGTTCTGTCAGCGAAGATGAATGCTATCAGGTAAATTTCATTTTGACATTAAATGAAAACACAAAATGGATCGCTAATTTAGTTAATTTAATATAAAATAATTTTGTACAGGCAAAACCGAGAAGACTATGTGATCTAAGGTCAAAAGAAACAGACATTTCATCACACAAAACTCAGAAAGCAATAGCAACCGTAACACCATACCAGCAGAAAGGATACAAATGCGAATCGTTGGAAAGTCTTTGCAGTGAAGAAAGGAAACCAATCAGCATTTTGCAGGAGAGCGGCATCTTCGAGGGCGTCGAAACAGAGACAAAGAGTACACAGACCGACGTTAACGAAAGTTTTGAATGCACCGGTGAATTGAACACTGAAATACAACGACTGAATAGCATAAGGGAGAAACTTGAGAGGCAAGGTGTTAGGAATAGGACGTTAAGTGTGAAGGAAGAAGGGGATGGCCTGGAGTGCAGGTGCGTGAAATTGGGGAAGAAACACAAGCAGTATTACGAGAGGAGGCTTAAATTTTTGGAGGGTAAAATCTCTATCTACGAGGCGGCGCAAGACGTCAAAGAGGCTAAGCTCGCACAGAGACTGCAAAAAGAATTTCTGTTAGAAAATCGAATACAAGTACGTAACTTATCTTTAATTTTATTTTATAGTAATGAAGTTGTTGATTCTATGACAACATTGATTGTTCTAGGAACTTGAATCGCAGTTGACAGATCTTCAAGACAAATATGAAAGGTTAGAAGAGGAATGTTGTGAATTAGAGGAGATAGAAAATGATACTCGCTTACATTGGCAACAGTAAGTATTTATACAATAACATCTACATATATAAAAAATTAATGTGAAATCCCTTGGAAACTGCTAGGTTTTATTTTAATTTGGAACTTTTGTAATGATGCAGCTACAAATATATATTGTCTGTAATCCTACTAATACCTACTGTTTGTCAGTTTGTGAATTTGGATGTTTGTTAGTCAACCACGCCCTAACGACTGAACAGTTTTGAATGACATTTGGCACACAGGTAGAACATGACCGGGATTAGGATATAGGCTACTTTTACCCCAGAAAAGGCCGTTCACGCGCGGGAGCCGCGAGCAAAAGCTAATAGTAAAATAAGGTTGAAAGTTGTATAATAATGAGTCGGTTTCCATATTTCAGGCTTGAGATGGACTATGAGCTCTGTTCAGCACAATTAAGAGACATGACGGAGCAAAGGGAATGTTCGAGGGCTCAAGCCGAGCGCCTTATGACCGAGCTAACCAATAGAGAGTGCGCTTTAAAAACTAGAGAGGTAATGAAATTCTATAATGTGCATTTATATTGACATAATAAGATACATAAGTATGCGAAATAATTTTTAAAATCATATTTTATTAATTTGTTAAGTTTTGTCTACAGTATGAATGGACCGGCTTGATTGGGTCGTTACCACTGTCTCACAGAAAACCGACGTAAAGCAGCGGTTTGCTGCTGCGTTTCGTACGATGAATTAGATATCTAGAAACCTAAATCCCCCTCCCTTTCCCAATCCCTTGATTATCATTTGCTTTTAATGTCGGCAACGTGCCCATGATTCTTCTAATATAGTGGGCGTACATGGGCGGTGGAGATCAGTTACTATCAGGTGACCCACTTGCTCGTTTGCCGGCCTATGCTATAAGAAAACATAATAAAATAAAACGATGATTTTAACTGATTAGTGTACTTACATTTAAAATTATTCAGTGTAACCGTTTTATTGTTGTTTCAGAATGAACTGTTGACAAGGCTAGATAAACTGGAGAAGGCCGTGCCTGCATTGATAGCGTGGAACGTTGTTCAAGCAATAGGGGCCAACATTTCATATGGTGGACAGGTATGTACATTAAACTTTCCTACTTACTCAAGGTAATTGCAATGCTTCATAGTAAAGATGTTAAATATTACGAGTATCTCTTTCACGGTATATTTTAATTAACAATAACCCATTAGTTTTCCATGATATTTTTAAATAAATATAATTGGGATTATGATTGTTGCTGCCGACTATATCCCGTGTTCACCAACCAAAGATTAAGCATTAGTCACAGGCCACAGGCAAAACTAATCAATGAAATATATTTAATTGCAGCGTGCGTTAATGAATCGCATAGGCCCATACGGGCAGAGCACGAAGGCAGCCATCGCCCAGATCAGGCAGGAGTCGCACAAGAAGGAGCAGTGCGCCGCGCTCGTGGCGTGGACAGACATTAACGCCGAGCCACCGCCTGATGTCAAGAAGTTACAGCAAAAAATTACAAAGTGAGTATTAGAAGATGTAGCTATACATATAAAAGATCGAAGTATAACTGAAACACAACAATTTTTACACACTGCTGCATAACGACAATCTATAGAAAGTGATACCTATTTATGGACCCTCGGGTATGAGAAACCTACCACATAATTTTATTTATTATTCATTTAATTTCCTAAAGTTGTGCATCGTCACAGATGTCCATATAAAGCTATATACTCTGGTGTTAGGTACTATGCAATACTTTGGAGTTATAAAAAAAAAACAGCATATATTATAAACAGTAGATGAAAAGTGGCTCAGTTATACTTCCAAGTTCCAATAAAACGTATAATTATTGTGTTATAATATTTTACGAGGTTATTTAAGGTGCATAAAAAAATATTTAACTTTTATTACTTACTTATTTCAGCCATTTTTAAGCCACTTTAAATAAATCATTTCCTTTCAGGCTAATAGGAGAGAAAAGACAAATAGAGGATCAAACGTCACAACTCACAAAGGCTTTAGAGAAAAGAGTAAAAGAACTAGAGGAAGAATTAGAAACAGCTCATAGACAAATGGCGGCTGCTGCATCTGGGGCAGAAGCTAAAAAGGACATGATAGATGATAAGATTGTTGAATTAGAAGAAAGCATCAGGAGGGAGAAAGACAACGACAATGTAATTATCTAATTTTATACCTACTACTTAAATAACTTTACAGTTCCCTGTGACGACAATTTAACGGTCCTTACCTCAAAGTTCTCAATAGTTTTTATTATAACATAATTAAAACAGTCTTTGAAAAATAATGGACGTCTTTTGTAGAAATACAGAAAACTTAAAAAGAAATAAAAGGCCAAGCCACTAATTATTACTTACAGATACGTTATGTTATTTACAATAACAAATTTGTACTGCGATTGTCATGTAATTAGTAATTATCTTATCCACAGCTTCCAGTGGATCCATTGATGGGCAGTAAAATCAGAGCATTGCTCATCAGCGAGCAAGAACTGAAGACCAGAGTCGCGGAGCTCGAGAGAAGAGAAACAGCTTACCTGGAGATGTTGACTCAAGCAGATGATATGTGGGCAGAGATGGAAGGCGGATATAAGAAGAAAATCGAGGAGTCGCAAGCCACGGAGACACAGCTAAAAGGAAAGGTTAGTTATACAATGGATTGTATGAAACACCATTACACAAAATCCCTTTTGAATTTATTCCAATTTTCTTTGTTAGTGTATGACAGTCTCCGTGGTGCAGTGGACAAGTAATTTTTTCGGGTCTGGGCGTTTTCTTCCCGGAGGGATTGACGCCTGGCAGGCTGCCGGTCGTAAAAACTACAGGCCATATCATTGTGTAACAATGCTGCACGTGGTACTCTCTGCGTAGACGAGGCAATAGCGAAACTGGTTCCTGTTGTGGGTTGGGGGTCAGACGATGGGTCGCCCCATATAATAATACTAAAAACTGTCAAATCTATGGTATGAGAAGGTAGATCCTGGCATGATGCTGGGATAACATCAGGCAGAAAGAAAGAAGTATATGATAGCTTGAGCAAAAAAAAAACAGCTATATCTCTGATTGTACCCAACCATCATAAAGAATTCATGTCGAAGTTACATACTTTTCTGTTATTTCAGATCACGAAACTAGAGTCAGAAAGAGACCAGTGGAAGAAATGTTTCGAGCCGTTAAAGAAGAAACTCAGAGAAGTGGAAGAGTCAGAGTCAGGCATGCGCATAGCTTTAGAAAAAGCAGAGAGAGATGCGAAAGTCCTCAAGACACAGAATACTAACTTGGCAGCGATGTTTGACAAAGCTGATGCAGAAGCTAAAAAGTCTGAGGCAGCATTCAAAACAGTTGAGACAAAATTTAAAGTAAGTACTGAGCATATGCGAACATGGATGTTTGAAAGTTAACATTTATGTTGATATTGTGTATTTTAAGAGTTTATTGTGGTAGTTATCCCAATAATACTCGTATCGCTACCCAAAATTTCAATATTACCCTTGAAACTATTGAAGATAAGTGAAAATACTTGTCCATGTTTTTACAGAAGGAGGTTGAATTACTGAGGAAGATAAATAAACATTTGGATGATGATCTGAAGACGCAGAAAGATGTATCAAAGAAGACAGAAATGAGTTTCTTAGGTGATTTGGAGTGTATAAGGAAAGAACTTAATAGGGCCTGCAAGAGTAATCAAGACCTGGAAGTAACCAACAGTGAATTGAAGGAGGAGGTTAGTGGTGACAATACATAAAACAATGGGAAAACATAATAATATAATGGTTTATAATAACATTTTGGGGCTGATAATACTTAAATCAAAGAGGTGATATTATAATAATGACTTGGTACATAATTAAATCAATCAACAGCATGCATAGTATATTATTAAGTTGTAAATATGTGGATAAAGACTTTTGTATCGAGTCATTACATTTTTATTTATTATGGGCTAAGCAGTTGTGTGTAGTTAAATGTTAGATGGAACAAATCTCAAACTTTGCCTATAGCACGTTGCAATGTTATAGCTAAATTAAACATCAAATATTGAAACATTTTCTTTGCATATGTATTCAGATATTATTAGTAAATTTTTAATCAGCTTTTAAATAATTGATTGTGCATCGTACTCTTCAGGCAAAGTTTCCCATAGTTGGTGATCTGTTTAGTTTGTGTGTAGTTGCTTCTGTTGGGCATGCTGTAACGCTTTCAATGTTTTCTTAATTATGATTAACGCGTTTTATGCATGGTGCATGTCGCTTGAAACACTTTATAAATTTACGTCCGTTCGTTCACGAATACCGGTGCATGTTCAATAAGTGATTCGATGTAAATATGCATGGACAAAAGTGGGTTTGAAGCAGTTTTAAGAAGAAATGTGTTCTCAGGTCGAATCTCTGGAAAAGCAGCTTGCGTTGACGCAGAAAGCTTTGAATCAGTGCAAGAGAAAATGCGACGAGAAAATAAAGACGTTAAGTCATGAACTGTCGATAAAGACTGAGGAATTAGAAGAATTAAGGAGCGAAACGATGAGACAGTCGTACCACGCGTCACGTATAGATCTGAAACCTGAAAGGACGGAATACGTCGATGAAGGTTACTCGATATACACTGCCGTACCAAAGAAGACAGACTACGGAAGAATGCATCACAGCATGAGTTACATAACGTCGGATTCCCGTTGTTCCTGCCCATCGATGAGGAGTCAGCTAGTCAGTCAATTAATCGAAGACTTGTTTGAAAGGATCCACAATACGGTCGATGAAGATCTGACGAGACTGTGCAAAGACATCGCCCCGGCTAACAGTAAGGATGTGACAAACGAAACCAAAGCGAAAATTACAAATTACCTCTTAATGGCTATTTCAAAAGAGCTCGTTAGGTCTATAGGAGACGCCGATGCAAAGACTGATACCGAGGTCAGTATGGTTGCGGATTCTTTTAATATTTATATTTTGATTGTGACTAAATATGTTTTAACAGTATGTCATTGAATTTACTAATGGTAACAACCATTTCATGGTTGGGGTTCATTTTAACCATATCACTGTGGTATTTAGATTGATAACTATAGGGTCACTATCACGGCGATATTAATATAGTCATATCATGAATAGACTTTTTCCTAATAATCAAATAACGGTTGCCTATGTCGAGTTATTTTAACTAGGACTATTTGGTAAGTTTGATCTATAAGAATACAATAGTAGATTTATGGATTCCTTCATAGCATAGGTAAATAGGTAAATGAAAAGTTTAAATTCAGATTTGAGTGTATTTAATTCGTAATTATAACGCCACCGAAGTTTTCTTTTGATTATTTAAAATTATAAGGTAAATAATGTAACTTGATTATTAAAACAATAGAGTCATATGGATGCCCACATCTTTGTGGTCATTCCTGATAGCAGTAATACAGATACTAAGTAATGTTACCACTCGCCATGAAGTACTAGCAAATGTTCCCGCCGTAGGAATGGCAGCGTGCAGTATCATCAATGACGTACACGGTTCCGTACACACGCGAGGGCGATACGTTCGCGCCGCTCGCGTGCGGTAACGCGGGCGTGGTGCAAGGCGCCGCCAGGCTCGCCAGCGTCAGCTGTGCGTGCGCCGCCGCTAGACTCTGCGCCGCGCTGCCCGACCTCGCTGATGCTGTCAAGATCTGTCAGGAGGTAACTGAACCTTCCCTTTGTACACGATACTAACTGTCTCTACGGTACTGTTTTCTTTATATTATAAATGTGAAATTTAGATGATTAGAGTTTATGAATTTGGATGTTTGGTTAATCTTAACGGCTCAACAAATTTGGCACACAAGTAGACCATAACTTGGATTAAGGCTACTTTTTATCCCAGATAAGTCATCCACGAGGGCGGAGCCGCGAACATAATCTAGTGTATAATATTCTTGATTTTAGTATTGAATTATTCATTTTTCATTTTATATCTGCAGTTTTTTTATATGATACTAAACAAAGACAAAATACATAGTTTAGGTTCAACTATGATTTTCTATAAAATGCATTTTCCACGGTATCACAGATGTTACTTGTTTTCAACAATGCATTATAAGTAATAAACTATTTATAATACATACTGTATACAATTTTGGTCCTTCGAACTAGATTAATTATTTCCCTATCCTATTACAGGAAGTTCTGGACCATGGCGATGTAAAGATCATGGAAGAGCAATTAGCGAATGCGATCGAAAGTATTGTTGTAAGTAAAAAAAAACATTTAACATACCCAAAAAAAAATACTTTTCGAAATCATAAAGGAAAATTTCTCAATACGTCTGTATTTTATATTTATCTACGCTAAATGTGGACCGAGATTGATGATTATTTTTAAATTGGATAGAGTATGCCCAAAGGAAGTTAGTTCCATACGATTTGTCTGAAGGTCTGAAAACGGAGTACAAAGGAAAATGGTTAGTGGTGGAAATTTACAAGGTGGTAGATTCCTCGTATGCGACAAGCCGTCTGGGTTGGTACGACTTTGTCTATTTCTGCCGCCAAGCAACAGTGTGAAAGCACTGTTGTGATTCGGTTTGAAGGACATTGAACCCAGTAAATTACTGGGTATTAGACTTAACATCTTATGTCTCGGGGTGACGAGCGCAGTCCAATGTCATGCAGTGCTTTGTAATTTAAAGTTTTGTGTGGTGTTGCATCTGTTTATGGGCAGGCGTGGCGTTTATCATCAGGCGAGCTACCTGCTCGTTTTGTCACTCAAGCTAAAAAAAAGGGAAACACTGCATCGTTGAAATCGTTTTTTAGTTATATGTTACATACATACATACGCACTCACGCCTGTAATCCCCGGAGGGGTAGGCAAGGTGTAACCAGTACACCCACATTTCGCCGAGCGTATCTCCGTCCCACGATGTGATAGGGGGCGAGCCTATCGCCATACCGGGCACAAATTCCAGACTCCGGGCTGATACTGAGCATTTCGTAATAGAATAACCCAATACCACTTTACCCGACCCGGGGATCGAACCCGAGACCTCAGCGTTGGCCTCAATCGTAACGCGTACGCATTACAACTGCGCCACCGAGGCAGTCAGTAGTTATATGTTATACCTAGAATAATAAGACGAATAAAATGATTCTTTGTATTTCAGAATTGTCCATCTTGTGCGTTAGGTACAAATGCGATAGTTTGGAGCACGGACGTGTGAAGATACGTGCGTGCGAATTATGTGTAAGTAACAATTTAACATTTAAACACAAATGTGATTTTTTGAGTGGTAGAATCACGCTGTAGACACTATCGTCTATAGCATGAATGGGCCGGCTCGTCCGGGTCGTTACCACTGTCTCACAGAAAACCGACGTAAAGTGCTTGCTGGTGCGTTTCGTACGGTGAGAGTGATATTCGGAGGCGCAAATCCCCCGTCCCAATCTCTTAATTATCCCTTTCCTTTAAGGTCGGCAACGCGCCCATAATTCTTTTGTGGGCGTACATGGGCGATGGAGATCACTTACCATCAGGTGAACCACTTCGTTTGCCGGCCTATACTATAAAAAAAAGATGTAATCTAAAACACAAGGTGGTAGGTCCCTCGTATGCGATAAGCGATATGCGATATGAGAGCGAATAGTCTTACTACAGAGGATCCTTAAGATCGGGCGAAGAAAAGGCAAGGCGGACCCTGGGATAACGCCAGGTAGAAAGAAAGAAAGAAACATGTAAATTCAAAACGTCAAAAGTGTGTGGGGCTGGTTTGGAACCCGCGACTTCCGTATAGACAGTGTCAGTCCGTACCACTCTCTGCTAGGCCATCGCCGCTTTCCTATTTATTAGCCACTGTGAAACTTTAAATAATTTTGTTATTTTCGCAGGTGTATACCTCCACCGACCTCACTCTGGTGCCTTCATTAGTTAAGCCGTTAGAAACTAACGAAATGTAAATAAAAATTGTAACATAATAAAAATAATACTCTTATTCCATAATAAGATTATAATAACGTAAGCGAAACATATCGAACAATCGTACCTTTTTCGAATTATATTAATGCCGCATGGGTTTTCGACATTTTCGGTTTTTTTGTCTTGTCGTTTCTGTGCCAATCGTGTTTTGTGTACACTGGCTTGCAACGAAACTGAATTGATTTTAATATTATTAAAATAATTAGAGAATAAAAAACTTTGTCACCTAGTGTAAATCTGGTAGTTTGGTAAATCGGATAAATATTTGATTGATCCATATTTTAATGTAATTAGTTGGAAGTAGTCACAAATGTACATTTTAATATAATTATGTGTATTCCACCGAAGTTTTATTTCTTTAAATGTAAATGTTTTCTCTTATTTTTAGAGCTCGAAGGAGCGGTTTAGTTTAATTGCAAGCCAGACTAGTTGTATAATGTTGTAACACATATCGATGAATCAATATTATTAACAAAAGAAGTCATTCAAGAAAATTTGCGATCGTATTTACTTTATTTTGTATTCATTAGAAATGTTTTATCTACGAAAAGAAATTTCATTGATGAATTAAAATGACTATTTAAATTTATTGCTGTTTTATTATATGTCCTCGTTTTTCTCTATATTATATGAGTAATTCAATTATTGTAGTGAGTGATCGAAACTCGACCTAAGTATTTTTTTCTATTACGTCAGTTGCAAGATTTGACGTTCAGATATTGTCAGTGTGAGCGTAAACCTTAGCGCAAACAGTTAATGTTTTATTTGATTTAATTAAATGTACATAATTGATATAGATATCTTTATATATATATATTTCTACTGTACATGTGTATGTCACTGAACTCCTCCTAAACGGCTGGACCGATGTGAATGAAGTTATTTGTATGCGTTTGGATGGCGCCCTGGATGGTTTAGATTCACAATCGGACCCGGTAGGTGGTGCTCCTGTAGTTGCGGGTGAAACCGCGCGGGACAGCTAGTTATGTATAATAGCTTTCTGCACTCTTCCTCCATATAACCTTTAACTATGTCAAATCTGACTCCTCCGAGCGCGCATATTGCTTAAAAAAGGGGCCTGAGGTTTTCTCTTCGCGTATTAATATATGGATTTGTTATAATTTGCATTTTGCTGTAGGTACTGTTTATCAAACATCTGTACTGTAAAAAAAACATTATCATCCAGGAGGAGGGAGGGCAGGAGCCCTGGTCCAATTCTATTTGGCGTCGGCGCAGCATGTTTTCTTCTTCCATACATGTCTATCAGCCGTCGTCCCGTCATTCACACTTTTTCTTTCATGCCCTCCCTTACACACTCCATCTACCTTTTCTGTGGCCTTCCTCTACCTTTCCATCCATCAACGTTCATATTAATCTATTTTTACCCACATTTATTTCCTCTCTTCTCATAACATGCCCATACCTTATCTTTGCCCATACCATGACAGATGGTTTCCTTTCATCTTATCCACCAAATATGTCACTTACAAACTCCCTCTAACGTGCTCAATCCTGACTGACCATCTTTGGTACTCCACACATCCATCTCGACATTCTCATTTTTGCTGCATGCAATCGTTTCTCATTCATCTTCTTATGGCCGTTCCCAATATGCTGTCTACCGACAGATTTGCTTACTGGCAGTAAAATTTTGACACATTTTGAATGGAAGATCTGTCAAAATACTATTGATAGTAAGCAAATCTGACGATAGACAGAATATACGGAACGGCCATTAGTAGCTATGTAATGTAAAAAGTATTAATACTAAAAGTAGCAATAAATTGGTAGACAAGAACAGAATTTTCTTTTTGACATTCACATCAAAGAACATTTGACAGACGTAATGATTTGTCATAAATCAAAATTTAATAAAAAAAAGCTATGTAATTTAAATACAAAATGTCTTCGTCGACAATAGGTAAGACACGGTAAATTTATTTTATCCGCTAATTTCGTGCAATATAAGCCTACATGTCCAACAAACATTTAGGATCACCGCATAACAATGTAGGTGTAAATCTATATGTTAACTTTAAAACATATTTCTTCCACAGGTCAAAAGAACCCCTCAATGTTGCTTGAGTGCAGCGTCGCTCATGAGAACTGCTACTTGTAGTTCCAATGAATCCAAAACTAGCAAACGTATTTGTGGTAACTAATTACCACCAATAAATCAAGTAAAATGACACCAAGTGGACCCCGTCCCTTAAATCCAGGACAAAATAGGAAATATTTGATTGCTTACCCTCAATGCTCATGCCCTAAATGTGATTCTTTATATTGTTTTACAAGACGACAATACAACAAGCCGTGCTCTTGCCACAAGTGCCAGAACTCCAAAACATGTCTCTACTTTCCTTACAAAGGTAGCAATGCTAGTGCTTTGGTTGGTACAGTAAAACCAATGGAAGGCGACGAAATATTACTTAAAGAACGTGTCAAAAGAGAAATAACTTACGAATATGATGAAGTTTTAAAAACACGTAATGTATCAAAACATGTCAGTAAATCTATGTTTTCTAGTGATAAAGACCGAGGAATAGCCGAAAAATATAATAATAAAGATTACCCTTCTAGACATGTTCACAATGTAGCCATTAAAATTTCTCACAAAGAACATTGTTCGTCTGCTGCGAGGCTCAGCGAACAAAATATGAACGCAACTTATGAAAACATACATGATAAAAATTTCACCAAAACGCCTGAAACAACTAAATATAAATTATCAGCATATGACGTACTCAAAAAAATCAGAGACGCCTACAAAGCATGCAGCTGCAAAGTTTGTGAGTGTCTTGTAGGTAAATCATTAGTAACAGAAAACAAATTATGCAAATGCCAGCCTTGTAACTGCAAAGATTGTATGACCTTCTTATCAAAATTCCAATACTTGAAAGATCTTGAGAAGGAACCTCCAGATGGTTGCCCATGCATTAGATGCACGAGAAGTCAATGCAAAGGCATAGCAAATAGATTTAACGAACCTCAAATATGCGATTGTCCGCCTAGTAATTCCATAAAATGCGAAACATATACCAAGGCTTGCAACTGCAAACCATGTCAGTGTTTGGAATGCAAAGCGATGTCAATACAAGTTCCCAAGACTTTTACAGTAGCACCATTTGAAGAACAATACCAACGCCACTACTGCGAATGTTCCCCGTGCGAGTGCATTGAATGTGGGGGATATGGAACGCCTTCAAGATATATAAGCGAAGCGGCAACTAATGGGAACAGACTTCCGTGTTGCCAATGTAATACTTGTGTCAATGAAGCATGCATTTCTGATGGTAGTCCAGCTTGTAAATGCGAACATCGCAGTCGAATTATGGCAAAACCAGTTGAAAAACACGACCGTAGTTACGACATTCGTGCTATGGTTACAAAAAAGAATGTTCTTCGAAGTAAAAATATGGCATTAAGAAACAACACTATTGCTATGTACGCTAGGGTACCGAATTTATACGATATTACTCATTATAAAAAAGCATGTAGTTGTGATGTATGTCATTGTGTTATTTGCAACTGCAAAGAATCTGCTGTTGAAAGTATTAAATCTTCACGACTATTTAAAGATTCATATAAAATTCCATATACTATGTTAAACTTGGCATCGAAAGCATGCAAATGTTTTCCTTGTGAATGCCAGATATGTGCTAAGAAAATAGAGAGCAAAAATAAGTCCAATCAAATCAAATTGTCTGTTAACGACAATTGCCAAAGTGATTCTAGTATAAAATTATACGATTCTCATAGAAAAAATACTGCTCAAAGAGATACCGTCACTTACTGTGAGTATCCACAAAACTATCGTTCAACAAATAAAACGGAATACATACTTCTTCCTGGGAAAAAAACGCAATTAATGCTTCCTAAAAGGGGAAATATAAAATACACAATAAAAAATGTTACTTCGAACTACGCTGAGAGGAACTATAAAAATTCTAAATTCAATGAAATGAAAATCAAATATGCCGATTCTCCGTTAAGTCATGAAGTAAATTATCATCATGACAGTACAGTACCAGTTGTGACTGAGGGTGAGCTATGCAGCAATTCCTGCGATTCAGGTTGTGGTTCCTTTGATTATTTCACAGTATTTCCAATATCCCAGGAGCAAACAAATCAGGAACGCAACAAAGTTAAATCTTCCTCGGATACGATCTTTATTACAGATGATGCAAGACCAAAAATGACTCAGAGATTTTATAATACTAGCTATTTAAACGCTTTTAATGAAAATCAAGGTCATGATCAACACAATTTTGAATCCGAAAAGAAATGTTATTTCTCAAAATATATTAAAGATAAAAACAATTCAATTACCCATTCAAGAAAACGCATGGCTGGCAATTCAGCACATCAAAAAGTATATGACCACCAATACTGGATAAAAAATATCGAGGTTTCAGTAACAGTACGTGATCAAAGCAATGGAAATTACTCCATGTATGAGAATTCTAGAAGTAATTCAATGTATAATCTAAATACTATCCAAGACAATGACGAAAATTTATCATATTCTGCGAATATAAGTGATCATTCACATAGTTCATGTAGCAAAAAGGCGGAAGATTTGCCTAATAATGATGCATATAATGAGGGAGCACGTAAAACGCTCCATCGAGCAAGAGCTTTTACATTACAATTAATGAACATTTTAGAGAAGTATGAACGTGCCAACAATGAATTTCAAAGTATTACACAGAAATTGAAGCCATCACATGCATCTCTACTTAAAGAAAATATATTGGAGGAACCGAAAGACAAAAAAGATAACGTTTTTATCTAAGTACACAATCGATGGATCTGAAAACTGAGCATGGAGCAAATATGAGGTACATTAAACAAAATAAAGATAACCTCTTTGGACAAGAAGCAGTCCAGTTGCCCTTTTCCAACGATTTACTGGATAAAGATATGAAAGAACGATGTGCGCAATTCGACAATTAATCAGTTTTAAACTTTTCTAATAATAGTGTACTCGATGTATAAAAAACGGAATACTTGAGGACTTCTGTAATATAAATAGAAGAAAATAAAGTTAAATGAGTTTACCACGTTTTGTGATAGGAAAGTACGGGGTCTTGATAAACCTAATAACCATTCTACCAGAATGTTGAAACAGTTTGCAATTATATCAAAAGGAGCTCAAAGTACAGGTGTATCAAACAGCGTAATAAAAGCTGCGGTATCCACGCAAACTGGGTCACAAATTTATAAAGAAGTTGCCACTGATGCCAATTCACTGTCAAGAAATTTATGTTTCGACTGAGAACGAAGTAAAGAATTTAATTGGAAAAACAACTATACACTATTAAATCTAATATAATTTAAAATCAATTCTAAAAGTACTCACATTGCAGAAATGTAAAAATGGAAGTCTAGAAGTATTGCCAGTTTCAAAGAAGAACTTTTACTTAATGCCCCAACCAGTGACAAGAAACCGTTTATTCGAGGGAATGCGTATATTTCCAAAACTACAAGGCCAAATTAAAACAAGCTGTGCAATCGATATCAATGCAGACCAAAATTTCGGATAATAAAAATGTACCACATGTTCACGTGGCTTTGGTAATATTTTACATTTTTTCATACTGCCTTGATGGCGCAGTTGTAATGCGTAAACGTTACGACTACGTACGGCTGAGGTTGACGCTGTGGTCGCGGGTTCGATCCCCGTGTCAGTTAAAGTTATATGGGGTTTTGCTATTACGAAAATGGTCATTATCGGCCCGAGTCTGGAATTGTGCCCGGTATGGCGATAGGCTCGCCCCCTGTCACATCATGGGAAAGAGATGCGCTCGGCGAAATGTGGGTGTAGGTACTGTTTACACTGCCTACCCCTTCGGGGATTATAAGCGTTAGTGCGTATGTATGTATCATCGCCTCATTGGGCTAGTGACAGCGTACTTAGGCAGAGAAACCGGTGAGACCTTGGGTTGAAATTTCTAAGTCATACATGCTAATGTTTACATTAACAATATAAGTATTTTAATATGATAGAGTGTGAAAAGTTGCTGCGAAGCGCTCAAAGTGAATTTTCTCGGCTTATGAAGAGTATCTGACCACACAGTTGTAATAAAATGGACCCTTCCCTGGAAATCAAATGACGTCACAGGTTACGAGGTTCGTATAATATGTATTGACGTATTATTTGGCCTTCACGGTGCAGTAGGCGAGTAGTCTGGCGTGAAATGAAAGGCCGCGGGTTTGATTCTCATACCCTGGCCGCTTAGCATAACCCCAACAGATATGATGCGCGCCAGAGAGAAGACTTTGTCGATATTAACTAATTTCGCGTTTGTACCGTAACAGCATACAGAGAGTGCACGAGAAAACGAGATGGAACATTTATTTGTCATGGCGTCAATACCGGGCATGTAAAGATCGAGATCTTCGATAGTTATATAGAGATAGCTAGATATAACTGGTTAGTCTCGACAAAACGAGTCGACAAAGTTATCTCTTGTCACTAATTTAACACCCATTTGTGATATCCACTAATAATTTGTGTCTGGATGTTGTGAGACTACACAAAAAATGGACAACGCTTATGTAAGTCTCTAAGCTCTCTACAAGGTACCTACTTAGCCTTATTTAAAATGCATTGTAGAACTAGAGTTGTACAACATTGTAGAGTTGAAGAACTCCTATGTTTACTAGGTGATAGGTCTCTTCTATTCGAGAGTTCGTCTGGTTACGTACATTCGCTGTCTATTTCTTCAAAACAGCAGTGTTATGATCTGGTTCGAAGGAGATTGAAGCTAGTAACATTGCTGGGCTTTATGAATCTCTTCCGGCGAGACGAGCGCATTGTAGTGCCATGCTTTCTTCCTTCTTTCTATCTGGCGTTATCTCGACTGAATGCCAGGATCTGCCTTCCCATTATGATTTCAGGGTGGACTGGGTAGGTAGGGCGAGTGGCGACCCGTCGTCTGACCCCTACAACCCGCAACTAGAACGAAGTTTCGCCAGTTAATCAGCAGAGTGTACCACGTGCAGGTGAGATGGGCTTTGGGCCTAAGACGAATTCAAAAATCTGACTGATGTTGCTACTTTTTAAAGGCAAGCATGTCGTTTACCATCAGAGCGACCGTCCAGATTTCGTTCAGACAATAGGTAATCTTCAAACTGTATTCTGATTGACTTATTTGTGCGATCTATCCGGAGAATCAAACTAAAACCGTTAATAATTTAATTATTGAAAACAGCCTTTTTATTTATTTTCAGTTGGTGGATGGACGAGCCATTCAAAAAGTTTTGAGTCCATCGAGCTGTGTGGCAGTTGTCACCTGTCTACCACATTGCGAGACGGTGCTTCTCCCCATTCGTATAATCACGTCCCTGACTACTTTGGGTCATTTAGTTCCTTCAAGTACCATATACCATATCATTCAGGATTCAAATAGAAAATGTTGAAATATTATTCCAATCAGTCAAATACAAATGTATTTTTGTAATAGTGTTTTAATTGAAATTATCTTCATAAAGGTTTTGATAACGCATAGCCTTTATTAGCGTAGCCAATAATGTTCTACAATATTAGGAAATAGCCGCAAACAAAATATGAATTTTAGCCACTAACGATCCGCGATTACGATATCTGGCCGCGAACCTGCGATTTCTCCACACAGCCGCGATCTATCCTTGCATTTTCATTGTCCTCCAATCAGAGAAGACGGTCTCTGATTCCCCGTCAGTGGTCATAAGTAGAGTTGCTAAGATTTTTTCGGCTGTTACAGTATTTTTCAGATTTAGATACAAAACTACAGAAAATATTATAGCTTTTACTTAAAAGGAAAAAATAATAAAGACAAAGGTTTATTTGTTATTGATTTTAAAAGATTTGGCAGCACTGGTGCTTTGGTCTGTGTCCCGTTAAATTGTTCTGTGGTCTATGCTATGCTTTAATCTAAGTTGCTGTCAGTTGTAGAGGTGATCGATATTAGAAAAACACCGATGTTAACATCGATACAGAAGTATCGATGTACGCTTAACATCGATAGAAAAACATCGATATTTAAATTTATCGATGTTTTCTGTAGCAAATAAAACTGTCTATTCCGTATTTTATATATGTTTCTTGTTTTTGTATTGTTAGGAAATAATACAGTAAGCAAATGGGACTTTCATTGTTGGGTTATAATATATTTCAAAAGTTACTAGACAAATAAATTATAATACAATAAAAGAGTATATTCACGTTTCGATATTTTATTCTCATAACATCAATGTGTCGATGTTATCGAAGTCAAAACATTGATGTTTTCCAACTAAACATCGATGTTTAGCACCATCGATGTATATCGAACATCCCTAGTCAGTTGCTGCGACGGGCGACCTGCGTCTTGTTTTGTTTTCGTAATAACAAGTAATACGATTTTGTTGCTAATTTCATGTGATAATGGATAATAACTTCAAATACTGTGCAGCATGTTTGGTGACCGATGTAAAAATGTACCAATTAGCTGGAAAACATTTAAGCAATTCATTATGCACATTGGGCCATTCTTTTTCGCAATTGCTACAAATTCAAGTGAGTATTGTTGACTACACAATTATTTTTTAAACGTACAAACCCATCATGAGACTGAAGAGGGAATTACAACTTAGACACAAAAATAGATTATGATAGATATGCTTAAATACAACCAAGTCTTCAAAAAAAGAAAATTTGTTAACTTCTGTGGTAACAACCAAATTTTCTTCAGCTTGTTTCCATAAATAAGTACTACTACATTGAGAATAGTATTTTCATCTAAATGGAAACATCAAAGAAACATTCCTTCTGCTGATATATAGGTAATTGCTCTGTGTTATATGCTTCTTCCACTGGGAACCTCAGTTGGAATCAAAAACATTGTTGACAAATGAATTACCCAATATTTTAATTGATGGAAAATTCAAAGTGTTAGCAACTTAGTTAATTAAGTTTAAAATGAAAAAATATATATATTGCAATTAGGGTGAAATGATTCCACTTAAGTGAACTGATCATCAGTCTCTGAAACTCACAGACTTCCCCATCATAAATACAAAAAAAAATATTGCAAACATTTGTCTTGAATAGGGAAAATTTAAAATTGAAGGAAATCCTTACCTAGCAGTGGAATAATATAGGCTCTTTTATAAATATCTCAATTATCCCTAAAAGTGATTAATATCTAATTAACCATGACTACACTTAGTAACTTAGTAATATATTGGGAATAAGTATAGTAGGGAATAAGTAGTATAGTTTTTTAGTGGTAGAGCCACACTGTAGACACTTGTCTACAGCATGTATGGGCCGGCTCGTCTGGGTCATTACCACGATCACGACAGAAAACCAGCGTTAAGTAGCATATTGGTGCTGCATTTCATACGGTGAGTGAGATATCCGGAGGCCCAAACCCCCTCTCATTCCCAATCCCTTAAATATCCCTTTCCTTTAAGGTCGACAACACACCCATGATTCTTTTGGTATTGTGGGCGTACATGGGCGGTGGAGATCACTTACATCAGGTGACCCACTTGCTTGTTTGCCGGCCTATAAAAAAAATAGCATTTTCTAATATAAATGATTTAACATTACAGATGTTTGAGAAAAACCAGCATGTTTGTTTTGAATGCACTAGATTGATTTGCAAATTCCAAGAGTTCAAATCAAGGTGTGACAAAGCACAATCTCTACTGACTACAGTGGTGGAGGATGATCCAGAAGTATGCACTAAATATGAACCTAATAAGTTGTTATTGAAGCATTTTTTTAATTCTTCCTCCTTTTTTTTTTTATACATATGTTAATAAGCCCTTTATTATGAACTACTGGGTTACGTACATGAATACTGAATGTGTTCCAGTTTCACTATAGTATGTCCTGTAGTGTAGAATGTCTCTTGGATAGGCCTTCTCTAAAATTTTCCTTTGGGTTCTGTCACACACTACCCTTCTCCAGTGATGACCAGCCGCGAGTTTTTGGTTGTTTTCCCATTTTAATTGTTGGCATCCCCTGTCGCGCTTGCCATCTCTGGGATACCAATCAGTGTCCTTGCTCCATTTATCTTGGGGGTCTTGGATCATGTGGCCTGTCCATTATAATCTTTATTAAATAATTTAATATTGATGATGTATTCATCATCTGTGATGGGTTTTAAACATATTTTATTCTTTTGATATAGATAACAGTGATATTGGTAGAGTATTTCTAAAATAATAGTAGTTGACACTACTTTCGCCTTTAGAATATAAATAAAATTATGTTTAACATCTGCAGTATTGGAATCCTCATATTATTTTAGCACTATCCATATACCATTAAATAATATGATTATTTATTGCTTGTTGTATTCAGATAAATTTTATAAAATTCTTTTTCAGATAAACAAAGATATAATTCAAAGCATTGATCGAAAGAGTCATAAATTAATGTCAAATTTAACACTGTCCAGTGTAAAAATCACAGATAGTGCATCTGATGATATTGAAACAGGCATTAAAATAATTAACGCAACAGCAAGATTAAAAACCGAAAGAGATATAATAAAAATTGAAGTTTCAAATGCTAATGAAATAAACACCAATGAACAGAAGGAAGAAAATAAAGATGTCATTGATAAAGACATTATGGAATGTATAGATAAATATGATGAGACAATTGAATTTGTTCATTCCGAAGATAGCCTAAATTTTGATATTGTTAGAAAAGAAAATAAGAAAACACCAAAAGCAAAGAAAGAACCAAAAGTAAGAAAAAGAAAGATCAAAGAAAACATAAAAAATGTAGACTTAGAAAATGATTTGTGTGATGATGAACCTTTATCTAAAGTATCCAAAAGGTTGAATAAAAATATGGAAAATGTAAAGAAGACATACCCTAAGAATTTTAATGTTGATTTTTTCCAAGATTTTGCTACAGTTGTGTTTTTGACACCGGAGGATGCGAAAAAGGAATTGTTGCTTAGAAAAGAATCCACTAATTATAAAACATGTCCTTTCAAATGTGAATATTGTTATAAAGGATATGAAGCTAAGGCTACATATGACAATCATATGAAGAGGCATAGTGTGGTGAGTAGTACATTGATTATAAGTATATTTGTTCTTGAGGTAATGGTTTGTGTTATTAGTAGGGGCAGACTAACCCCGTTGAGGGCCCGGGGCGGCAAATCTATTTGGTGAGCTTTTTCCTTTTTGAGGTAAGATTTCGAGATGTGGGGGTCCCCTAAGACCAGAGGCCCACCTTGAATCCGCCAATACCTTTATACATAGAATACAGTGACACAAATTTCAAAGCCATTCAACTATCTCAAGAATGATTTTCTTGAACCAATAAATACAAATTACTAATAAACTAATTGTTTTTGCCTAACCTGAGATTTTAACCCAGGACATCACTCAATCAATCAATCACAGGTTAATGAGATGGTGCTTAAAGCAATATTTTTTTCTAATTTCAGGAGTATGGTGAACATGAATGTGATCTTTGTCATTTAAGATATCCAGAGCAAAGGTTTCTCTGTAAGCACCGTCTCGCTTGCCACAAGAGGAAGTTTTACTGCAAGTTGTGTTCATATGTTTGTTATTGCACGTAAGTATAGAGTAATAGGTTCAATGCGCGTATTTTTTTATGATTTTAATCAATAACAGATTTTTTTTATTAATCCTCTCAAAAATATTTGTTATTTTATTAAATCTGGTGGAGGGCATGACTATTGAATGACAATAAAAAGATGCAAGCCATGTACGTTGGCTTATTAATATACGATGGTAATAACGCAGCGCACGCGTGCGAGGGAGATAGCGAGATGGTCCCACTACTCTTTCATTTTATTCAAATTCATTTTTTTTATTGTCTTGAATGACATAAGTTAAGTCTCATAATGCCCAGTAATTTCACTGGCTTCAATGTCCTTCAAACCGGAACACAACAGTGCTTACACTGTTGCTTGGCGGCAGAAATAGACAAAGCGGTGGTACCAACCCAGCCGGCTATATGCGGTATGCGAGAGCATACGAGAGACCTACCACTTTGTAAGAATTGTTTATTTGTGAGATCGGGTATATACATGTATTGCACACGCGTTTTAAGCAATATTTGAAATACTAATCGTGGTCATTTTTTAACCAATTTTTATTCTGTTTTCATAATAGGGTTTTCTTTTTGTATTATTTTCTATTACGTACCTATACATTAATATTCGAATTCGAGTAAATGCATTAACCTTATTACCGGCACGGTTGATTAGTACATATTGATATTAGTGGAGTCAATATATGGCCGTTCCCAATATACTGTCTATCGACAGATTTGCTTACTGCCAGTAAAATTTTGACGCTTTTTGTATGGAAGATCTGTCAAAACAATATCGATAGTAACCAAATTTATCGGTAGACAGATTATAGGGAACGGCCTTTAGACGACAAGCATTGACATACGATCCTTTCGCGTGAAACGTCGGCGCCCCGCACTCTGACATTCCGCAAATTAAAATCATAAAATAACTATAAATAAATACACCCAACAGTCACACGCATAGTCCCGACCCCACACTAGGTTAACCTGTATCGTGGGTATCAAGAACTACGAGGAACTTGCGGTCCCACAACATCCAGACCCGAGACAAATATTTGTGAATCAGACAAACATTTGTCTAGGTGCGGGAATCGAACCCACGGCCTCACGCTTCGCAACCGGCTACTCGCCCGCTGCGCCACGGAGGCTATCAAACTGACTGTCCCGCGCAGTTTCACTTGCACATTACTGCTGTTTACAGAAATGTGCAATGTATCTCATTATTTTTAAGCAATATTCGGCCTTTATATATTACTGGCTGTCCGGCGCGGCTTCACCCGCAATATAAAATTAATAGTGAGGGCTTAAATATTCAGAGGGCGAGGTGTTATGCGACAAAACTTAAAAAATATAAAAAATTTAGAACCCGATTGTAGTCTAATTTGGAACCTTAACCATCCAGGGCCCACTCGAACACACACAAAAAAAGCATCAAAATCGGTCCAGCCGTGTTTAGGATTTTTCGCGAGACTAAAGCCCGTCAATTCTTCCACCTGCCCTTATCCCACTCGCAGTGGGGTCTGCGTAACATGTGTTTTAAACATGAATGAGTTGGCTTGTTGTTTTTACGACCGGCCGCCTGCCTGACGTCACCCCCTCTGGGGAGAACTAACGCCCGACAATTGATGTTTATATAAAATTATAGATAGATATAAATCACTACGCAGTTATGGCCGTTCCCTATAGTCAGTCTACCGACAGATTTGCTTACTGTCGATAGTATTTTGACAGATCTTCTATACAAAATGTGTCAAAATTTTACTACCCGTAAGCAAATCTGTAGATAGCCAGAATATTGGGAACGGCCATAGTTTGTACTCTCGAGTCGTGCCGATATTCGTAGCTGATCTATCACTTCTAGAGCGTCTGGGCAATATTAAAAAATAAATATGATTTTTCAGACATCAAGCTAAAACTCATGTGAGCTTGCACATGGGAAAAAAATATCCTTGCCAAGAATGTGAAGAGGTTTTTAGGTAACTATATCATTTAGATATTTCAGCTCATTTATGTATGCCTTTCTATGTGTGCGTGAGCTTGTAAATATGTGGTTTTGATTTGTGGCAATTACGCATCAACCGTCATTATACAGTATGTAACAAAAGCCCCTTTCAGATGAGTATAACATATTTTGATGAACAGCTGACTGATGTCGGGTGCGCACGCGGCGCGGCGCGTTTGATGCACGTAGACGCCGCAACTTGCTATCTCACTCTGGCTCCAAGCCATCGCTCTTGCAGAAGTAATCAATCGAAATGCGGTTTACAAATAATAAATCGTGTGTTCCTCTTAGCCGTTTACGGTTAAAAGTTTAAATATTATTATTTTTATAGTCAAATTTTGGTCTGCGAGATTTTTCATTACGTTTGAATATCGATTCTGATATCACAATTAAAAGGCCCAACAGGGTTTTTGTTACATATTTTATACTGACAACCTCAAACTTGTGGTTAGCTAAGGACCATATTATGTTGTCCACAGTATGCCGAACAGTTTATTGATGCATAAGCGAAAGAAGCACGTGACGGAGTGCGTATGTGAATTGTGTGGAAGTACATTCGCAACACCACGTGGACTGTACTCTCATAATATGAAAATACATAGGCAGGTTTGTGAAATTTTATTCAACTTAAAACTACTTAACCGATCATTATGAAACTTTGTACACATATTCTTGGAGGTATAAGAAGTAACACAGGATAGTTCTATAAAAAAAACTATTTGTTTGTTACGCTTTCACGCCTAAATCACTGAACCGATTTTGATGATTTTTTATGTAGAGATAGATGGGACCCTGGAGACGGTTATAGGCTACGTTTTATTCCGGAAAAGTCTATTCACGCGGGTGGAGCCGCTAGCAAAAGCTTGTATAAGGCGCCAAACGCCGTATAATGCGTGTTATATAAAAAGTGGTGTACTTACGGTGTTTGTTTAGATCCTTAATCTGTTTGTGTGATTGTTAGGACATAATTTATTTAGATAAGTATGCTATTTTGTCAAATTGGAAGTTATATTAGAAATATTTTTAGGATGTAAACGATAAACAGGGCCCGAAATGCGATGACTGTGACATACATTTCGCCACGGAAATGGCGTGGAAAAAACACTTGGTGCTATCCTCAAAACATTATGTCAGGTAATATTTCATCGACGATCAGGCCCGGATCTGGGGGGTGGGGTGTCAAACCGGGGCATGCGGAAATTTCAGGGGGCGCCAAAATCATAATAGAACTATAAATAAAAAAACTTGCTCCACAAAGCGCCTAGCATAGTAGGGAAACCTGTTTGGCTCAACTTCGACTTGTAATAAAAAGGCGCCACACAGGCCCTATGAGCATCATTTTTTGCTTTTGTTTAAGTTTTCTTAAGTAATTTAACTCAAACGCTGGAGGGGCGCCACTATCAAGTTCGTGCCCCGGTTAAAAAAAATCGTAGATCCGGGGCTGCCGACGATAAAAAAGGAGAAGTTTCTGAATATGCTTTAATCATTGACTTATAAACTGCAATTTCACTGGTATTTATGATGAAATGATTTGATTAGAAGCTATAATAAAAATAATATTTTTAGCTTTTCAGTTATAACTCATTTGCCTCCATAATGAATTCAGTTAATGAACATATAATTTTTAGCAATGGATGCAACCATTGTGGTGAAACGTTTCCGAACAAAGAAGAACTAAAGTCCCACTCAAAGGTTGAACACGCAAGGAGACAATCATCTCGCAGTTATAAACTCAAATTCCCAACGATTTGCAGAATTGTAAGTGTTCATAATTATTCATAAACAAAGTAGTTTTTTTTATATGGCATAGGTCGGTAACGAGCAAGTACTTCACCTGACGGTAAATGATCTCCACCGCCCATATACACACACGACTCCAACGAATCATGGGCGCGTTGCCGATCTTAAAGGAAAGGGATAAAAAAGGAATTGGGAAGGGGAGGGGGATTTGAGCCTCCGGATATCTCACTCACCGTAAGAAACGCAGCAGCAAGCTGTTTCTTTACGTCGGTTTTCTGTGAGACAGTGTTAACGACCCGGACGAGCCGGCCCATTCATGCTGTAGACAAAGGTGTAGGCAGCGTGGCTCTACCACTCACAAAATTATTAATTAGATTATCATACTAAATAATACACCTATTAAAGCTACAACAACTGTTAAGACTGCCTCGGTGGCGCAGTTGTAATGCGTACGCGTTACAATTGAGGCTAACGCTGAGGTCTCGGGTTCGATCCCCAGGTCGGGTAAAGTGGTATTGGGTTTTTCTATTAGGAAATGCTCAGTATCAGCCCGGAGTCTGGAATTTATGCCTGGTATGGCGATAGGCTCGCCCCCTATCCCAATACCAGAGGAATCATGTTGTTTGTAAGTTGTTCAACGAAGATGTACAGCCAAGTTGACATATAATATCATAAATATACCATAAATAAAATAGGAATCACCAGGGTAGAAGAGCTATTTAACCTGGCAAGAAATAGAAAGGAATATGCGGAGTTGACAGTCAACATTCAATAGTGAGTAGGCACCGCAAGAGAGAGAAATATAAATATGACTGATTTTAATTTGCAGTGTGACAAATGGTTGACGGACCGCAGTGAGTATAAATCTCACGTGACGTCAGAACATCCGCAGTCTGACGTCGCCAAGAGGATGGACCTCGACGATCAAACACCATTCGTATGCGAAATATGTGGACAGATGTTTAAGGTTTGTAATTGTTGGGACAGTTGGTAGGTTTCTCGTATGTATTTATCAGCAATAGCACCACTTCAAAGGGTTGACATGTCGTTTTTTTAACAGTCGACAGATTCGATATACATTCGATAGACTTTACTGTACATAACACTGTAGTCGTCTTTAGCATGCTAGGGTAAGAAATAATAACAAATGCTTCGTGATTTAGATTTTAAGTGGCGATTTTTAGTCTGTTTTTTAAGCGATTGGCATGTCGAAAGTACAAAAATATAGATTTATATCGTATCGACGTTTTTTTAAAGTATCTATTGACTTTGATATATCAGTTTTCCACAGTTATGGTATCCTAATAAAAAAAAGATTTTGATATTTCGATTCCTGATTAAAAATATCGACGATAATATGTATCGATGCGTCGCAGAAAAAATATCGATATATCAATATTTTTTTCAGCATCCCTAATGATATTATAGTTGTAGTTACTATCGGTGTGATTCGCAGAAGCAGTGTTTCCTGACGTACCACCAGCGCAAGCACACAGGCGAGCGTCCGTACAAGTGTGTGTCGTGCGACAAGTGCTTCCCACTCGCCAGCGCGCTCGCTACACACCGTGCGAACGTGCACGAACGCGGACGAACGCATGCGTGCCGACTGTGTGGACGCACCTTCGCAGCACGCAGCGGACTCAACAAACATATGAAGGTATAATATGGTTTAAATGTTAACAGGTAATAACATCGATAATGTTCGCTATTTAAAAAATAGGGGTGTTGTATGTTTGACGCCTTTTTCTATGTATCGTCTGTAGCATCGTAGCATCTAAACGAATGGACGAATTGAATGCAGTTTTTTATTTAAATGATGGCGTGATCGAGATGGATCTAAGCTATTTTTGAAGAAAAAATGTTCAGCAATTTAGAAATTATCGATATTTTAATTCATTTAAGTGTTTTTAACGATTAGGTTTTTATTTTGCAGGCTCACCTCAACATACGGCCTCACAAATGTACTATCTGCGACAAAGGATTCATTAGCCCGTGCGATCGAAAACTGCACATCAAATATGTTCACAACAAAGTGCCTTGGCCGAAGAGGGACCGAACTAAACGGAAAAACACTGAAGAGTCGATGCAATACAATTGTGTAAAAAATATTAAATTGTAATGTTAGAAATTTTGCTACTTTGGTGATACCTGAAGGCCAATTCTCGTAATTTTAAATGTTCAAAATATCATTCCGTACTAGTCTCAGCGTCAAGAAAGTTGCAAATGGCATTCTCTTAAACCAATAATCAACGTCAAATGTGAACATAGATCGTAATGAGATTGAATGTAGAATAAAAGTTGACTGAAGCCAAAACGGTATAATGCTACTGCTAATGCTAGGTGCATTTGACGTTGATTATTGGTTTAAGAGAATGCCATTTGCAACTTTCTTGACGCTGAGACTAAATCGGAATGATATTTTGAACATTTAAAATTACGAGAATTGGCTTTCTGATACACTTTTGTACCCGACTGAACAGCAACCACCGTACACATGGTGTAGAATGTATCTATGTAAAATATTACGCATAAGTTTTAATTTTGTTTTCTAAATTAGCTTTCTAAAAAATATATAAAATCGATATAATATATTCAAATAAATCGATTCGACTCTTGGGTAAAAGATCTTTTTGTTTACCCGATTTCTACAAATAAAATAAAATAATCTAATTAATGAATTGTGTATGAATGAGTTTGATGGTTTATTTTAATAGGTCTTATGAAATTGCCGTTTTGTACGAAAAAGGATAAAATATTTTTGTTCATATTTTTTATTTCTGATAAAAGTTTATCAAAATAACCACCCATGCTATCGATGCATCTTTGCCAGAGTCATTCATCGATGCTCTTGAAGAAATCGGCTGGGCCCGAGAGACAGTACAAAATGTCTGAAGAGTTTGTTACCAGCCGATTACCTAATAAATAAAATAGATGAAAAATAATACTTTTTACGTACAGACCGGCAATTTTATAGGTAAAAGGCATATTACAAAACGCATTCTATCCATATACGTATATCTGTGTGTACCTACCTCATTATTAAAGAAATAATATTTTTTTTATGAATGTATTTTATTTTACATTTTGGTATAAAATGGTAATGGTATAAATTTAAACGCAACAGTAAGCTGCTACTTTACGTAGATTTTCTGTGAGATTGTGGTAATATCACATCATGGGACAGGAATAAGGTCGACGAACCGTGGGTACACTAGTGGCACCTCTGCTTATTAATACACGCGTGAGCTTAAGGTTTCGTCATGTTGCTAATAAGAACTTGAGGATTAACCTTTTCAGGGTGTTATGTAGTAAGTAACCATATGTATGTTATAAATTCACGTCTGTAAATTTACAGTATATGAGCATATATAATATTATATAAATAGTCATTCATATTATTTAGTTTCTTCAACTTTATAAAAGGATACCGAAAATAAGTTTTGTATGGAGCCTCGCCACTGGTACCTTAATTACATTCAAACGAAATTATATTCTAATTTAGTCTTCGATAATTTAGTGTTCTTATTTGTGACATTGATATTACGGAAGAAGCCAGACTTTTTTGATTATGAATAAATAACCATCGCCAAGAATTATTTACCAAAATATGTCAAAGACATCAATTTAAAAACTAAAACACATGTAAAGAAAATTATAAGTACAAAATAAAATGTTAAGAAATGAACAGAAATCAACGTAGGTACGGTACCAGATTACCCCGTCGGAATGACAGCGAAGGCAAATTTAGATCGGTGAAGTCGCGAAATGGCTCCGACCTTGAGGAGATATTCGTCCAGAGGACACGTAGGGAGTCACCTCCCAAGACTAATAGGTGCTGTAACGTGACTCCAGACCAGCAGGACTTCGCACAGCTCACTGAGAACGATACGTATGCTGACCAGGTAATGTGCAATTTATATTTCCAACTTTTTTTTATTGCATAGACCGGCAAACAACCTCTGATAGTAAGTGATCTCCACCGGCCATGTACGCCCATAATACCAAAATATGGAAATAAATAATATCATGGATGCGTTGCCGATCTTAAAGGAAAGGGATAATTAAGGGATTGGGAAGGGGACGGGGTTTGGACCTCCAGATATCTCACTCACCGTACGAAACGCACCAGCAAGCTGCTACTTTACGCCGGTTTTCTGTGAGTCAGTGGTAATGACCCGGACGAGCCGACCCATGCATACTGTAGACAAAAGTATCTACAACGTGGCTCTACCACTCATCCTCAACTCCTCATATTTCTATTTGATTAATTTCTTTGCGGGATAAAGACGATTTCTGCCTTCTAGCGGCAGTGTGTAAGCATTGTGTTTCAGCTTGAAGGACATTCTAGCGCAGTACAGTAGTGCTTTGTAATTCATAGTTCTGAGTGGTGTTATTATTTATGGCCAGGCGTGGTTATTACCATCAGGCGAGCGACCTGCTCGTCTCTTCATCAAGTTGTAACTCTGCATTCCCAGAAACTCGCAGAGATTCATTGCTCGATGTCGAAATATCAAAGTGCCTTTGAGTGGTAGAGCCACGCTGTAGACAGTTTTGTCTAAAGCATGATTGGGCCGGCTCGTCCAGGTCGTTACCACTGTCTCCCAGAAAACCTGTTTCGTTCGGTGAGTGAGATATCCGGAAGCCCAAATCCTCCTCCCCTTCCCAATCCCTTAACTACCCCTTTTGTTTAAGGTCGGCAACGCGCTTATAATCCTTTTGGTATTGTAGGCGTAAAAGGGCAGCGGAGATCACTTACCATCATATGACCCACTTGCCCGTTTGCCGGGCTATGATATAAAAAATAATGGTTTGTGTGATAGGTACAATCTCTATCGACGGTCGTCATGGACTATACTTTGACTGCACTGTACCTCCAGTGTCACACACTTTGCCATGCCAGGATTAAACAAAACCTAGCTATTACATACTGCCAGATATCCAAGACGAGATGCTAGGCACGGGACCTCTCCACAAATAAAATATTACAGAGCCACGTACTTAGGATTACAAAAAACTATCTAATAGAATGGATTTCTTGCAGTATCAACAATTAATCTGCGACCAGTACGGGTTCGATCCAATTATACCAGATACTATACAGCAGTTACGGGAATTGAAAAAAGTACTATGTGGCAGTTGTGCTAAGATCGAAAACGGCTCGCAGTATGTCGATCCTGAGATGATCCTAAACTATGTGGAGACGCTGGACGGCTCGCAATGGCAAAATATTGATAATACCGAAGATATTGATAAGTACATCATCAGAGATAAGGGCACGCAAAAAAGTTTGTATATACACAGTGCATATATGATAATATTGTGAACCTCCATAGGCGTAGGCATTACTTACCAATCAAGTTTTATTACTGCATAGGCCGGCAAACGAGCAAGTGGGCCACCTGATGGTAAGTGATTTCCACCGCCCACAATAACAAAAGTCATGGGTGCGTTGCCAACCTTAAAGGAAAGGGACAATTAAGAGATTGAGAAGGGGAGGGGCATTTGGGCCTCCGGATATCTCACTCACCGTACGAAACGCAGCAGCAAGCTGCTACTTTACGTCGGTTTTCTGTGAGACAGAGGTAACGACCCGGACGAGCCGGCCCATTCATGCTGTAGACAAAACTGACTACAGCGTGGCTCTACCACTCGTAAAAAGTGACCCACTTCTAGTGACACACCTCTGTATGAAAACATCACATCTTTTTATAACGTATAGTAGCTGTTATTGTAGGAGGTGCTATATGGATACCCTAACTGATTAGTTACTAACTGAAGCAAAAACTAAACTAGTACCTACCGAACTTTTCAAAAAATTCTCTAGATTGCACCAGATAGGATAGAGATATTTGAAAAGTGGCTACCTAGATATTTTTGCATACAGTTTTTCCTGTCCTAAACATGGGTTGAAAAACCTTTTTAGAAAACATTTGATAAGACAATTAAAATTGTAGGTTCTTCTACAGTAACATTCCAAAAAATATTACCTGAAAACATTCGCATATCAGACACGCCAAGAGTTAAAGTAATCGCCGAGAAATTTTCAAAATACAAGAAGAATAATATAGAATTGAGAAAACTGTCTGAGAAAATTGTTTGCGTTGAATACGATATTTATGACGATTCGTCCAATGGTGATTTGGAGAAACCAGCTAAGAAAATGAGAGCGTTCTTTTCTGTAAAACCTTTTGAAACTATTGACGGGGAACGAAAAAAAGGTGTGTTAAATGTAACATTAAAGGAGTTTAAAATAAATACTACGGCTGAACGGATTTGAATGGAATTTGGTGAGGAGATAGTGGTAGTGTAAGGGTAAGACGTAGAGTACTTTTTCTCCTGGAAGGCAATTTTCCGGAGAAAGACAAAATAACGCGGGCGGAGTCGCGATCTAAAGCTAGTTTTTAATAAATTTGCTTGATAAGCACGTACATTAATTGATAATTTGTAAAAGAGCACGTTGGAAGGTTACTGATGTCGATCTAAATCTAGATTTGCCTGTTTGGTTTATAATAGGTATTTCCAAAACATAAATCGATGAGGAATACTTTATTTTTTTAGATGACACTGTGATAACAAAAATGCCATCAGAAGTGAAAAGGAACTTTCACATAGCAGACGAAGACCTGAAGAATCTAAGTGAAAAAGAAATCGAGATTATCGACAGCGAGATTCCAGAGAACAAATCTTATTTGGAAGACCTAAAGATAGTGCTTAGAAGAAACAAAGTAATGAATGCTAATCGAGATGGTACTTCGATAAATCTGTTAACATTGTATGAAATGGCTTTACAGGAGTACCCGACCTTAAATTTTGATCATTATGACTATTCCCAATTAAAAGACATTAAAGACTTGATCATGAAGAAATGTGCGTCCAGCGTCCACGGGATTTGTAGGAAGACGATCAAATCAGACAAACAAAAGAGGGACCCAATTTTTAGTTTGATATCTAATAGCTTTGTATCTGAACTGCTGCATGAAGATGGCAAGACTGAAGTATTTCAATAAACGCGTTGTTTTCTCTTGATAAATTTTTATTAGTAATTGATTTAATTTAAAGCCCAACAATAATACAAAGGACCAAAACTGTTGAATGGATTTTAAGTGAGCCACCAACACCTTAAGTGTAAAGCCAACCTCACCTGCATGTGGTACACTCTGCTGATTAACGAACGAGACAATGCTGAAACTTGGTTTATGTTGCGGGTTGTAGGGGCAGACGGTGGGTCGCTCGATATGATACCAAAAACTTTCAAATCTATGGTACGAGAATGAGGACCGTGGCATTAAGCCGGTATAGCACTTATTATCCTCCTTTTTGCTTTCCTAGTAGGTACTTCATGATGATTAAAACTACACTACTTCGGTACAAAAAGTAGATTTTGGGAAAAATACACAGTTATAACAAAGACCACTGCTGTTAGATCAACGAGTGGATGTTGTATTATTAGAAATTTCTAGCGTATCTCCATTTTGAACAGACTCAGGATTGTAAGCTGGATCGAGACCTAAATTTTTCATTTCTACAGCCATCTCGAATAAATAGTCGTAGCATTCAGTCCTGAAATAAAACAATAACATTGTTTTAAATATGTTACAACTCGGTTTTCATTGTTTAAAAATTAAACACTCCTACTTGATCGGTTTCTACTTACATAGTCTTCGCCTGTTGCCACGTGTCTCCCCACACATATACACCATGTCTCCTGACTAGCACTGCACTGGTCCCCGGGTATTTCTGTAATGCCTCATCAAGACTACTTGCTAAATCCTTCTCAAACGGTGTATTCTCTATTATAGGCACCACAAGCTTCTCGTCGTATCGCAAGTACCTTCCTAGGGATGCGTCTTTTATACCCTGAAAACATACATAAAACAATTATTTAGTTTATAAACCAATTAGTTGTATTAGTTTAAAAATAGCAATGTTTCTTGCCTGTTATTTTCTAGCAAAACAGCATTCCAAAGTGGTAGTAAAGCAAAAATTTTATAAAATCTAAATAATATAACATTTTGTCGATTCAGTAAATATTCTGATTTGATATAGCCCTATCCATAGGCCATATCATCATAAAAATAAGATGACAAGAATCGTAACTCAAGCAAAAAAATTATCCCACAAAGACTCTGTGCAAGGGGATGCATAAAATGCCCCACCCTTCGCAATGACCTTGTCAAATGCATCCATAATGTTTCAGGTATTATGGGTGTTTATTAACCGAGATCTGAGTGGAGATCACTTACGATTATGCCAGCATATGCTATAAAAATATATGGTTTACCTTAATCATCTCTTGATGTGTAATAATAAACTCCTTATCATAACGCAGTGTACATCTGACTGCGTGCGGTGAGTGTGTGTGTATGACAGCACCAGCATCGCGCATGCGGTACGCTAACATGAACAGCGGTGTGCATTGACTTTTTTTCAATCTGAAAATTTTATGTCATAGTAAGTTCTACTAAGTGAGTGGGTATACGAGTGTAAGCCACTGGACCACCAGCATCTTAGGCCCAAAGTCAACGGCATGTAGTAACTTCTGCTGATTAACAAACGAGGTAATGGGGACCCTAACTCACAAAATTAATTTGCTCAACATTATCTCCAGCCAGCCTCCGTGGCGTAGCGGGCGAGTAGCCGGCTGCGAAGCGAGAAGCCGTGGGTTCGATTCCCGCACCGAGACAAATATTTGTGTGATCCACAAAAATTTTGGTTCGGGTCTGGGTGTTGTGGGACCGCAAGTCCCTCGTAGTTCCTGATACCCACGATACAGGCTTACCTAGTGTGGGGTCAGGACTATGTGTGTGACTGTTGGGTGTATTTATTTATTATTTGACAGTAATTTCAGTGATGACTTAATATTGAAAAAATATTTATTTTTAACAAGTTCCCGAACTGTGGGATCCCTGTAAAGCAGCCGTGTGTAAGTACTGTTATGCTCTAGTGGCAACAACATTGAAGACAGGGAAATTCATCAAATTATTTAAATACAGTTACAGTGTGTGAAGAGTATGAAGTCTTACTTTTTCTCTGGTGGAGGTAGTTCCAAGTCAATATCATCAATGGTCTGAACAAACAGATCATTGGGTTGCATTCGCTCCTTCTGGACTCCTGATGGTGCTATGTAGATCTTGTCTCTGTAATCATATAGCAATTGTCATAATAATTTTTTTGAGAGGTAGAGCCACGCTGTAGACAGTTTTGGCTACAGCATGAATGGGCCGGCTCGTCCGGGTCTTTACCACTGTGTCACAGAAAGCCAGCATAAAGTAGCAGTTTGCTGCTGTGATTCGTACGGTGAGTGAGATATCCAAAGGCCCAAATTCCCCTCCCTTTCCCTTAATTATACTTTTTCTTTAAGGTCACCCATGATTTTTTGTATTGTGGGCGTACATGGGTGGTGGATATCACTTACCATCAGGTGACCCACTTGCTTGTGGAACGGGCTATGATATAAAAAACAAAAAAATTGCTTGACCGGAGTGTTAACACTGTCATCACAGAAAACCAACATAAAATAACAGCCTGTTGCAGTTGTTTTGTAGGGTGAGTGAGATATCTGGAGGCCCAAAACATCCTTTCCTTCCCAATCCCTTCCCTTTCAGATCAGCAATGGGTCCATGATTCTTATGATACAGAGGTGTTTATAGGTGTTTTCATAGATATTTTCTATGTGTCTATGGTGGTGTAGATGATCAACCATCAGGTGGCCTACTGGCTTGTTTGCCAGTCTATGCAAAATAAAATGTAATCAGATGTTTGTGAATTTAGATGTATGTTAATCTATCACATCTTAATGGCTAAGCCGATTTGGATGTAATTCACCACACTGTCTGGATTAAATAAAATTGTGTTATTTACATAGGTTACTTTTATTCTGAAAAGACATTCATGTGGGCGTAGTCGTGTGCAATAGGTAGATATAAATAGAAAATATATGCATAAACATAAAAGTCTGTCTGGGCTGTCACTAAGTCAAGTCAGAGGCCTTTGGGCAGCTTTGATACTAGTTTGGCCATTAACATCCAATATAAATAGGTAGGTATTCATTATTGAGGAATCGGAAGTTGTAGACAACTTGGTTGCAGCATAAGGTCAAGGTCAACAAAATCTTTAATTTGAATTGCCATTAAAATAAAAAAATGTTTTGATTTGTTTAGATGCTACGATGCCAGACACATTCAGACAAAAGGGTCAAACATGACACCTCCTTTTCTTGTCGAGATTTAAAAAAATAACCACTTACTGACCCTTCCTTGATTGAGATGCCGCCTCCTGTACCTGTCACCCATCCTAAGTGATAAAACTGTTTGCAAAGTTCAGGAATCAGGTTCCTTGGATGCTCCTGAATAGAACACAAACAGTAAAATATTACGATATTGTTTTGAATGAATTATTATTAACTAATTTTAAAACTTACTGGACCGAATTCCGACATTATTTCTTACAACAATAACTTATTACGAGGTTTCTATTATATTAGCAATAGGTACTCGTTCCTGATTCTAATCTTATCACTTAAAAGCATGATGAAACCGAGTTTGTTTTTGTCAACTGGTGTCAACTGTCAACAATATTATCAATGTCAATTTTTTTTTTTTTTTGTTTGTTTGTTCCATAAGGAACCGGCTAAGATCAGAGACCATGCTGCCAAGTCATTAGTTATATCTTTTCTTATATTCCAAGAACAATGAAACAGGGGTGTGGCCGATTTCAAGGTCTTGCTGGAGTTTTGGTGATAATTCCTTTCAGTTCAATGCTTCTTAGACGACTTTCTTCAAGCGAATCGAAAGCACAAGGTCGACAATACCCTTGATCAAAAATCACCTAAATCCACTTATTTCAATGTTTCCATACACTATTCATCATAGTTAATGATTATTGCACAAAACCACACCACTTTTATACAACAAACACAACTTTAAACCAGTTTAGGAAATAATTAAAACAAGAGAGCCACCGCACTGTAAGAATTCCCGCCAAAACTCTATCAATGTCAAATGTCGTTGAACTGTCAAATTAAAATATAAAAGGATCTACACATTTGCCAAACATTTACAGATTCGCTTAAGCGGCCGAAGGAGGCGCCGCGCCGCGCCTCCCTCTACTTCCAATAAAAAAAATTGACACTACAATGACATTGATTAGTCTTAGCATGTATAAGCTTGCAAAACGCCACCTGGTAAGAAGAAAATAGGTTTTATACGTAATTTATTCTGAGCACATTAATGTACAAACCTTTTTTCTATCCTTTCCATTTATTTTTATAATTTCATATTTGACTTGTTCTTCTTTCTTCGTTTGTTCTGTTGCTGAAATGGTAGTTGCGAAAAAAAAAACCAAATTTATTACAATTTTTTCATTGCGAACTCGGTAAATAATTAATTTGGGGGCCTATCCAAACTAATACCATTGCATCGCTCTGATTTTTGATACGAGTTTTGGTTTTTGTCTCACTTAAAATTTCCAAATCAAAGGTTTGTGGCAAACATTTGTGTGCATTGGCAAACGGCTTGTGCAAGCGTGTAGACGTATCTTATTAATTGTTCCACAAGGCGCGAAAATTAAAAAAATGCTAGCCGGCACAATTCATTTTTAAGTTATTATGATTTCTTTTATTCCAAGAAGATTTTTCATTTTGTATTACATATGAAGCATGCCAAAATTCTAGCATAAACAGCATACTAAAAATTATATTAAATGACCTCAAAATTAAATTATGTCTAAAAAGAAATGAAGTGAAAGTGTATCATCGTCATTTAAGAAACGAATTTAAGATATTAAACGGTACTTAACGTTTATTTTTAAGTTTAATTATTACACAATCTGGATAAAGAGTTCTACCAAGAGTCAAGGCTAACGGTTCCGGGGCTCTTGCAGGATACTCATAACATTTATGTTTGCAAAAAGACATTTTCAATTCTATAGGTACATACGTAGGCGGGTGAACCAGGATTTTGAGGAAGCGGGTGAATTAGTTATTTTTTCAACACAACCATAGGTTACGCCTGTATCCCGAGTGGGTAGGCAAAGGCGTAACTAGTGCATACTCGGTTCACCGAGATTATTATCCTTTTATGTAATAGAGGGTGAGCGTATTGTTATACCGGGCACGGGCACAAAGTAAGCAAGCATCAGGGTGTAAGTAGGTACTGTTGTGTTTCGGTTTGAAGAACATTGAAGCCATTGAAATTACTGTGCATTATGAAACTTAACAACTTATGTCTCGGGGTGACAAACACAGTCCAGTACATTTAACCATGGAGTGCGTTTTAAAGTTTTATTTGGAGTCTGTTTGTGGGCAGGCGTGACGCTTACCATCAGGCAAGCGACCTCGCGGTGCTACGTGCTTGTTTCATCATTCAGGCATTTAACCCAATCCCGGCAACTTATGTGTTCATGATTTTTCAAATCGAAAACTCAAAAAAAAAATTGTGATTGCCCGACCTGAGATTTAAACCCAGGATCTCAAAGTTCTCAGTCTAAGTACGCTGCCACTAAACCAACGAGGTGATATTATTAATTGCCTGGAATTAATAATATTAAAACGGATGGATAGTTTTTTTTTCTTACAGATATAAAAATTAAATAAAAATGTGTGACATACCGGAGTGTCTAAACCGTCGTTATAGAGCCTTGGACGAGCTCATCAAAGAGTTGACCACATCAGCTCCACAACAACGGGCGCTGGCAGACTGCGCCCATACTTCAGGCAGTGAAGCCGGTATCAAGCTGTTGTGCGACTTCTGGAACATTCTGAAGGAAGATCCTGATTACGATCTGGTGGTATGTTGTAGAGTTGTTTTTTTTAATATGGTAATTTTCAGATAAGGATATGGGAACATAGTTTTTTTTTAATATGGTCATTTTCTAATAGGAACAGTTATCTAACGTATAGACGCAGTACTGGACCCAGCTAGTTTTAGCATGAAGCGACGTCTGAATATCGTATTCCTTGCCTCAATTCCTACTAATATTATAAATGTGAATGTTTGTGAATTTGGATGATCACATCTTATTCTTAACGGAAATATGGATTTTATACACAGGTCGACCATATCCTGGATTAAGACATAGGTTACTTGTATATCCTGGACAAAGACATTCACGTGGACAGAGCCGCGAGCAAAAGCTGGTATATTATAATTAGTGTAGTTTGGTTTTTACGTGGATTAATTGGCACAACCATGCTGTAGACACTTTTGTTAACACTACAGCATTAAAGGACCAGATTGGTTTCATTACCACTGTCTAACACAAAACCAACGCAAAATGGTAGGTAGCTTTCTATTGCGTTTGTTACGGTGATTAGAATTTTTCGGAGGCCCAAATGCGCCCTCGCCTTCCAAATCCTTATTTCTTTCGTTTATGATGAACGCACCCATAATTCTTCTAGTATTGTGAAAATGTAAACAAACATTGTGGAAGAGACCCTTATTAGTATCATACTTAATGTCATTTTTGGTCAGCATGCAGTCCAACAGAAGTTGGGACTTACAGAGCAGCCTAAAGAGGAAGCCCATGCTTTCCGGCCAGAAAATATCACGTGCTACATGGCTGGCAAATGTTGTAAGAAAGACGAGGGTGATGAGAAGAGACGGGAGACGCTGAATAAAATTAAAAAGTTTGTATAGATTATTATCGCTTCGTGCGCACAAACGAGGTGAATAAGCTATACTGGTGGGCTGTGTTTTAGACAAAAATATATTATAACATACTTTTGTTATAGTTAAAGTCACGGTGTCTGTACCTATCCCATAAGGAATAAATTATGAAATTATTGTAGGTATCATATCAATCAAATATCAATAGTCTTTTAAGGTACCTACCTTATCATGACTGCTAGTATGACTTACCAATTAGGGTACAAGTCCTATTGCTGAATGTCTCTACATTTATTCGTCTCTACAAATAATTAACTCGCCCGATGGTAGACAGCTAGCAATACCACTCAGAATTTGAATTACAAAGTACTGAATTACACTGCACTGTTCAAACCGTGTCATAAGTTATTAACTCTTGTAAGCCCTATTATTTGAATGTCCTTCATACCGGAACGCAACGGTGCACTAATGTTTGGCAGCATAAATAGATAAAAAGGTGGTAGCTACCCAGATGGACTCGCATACGAGAGACCTATTGGCTACCATCTAAGGAAAGCAATATGTGTAGGTATCTACCAAATTAATTTTTACTACACTCCAGCCAAAGTGAAAAATTACTCGCGCTCGTGATCCCCAGCTGTCCCCAATAGATCGAAAAGTGGTATTTTTATTTATTAACGTGACAACCTTTAGAATATGTAGCAGCAGCAGTAGTGAAAACAGCCCAAAATGCTGCACGTCAAAGCCGGTTTCTCCGATCGGTGGCAGCGAAGCCCTACCACTTAGCAAAGTGCTCTGCAACTTGAAAGAGGTAGTCATTATTGATGTTTATTATTCCTTATAGTCCGTGGATCAAATCAGTAATCGTATAGTTGTAGCTTTATGATCATATCATTGATATAAATTTAATTAAAAATAAATGGTCGGTAAAAATAAGTAAGTCTAGATATTTATTAAAGTGGTTTCAGATTGTAAATTATGAAGAGAAATAGTCTTACGCTTACTTAACCAATTACACTACTCATTTTATTGCTACGGTAATTTATTTGACTTATCAAATCAAATAAATTGTAGACGTATTGTTAGGTATAGTATCATTTTAAGATATCCAAATTTTATTTCTAACTACAATTTTTTTATTCATTGTATTACTGTTTACAATCAATTGTATTATGGTGCCATACACTTATAAACGTTTTTATATGACAGTCGAAAATTTTCTGTTATACAAGGCCGCATCCTTTGACAAGAAATGCAACGCTAGGATCAACGAATTAATGGAAACTCAGAAGGTGCTTCAAGATCAGATCCAACATCTGGAGCACAGAGAGAAAGAAGGGGTACAGTTGCTCAAACAAGCAGACTGTATGTGGACCTGCATGGAGGACACATATAATAAGAAGATAAGCGAGTCTATGGATAGGCAGAAGATGTTAATGCAACAAGTAATTTATGCATTTATCCAAAATTATACTATACTAGCTGTCCCGCGCTGTTTCTACCGCAACTACAGCAGCTCCACCTACTGGGTCCAATTGTGAATCTAAACCATCCCAGAGCGCCACCCAAACACATACAAAAATCATTCAAATCGGTCCAGCCGTTTAGGAGGAGTTCAGTCACATACACACGTACAGTAGAATTATATATTAAAGATGTAATGGTAGTTCAAATGTCAGTTGTGAACAAATTTATATATTACATACTTGTTTTGTAGGTAAAAGATTTGGAGACAAGTACAGCAAAATGGCGCAAAAACAAGAAAGATTTAGAATTGCAATTGGTGAGTGTAGGTAAATGCCATGAAGAGATAAAAGAGAAAATCAACCAAAAGAACAGCGACCGTAAATGCATGGATGTTGAGATTGAAGATTTTAAGAAGAGGATTGAGAATAACAAGAAGGATATGGATACTGTGAAGAAATCCTTTGGCACTAAGAAGCAAGCTTCTGAGGTAAGCTTGGTATCTTACTTTATAATTATTATTATTAAATTATTAATTGATGGCGATAGGCTCGCCCCCTATGACATCAAGGGACGGAGATACGCTCCGCGAAAAGTGGGGTGTACTGGTTACACCTCTGCCTACCCCTTTGGGGGTTACAGGCGCGAGTGCGTATGTACGTATTATTAAATAATTATTATTATGATATAAATTTAAAATTGATCATCGATAGCTAAGATAATGATTGATTAAATGGTATGTTCAGGAATATAAGTTGGCGTACATGGTCAAACTCACTACGGTTAATGTATTTGTTTTAAACCTATTAAATAGTACATAATAGGTACTTGACACTTGCTCTCTATTGAAAAACTAATTTATATTCATTCATTTGTTACATAATTTTAAGCAAATGTAATAAATTCTGATCCAATATATTTTCGAACACTCAGGCAAAAATTGCTAAAATAGCCACTGAAATATCAAAACTGGACAAAGTTGTGATGGAAGAAAAGAAACTCAAGAACAGCAAAGAACAAGAGGGTTCGCAATACGTGCAGGAAGCAAGAGCCGAGTTACAGAAAATTGGCAAAGTGCTATTACAGAAGAAAATAGAGAACGAAAATCTCCGAGCAGAGGTAATTATAGCAATAGTATTAAATGTGAAAAATGTAATTGCTTGGGCAATGTATTTGTAATAATGAAATAAAATACATGTAGACAAATAAAACATCTCTAATGAAATCTTAGAACCAGGTATAGTAGACTATCGATGTGCAGATGTGTCCATAAAGACTTATTTATAACCATTTTCAGAAAGAAGCTCTTAATTTCGAATTAGACGTACTAAAACAAACATACGATCAGTGCAAAGACAAATGCAAAAACAGACAGGAAGAAATATCCAATGAAATTGCTATGGTGGAGAAACAAATAAAAGAGTTCAAAGTTAAATGTACTCGATGTCACGAATGCACAGATACTGTTGATATACGGAAATATTGCACCGACTGTCCGAGGTGTATTCATGAGAGAAACTGCATACTCGAAAATGATCATTGTAGTCCAGATCACACCATGGACTGCGTGTGTACTAGCGTCAAACAGAAGTTTCTCGACAATGTATTTGATAACATGTACACTGTCTTAGAAAGACAGGTAAAGACCGGCCCAGGCAAAGCAGTAGCGGATGCTGTGTTGAATTGCTTGAAAAGGAGCAGGAATGGCAAACTGGATTCAGAGACTAGGAAGATATTGCAAGAATTCATATTGACGACAGTTAAGAAGAATTTGAACTTGACGATTGTGGGTGGTGCAGTTAAGACTAGATGTGAGGTATTTAGAACTTTGCATTTACGGTCATGTAAACTAGATTTATTAAAAATATGGCTAACTATCGTAATTAACGCTGTAGACAGTTTTGTTTACAGCATGAATGGGCCGGCTTAACCGGGTCGTTACCACTGACTCATAGAAACCCGACTTAAAGTAGCAGCTTGCTGCTGCGTTTCGTACGGTGAGTGAGATATTCGGAGGCCCAAATCCCCTCCCCTTCCGAATTAACGTTTTCCTTTAAGGTGGGCAACGCGCCCATGACTCTTTTGGTATTGTGGATGTAGATGGGCGGTGGAGATCACTCACCATCAGGTGATCCATTTGCTCGTTTGCCGGCTTAAGCAATAATAAAAAAAGCTCGATTTTAACATATTATAATCAGCTTATTAAGCATGATATATCGTTGGTAACAATTCAAGTTCTGACAGTTAAATATTTATCTTGTAAATGTGTATTTCATTATTATTTGTACATTCCCTTATGGATTTTAGATGGATTCGGAGACGTACCAGCAATTAATGCTTTGTTTACAACAAGTGAAAGTAGTCAAGCCACCCAAAGAGGACAAGGCAACTCCAGCTAAAAAGGTTAGTCAACGATTTACTTATTATCTATCTCCGTCAGATTCAAAGTATATAGGTTTTAAATATGTTACATCTCTCTTATTTTCTATTGCTTTACTTCAACATATGATTCTATAAGCAAAATATCTGTAACTTTTTCACTTTTATTAATAATTGGTGCTCTATGTAGCCATCATAGTGATAATATTATTTCTTGATAATCAGTGTTTTGCTTAGCTTAGCTTTACAATATACCTATTTATTAAGTACTAGCTTTTGCTCGCGGCTCCATCCGCGTGAATAGACTTTTGCGAAATAAAACGTAGCCTATAACCATCTCCAGGGTCCCATCTATCTCTATATCAAAATTCATCAAAATCGGTTCAGTGATTTAGGCGTGAAAGCGTAAAAAACAAACATACATTCACATTTATAATATTAAGTATGATAAGATAGCAAACTACTAAATCGTCACGCGGTCAATATCGTATTTTAAATTGTATACTTCGTAAATTGGCTGTGTTACCTGGTGATTAACATTTAATTGCATAATATGTGCAATAGGCCAATAAAGATTATTTTGTTTAAGGATTCGTGCCGTCGTTGGGGTGGTGTCAATGAATGCAACTGTCCTAAAGGTCCCAAGGCATGCATATGTCTGAAGAAGGCACCTCCACCACCTCAAGATCCTTCCCCCTGTCCACCAACAACCCAGGATAAGGAGGATGAGGTATTTTGTAATTCGAATCAGGACACAACATAAAGCAATGTTGGAGGCAGTTAGGTAGCGAAACTATATTGGCGTTTTAAAAATGACGGTACCCGGGTATAGGTAAAATAATTGCTTGAATTTTTCAATTGAAATATAACAAATCTTTGATGAATAATACCATACCACATTATTGATATAAAAGTGTCAAATATTTTCTAGGTTCATACTATGTTGCTTCTGTCATAGCTATACACGGTTTGTTATAAAACGTAGATTAGCTTTAGCGCCTGTTTCACCACCTATGAGTAAATGCTATACTAAATAAAATATGACTCGTTCAAATACAAAAGTCACACTCTGGCGTATGTACCGGAATTGGCGATCCAAATCTCGAGGATAGCTTCCAATCCAAAACAAGGCAAAGGCCATTTGTTCAGAAAATGAGAGGCATTTCGAGGGCCCGTAGTCCATAACCACCAATATCATATGAAATCCCATAGAATCTCAAGCGTAAGCCTACTCATATTACCCGCGAATTCCGGGATGTTTCAGGTTCGTTATAGTTAACGTATATTGACTAATTATCTTAGTTAAATGACTCTATTAACTATAACTCAGTAAAACGATTCACCAGTCTCATCAGCGAATATTTTTATAGGGCGTGGTAATAAAGTGTCCTCACAGAGATACGACAGCATGTGGAATTGATTGTGCCATGCATGATGTACCGAGTCGGGTTGGAGCAGACATTGCCGCTTGGAGACCAGATCCTTGCGAAGAGCAGTCATGTCGCTTCGCGAAGAACATGAGGGCTGCTCAGTGCATGCTAGGACCAGAGTCTCTGGTGTCACTGCCCAAGGGATACATGACTACGATACCTCAGGTGCCGAATTTCACGGATTTGGATGATCTGGTATGTTTCAGCGGTTTATTTTCAACGTACTGTAGATACGAAATTATAGCTAGATTGTGGCTTAAGCACTTATTCTCATCTTATTTCCAGATGACATGTAAATGTGGACATGCTCCAACTAAACCATGCAATTGTCAAGGTAAGTGACGCAATCATAAATTACAACTTACGTGGGAGTATCTTATATCAAGATATTTCGTCATTTTAGATCGTAGAAGTCAGCCTCGCGAGAGGATTATCGAGGAAGTAATGGGGAGATATGGTGATATGCCATCTATAGATAAAGTGAGTTATTCTTACATAAGCAACGACTCAAACGAACCATATCAATAAAACGTAAAAACAAAATGGAATATAATATCGATTTAAATTATTGTTATTAGTATGTTGTATTAATAAATTTAACAAAAATGCATGGTGGTTTTATTTTCTTCCATGTCATAAAATTAACCACCGTGGTAGAAAAAGGATATGAAAATAACTGCTATTTATCTTGGGTAATTATTGAAAATGTAATCAGTGAGGCTGAGTCAAATAGAAGACATTACCTACGTGCAAAAATATACTGCCGTCTGATGTTAGTGAAGGTTACGCATATCAACATAAAATGATTGTTCCACATAACCCTATCTCTTCTATCATAGATTAGCTTTTATATTACATTCACAGTTCATTGGAAGTTGTAGTAAAAATGATGGATCAACTTCTTATGAAAGGCATACTACTGAAAAATAGATACAGATTTTCCAATGATTGATAAAATTATATTTGGAAGAAAGATAGAAATTAATAAGTCTAACGATTCTGAAATTTGCTTTATTGGCTAAAATATATGCTAGCGACACATCATTAGGTATTGAAGTAGAAACGATGATAAAATCTTTACAAGGTTTAATTCCAAATAAATAATATATACTAAATAAATAATATGGTAAAATCGAAAAAACAAGAAGGTGCTTGCCCAAAATTATCATGTAAAAATGTGATAAAAAAATCAAAATACATTTTTTGCACAAACTATGCGACATAACTGTGCGACACTATGTTCAAAAGGTTTTTAATAGCATAGGGCGGCAAAAGAGCAACTAGGTCACCTGATGGTAAGTGTTCTCCACCGCCCATGTACCTATAAAATACCCACAATACCAGAAAATCATGGGCGCGTTGCCTTAAAGGACAGGGATAATAATTAAGGGAGTGGGAAGGGGACGGGATTTAGACCTCCGGATATCTTACTCACGGTACGTAACGCAGCAACAAGCCGCTACTTTACGTCGGTTTCTTGTGAGACAATGGTATCAACTCAGTCGAGCCGGCCCATTCGTGCTATACATAAAACTGTCTACAGCGTGGCTCTATATAGCGCACTCATAAATCGGGTGCAGATCAATGTTAAATATCCTAAAATTCGTAAAAATTGTATAGGATATTATATTTTTGCAATTATTTCGAATGATAAATAATGACGTGATTTCACAATATAATTTCTGCTTTCATTTGTTTTGTACTCCCACGTAAGTTTTTTAATCAAAAATGTTAAACTTATCACTAATACGCATATTAGTAGTACGCATATTGAAACAAAATTATTCATAATATTTTGTTAATAACTTGCAGATTTAAAACAACTGAAAGCAGGAATAACCAAGCCATGTGATAAGGTAACATGTAGATCTCTATGGAATGAAGTTAAAGAGAAAGTCAATAGAAGTTACGCTCTTATAGAAAAAGAAATAGGCAAAGAGAATTACAGTGAACAATGTTCAGGGGAACAAATAAAAAAAGTGCCCAGTGTCCTTACCGATGTGTTCTCCGAATATCAAAGACGTTTAAGTACGGAAATGAGTTTACCGGCAAAATTATTCGACAGTAAAAGTGTTACTTTTGATATCGATATAAAAAAAAGAAAGGTAAACAAGCGTTTTAAAGTAATTATTAGTGATGACGATCTTTCAGGTGATCAGTCCTCTGAATTAAAAATCACTGAATCGGGGAATTTAGCCCTAGAATTAGACGAAAAAATTATTGGATTGATTGAGGAAAAGTGTACAGAAAATCCAAATATTTATATAGCACTGGATGAAACTGAATCTGAGAATTATATTATTAATTTTAGTCCATTAGAAAATACTGCGAACAAAAGGCGAAGAATATCTATAAAAAAGACACCGTCTGGCTCCAGATTTCTAGAAGTTCAAAATGAATTTGTGAATAAACTAAACAAAAATGAAATCAATAATACAAGCAATAATAATCCAAATTCTTATACAAAACAGAAGAAAAACACATGTCAAGCAATATGTGATTGTAAAGATCATATTATAGAAAATAATGAAAATGTATGCAAATTTTCTAGTATAAGCAGCGTTTCAAATCAGAAGAGCTATTTACCGGAACTACAACGTCTTTGGGATGAAGGTACTAAAGATATTATCATCAATGTTATAGGACGGAATTGTCTATCTAAAAAAATAAAAGGGACTTTAATTAAAAATGTGTCTGGCGATGTTGCTGTTGATGTATCTAATATATCGTTGTTTGGGGAGGTGATATTTGGAACTGAAAAATGCCCCGCATTATTAACACCGACGACCTCCAATTCATTTTTGTTAGAAATATGTCGTGATGACAATCATTCTAATGTAATACTTAGGCGTTCTACAGTAGGTGGGATTATATTAGTCACCACTGACTCTGTTTTGAAGTATATAGAATCGTCTGATAGTGTATATGAAACCAGACCAAAGAATGAATTCTTTAAGGTAAAAATAAAAAGTTCTAATAAACTTGTAGAGGAGCCCCCTGCAGTATTAAAAATGACACCGTCTCGCAACTACACGTTCGTATTGGATAAGGAATATGAAAAGACATCCAAAAACGCCATAAATGAATGCATTGGGGATGATAGTGAATGTTTCGTAGAACTTAATAAAACTAACTCTGGCAAATTTTTAGTTATTCTTGACGATAATGATAAGCTTAATAATTGTGAGCCTAATGCATTACTAACCAAGTCACCATCAGGGCATATTAAAATTCTCGTCCATGAACCTGTACTTGAAAGTGTGCATTCTAGTATTTTACAAAAGAAAATATCTACTTCATCATCCAGGGCTTTTAGTCAATTGTTGGATAAATTGCCACCATTAAACCAACAAATAACAATTGGTAATTTAAAGAAAACAACACAAAACGATACAAAATCTTGCAGTGACTCACATCTATACGATAAAATTAAGATAAAACTTCCAGATTTCACTGATTTACTTGAGCCTTCAGCTACGCTTACAAGAACTACATCAGGTAAATATGCGGTGGTTTTAAATAAAGAATCCAAGAGAGCTCTTGTAACTCACTTGCGATGTTATTTGAGGGGTAATCAAGGTTTGATCCTAATCAAAAGAACAGAATCTGGTGAAATCACTTTAGCTTTGGAGACCAAGAGTGAGAGCAATAGTTGTGGCTATGGATCTTTGAAGATAACTCTATCGGGAAACATCTACATTACAATTGATGAAAAAGTCATTAAACGAGTGGTTAAAGATGGAAAGTGCAGCCAGGATAATGTTTCACATTTGTACGATAAAATTAAAATTAAACTTCCAGATTATACGGACTTGCTTGATGCTTCAGCTACTCTTATGAAAACTGCATCAGGACAATATGCAGTAGTTTTAAATAAAGAATATAAGAGGGCTTTTGCAAATCACTTGAGATGCTATTTGAGAGGTAATGAAGGCTTGATTCCATTCAAAAGAACTAAATCTGGTGAAATCACTTTAGCTATGGAGACCAAGAGTGAGAGCAATAGTTGTGGCTATGGATCTTTGAAGATAACTCTGTCGGGAAACATCTACATAAAAATTGATGAAAAAGTCATTATACGAATGGTTAAAGATGCAAAGTGTAGCCAGGATAATGTCTCACATTTGTACGATAAAATTAAAATAAAACTTCCGGATTACACAGACTTGCTTGAGGCTTCAGCTACTCTTATGAAAACTGCATCAGGACAATATGCAGTGGTTTTAAATAAAGAATCTAAGAGGGCTTTTGCAAATCACTTAAGATGCTATTTGAGAGGTAATGAAGGCTTGATTCCAATCAAAAGAACTAAATCTGGCGAAATCACTTTAGCTTTGGAGACCAAGAGTGAGAGCAATAGTTGTGGCTATGGATCTTTGAAGATAACTCTGTCGGGAAACATCTACATTACACTTGATGAAAAAGTCATTAAACGAATGGTTAAAGACGGAAAGGGTAGCCAGGATAATGTCTCACATTTGTATGATACAATTAAAATAAAACTTCCAGATTACACGGACTTGCTTGAGGCTTCTCTTATGAAAACTGCATCAGGACAATATGCAGTGGTTTTAAATAAAGAATCTAAGAGGGCTTTTGCAAATCACTTAAGATGCTATTTGAGAGGTAATGAAGGCTTGATTCCAATCAAAAGAACTAAATCTGGTGAAATCACTATAGATTTAAACAGCGGTAGCGAAAGCAATACTTGCGGCTATGGATCTTTGAAGATTACTCCATCGGGAAATATCTATGTTAGCATTGATGAAAGGGTTATTGAAGGAATCGTTAAAGATGTAAAGTCTAGTCAGGGTTCCAGTCTAGGTGATGAAAATATTATTGAATTCATTAAAAGCCCAGTAAACAAATCAGTGACGACAAAATGCAACGCAAAATCGGAAAATTATTCTTACGATGTATGTGATGAACCATCAAACCATATAATTGAATCCATTATAAGTCCAGTAAACAAATCAGTGACGACAACTTGCAACGCAAAACCGGAAAGTTGTTCTTGCGATGTATCAAAGTGCGTGTGCAAAGAATTGCAGTTGGATCCGAATAAGTGGTTTCAATGTACTACTTTAAAAGACAGCAGCGCATTTTTGAAGTCTGAAAATCTTTGCGATGGCTTGACGGAAGTAAGAAAAGACCCATATGGTGAATATAAAATCTGCGATCCACAAAAATGCAAGGAACCATGTTGTGCCGGGAGTGAATCAACTGATAGTTTTGCGAATACGTCATTCCATATAAAGCCTTATGATTGTCGTCCAATGTTACCCAAGAATCCGAGGTCGGAAGAGTATTGCTACGTGGTCAAAGCTACATGCCCTTATCATATCGATAGATACAAGACAGACCCCAATGAATTATTGAACATTACATGCTTATGTAAAAACGTTCTAGAAAAAAGAAATCATGATTTAGCTAAACTTAGAACAACAACTAAAGATAATGCAGTTAGAGATCGTAGTTGGGATTCCTTGAATTACTTACCACCGCAGCTGCCACGCTTTTTGCAAGATGTCAATTTTCGATAATGTATAAGTATATCAAATCTGTTTGTACCTTTCAGTAATAGTAAAAATTGAGCATAATTAGTTATACAATAAAACAATATTATTGTTACACCAAACATAATTTAGTTTTGTTCTAATTATAATGCGTCCATCTTTCTTTCTGCTTGGCGTTATCCCGGTTTAATACCAGGGTCCCGATTTGAGAGAGACTCATGATAGAGGCAGCCAGGCCTAGAAGTTGCGGGCAAGTTTGATATAACAATCTAAACTTTTACATCTCTCTTTGAAATTATTTTATCTTAAAAACAAGTGAAGGAAACCTTGTACAAGATAATTAATTAAATGCCATATTTTGTCACGCAACCTGGCAGAACCGTATTCCCCTATTCATAATTATCTATAAAATATATTAAACTAGCCTTTGCTCGCGGCTCCGCCCGCGTGAACGGCCTTTTCCGGGATAAAAAGTAGCCTATGTCACCCGGAGATAGTGTAGCTTCCCAACAGTGAAAGATTTTTTCAAATCTGTTTAGTAGTTTCGGAGCCTATTCAATGCAAACAAACAAACAATAAAATCTTTCCTCTTTATAATATTATATAAATTCATTACAATATTCTTCAAGCTACATTCCAAGAAGTTGTTTTGTTTGAAATTTAAATTAGTAACTCAAAAAGCAGGTAAACGATGAAACATCTTACAATTTAAGTGTTTCACGCTCATTTTAAACTACGGTAAAATCTATAATTAATTCTAGTATAATAGCAAGATAAATCAATAAAATTAATTTAAGTGAACGTGTTAACCGAAAACTAAACAAAACTCCAAATGTGTCTTTTTCTGTGCTGTCTGTCTGAATAGTTTCCGTTTATTTTATGTTTTGCTAGCCGACACCACTTTGGCACTGATATATTTCGCGGGGACAATTTACGAAAAAAACAGTTTCTGGACCAGTTCCATTTATACATAAAGAATGGGCATCGTAAAAGTCGCCTAATTCATGAAGTTTGAATTCAAAAGGCTCCTCAATTCTCATTTCCTCCCTCACAGTTGCTCCTGTTTTCCTTTACCAACAGTTTTCTTAATGACTTCGCAGCGCTATATTTTTCATGCAGATGGTGTCTGTTTTCTCTTTATCATACTTCATACTGATATTATAAATGTGAATGTAAGCTACGCTTTCACCCGAAAACTACTTAACCGATCATCATGAAACTTTGTACACATATTCTTGGAGGTAGAAGAAGTAACATAGGATACTTTTTATGTTTTTTTTTTCATCTATTTGTTTGCTACGCTTTCATGCCTAAATCACTAATCCGATTTTGATGAGTTTTGATGTAGAGTAAGATGGGAGACCCTGGATACTGTTATAGGCTACGTTTAATACACAGGGTAGTGTTGATAAAGTAATTAGGACGTTAATTTTTTAACTAAAACTAAAAAAGCTTGCCAAGTGAGAGTCATATTCATGCACTTAATGTTCCGTACCTTTCTATTATTTATTTATTAGAATATTGGACATAATATCACGAATTCGGTGAAAATTTCAAAACATATAGCGCAGTTGTAATGCGTTTGCGTTACTGTTGTGTTAAGGTCTCCAGTTCCATCCCCGAGTCGCGTAAAAGTAATATTGGGCTTTTCTATTACGAAATGCTCAATATCAGTCCGAAATCGCATTGTACCCGGTATGGCGATAGGTTTGCCCCTTATTAATGGGACCGAAATAAGCTCGGCGAAACTAGTTACTAGTAGTACTGCTAGCGTTACTAGTTACACTTCAGCCTACCCTTTCGGGGATTATAGGCGTGAGTGCGTATGTAGAATAGTATGCATTCCTAAAAATTTAGACGGAGAGAGTGTCTCGTAGAATAGAACAGAAAGCAGTAATTTACGAGGTCTTGCATACGATTCTTTTTTCAATCTTTGACGGCCTCGTTTTTTTTTTATTGCAAAGGTAAGCAATCGAGCCGTTGGGTCACCTGATGGTAAATGATCTCCATCGCCCATGTACGCCCACAATACTAGAAGAATCATGGGCGCAGTGTCAACCATATAGGAAAGGGATTAAGGGATTGGGAAGGGGAGGGGGATTTGCGCCTACGGATATCTCACTCACCGTACGAAACGCAGCAGCAAGCTGTTACTTTACGCCAGTTTTCTGTGAGGTAACGACCCGGACGAGCCGGCCCATTCATGCTGTAGAAAAAACTGTCTACAGCTTGGCTCTACCACTCATTGAAAATCAACTCATTGTAAACAAGATTTCTTGTTGTACTTCTTCGCGCCTGTCACGCGATAAATTCTCGTCCATCAAAGACCCACTTGCACGACGATATTAAATCTAGATCTACCCCAAAACTTATTTACTTATGTTTTAATATTTGCTTGAATGACGAGACGAGCAGATCGCTCACCTGATGTTAAGCGTCACGCCTGCCCACAAACAGAAGCAACGTCACATAGAACTCAGGATTAAAGAGCACTGCAGGGCATTGAACTGCGCTCGTCATCCCGAGACATAAGATGTTAAGTCTAATAATGCCCAGTAATTTCACTGGCTTCAATGTCCTTCAAACCGAAAACAACAGTGCTTACACACTGCTGCTTGGCGGCAGAAATAGACAAAGCGATGGTACCAACCCAGCCGGCCTCTCGCATACGAGGGACCTACCTCCTAGTGAATTTAAAATTTTCATACCATTTGAAGTTTCTTAAACTTGCCTAGTGGGCTTTAATTGGGCTTAAGTTCGAACTTCATACCATCACTCAATGTTTAAGCAATGTGCATAGCAGTAAGAATCAAATTGGGACGCTTGTTGGCTGTCGACAGATGGCCGTGACTAGTACTTGGGACTCGGCACTAAGGATGCACGTGTGTAGCCGATTGCAGGCCGAATACTTAATGCCAGACGCATTAGTTCAAAGGACATTATTCATTTTTATTCATCGCTTTTAGTTCTTTCCCGTCGACGTCCAGTTTCGAGAAACGAGTTTTGTTTGCGCGAGAATTCTCAGATGCGACTTTAATAATTTTAACTTTTATTTCACCTGTTGTTTAGGATAGATGGGTGCGATTTTAATATGCGCTATGAATTAACATGTGTGTGATACTTATTTTAGAAATAGTTTTTAACCGACTTCAGAAGAGGAGCAGGTTCTCAATACGATTTTTTTTTATCTTACCTCAGAACTTTCGACTGGGTGAACCAATTTTGATGATTCTTTTTTTATTTGAAAGGTGCTTCCCGTGTGGTCCCATTTCAAATCTTGGTTAAGATCTGACGACGGAACCCGGAGTAAAAAAATAAAACTCCTCAATGGACAACAGTACACTGGTCACGATTGTGTTATTGTATTGGAATTTACATGCTATTGCTGTAACTACCACAAAAAAAATTAAAAATAAAATAACGTATAACAAAACTTAGAAACCGACTATAAATAAAAACACTGAAAAGTCAAAAATAACAAATTCTATTCTTAGGTCTCTTTGGAGTCGGTGCAATTTTATTTGACCGGTAGCGACACAGGCACCAATTCTAAAGAGACCAATTCTAGAGAGAGAATTTGTTATTTTTGACTTTTCAGTGTTTTTATTTTGAAGTCGGTTTCTAAGTTTTGTTAAACGTTATTTTATGTATTGATATAATTTAGTAACGTTTATAAGAAAGTATAGTGAATAGACTACGTTAAAAGTTATGTACGTCAGCCTTTTTTATCTATTATCAGGAATATGCACGCAATGTCTGGCAATCCGAGAATGGTCAGTCACTAAATCGAGTGAAACCTTAATATGTTTAGTGGTAAATCTGAATTTAGGATTGTCGTGCAAGTCAACTTAATTAGAAAAAATTAAGTACCTACCTACCTACACAAGCTAATGTAGCAGATCTGTATATAAAACGTTCATGTTTGCTGAATATCCGAAGTTGCAGAAGCGCATAATTTTAATCGTAGTACTTGTACTTGTATAGCGGGTTCATACGGTTCAATTTTATTTTATCAACTGCTAAATCTCATGCGAACTGAACCGTTTGAACACACTTTCAATAGAATTGATCAACAAAAAACTAAACAACTTTTGATGATTTAAGACAGTTGATCAACTAAAATCGACCCACAGGGGTTGACGTCAGGCAGGCGGCCGGTTGTAAAGACTACAAGCTGAATCTTTCTGTAACATGTGTAAATAAGCATGTTGCGTCGCCCCCACTGTGAGTAGGATAAGGACAGGTAGAAGGAATGATCAACTAAAATCTATCCGTGTGAACGCTATATAAGGGGCGCGTCAGTCCTCGTCCTTTAACTTTCTTAAGTGGTAGAGCCACGCTGTAGACAATTTTGTCTGCAGCATGAATGGGCCGGCTCGTCCGGGTCGTTACCACTGTCTCACAGAAAACCGGCGTAAAGTAGCAGCTTGCTGCTGCGTTTCGTACGGTGAGTGACATATCCGGAGGCCCAAATTCCCTTCCCCTTCCCAACCCCTTACTTATCCCTTTTCTTTAAGGTCGGCAACGCGCCCATGATTATTTTAGTATTGTGGGCGTACATGGGCGGTGGAGATCACTTACCATCAGGTGACCCAATTGCTCGTTTGCCGGCTTATACTATAAAAAAAACTATTGGCAGACTTGCGAGTCTCTGTGTCAGTCATTGTGTCTATACACATCATGGACAACGCATCGCGCGCATAAATAAGTTAAAATATCTGCGTAGATCGGACTAGTGTCAACTAACTTTTTTAAATAATTAAAAATAAATGTATAATTTTAAAATGAAGGTAGCCATCGTAACATTAACTTTTCGAGACGACCTACACCTCAGTCTCTCCCGTGACCACGAAGGCTGAAAAGCTTTCGAAACGTCGGGACTAAAATAAAAATTAAACCGCGATACAATCCGTATAAACCAGTTTTATTTCAATGTGTAATATTCGCGTAAACCTAAGAAATCACTAAGTTAAAATATCCTTATCAACCTTCAAAACTTACCTAATTTGAACAGTTGGTTAATAAATCTTTTCTAGCACCCTTTAATAGATGATGTGGTGTGACGTATTTTTTTTTATTAAACTTTTTAAATGCGAACTTAATGCCAAAGGCATTCTATACCAGTCTACCCAAGGTAGGCAGAGATAAAAGACAGTAAGCATGTAAAATAAACTGCAAACCAAGCGGTGTAGAAAAAGAAAAAACAAAATAAAATTGCTATTAATGAAAGGTAAATTTATATTCGTATTTGTGGTGGATCTATCTAGCCCCCAACTGCCCTTTATAGCTAGACCCAGACCGCACATTGCTTGTGAACAATCTTTATACATACACGGACAACACTTGATTATTGGTATATAACTCGGCAGAGAACTTTCCTCTCGGTAGTGGCGAGTGTATTTATAAGTTGCAAAGACTTTAAAGTATACGGGCTGTTTAGAAGTAAAATGGCGTCATATAACACGGGAGTTTGACAGCTCACAGAAGGAGCGTGATAGGGGTTCTAGTTGAGAATAAGCGAGATCGTAATGTTGAGTTACAGTCAATTAATATTTTAATAAGGTGTTTATTTGTCGTAGATGACATACTTACATATTATTATACATATACGCACTCACGCCTGTAATCACCGACGGGGTAGGCAGAGGTGTAACCAGTACACCCACATTTCGCCAAGCGTATCTCCGTCCCACTATGTGATAGGGGGCGAGCCTATCGCCATACCGGGCACAAATTCCAGACTCCCGGCTGATACTGAGCATATCGTAATAGAGAAACCCAATACCACTTTACACGACCCGGGGATGGAACCCGAGACCTCAACGTTAGCCTCAATTGTAACGCGTACGCATTACAACTGCGCCACCGAGGCAGTCACTTATTATTATGTACCTCCATTATACTTGATAGCGTCGGTAATATGTTTGTACAAGCAACTAAGCAGGCCGGCATAATTCTGCCGATCTGCGACAGATTCAGTGTCTATCGTTGGTCGACAGTATTCATGGATTGCGCTATACTTACCATCAGGTGTAGCGTAGTCACTTTGGCGAGCAGGGATAAAAAAAAAAAAAAAAAACCAGTAGATGTACACCACAGATGTAAAGTAGGATTCGCAGATATATTCGGCTAGTCGTTCTCCCGTGGGGGTGAGGGCCTTATTGAATACAAATTGTTTCTTTATAGGACAAGTTCGCGGATTCGTGCGAGTATAATACCGCTTTGTAGACCCGGCCGTTGAGAAAGCGGGTTATTTTCGACGGTTCTCGCCTGATCAGAATCTGATAATCGTGTTCGGAGACATATTCTTGCCAATATTAGGAAATAATGTAATGGGAAAATTGAAGGCATACGTTTCCATTACATGCTGTATAAGTGGTACTGCCATTGGGAGTGTAAGCGAGCCACCAACATCTAGGTGGTAGGTCTCACATATGGGAGAGGCCGTCTGGGTTGGTACCATCGCTTTGTCTATTTCTGCCACCAAGCAACTGTAAACACTGTTGTGCTCCAAAGGACATTGAAGCCAGTGAAATCCAGTTCAGTGCCATGCAGTACTTCATAATTCGAAGTTCTGATGGTGTTGCTTCTGTTTATGGGCAAGCGTGACGCTTATCATCATACGAGCAACCTGTAGGCCAATTCTCGTAATTTTAAACGTTCAAAATATCATTCCGATCTAGTCTCAGCGTCAAGAAAGTTGCAAATGGCATTCTCTTAAACCAATAATCAACGTCAAATGCACCTAGCATTAGCATTATAACGTTTTGGCTTCAGTCAACTTTTATTTTACATTCAATCTCATTACGATCTATGCTTCACATTTGACGTTGATTATTGGTTTAAGAGAATGCCATTTGCAACTTCCTTGACGCTGAGACTAGATCGGAATGATATTTTGAACGTTTAAAATTACGAGAATTGGCCTACTATCCGTACTGTTATTCAAGTTATAAAAACATAGAACGCGTTACAAGGCATATCAAGCGGCGCGAACCCAAATCCGGCCCAACAAATGCTTTCCTAAGCCTCCAACAGCGGTCGGTTGATTGATTTATGAGCGGTCCCGTGATCTAGTTTAGATGTTTCGGATAACGCGCGTCGGTATTCTTAACGATATATAATGGTCCAGTTAAACAACGCGTGATAACGCGAGCCGAGTCACGGACGAGGCGCAGTCTACTGATGTACCTACACAAGGCGCTATGTCTCCTAAAGTAGAAAAGTTTTGGCGAGCCACTACGAATAAACGATGCTTTTTATTTTTTTACATACATACGCACTCACGCCTGTAATCCCCGAAGGGGTAGGCAGAGGTGTAACCAGTACACCCACATTTCGCCGAGCATATCTCCGTCCCACAATGTGATAGTGGGCGAGCCTATCGCCATACCGGGCTCAATTTCCAGACTCCAGGCTGATACTGAGCATTTCGTAATAGAAAAACCCAATACCAATTTACCCGACCCGGGGATCGAACCCGAGACCTCAGCGTTAGCCTCAATCGTAACGCGTACGCATTACAACTGCGCCACCGAGGCAGTAGTATTTATTTTTTTATCTGCCTGAATGGCGAAAGGAGCAGAGCTCTTGCCTGATGGTAAGCGCAAAGTCTGCCCATAATAAGAAATCATCACACTGAACTTGAAATTACGAAACACCGCATTGGACTGCGCTCGTCAAGAAAATAAGGCCTTAGGAAACGATATTGCACGTATGACGTAACCTTAAATACAAAACTTGAATCGCGATACTTTTGCTGTTATCCGTTGAGTAGATACTTTTCCTTCTTACTCCATCATCAGATCATCAGAACTGGTTAACTGTTGTGTTCCGGTGTGAACATTGAAGCCAGTGTAATTACTGGGCATTATGAGACTTAACACCTTATGTCTCGTGGTGACAAACACAGTCCAGTATCATGCTGTGCTTTGTTATTTAAAGTTCTGTGTGGCGTTGCTTCTGTTTATGAGCAGGCGTGGCGCTTACCATCAGGCGAGCGATCTGCTCGTCTCGTCAGTCAAGCTAATAAAAAATAATAAAAACAAATTACAAAAAATAAAAGATTTTAAACTCCAAAAAGCAAATAAAATCGATCGCGGTTGGCGAAGATATCGCGCAGCACACATTAAATATTAACAAATTGAGCACCTCCTGTTTTTGAAGTCAGTTAAAATAACGTAATACGCTATTCGCATAGTAATCTATCATACAGTAGTACTATAAAATAATGTGGCGTAGTCTGAACGCACCTTTTACGTGATGAAGGCGTTCAAGCGATATGCCGATTGGCAGCTTTCCAGATATTAGGAAAAAAATATCGGCGGAATAGATAGGCATTGCGTTGGTCATGTAATTTCTAATGGAATCGGACGTTTTATGTTTACTAGGTTTGCCTTCTTACGTGATGCTTCTATCTAGGTTTTTTAATAGCTTTATGAAGCAGTGAAATATAGGTACGTCATGTTCTTAGTGTAACTTACGCCCGAATACTGAAATGCTATTCAACGGGCATTTGTTTTTTATTTGCTTGGATGGCGAAACGAGCAGGTCGCTTGCATACCTACCTGTTTATGAGCAGACGTGGCGCTTACCATCAGGTGAGCGAACTGCTCGTCTCGTCATTTAAGCTAATAAAAAAAAACCATCCAAATACTTTTATAAAGAAACAACACGAAATTCAATAATATCGTGAAGGACCAGGCGGCTTTGACCTCGTAATTTCATCTGTTTCTCGATTTCTTCTATCACAAAAGAAATACGTTCAGTCAATTTGTCAATCTACCCATGCGTGAACTTAAAATGGGTTGTAAAACTTTTAACACTTGACCCAGCGTGGGGAGTGTATAGCAACCGTATAAAATAGAATGGGAAGAGATCGGGTGGGAATAAAACGAAAGGTCGAACGGTATACGATCTGCCCGATAGTAAAACTACTGCGGAATGCGAAAAAAAACGAATCAGATGTAACATTCGTCGCCGGTGCTTGTGTTTGGGTAAAAATGTATGTGCTAGGAATATTTATAGTGTTTCGGTGTTTGGTAGACGTCGGTGTTATTTTTTAACCGACAAAAAACAGGGGAGGTTCTCAAATCGACGCTTTTATTTTTTTATTGTTTTTGTATGTACAACTACGCCAAATGGATTTAGATTATTCTTTTTTCAGTCGAAAGAGTATATCAAAGTCGGTTTATCCCTAAGTGGGTGAAATTGGGGATGAACCAAGACATAAGATGTGAAGTCTCATAATGCCCAGTCATTTCACTGGTTTTAATGTCCTTCAAACCGAAACAAAATAGTGCTTTGACACTGTTGCTTGGCGGCAATAATAGACAAAGCGGTGGTACCCACTCAGGCGGCCTCTCGCATACCTTGTAAACCTTGTTTCAAGATACCTTTGCGTTGCGGTTCATAGAATAGGTACAAATTTCATTCATGTAGTGCTTATAGTCTCCGAATAAGTTGACTGATATTCAGACGGACAGGCGAACAATCGGACATCACGAAATTATAAGAAGGGTTCCGTTTTTGCCATTTGGCTACGGAAGATACATTAATTAACGTTTATTATTCAGAGAAGTACGGCAGTGTTGCAATGGAAAACCTTAAAGAAAAATTAAATAAAAGGTCAAATGTTAAAAAGGCACATGTCGCTCTACAGTCAACTCGAGATGCTGTACATTTTCTTTGACAAAATCTGACGTTGCAAGCCGTGTCGACGCGACCGCACTTACAACTGGGTCAAACCATTTCAACTAGATCTGCAGTTAACCCGACAATAATGTAATCATCCCGCAGAACATGTAGCTTCATGGCGCAATACGAGCTAACTTTAATTGATATCGGCTGGATTTTGCTGTGGTTTACTTCTATAATGTTTTCATTATTGTTGGACAAAGTCTAGAAATATACGAAACTATTGCTACGTAGTGGCATAAAAGTATACTAATTTTACATTTACTTTTGTTAAAACATGATTTCTAAATGGCCCAACAGATTTTCTTTAAAAATAGCTAAGAATCATTGCGATTAAAACAGGTTCTAAACAAAAAAAAACCGCATTCAAATCAGTCCCTTCGTTTAGGGCTTAGGCGACTTCTTCTAGTCTGTCTGAAGCTTAATTTGAAGTTTAAGGGCGCATACAGAATCCAGAGATCCCCACTACACTCAGGATCCCCCGTCTCAATTGCGCTGATGGAGCCTACCGCGGGGGTTTTAGTCTGTACGAGTATATATGTACGTACGAGCACAGGGATTACGGTTAAGGACCGGAATACCAGCCAGCGGTCGTTTGGGTAAATGCAACTGGGTCGTAGGGCTGGTGAGTCCGGCATAAAGATTTCTTACCTTGCGGAGAAGGTATCCGTAAATGGGATTTTCCCCACGAGAACAAAAAATAACTTAATTCATCATATTCCTCCTACTCTGTATAACCTACACTCGGTATTAATAGGGTAGTTTCCTATATTTAATTTTATAAGCAACAGAAAATGACACGCAAAAGAAACCCTTTTATTAAAACACAATATAAATTGGTTCAGAAATGTGCCCGCAGTTATGACTTTAAATGTTGGTATGAAGAAAAGTGGGTGCGTAGTGGGGATATCTCACTATCTCGCTTGCACGCGTGCACTATAATGAACATTTTACACAGTGACGTCAATGGTTGCTTCGTCTGTCATTTGACAATTACCCCTTCCACAGGATTTGAATGGCTTCTAACTTATTTATTTTTGGTCCGATTTATAAAATTCTTTCTGCCATATATTTTGAGTAAAGTAACTTATTGATTTAAATAATAAAAAAAAACTAGTCAACTACCCTATTCTTCTTCTATATAAACTTTAATTTACATTATTTTTGGACCGACTTTTATTAGATTGACCCAATGAGCACGTCGTAACACAAACAGGATACTAAAATAATAATGACCTTCGAGCGTTGTACCCACCGATATTTGTGAAGACTAGAGGCTAACAAATAAACGAATAAATCTCAGACATGTAACAATGTAATATTTACATCGAGATCCAATATCAGGATCAAGTTGGCAAATAATGTGACGCTAAATCAATAGTGTTTAGTAGTTACAGATAATTCAAATCATTCTTACCTTTCTTTTCATTCTTTATTCTTATGTGTGCGTGATGTTACATAATTGAGTGGTAGAGCTACGCTGTATACAGTTTTGTTTGCAGCATGAATGGTCCGGCTCGACCGAGTTGTTACCACTGTCTCACAAAAAACTACCGTAACATAGCGGCATGCTTCTGCGTTTCGTACGTATATCTAGATGAGATCAAATCCCCACCCCTTCCCAAGCCCTTAATTATCCCTTTCCTTTAAGGTCGGAAATGCATCCATGCTTCTTCTGGTATTGTGGGCGTTCATGGACGGTAGAGATCACTTAGCATAAGGTGACCCACTTGCTTGTTTGCCGGCCTATGCTATAAAAAACAATGTCATTTAATGCATGCCACTATTGACTTAATATAATTATAAACACTACATAAATTAATTGTAAGCTCACGAAGATATAACCAGGGGTGTAAAAGCTGGTGGGACAGCATAGTGGCTCGTTTAGGCGAGCCGCGTTCTGGAATCAGCCAGTGTATAGGTAGGTATCTGCTGACCGTCGAAAGCAATGTCTCTGAACGATAAACATTATATTTGGACTGTACTGTACTGATTAACAGATTAAAATGTTTATGTTAATGTTTCGCCGGGTCTTCTCAGGTTGTGTCGTTTTGGATCCGGTGGTAGTTTTAAAACACGTGCCGTTTCGGTAATGCCTATGGTTCATATCGACCTTTAAAACAGAGAAAAAATAACAATAATAATAATACTTAACAATTCTGGACTAATATAAAAAATTTGTAAAATTTATAGTTGCCCAGTGTATTTTGACGATGCTATGTATGAAATGAAATAGTTTTATTAATCATGTAGGCAATTAAAATAGCGCTTATGACAAGTCAGTACAAAATAAAGAAACATAAGTAAGTATAGAAATCATATCAGCTAATATATACATAACATACATATCAATCTCCCTAAAGTTAACTATAGGACTTTGTATTTCCTAATGTAAATTATTGAAAATCCGGACCTAAAACAAGCCCCCTGAGTTCAAGTAGCTGAATCTTCTCAGAGTTTGGGTCGCGCCGCGTTGAATCCAGTGGTAAATTAAGCCCACTGAGTTTGTTTCGCCGGGTTTTCTCAAGCTGGGTCGTTTTGGATCCGGTGATTTATCGATACCATTACCGTGTTGATAACTATCGAATTAATATATTAATGTGAGCCATCAAAATATGAGGGCTTAACATGATTTTTCATAAATCCAAGCCAACATCTCCTACCTATTGTATATTCTGCTGACATATGAACAAAACTACGACGATCCACCAACACAAATTGACCCAGCATCCAGTTATTGGTTGCTTATAAACCGCGAATGCGATCTCCGCACCTGTAAGATCTAAAGTCTGTCATAGTTTATGATATAGGTAACACAAGATAATTGTATCTTGTAGGGTTGGGACTATGTTTGACTGAATGAGTACTGATTCTAGACAGATGGCTTAAAATGATTAATTGGCCACCAATTAATGCGTTACGGTTACCGACAACGAGGACGGTCTAGAACGGTGTGGAGGGACAACATAGTCGGTTTCTTTATAAAGTAGCAGGAGATCGCTGAAGAGCGCAACCAGTGCAGAAGTTGGGTTTGATATTGATTCTGTTTATGGGCAGGCGTGACGCTTACCATCAGACGAGCTACCTGCTCGTTTCAACATCTAAAGCCAATATAAAAAAAGGAATTTCTGTCTCTATGGAGGAGGTAAATTGAATATTATTCGCGATTAATTGGGAAGGTACATTTATCAAACTACCAGTTTCGTTTCTCTGGCTGAACTAGGTTCAAGTGGTCCCGGTAGATAGAAACACGCATATCTATAACTCGACTCGCCTCGGTAGGTCACGCAATGACGAACAACTGCAATGTGTATGGCGAGCTCCCACTCCATACAACTTTCTAGTGCCTTTGGCGTGGGAAAAGAAGGCAATCATAGAAAGGCTAGTAAACGAAGTTATAATTTCCTCAGTCCATCATAAAGACAATTTACAATCTTCTGGTACCTTTAACGTGTCCCTGAATCACAAGGCGGCCCAGGCAAAATAACTTCATCGTGTTTTAATATAGTTGGTATCTGCACAAATAAACAATCAATATCATAACAATTTACCTTTTACATACATACGCACTCACGCCTTCAATCCCCGAAGGGGTAGGCAGAGGTGTAACTAGTACACCCACATTTCGCCAAGCGTATCTCCGTCCCACGATGTGATAGGGGGCGAGCTTATTGCCATATCGGGCGTAAATTCCAGACTCCGGGCTGATACTAAGCATTTCGTAATAGAAAAACCCAATACCACTTTACCCGACCCGGGGATCGGACCCGAGACCTCAGCGTTAGCTTAATCTTAACGCGTACGCATTACAACTGCGCCACCGAGGCAGGCAGATTTACCTTTTACTATACACTATATATACATTATTATTATCATTAGAAGTCTAAACAGAAGACAATAGTCATTTGCGTACGTATAAAATTTATGTCTCCCTGTGGGCCAGCCATTACGAATTAATTTGTATTCGATGGAAGTGTATTCAAATCAGTTATTGTGTTCTTTATGCGAAATGGGACGGTTTCGTACCTAATAATGTTTGTTAAAAGTTTAAGGGATGAGGTACAGCGATTAATGCTATTTATCTTATTAATGCTTTTTATCAATAGATTTTAAAAATTCGCCTATATTTTTGTGTATGTTACACGATATCTCACTCCAATAACTTAAAGAAAAACAAGAGCTAAAAATTAAATTAAACAATTTTGAGTCCACAAGATTAATACCACCGACTCAAATGGTTTTGTTGTATTTTTAGCTCCGTGGCGCAGCAGGCGAGTAGCCGGCTGCGAAGCGAGAGGCCGTGGGTTCGATTCCCGCACTGAGACAAATGTTTGTGTGATCCACAAAAAATTGTTTCGGGTCTAAGTGTTGTGGGACCGCAAGTCCTTCGTAGTTCCTGATACCCACAATACTGGTTTACCTAGTGTGGGGTCAGGACTATGTGTGTTGAAAAAGTGATATTGGGTTTTTCTATTACGAAATGTTCAGTATCAGCCCGCAGTCTGGAATTGTGCCCGGTATGGCGATAGGCTCGCCTATCACAGCATGGGACGGAGATAAGCTCGGCGAAATGTGGGTATACTGGTTACACCTCTGCCTATTTTATTTTATTAGCTTGAATTACGAGACGAGCAGGTCGCTCGCCTGATGGTAAGCGCCACGCCTGCTCATAAACAGAAGCAACGCCACACAGAACTACCCCTACGGGGACTACAGGCGTGAGTGTGTATGTATGTACTTGAAATATTTTAACGCTTATATCTTATATTTTATACCGGTTTGAAACAAAGATCTCAACGATGTCTGCTGTTATTGTTTACAAATTAAACGTTGAAATCTCAGAAAGAACTGAGTGAAGTAAAGGATTTCACTGGAACTATGGTATGATTAATGCCTATGGCCCATATCGACCTTTAAAACAGAGAAAAAATAACAATAATAATAATACTTAACAATTCTGGACTAACATAAAAATATTGTAAACTTTATAGTTGCCCAGTGTATTTTGACGATGCTATGTATGTTATGTATATATTAGCTGATATGATTTCTATACTTACTTATGTTTCTTTATTTTGTACTGACTTGTCATAAGTGCTATTTTAATTGCCTACATGATGAATAAAACTATTTCATTGCATTTCATTTCGATTCAGAAAATGGATTCTTATTTATTTTATCATAGCTTTTTCAGTAGGTAGTTATAATGTGCTTTTTAACATATATAAGTAAATGTAAGTGTATACGCGTGTGTGTTATCCCCAAAGGGGTGGACAGAGCTGTAATTAGTGCTGCACACACGTTTAGCTGAGCTTATTTCAATTAATAGGCGGTATTTTATGCGACGACTTTATAAATTTCGGTCTCTAGGTGTCCAAGAGACCCTTAAGAGACATGCAAAGTTTCAAGTGTGTATGTTTAATAGTTTTTGAGTTATATTAGGGGTCGAAAGTAGTTTAAATGGTAAGTGTAAATAAATACACACCTGGTGCCTCTCCTTGAACTTGGCTGACACACGCCCTGTGTCTAGATTATCGAATAAAAATTACACGCTCGAACACAAAATTCACACACTGATATATACCGGACTAAATATGTCTTCTAGATATGTACCTACTGAAAATAGCTGTTTTATATCTTAATCTTAATCATCGAAATAAGATTACTAGAACGATAACTCATACGAATCTGCCTAAGATACGGCTGCACTTACTTACACATGCAAAGGTAATCACACGTGACACCCATACACGCAACAAAAATTTATAAACGTTCAAAATCAACTTTATTTCGCAAAAGTTAATGTCTAAATATTAAATTTCTAGATTGAGATACGACGTTCTGTACCGCGCAATAAATTAGACGTATCAAGTGTCAACTAGAGATTTGCACAGAGTTTTGGTGGGGTCATTTTTTTGCTTGAGTTACGTTTCTTGACATCTTATTTCGATGATCATGATATACCATTAAGTAGGTATATTGTGAAATAGGCCCTTAGAATATTCTATCCAAAGATAAATTCGTTACCTGACAAATCAAAAATCTGGGCGGATTGAGAACCAAATGATACGGACGTGACGTAATTTCTCCGAGTACGTGACGTCAGCTTGCGTTGTTTCGGTATATTGTCGTGTAAGGGACTTGAGCTATAAATAATTTAGGATGTTATTCCATAAATAAAATGATAAGTAATATACATACGTACATACAAACGCACTCACGCCTGTAATCTCCGAAGGGGTAGGCAGAGGTGTAACCAGTACACCCAATTTGAGTCGAGCGTATGTCCGTCCCTTGATGTAATAGGAGGCGAGCCTATCGCCATACCGGGCACATTAAATTAAACTATCACTTATGTTTGAGTTTGTTCTACTATCTACGTAATCCTTAGGGTTCAAAAACTTTGAGATTGTTTAACATTGCTCATCCCTGATCACAATGTTCAGTGACTGGAGCCAATGAACTTGTAATTTAAGGTCCTCCGTCGTTTTCATAGTTTGTCGAAGTCACGTTAGAAACTTTTAAACACTTTATAAAGACACTTCACACTTTCTTCAGAAAGGCGGGTGTGGTCCCAACACCGAGACAATGCATGTCTGCAGGCCAATTCTCATAATTTTAAATGTTCAAAATATCATTCCGATGTAGTCTCAGCGTCAAGAAAGTTGCAAAGGGCATTCTGTTAAACCAATAATCAACGTCAAATGTGAACATAAATCGTAATGAGATTGAATGTAGAATAAAAGTGGACTGAAGCCAAAACGGTATAATGCTACTGCTAATGCTAGGTGCATTTGACGTTGATTATTGGTTTATGAGAATGCCATTTGCAACATCCTTGACGCTGAGACTAGATCGGAATGATATTTTAACATTTAAAATTACGAGAATTGGCCTCCTGATCCACAAATATTTGTATCGGGTCTGGGTGATATGAAACTGAAAGATTCTCGTAGTTGCTGACACCCATGATATAAGATAATCGTATCATTGTGAGCTCAAGACTATGGTGTCTGTGCGTAACATTCATAATTAATATACATACAAATTGAATACAAACCCCTTTTTGAAGTAGGTTGATAAATTACATATTATATCTTAAGTAATCTTAAGTAAGTATGTTGTTTTCTTAGAGCGACCGCTTTGGGTAGATATTCCTCTAGAATCCTTATTTGGTAAAGGGCGGCTCCAGCCATCAAGCATTGTAATATAAAGATTTGTTAAGGATAATAAGCACTTATTATTATTATGTAATGCCGACATTCGTGCCGCCTAGGCGCCTTGCAAAGGTCCGAGACTCTGTAGTCTCGGAGCCGAAGCCAACATTAGACAATTAGATAATTTTAATTTAATTTTATTATGTAATTATTACCTATTAATAGTCCTATAAAATTACACTTTCTTAAGGTCTGTTTTGAGCGCCACCAAGGCAAGAGACAGCGATACATTCGCTTTGTATGCTACATATTGGCCGCCGAGTCAGGAGTAACCATTTTGATTATACAATTCCATACAAAGTGTATGTGTCGCTATCGCCTGTCTCCGTCTCGGACGCGTAAAAACGTACCTTTGCCTTTCCTAAAGAAATAAAACTCGCAAGCACATGTCGAAAGGTGAGTGAAATTCTTATTCAGCGTTCGGGAAGTCTGTAGTTATAACAACATGGCGCCGCACGCCGCACGCCGCACAACGTTCCGATGAAATATGTATCCTCACTTAAGTGTATGAAACGTTTGCGTATTCTTGGGCAGGTTTATGTGAAACTTTTTCCCTATTGCTTGGAATTGTTGATAACATGTGGTTGGCAGTGGGTGTTAGTTTTATTTATTTGCTTAAGTGACCAACAAGCGCTGGTATGCCGTACGGAGGGAGCCAATAGTCTCACTAAAGAGGATACTCAAGATCAGGCGCAGTGAAAGCGTCTAAGTAGGAGGCCAGATACTTGTAATAAGCAAGAAAGCCTAATAATAAAAAAGAAGATTTGAATAAGTGATAAGACGAGCAAATCACTATTCTGATAGTAAATGTCACACCTGCTGATAAAAAGTCATAACTAGAACATTGAATTACAAATTAGGTACTGTACGGCACTGCACTGCGCTTGTGATCCTGATGGCATAAGATGTTGTTACATGATGCCCAGTAATTGCACTGGCTTCAATGTCCTATAAAATGGAACATAACATAACACATCGCTTTATTTCTGTTTGGGGGCGGAAATAGACAAAACCAAACGTGGTACTTTTCCGGTTACCGTCTAGTAAAAGGTAGGGGTGTAAGAGTGATTTACAGATATCATTTGGGCTCAAGCTTACTTATCAGCCCGTTATTGCGAGCAATTATAGACGGTGGAATGTGGATGGCCACATTCCACACTAAAATTTATAACACAAGAAAAACCTCCCGTATTCAAATACAATAATTACGTGATAGGTATTTTTTTGTATGGCGCCATATAAACACGTACCTATCACGTACCTCATAGGGGCGATTTCTGTATACGTAATAGGTCCGTTAATACAAAATGTTCAGTATCAACCCGAGGTCGGGAATTTTGCCCAGTTTGGCGATAGGTTCGCCTCCATCAAATCATGGGACGGAAATAAGCTCGGCGAAATGTGGGTGTACCTACTGGTTACATATCTGCATACCCCTTCAAGGATTACAGGCGTGAGTGAGTGACGTTAGCCTTGAAGTAGTGGTAGATAAAGGTTTGCCGCAGACTTGAGGTAGGCAGAAAGACAATTAAACTCAGGGTTTTGTATGTGGATACGAAATATATTTCCACATCACCGCGTTACAACTCGGTACTCGTTTGCAGGTATTAAGCAAACTGAGTCACTGGCCTGTCGTGGACTCCGTATTCAGGTGAAACGGACGCGCAGGGAAGTTGGCGCGTGGTACGACGCAGCACGGGTAGGCGTGCTGGTTGAGCGTCCAGCGACAGCTCTCGTGTCCTGCACGTGGAGGGCAGATCCGCACGTGGGTAGCACGTGCTTGCAGTCTAGCACGGGGTGTAGCAGTTCCGCACGGGGTGTAGTCGGGTGCGTAGTACGGGTGTAGCGTGGAGGGTAGTCGGTACTGTGCCGTTAGCGACACGTGGTCAGCCTCCTGCCGTCGCGTTAATCCCTAGCGGGAATGCGGACACACGTAGTAAGTGTGGGCCAAATAAGAACGACGCCGACAGAAAAGGACGAGCGACTCTGCACGCTCCTTTTATTAGATCGTCGGGGAGACGGGGGGGAAGTTTTAAACAGTGGGAGGATAATCAGCCAATAACGATCAGCTACTAGCTTCAGACCGATTTAGACGATGTACGATTGGCACATTACAACCAACGTTAACTTCGCTGTGGTGTACCAACCAATTAGTAGTATATATTTACGGTTGGCTAATAATTATCCGCGCAGACGCAACATTAAGATATGGAACGTCAATGCTCAGATTATCATTATGCAACGTTACAAGTGCGTATGTATGGTTTTAAAAATATCATTATTATTATCATTATCAACCTGTGTTAGTCTACTGCTGGACATAGGCTTCTCCTTAAGCACGTTATTAAGCCCAATTCTCGTATGTCGTCGCTTCACCTAGATGCAGGGCGTCCCACATTTTGTCTATCGAGTGTTTGTAGAAAAATATATTTTGCATTTATTTCCCACGCAATCTCCATTAGACAGGGTAAATAAGTTTTTATTATATCTGACCTTTCATTAGCAATTTGCCTTCATTAGGTACCTGGTGCAATGACGCACCTTGGAAATAATTGGAACATAATATAGGTTTCAATAAAACGAAAGTGAAAAATACGGCGTCAAAAAGACGAATGTTGGCAAATCTTTGTTCTAGCGATTCGAGAATAAATTAAAAACTAAATTCTTTAAAGAAACACTGAGGGCGGGAACATTCAATTTTCCAATACATTAGAGGCGAGTTTTCTCGTGGCAACTACAAGTCATGATTGATTCACTAAACGCTGGGGAAACCAACGGTGATTGATACTGCCTGAACCCAGTAAACGCTCGATGCAATTGCGGACTTTGAGTAAAATATATACGATTCTTTTCTAATTCGATGGAGTTCAGGCGATGTCGTCTTTGAAATTTATTTAATATTTTGAACACTGATTTAATATCATTATATCCAAATAGAATATTGTAATATTAGAAAGTTGGGTTGACGTTAGTCAGGTGGCCGATCGTAAAAATTAGTAATATTAGTAATCGTAAGACAAACATGTTGCGCCGAAATAGAAAAAGCGGTGGTACCAACCCAGACAGCCTCTCGCAAACGAAGGACCTACCACCTTGTAGGGTGAAATGGTCCCACTAAAGTGAGCTGATCACTCGTCTGTGGAACTCGCTAACGTCCCCACTTTAAATACAAAAATACCACCTTGTAAAAAACACCTACTACTTAGTAAAGTACATATATCCCCATCTTCGATAAAATATGCAATCCCAATAGATAAAGATTGTGATTAAACCAATATTTGATTTTATTGATAGTAAACAATCGAAGGGGCATTTAATAGTGAATTTTGGCCAAAACTTTCGTCAGTATTAGAGCCGTCTTGCTATCTGCGGTCAGCGGTTGAATCTCTCTGAGTCAGCAATATTTAGAGGTATATTAATTAGTGGGATTATACTTAATGCTTACAGAACGAGACGAAATGCAGTAACTGGAAATTTATTGATAATGCAAGCAATAGCTCAGTGGGAGTGGTACGGACTGTCGAGACGAAAGTCGCAGGTTCGAAACCAGTCTCAAGAGCATACACCTCTGACTTTTCTAAGTTATGTGTGTATTAATTGTTAATTATCGCTTGCTTTAACGGTGAAGGAAACATAGTGAGGAAACAAGCATACCTGCGAAGTTATGATTCGACGGTCTGTGAAGGCTGCCAATCCGCATTAGGCCAGCGTGGTGAACTAAGGCCTAACCCCTCTCATTCAGTAGAGGAGGCCCGTGCCCAGCAGTAGGACATGTATAATACAGGGCTAGTAAAAAAAAAACATAACATCACAACATAAGTTCACGCCTGTGTCCTCGAAGGTATAGGCAGGGTTGTTGCTACTGCACCTACGGTTTGCCAGCTTATTACCGTCACTATACGGAATTCAAATCCCAGTCATCGTATATTATGTGATTTACCAAATCGAAAAACTAACACCAATTTTCACGAGTATAGCCCGACCTGGAATCTGAACTCAGGCCCTCAAAGTTTCTTATTCTAAGTATTCTACCACTAGAGCAACGGCGAACAAGCATTACATTATATTACAGGCAATATACAACAAAGACATTCCACGTAACAATCAAAGTTTACTAAATTATAATGGTAATCTGAGATTAATTATTAAATCAAGCGGAATCCTGAATGTAGTCTATTTTGATAAGGACACACGGCGGGAGCGAAAGCTCAGTGTTTAGTATGTAACTCGCGATCACTCACTCAATCGATGTTTCCGATTGAGTGAACATGTATAGCATCAGAGCTGATGCAACGAAAGATTATTTAACAATGTTTGATGATCTAGATATACCATGCACACTAAAGACACCAAGTCTATGCAGTAATAGAAGTAAATTACAAGGGCAGCGTGAAACTGGTCACAAGGTGGTAGATCCCACGTATGCAAGAGGCCGGCTGGGTTGGTACCACCGCTTCGTCTATTTCTGCCGCCAAGCAACAGCGTGTAAGTATTGTTGTGTTCCGGTTTGAAGGACATTAACGCCTGAAACTTAAGACCTTATGTCTCGGGGTGACGAGCGCAGTCCAGTGTCATGCATTACTTTGTAATTTAAAGTTATGTGTGGCGTTGCTTCTGTTTATGAGCAGGCGTACCGCTTACCATCAGGCGAGCGACCTGCCCGTCTTGTCATTCAAGCTAATAAATAATAAATAAAAAAAAACTCATACGCATTCACGGATGAAATCCCCGAGATGTAGTCAGTACACGCGCATTTTGCCGAGCCTATTTCCGTCCCATGGTGTGGAGCCTGTCGCCATACTGGGCACAATTCCAGACTCCGGGTTGATAATGAGCATTTCGTAATAGAAATACACAATCAATATCTAGTAAGTAAATTATTAATAATCTTTAAAACGTTCTACTTTATAATGAGATTTTAAAAATGAAACTTTGTTCTAGAACTTAGTGTCATTAAGTTTTACCCTATAGAGTTTTGGATTTGGCTTTCACTTAGCATTGATATTTTTAATTATCAAACGCCAAAGTGGAAGTGCTAGAGCTTCCGGTTTACACGCCATACAAGTTATTGCTATAAATAAATTCATATTACTTAAATTCTTTTTCTTTCTTCAATCATCAAAATCTTTGTATGGTTGTAACAACTCCATATAAATCTCATCACTGTATAGAAATCGAATCACATACTCCTTGATTTTGAGAAGATCACGGTCCGCATACAGATGCGCCGGTGTTCTTGCTTTACAACCCTGCGCCCTGTTCGCCGGTCATAATCGAAATATCAGGGTTCTATGTGAAAAATATACACATTACACACCCCCTTTATAGCATCACCCTTTTTCTTATACCTATGTATCATATTTATGTAATGTGATTTGGTCCTTGGAGTCGGATTTAATTTGTTTTTGATGTAACTTGCCTCTTAACTCATCGATTTTAAATTTAAGTACACCTTTGAGATATTAATTACGGTGCTTCAAATAGCAGCGATAGTTCAGCGAATGCTGAAACGGACCGCCGAGATGAAATTTGCAGTTTCACAACCTAGAGCATGTATAGATAGAGATGCAAAAGTCAGGGAGCGTGCGTATTCATTGTTAATATCGCTTGCTTGTAACGGTGAAGGAAACATCGTAAGGATACCTGTATACCTGAGAATTCTCTTTAAGAATTGAGTTGTATGTTAATTTCGTCAACCCGTATAAGACCAGCGTGGTAGGCTAAATCTTATAAATGGCTTAAATACAACTGTCCCCGCACGAGGCGAACGTGGATCGCATGGAGACCACATAGGTTTTCAGAATTGTTTTACAAGTTGTGCGAGTGAATTATCGAAATACCTTCTTATTTTAATTTTGAGTCCAAATTTTTTAATTCTATAATATAAATATACTAGGATAAGATAAAGATCTACAAATAACAATATTCTAACAAGCGTTAGCATTAGCAGAAGAGGAGACCCGTGTCATACAGTGGGCAAGTAGAATACAGAGCTGGTAATATTAATTATTTTCACAAAAAATATCATGTTAATTGAGGCTTTTGTAGAAAAAACTTAATACATTAAACATTTATACCACTGTTGGATAATAATATATGAAAAAAACAACCGCAATATGTTAAAAACAACCTCAAAAGAAACTCAGCTTGAAATACCTGAGCAGACCCAGTAACTCTGGTCAGCGTGTAATTTATTAATTCTGTAATCTTCCGGCGTTCTTCATTTTATAGACACTCCAGCCCGCAGTAAAGCTGCATCCCTTTACGATTCCGGCACACCGCAGGCTTTTTGACTATTTTCCTATGATTAAAATTAATTATTCACTTCGCAACGTGTTTTCGACGTTTCCAAGATACAGCTGGGAACTTACTTATTCCGACAAAATTTTAAGTGTTTGCTTACAGTTGGGTCTAGAATAAAAGTAGTCGTAAAACTGAAAAAAGGTTTAAGAATTTCCGTTTTCTTAGCACCAGGCGTCACATGAAGTAAATAATTTTCGTTTTGTTATTAGATATTTTATTAGCTACTGATATATTTTATGTGTTTCGAAACTGCACCGTTTCGAATTTTGCCATCATATTTTTTATTTCTTGATCGGTAGTGACTATCGTTCAGCCTTCTGAACAGACTCTCAATCGAATCGACCAACAAAAAGATACAGGTTTTGTGGATTCAAGTCAGTAGATCAATAAAAATGTAACCGTTTGAACCCGCTATACGGGTCGATTTTCTAATAATTAAATAAATACACCCAACAGTCACACACATAGTCGTGGCCTCACACTAGGTAAACCTATACATAGGGTATCGGAACTACGAGGTCCCAACAGAACACAACACCCAGACCCGATACAATTTTTGTGGATCATACAAACATTTGTCTCAGTGCGAGAATCGAACCCACGGCCTCTCGCTTCCCAGCCGGCTACTCGCCCGCTGTACTCGAATAATTGTTATTTATATGTTTAGGAAACAACCAATTGGACATAATATTATCTACGTTTCTCCGTAAGAAGTTCAATAAAAGTAAAAGCTTTAATTTTGCCGCATTGTCTGATTCAAAGATAATCGAAATATTCTCGATCGTCCCTGCTTCAACACACTTGGATAATAAAACTAGTAAATAACCAAACAACACATTTTTATTCTAAACTACCATTCAAAATAATCGATATGAGTACACGAGTTAACATTGCCGCAGTGTCTTCTTTCGGAGAGTTTGGGACATTCTCGGCCATCTTCTTTATTTTGTTTCAACACACTCCTGTATCGAAACTTGTCCCCGAATCCGCAGGTTACTGAGCATGGAGTCCATTCACTCCACTCAGATACTAGGCAGTCGTTGGCTGTAGAAAAATAAATTAATAAATACACCCAGCAGTCACACATAGGACATATATTTAACTTGTTTCGAGGGTATCAGGAACTACTAGGAACTTACGGTGCCAAGACACCCAGAACCGAAAGAAATATTTGTGTATTACACATTAATTTGTCTCTAAATCTCCAAGGAAGTTGTCAGGTAAATATTAATAATCAATAGCCTACTATTAAATTATTTTTAAAAAACTTTTAAATTTGCTTGAGTGATGAAACGAGCAGGTCGCTGGCGTGATAGTACCTAAGCACCACGCCTACCCATAAACAGAAGCAACACCACACAGAACTTTGAATTACAAAGCACTGCATGGCATTTTATTGCGTTCGTTATGAATGAAATAAATAATAATAATAATAATAAGACACCCAACAGTCACACACATAGTCCTGACCCCACACTAGGTAAACCTGTATCGTGGGTATCAGGAACTACGAGGGACTTGCGGTCCCACAACAAAATAATGAAATGAAATAGTTTTATTCATCATGTAGGCAATTAAAATAGCGCTTGTGAAAAGTCAGTACAAACAAAGACACATAAGTAAGTATAGAAATCATATCAGCTAATATATACATAACATACATAGCGTCGTCAAAATACACTGAGCAACTATAAATTTTACAATATTTTTATATTAGTCCAGAATTGTTAAGTATTATTATTATTGTTATTTTTTCTCTGTTTTAAAGGTCGATATGGACCATAGGCATTACCGAAACGGCACGTGTTTTAAAACTACCACCGTATCCAAAACGACCCAACCTGAGAAGACCCGGCGAAACAAACTCAGTGGGCTTGTTTTGGTCCAATTTCTTTAATCTCAACAATAATGACTTGTCAATTTAAAACTGCCAATTTTTATTTTTACGTGATCGGTCGTTTTTTTACCCTGAGACATAAGATGTTAAGTCTCATAATGCCCAGTAATATCACTGGATTCAATGCCCTTCAAACCGAAATACAACAGTGCTTTCACACTGTTGCTTGGCGGCAGAAATAGACAATGCGGTGGTACCAACCCAGACGGCCCCTCGCATACGAGAAACCTACCCACCTTTAAGCCTTGAGATGATACTCGTAAGGCATAAGTACCATTTCCTTTTTGATGTTAGTTTCTGTTCATAAATCTATCTATCAGGTTAAACTCGCTTTTTAAGACTATCGTCATTCAAGCAAACAAAAAAAAAGAAATATATTCATCCCAAATATTTCCATTATTACAAATTTACATTAATACAACATTCATCGTTTTCCACTTGTACTTATCCCACTCGCAGTGGGGTCGCAACATGTTTTTTAACACATGTTATAGAAAGATTTGGCTTGCAGTTTTTACGACTGGCCGCTTGGCTGACGTCAACCCCTCTGGGGAGGACATGAATAACATGACAGTAATACAACATTATTACAAATATTATGCCAGAATTTAAAGCCCATACTCACGTAGTACCCTATTAACTGCATGATGCAGACGAGATCTGAAGTGTCTCGGCAAGTGCTTGTGCAGTCCCAATTTGCGTCCGTTGGCCACCGCCAATATCACGTCGTCCATATTTCTCAAATCATTGTCGAATTCAGATTCTATTGTTGTCCTGTAAGTATAAGTTAAAATATTACAAGGTGGTAGGTCCCTCGTTTGCAAGAGACCGGCTGGGTTGGTACCACCGCTTTGACTATTTCTGCCGCCAAGCAACAGTGTGTAAGCACTGTTGTGTTCCGGTGTGAAGGACATTGAAGCCAGTGTAATTACTGGGCATTATGAGACTTAACACCTTATGTCTCGGGGTGACGAGCGCAGTGTCATGCAGTGCTTTATTTAAAGTTCTGTGTGGCGTTGCTTCTATTTATGAGCAGGCGTGGCGCTTACCATCAGGCGAGCGACCTGCTCGTCTCGTCATTCAACCTAATAAAAAAAATTTTTTTTTTAGAAATTGCCTTGGTGGCGCAGTTGTGATGCGTACGCGTTACGATTGACGCTAACGCTGAGGTCTCGGGTTCAATCCCCGGGTCGGCCCATTCGTGCTATAGACAAAATTGTCTACAGCGGAACTCTGCTACTTGTAAAATCCCGGAAACTTCAATACGCGACTCGCCTGATCCAGCCATTATGGTGGGTTTCATCATGTGGGCTGATGGACGCCATTCAATCGCGTACAAAAATATATCAAGTATCTTCCCATTAGCAAACCGTAAAATCCCGACATCCGTTAGAATAAAGCTGAGTTCCTATGGACACCTGCCTACTCCATACTTCATACTCCCATAAGCCCAAATACGATCTGCTGTTGAATATCGAAAGGGATGGAAGCTTCAGACGGCCTGGTTACAGCTTCAGGACAAGGTCATCTAACCACGATCACTCTCAGTTAAATAATTTTTCAAATAAAAAAACCCGTATAGGGCCATCCGTTACTCGCTATGATGCCCCAGACAGACTAATGGTCAGACAAAGGGGTCAAAATTACAACACCCATCCATTTGTCGCGGTTGGAAACAACTTACATGAATATGATTTTGAAAATAACAATTTTATAACACACAATGTAATAACGAATGTAATACATAATGTAGGGCACGTCACGAGTACCCGCAACCGACGAAAATGTATGAGAAGATGTATGAATGTGGAAGAGGCGAAAGAGGTGTGTCAGGATCGTAGCTTGTGGTACTCAATAGTCTCTGCCTACTCCTATGGGACATAGTGAGTGTGTATGTATGTATGTACAATGTAATAAAAAACCTCTACCCCCCACACAAAAAACGCTTAAACATATACAAGCTTAATAAAAAATATCTATTATATTAAAAAAGAAACGCTTTATTTGTACATTACATTAACAATAATGGAAATGAAATAAACGAATGAAAATGTAACAGATATGAAAATTAATGTATTCGGAGTGAATTTTTGTGTTACTTTGTTTACAAATGTATTTCTGTTCAGCTTGTCTCTGGTTTCCATTAGTCATTGTAGATGACAACCGTTGGCAATAGAATAAATTTATTTTAGTAAACAATACTTGTTTTAAATATGGCTTTTTTGCAGAGGCCGGGAAATGAGCAAGTGGGTCACCTGATGGTAAGTGATCTGCGTTGCCGACCTTAAAGGAAAGGAAAGGGAAGGGGAATATTTGGGCCGGATATCTCACTCACCATATGAAATGCAACAGCAAGCTGTTACTTCACGTCCGATTACTGTGAGACAGTGGTAACCACCCGGTCGAGCCGATTCATGCTGTAGATAAAACTGTCTACAGCAGCATTCTACCACCTATACAATAACTTAATACAATAACTTCTTCTTAATTACTATAACAACCGTTGATTCAATGATTAATTAATAATAATGAATAAAGTACCGATTTTTAATAATGTAAAATATATTTAAATTGCTTACCAATTAACCAAAAGGAGTTACTCACCGATTACTTAAAAAAATTTCTTAGACAAATTGTAACACAAAAACAAGTGTAACAAATTTAAAAACAGCGAAGTAAAATAAACTTTACGCTACTCTTTAAGCAAGCATTGTTAGATAGGCTCTTAAAGAACCCAAAACTTTTAGAAACTTTTCTTTCAAAAAATACTTACGTTGTCGGAGGCGTTGTTACTACAATAACTCTATTTTCTAGTAAATTAGGGACCGGCGTTCCTACGGGATCCTCCTCTAAATCCTTCAGTTGTTCTACATAGCTCTTAGTAGATGTATCTTCTCTGCTATAATCTTTTGGACCATCTTTTTTGACTATTCTCTTCCTTGGAAGACCTTTACGCATATTTTTCTCTCGTAGCTTTGTGATCAAGTCCTTTCTTATTAAATCGTTGAGTTCTTTAGTTGAGTATTGCTTTATCTGGAAAAATTAGAGCATTTGATGGGAATGCTGAGGTGATTTGTGGCAAAGGATAAAACTATAGAAGCTTATATTCAATAAACGCATGCTTAGTCAAATAAAGTGAGACCTTGACCCAAAATTTTAACCGAACCGAAAGAAAAAGTTACGTATGGGTGATATTACGTATTACGTATGGTTGTAGTGGTCTAGTTTCCAATCACAAATTCTTAGTGCCAAGACTCTAAGGTAAGTCCTACCGACACGCCGTCTGTGTCTGGAATCCCCCTGGAAGCGATATATCGATCGACACAAGAGGAGCCTATTTTAAAACTTAGGCAGCGATGTAATCTATATTTCGTTTTACTGACGCACTGATATTATATTACCCTTTGAACATATTAATATCTAGCTTGCTTGCGGCTTTATTTGCGAGATTGTTATTTAAACAATGAAAAATAAACGGATATGATATGACGCGTAAATTTTTGCTTTATAACCACGCATTTATCCGCCAAATGTGTACCGATTTTAATTATTGCTTTTCCATTCGAAATAATATAGCTCAAAGTTAGTCCCATGTAAATTTAAAAAAGAAATAACTCTCCTAATGGGTGAAGTCGAGGATGAAAGACGAAAATTTGTTTTTGATATAGGTACTTTTTATAATATTCCACGGGCACATACTACAGGGTTTAAATTGTCCGAAGGTCATGGTCACCTGTGTGCAAAATGTAAGGTGTGGTTAATTAAAAATCATCTAAATTCCCAAACTTCTAACAATCCAAACATGAACATATTTATGACCGAAGTTTGGTGCCCGATATGGTGATAGGCTCGCCCCTATCACATCATGGGATGGAAATAAGCACGGCGAAATGTGGGTGTACTAGTTAAACGTCTGCCTACCTCTTCATCGCGTACAGATGTGTTTGCGTATGTTTTACATTTACAATATTAGTAGAAGTAGGACTTGTATTTCCTACACCTTTTACTAAATCCTAACAGACTATTCAAGATTAAATTCTCATTATAAAGCAAGTCACATAATAATATGAAAATCTCATTAACTTTAATTATAGGATGTAAGATCGTGAGAAACATACATATGGGCCTCGTTTGCATATAACGCTTAATAAATTATGATATCCTATTAGTTAGGAGATGTAAGTTAATAAATAATTTAATTAAACACTTAGATGCCATTACCGTGGTAATGTTGGCAGCTACGACGCGTAACATGGTAATTAAGTAGAGATAGCAGGCTTTGATAAATGATAATTGATATCGCTTGAATTATGAGAGCTTACTAAGATTTTGGGAATTGTTGGAATATTGATGTGTAGAAATGTAAAATGATATACAAGTGTTGAGTCTTTTTAGAGTTGCGTAATCAAATAGCAAAAACGGAATCCTTATAATTTCGTCATGTCCATATGTCAGCCATTTTACTTGAAGACTATTAGTCCAATGTGGATGAAATGTGGATAGTAGATGTATTCTATGAACTGCTACATACATTTATAGTCAAATTAAGAATGTTCATGCATACTTTTTGTCACCACAAACCATGAAAATCAATCCAATATATATATATTATATACTAATATTATAAAGCTGAAGAGTTTGTTTGTTTGGTTGAACGCACTAATTTCAGGAACTACTGGTCCGATTTGAAAAATTCTTTCAGTGTTAGATAGCCCATTTATTGAGGAAGGCTATAGGCTATATAAAACTTTTTTCCCGGAACAGGCCGTTCACGCGGGTGAGCCGCAAGCAAAAACTAGTCATAAATAAGTATACATTACCCTGGTAACCTCCACTTTCGCAATAGCAGGAAGATCTTTCAGATCAGGGTAGTAGAACCCAGCTGCTGGATGGTTCGGCTGTCGTGGCTTGTGCTTAGACACTGGCTCTGGAGGAGACGTGTCCCATCGTGGTGCAGTGAATGTTAGTCCACTAGCTGCCCCAGCGTCCAAGGGCTCGAGCTAAACAGAAAATAGTATTTCATGGAAGAAGATAATAATAATACACCCAAAAAACAAACACATAGTCCTAACCCCACACTTTGTTAACCTGTATCGTGGATATCAGGGACTCCAACAAGTCGTTTTGGACTCCAAAGCATTGGTCTTGGTGCGGAGATCAAACTCACGGTCTGTCGTTTCACAGTCGGCTATTAACCCGTTGCGTCACTGAGGCTGTCAAGTGTTGGCTGAGAAGCCAAAGGTCCGTAAGGCACAGACGACTTCTCTGGTATTGTAGATGTAACTGAGCGGCGGAGATCACCTACTATCAACTGACCCGCCTGCTAGGCTTCTTGCTTGTTCGTAACAAAGAATTTATTAGTCGAATTATAATAATTATCTTTTTCTTTTATTGCACACGGCTGGCATACAAGCAAGTGGGTCACCTGATGTTATCTTCACCATCTTCACGCCGACAATACTATATGAATCATAGGTTAAAAAAGAATAAAAAAGAAATAGAAACGAATGAGGTGCATTGCCGACCTTTAAAGAAAGCAATGACTATTAGGAAAGAGAGGGGTGATTTTTTGAGTTCTTGCAAATTCACTCGAAACTCAAGCCTGATTCAGCAAAACGGGCTCCGGTTTCGGATTCAGGGCATCGAAAAATACATAAAAAATTAGGTTTGGTCAAAAGTACTGACAACTTTTTTTTTGTGTGAGTGCCGGTGTTATGAGCGGTAACACGTTTGCTGCCTTGAGGGCCTTCTATTATAAAAAAATCTAGGGCAGTGCAGCGTTTGACCTTAAACCCAACAATAACTTATACCTTAAAGTTGTTTTGGCTAAACTATACAAAAAGAAGTGGAATTCAATTTGAATTTAACTAGTTCGAAGCCGATTTTAAAAGTATTTTCAAATTGCTCTACTTTTTTCAACTACTCGTGAAAGTTTTTGAATGACTCAGTTTCTGAATTTTAACAACACAAATGATGTAATTGGCTCTCTGAAATCTGAGTTATTATTTCGCGGCAGTAGGTCAAATTCTAGGAAACTATTTTTAAACAAAGAAGAAGATTAATTTTATGGGACGGAAATAAGCTCCGCGGACGTACTGGTTACACTTTGCTGGGGGCGATCCTATCGCCCTACCGGGTTCAATTTCAGACTCCGAGCTGATACTCAGTATTTTATGATAGAAAAACCCAATTTCACTTTATTCGACGCGGGGATTGAACTCGAGACCTCAGCACAGCAGTGGTATGTATGTAAACGATATATTAATAAAAAATACTAGCTTTGTATTATACACGTCCTACTGCTGGGCACTGATCCCCTTTATTGAATGAGAGGGATTAGGGCTTAGTCCACCACGCCTAATGAGGATTGGCAGACCTCACATATCTTGGAAATTCTTATGGAAAGCTTCTTAGGTATGCAGGTTTCCTTCACCGTTAAAGCAAGCGATAATTAATGCACACGTTACTTAGAAAAGTCACAGGTGTTTGCACTTGAGGCTGGTTTCGAACCTGTGACTTTCATCTGGACAGTCCTTACCACACCCACCCATGCAGAGCTATAGTTTTTTTTAAAGGTAAACGATACTAAACATAGTAAATAACATGCCAGTCTTACGTACATCTAAAGTGATTTGATCAACCCACGAGGAATCCACGCATAAATCGAGGCTGTCTAATCCGATAAACCAGTCTGGCGAAGGAATTATGCGACAAATCAGCGACATCTGTAATAATAGCATTTTATCATGAGCTCTGCTTAAGTAGGTATACTACTTATATGTACAATATGTAACAAAAACTCTGTTGGGTATTTTAACTGTGATATCAGAATCGATATTCAAACGTAATGAAATAACTGGCATACGAAAATGACCATACAAATAATCATATTTATTTTTTATACTTTAATTATTTTATTGTTTGTAAACCGCATTTCGATTGATTACCTCTGCAAGAGCGATGTCTTGGAGCCAGAGCGAGATAGCAAGGTGAGGCGTCTACGAGCATCAAATGCGACGCGCCGTGTGTGCACCCGGTTTCGTCAATACGTAACATCAGCCAGCTGTTCATCAGTTTTCAGATGTTTTTTTTAAACTAGGGGCGTTGCGCATGTTTTTCCACAACACATAAAAAAAAAACTTAAAGTCCGACGAATATGAGACATATCTTACTTTCTTCCCCACATTATTCTGCATCGATTGGTATCGGTCTCGACCCCATACCCCCAGCGGTTTCGGAGGAGATAGCGTGTCAAGCTTTTGGCAGTGGCGGCGGCAGTTACTTTTTTTAGAAAAGAGAGATATGTTCATTTTTCTAAGCTACCTGGGTAAGGATAATATATCGCTTCTGTTTATTATTTTTTAATTTAACTATTTTTATAATGCTGTCTATTATTATGTCTATCTTCACGACCTAGAAAGGGCCAACAGGGTTTTTGTTACGTACTGTATATTGCTTAAATTTACCCACATCTTTCTTTATCAAATTATATACACAATATTTGTAATAAAATATTTCAAGAATTTAAACAAAGAAAGATCTTTGTCATTTAAAGTTTGTGTTTAGAAAGTTGTAATATGTCGTAGAATGTTGTTTTTATTCGACAAGTTTTTTTTCTCTATATTTACCATAGTATGCCCTCCATCGACAAACACCATATTTTCTGTCTCTCCACTCCCAACACTAACTGCTGGAGCCGTGAACTGATCGTAAACATTAGCATCTTCTTCACCTTGTTTCACCAGGTCATCATATTTGGAGAACTGAGCGAAGTTGCGAACAGCAGGTCTTGCTACCTCGCCAACGCGGTAGAGTTTGTAACTGCTGTTGTGAGATTGACCTGAAATAGATAAATACACCCAATCACACACATAGCCTAACCCTACGGTAAGATAAGAGTCTTGTGTCGTGGGTATCAGGAACTGCGATATACTTTCGGTCTCACAACACCCAAACTCAAAACCACATATGAAATTCCCGTTATGTATAAAAAAGTTAATGTTTCGACCACCCATGCTTTCGATTGATCTTTGCCATCACAGTGACAATTTGTGTGTAAATACTGCTGCTTGGCGGCAGAAATAGACAAAGCGGTGGTACCAACCCAGACGGTCCCTCGCCTAAGAGGCACCTACCACCTAGAAGTCACCTATATCTGAAAAAAAACTATTTTCATAACTCTAAAAACTAATTGAAATCGGTATATTTTTTATGATAAGGTTATCTAAATAGACGAAGATTGCCGAAGCGTATAACTTTAATCGTACGTAATACATAAAATTGTGCCGGATAGTGTAGTCGAAAGGATACCATTCAGTATCCAGGCAGTGTTCGCGATGTCTGTACTATATCAAGTGAAATTCAATGGAACATGAAGACCTTTAAAAGGAAACGGTCCATCCGGGCGTCTCAATATTGATTGGCGGGCTATTCTCAAACTTTTATAAATATTTTCATTTTATTCTGACACGGTGGCTTTAATGTAGCTACCGGTGGTACCACAGTGCAGTCCAAATATAATGTCGACCTTCGAGAAAAGTTGCGTCCTTCTATGGTAGCCAGCTTTATACATTATACATATATATGCACTCACGCCTGTAATCCCCAAAGGGGTAGGCAGAGGTGTAACCAGTACACCCACTTTTCGCCGAGCTTATCTCCGTCCCATTATGTGATAGGCGGCGAGGCTATCGCCATACTGGGCACGAATTCCAGACTCCGGGCTGTTACTGAGCATCACTTACCATATTATTCAGGTGACTCACTTGCTCGTTTCCGACATTTGCTATAAAACAGTTGATTTAATGTGTTGTGTTTGAATAATTTAAGAATTCTATCCGATTCCGTTCACGCGCTTACGTCATACAAAGCATTCAGTTAAGGCTGACCTATATTGTGGTGTGGTTAGATCTTATACTTAATCACACCTAAATAAGTTTTACTTCTAATAAAACACAAATAATTATGCGTTGTAGAACTACCCTACAGACTGGTACTTTAACCTTTATCGAAGCATTTTATAGGCCATTTGCTTCAGAATAACCCGAGTGAGATATGCAAATAAAGCAGTTTTCTAAGGTACTGTGTGAGTTTTATCCTAATTATGGGGTAAATTGGCTAGACATGCAGCGATGGAAGAGAAACATCTCATAAACGTAGGCCGTTTGGGTTAATAGGTTTGTAACTTTGCCTGGTGTTTCTCTGTTTTCTGTTTTCATAAGCGTTTTTTTAAATTGACTTACACCATTCGGACGGACGGTAATTCCTATATTATTCTTTAATATACATACATTCACACTAAACCCTATGCCCCATGGGGGTAGGCAGAGACTATTGAGTACCACAAGCTAAGATCCTGAAACACCTCTTTCGCCTCTTCCATTTCTTCATTCATACATATATATATATATATATATATATATATATATTAATATACATACACATAAGCTCACGCATTAATCCCCGACAAGGTAGGCGGAGGTGTGACTAGTACATTCACGTTTCGAAATTATTTCCGTCCTATGATGTGTTAGGGGGCGTGCCTATCGGCCATACCGGTCAAAAATTCCAATCATAGACAATTCATGTATGATTTTTCATGTTCATTTCCGGACTTGGGTATTAAAACTAAGACCTCACAGTTCTCGGCCTTAGTACACTTCCACTAGACCAATGAGGCGATTATTTCTTTGATATAGTTTTATATAATTTCTAGTAAGGTCCTAGGTTTAAATTCCAGTTAAAAAAATCATAACTTGTGTTTGAGCTTTCGATTAGAAAAATCATATTAGTTGTCCGGAATTTTCCCGGGATCGGTATGGCGATAGACATACCTATCACATTAAGGGACGGAATTAAGCTTCGGGAACCGTGAGTGCAACACTAGTTGCAACTCTGCCTATCCCTTCAGCGATGTAGTCGTGAGCTTATGTTTTCGATGGAGAACCGTCAACAAAAGTTCAACGAACTTTTTATAAATAGATAATGACGCGCAACATCAAAAAGCTCCGAGTCTAAATAGAACACTACATTATTCTAGTGAAATTGTTAACTAAAACATTAACATCGTTAAAAATTGTTATTTATTACCGTAATGGAGCACTTTTAAAATGTTATGGAGAAAATAAACACTGCTTTAGTTATTTTTTATAGATTTATGGTTTGTTTATAGTTATAGCGTTCAATATAAAATGTATGCTATTAAATGCTTACGTCACGTTGTTTTTAAAAAATAGGTCATGCTATGTTTAATAAATTATTACTTTCTCTATTTACGCTGCCAAGCAACAGTGTGTAAGTATTGTTGTGTTTCGATTTGAAGGACATTTAAGCTAGTGGAATTACTGTGCATTATGAGACTTAACATCTTATGTCACGGGGTGACGATCGCAGTCCAATATCATGCAGTGCTTGGTAATTCAAAGTTCTGTATGGTGTTGCTTCTGTTTATGGGCAGGCTTGGCGCTTATCATCACGCGTGCGACCTGTTCATTTCAATTTCTATAGGTCTCTTTAGAGCCAATGCCTGTGTCGCTGCCGGTCAAATGATAACTAATCTAATAAATAAAATAATCTATAATATAACATCAAAATATCAATACAATTGGTCCACAATTGGCGGAGAAATCGATGTTCACATTGAACATTAAAAGAACAAAAATAAACCTCTCCGAATTGAGGACCTTTTCCTTTTTTGAAGTCGTTTAAAAACTCTTTTTCAGACGAGGATTAAAAAATACAATCTAAATAGAAAATCAAATGGCAATGTCCCAATATGAATACAGAGCAACTGAAGTAGTTTGAACATGCAAAAGCGGGGCGCCGTCATTTTCCCTGTTAGCCGAAACTACTAAACTGAAAGTTCTTGCTAGTTGAACGGTCAAGATAAGTGTTTGAAGAGTTTTTAGTTAACTCCACTCGGTACGGAGTTATTAAAGTATTTTATACGGAAATTTGTAGGATCTTTTAGAATAGTTTAAGTGGAGGTTACTTTTAGTTTATATTCTTTTGGAATGTGATGAACCGTGAAAATATGTTGTTTTTATAATGATTGTAATGCTAGTCCTGTATTATATACGTCCCACTGGTGGGCATGAGCCTTCTTTACTGAACCAGAGGGGGTTGGACTAAGTTCCACCATGCTGTGCTAATGCGGATTGGCAGACTTCACATATCTTCGAAATTCTTTTGGACAACTTCTGAGATGTGCATCTGATGCAGGTTTCCTAACGATGCAATGTTTCCTGTACCGTTAACACGTAAATTAGAAAACTCAGAGGTGCATGCTTTTGGGGCTGGTTTAAAACCTGCAACTTTCGTCTCGACAATCCGCTGCTTTTTACCAGACGAAAAAAAGCGCGGAGGTTCTCTATTATTTTTTTTGTTTGTATTACCAAGCATAACTCCGTCCAATGTGGACCGATTTGGATCATTATTTTTTTCATTCGAAAGAGTATAGCTCAAATTTTAGTTTATATTTTTATTTCCTACTTAAATTTTTATACCGGATGGTATGACAACAATGGTAGAACAAACAAGAAGATCACTTGGTGGAAAGTGATTCCTATCGCCCTTAAACACAATACAAGAATAATCATGGATGTGTTGCCGATATTAAAGGAAAGGAATAGGGAGGGGAAATTTGGGTCTCCGGTAGTCTCACTGGTCATACGAGAAACGCAACAGCGAGCTGCGATTTACGTCTTCTATAAGACAGTGGCAATAACCCGGTCGAGCCGGCTCATTCATACTGCAGAAAAGTGTCTACACCATGGATCTACCTCTTATAAAATGGTAATAAATATATACTTGTGTCCGTGAAAGAACCTACATTTTGTCCAATGAATTTTCTGTTGGACTTTATTCCAAGTTTGCCTTTCTGAACAAGATTAGAATAAATGCGTAGCAAGGAAAAATTCATATAATACGAATTTTGTCAACGGTTTTGCTTCCCTAGAAGTGATTTTTTGGCATAAAAAGTAGCCAATGGTGCCTACAAATGGTGGGATCACTGTAACTGTCTACTTTTTCTGCCTGGCGTTATCCCGTCTTAATGGCAGGATCCGCCTTCTTATCATGATTTGACTTTGACGTTGGATTTGGTATTATGTGGGGCGTTCCGCCGTCTAACCCTCCACAACCCACAACGGGAACCAAGTTTCACCATTGCCTCGACCGTTGATCAGCAATGAAGTATTTTTTAGAATATGTCCATTAGATCCAGGGAATCTCCCTATATATAAACATCACTAGAAGTGGTAGAGGCCCTCTGTAGACACATGTATGGGCTGGTTCAACCGAGTTGTCACAATGGTCTCACAGAAAACCGAAGAGAACTGGTAGCGTGCTGTTGAATTTTGTAAGGTGAATATTTCCGGATGCCGATATCCCCCCTTCTCTTCCCAATCTTGATTTCTTTCCCCTTAGATTGGCAATGCAGCCTTATTAATTCTTCTGGATTGTCAGTACACACCGACAATCCGAGTGATGGAGTTCATTTATCATAAGGTGACCCGCTGACTTGTTTGCCAGGCTTTGCTATAAAAATACCTCTTTATATAATAAGTATTGATATTACTCATTTACAATGAAAAAGGTTTTATTCTACTCAGCTGGACATTAGACATTTAAGAAACACAGATTACACAGCTAAGAAAACAATTCAGCAATTAATCCACCGAATTTCAGCATGCCCAAATATTTTCCAGTCGCATCCGCTTATCCGGTAATTTACCAACCCCGCCCGACCTACAGAAAACAGACAAAAGGATTCCCGACGAAAAAAGGACAAATGCCTTTCAAATACCGTCGTGGACGAAGATTTGTCGTATATTGGATTACGTTTCACTCCCGTAATAATAGAGATAGGTTCCGTCGCGTCGGGATACAAAAAAAATCAACACAATGACTTTCTGTCTGGTATCAATCTCAGTTAGTACGATTTAGATAGATAGATAGATAAATAATAATAAATAAATAAATAATACACACAACAGTCACACTCATGGTCCTGACCCCACACTAGGTTAACCTGTCTCGTGGGTATCAGGAACTACAAGGGACTTGCGGTCTCACAACACCCAGACCCGAAACAAATATTTGTGGATCACACAAACATTTGTCTCGGTGTGGGAATCGAACCCACGGCATCTCGCTTTGCAGCCGGCTACTCGCCAACTGCGCCACGGAGGATAGATAGTAACTCTTTATTGTAGTCATTTTCATTGGGGTGTAAAGGAGCTATCAACATTTTAGACTCAAAGTCAACCTCACCTGTACGTGGTTCACTTTGCTGATTTACGGACGAGGCAATGGCGTAACTTGGTGCCCATTGTGGGTTTTGGGGGTCAGATGGCGGGTCGCCCCGTATAATGTAAAATACCGTCAAAACTTATGTTTCACACTAATGACGATCTTTTTATGTTTTTTTTTACATCCACAATATAGGCAGGCATGTATGTAAATCTATCAAAGCTGGGCTTCAATTACTGGATGGTTAATCGATTTATCTAAAAATACGCAAATTAGAAAAGACACTATTATTGCCTTTAATCGAAAAACGGCCAACATTTTAAAGAAATGGAAACAATGTAATATTGTGTTCCTTTGTATAATTGTGGAGAAAAGGCAATGAATGGGTCCTTAGTATAAACAGCCAGGAACGTAATCAAAACTATTTAGTTCGATTGGTTAAAGTTTAAGCATAAGTTTCATTCGCCTTGTTTTATAATTGAAATACTAAAAAAAACATTATGAATGTTTCGTTTTGTTTTATTTTATTTCATTTAAAAATATAATTACATAAACGTGAACGCAGGAAATCTTACGTAAAAATGTTGAAGACAGGAGAAGAATCGTTAAGATAATATCGGTTCTATGTGAAAAAACAACGGAAAAGCCTTATCTCGGGGTGAAGCCGCGAAATGTCACTAACAATTGAAAGATAAAGGAATTATTTGCAGGCGTACAGTCAGCGCAAACAGAACAATTGCCAAGTGTTTTTTCTAACCTTTTATTTTGCTTTAAACTTCATTTCTTTTGAGTGGTAAAGCCACGCTGCAGACACTTGTTTCTCCAGCACGAATGGGCCGTCGTCCGGCTCGTTACCACTGTCTCATAGAAAACTGGCGTAAAGTAGCAGCTTGCTGCTGCGTTTCGTACGGTGAGTGAGATATACGGAAGCCCAAACCCCCTCCCCTTCCCAATGCCTTAATTATCCCTTTCCTTTATGGTCGGCAACGCCCCCATAATGCTTTTGGCACTGTAGGCGTACATGGGCAGTGGAGATCACTTACCATGAGGTGACCCCACTTGCTCGTTGGCCGGTCTATGCTATAAAATATGCCTATACAATTAATTTTAACTTCAAGTTAACTAAGGTTGAGTTATGACTAAATCTGATAGAGTAAGTTCATAAATTGAAGTAGATAGTCGAAATGAAGTCACCCGCCAGAAACCAAAGTCATTAATATTGCTCGCTGAAGTTTCTTATTTGCTTGAATGACGAGACGAGCAGGTCGCTTGCCTGATGTGATAGGGAGCGAGCCTATCGCCATACCGGGTACAATTCCAGACTCCAGGGTGATACTGAACATTACGGAATAGGAAAACCCAATATCACTTTTAACCGACCCGGGGATCGAACCCGAGACCTTAGTATCAGGCTCAGTCGTAACGCGTACGCATTACAACTGCGCCACCGAGACAGTCAGTCGTCAGGATAAAAAAGTAATACAAATGTGGTTTATGCAGACTTTTAGGTTTATTAACGGTAGGCAGCGGCTTGGCTGTGCTCTGGCATTGCTGAGGTCCATGGGCGGCGGTAACCACTTACCATCAGGTGGGCCGCCTGCTCGTCTGCCTATCTAGGCAATAAAAAAATATACACCTTTTTTTGACTGCCTCGGTGGCGTAGTTGGTATGCGTACGCGTTACGACTGAGGCCAACGCTGAGGTCTAGGGTTCGATCCCCGGGTCGTATAGTTGTTATTGGGATTTTCTATTACGAAAAGCTCAGTATCAGCCCGGAGTCTGGAATTTGTGCTCGGTATGGCGATAGGCTCGCCCCCTATCACACCATGGAACGGAGATACGCTCGGCAAAATGTGGGTGTACTGGTTACACCTCTGCCTACCCCTTCGGGGATTACAGGCGTGAGTGCGTACGTACCTTTTTTCAATACAATCCACACATTCTAGGAAAAGCGTTTGAAAACTGGCAAATTTTTCCCCTTTCTGTAAATAATCCGGCGTCGTCCAGCCATTACTTCCATCCAACGGACGGCCGTTGTATTTAATTACAGATATAAAAGTTTGTTGGACTTTTTGACGAACACTTTAGATGTTTATCGTCTGTAGACACGATGTTATTGTTTTTTCGTTCGGCATTGTGTGACAACTGACAATACGTCTTTTGTGTTGGGATAAAGGAATTATTTGTACAATTGTTTTTCTTTTTAGTTGTTATTTCGTTAATATTCTGCTTCTCAACAGATTTATCACAGTCTGAAGTGGTGATAATAAAAAAAAAAACTGTAAAACTTCTACAATACTATATCATGTTTTTTTTTATATCATACATAGGTCGGCACACGAGTGGGTTTCTACCAATACACGCCAACAATATCAGAAGAATCATGGGCGTGTTGCCGACTTTTAAGAAAAGGGATAATAATGGAATGGGGATTTGAGCCACCTTAGTCTTACTTGCTGTACGAAACGCAGCAGCAAGCGATACTTTATGTCGGTGTTCTGTGAGATAGTGGCAACGACACGGTCGAGTCGGCACATTCATGCTGTAGACCTTTTGCATGAAACTGTCTGCAGCGTGGCTCTACCACTCTAATGTCTCTCACTTCTCTACCACTCTAACTCCACCCATAAACAAGTCTTTATCAAGGTATAAAATACTCATAACATTATTATAATGAGTTGTGTTCGTATCAAGTTTGGGTATAGTATTTTCAACCGCCCTAAAAAAAGAGGAACTTCTCAAATTGTGCACCATTTTGATGATTCACTTTATATTTAAGATTTACTTCGAGGTTATGTAGTGTCATATAAATTTAATTACATTCTGTTGAAAAAGTTTTTTTTTGAGATTTCCACGATAAAGTAGTAAAAATGTAGACAACACTGGACTTTATAGTAAGTACAGTGCAGTCTAAATATAATGGCGACCGTTAGAGACATTGCATCTCTCGATGGTCACCAGAATAATGCCGGTCAGATGTAACTCAATACTCAAGGACTGACCCCGAAACGCGAATCGCCTGAACGAGCCACTATGGTAGGGTTTTCACCATGTATCCATGTACGGCGGTCGCTATCCAGTTGGGTACACTAAAAAAAAAATATCCCACCAATAAAACGGAAACTAGCAAATCACCCCGGAATATTTTTTAATTAGGTTTTGAAATTTCATCATATTGTTCATATACAGTTTCAAGTCAACACTACAAGATAAATTGATAGATTGTTTTTTTCTGCCTGTATATGTAAATGTATGTTTGAAAGTAAAATAAAATACATTTTTGTTTATTTTATATCAAATTGTTTCTATTATAAACGATTTAAAAATTTAATGTAAAAATAAAAATATCTTTTGTGTTATCTTTCGAATGTTATTTTTAAAATGTATTTTCTTCTTTGAAATCTGCTTTAATTGAGTAAACTATTATATAATTGGTATATTGTCAAACAATGTAATACGTTGGTGTCTCGATCTTCTATAAACATTTATATTTAATAACAAACATTTCGTATTAAAAAAATATAATATATTAATATAGAATACTGCAGCACGCATGTAGCGATATCTCAGCGAGAATTGGTACGGACTGCGGAAAAAAGAGCATACACTTCTGATTTTACAAAGTTACGTGTGTTTTTTATTATTAAAATTATCGCTTGCTCTAAGAAACATCGTGAGAATTATTTATTTATTTATTCGTAAAGGAGGCCCTTACCCTAACAGTGGCACAGTAAATTACAGAAATGGTAAAAAATATAGAATACGAACCAAAAACTTGCGACCACTGTGCTTTAGGACGGTGCTGGATGGGGTAATCCTTCGGGAACCTCTCCTCACTCCACATCATCCGTAAAGACACTTTGTAAACAGCAACATCGTCCACGTCACAGGTTATCGCCAAACCAAACAATAAAAACAATATGGCGGCCACTTGATGTTCGACCGCCATACCGAATGGACGTGTTTGACAAATGCACGATTTAATTAATTATATTAAATGTTTGTAAATATCTCGAATTTTCCACGTGCGTGCACCGTGTGCGAAGAGACGCTGTGGACTTTTCTATTTTGGATTCCGGGAGCTCTCTGGACAGAAATAAACACATTGGCGACGAATGAAAGCGCGGGTCGGGCGACTTCAGACTTGTGCATCCTGGTTATTTTTAACGTATGCGTTATTTAGGATTTGTAAAATGTAAAACAGTTTGATTCAACATTAACTGTCCGTTTGTATTGAAATGAGGCCAGTGTGAAATGATATTCATTAGTTAATTTCGTGAAAAACTACTTAAGTTAGTACATTTCCTCTTCAATCTTATACATTGTTAAAATAGTCTCAGAATATCTTTTTGAAAGTGTTCTTTTTATTTAAACTATAAATATAAAGAAATCCGCGGGTATTTTATAGTATCCTCAGTTATGCAAAGTGAACTAAGCAGTTTTAACTTAAATTGTAATGCACACTGCAACCGAGGCAGCATTTAATAAACGTAAAATGTGGCAGCCTTTTATTTAATCCACTCGCTCTCTTATTACCCCACTAACTGACGCCGAGACGTCCCAGGTGTTCAGGTTACCCTGATATTTTACCCCAAAATCGGGGAGTTTTATTACCGAACACTTAACCCGCCTCAAGTGTCCGCGAGACCTTGATTGATTGATAGTGCGGAACGGATATTATAGGCTCTTTTTGTTACTACACTTTTTAAGGGTTGTTTTGGTTGATTTTTTTTCGGTGTGGCAACATCGGTCACGCACGCGATGGCAGGGGAATTTATTGATTTATGATAACACTTGGTTTGACAAGAAACGCCTTTTAGTAGAGTGGAGAAAGGGTAGTATATTATTTTGAGATTGTTTATGTCTGACCACATTTTAACGTCGATTTTAATCTTTTGGAATATGATTTCATAAAAATAATGAATTATAACAACTTGTATGTGAGTGCTCATACAAAAATTTGCTCTACATCGAAATATAATGTTAAAGGGTTTAAAATTGAGATCAATTAATAAATAAGCATACTGCTCTGGACTCAACATTTAGTATTCTTTTGTAAAAATAAGCATATTGTATACCGTATAAGTTCCACTAAGTATTAAATGCTATCTGTTAGTGGTTGCAATTGCAACTGACAAGAGTATCTGACCTAATGCTATTTATGCAACTGAGCGAGACAAGCATGTTGCTTTAGCCTGATCAAGAAGGAAACGCAACACCTGACTCCCTGAATTGAATGACTGACTAAACTGCAGCAACCCCACTCCGAATTTTAATTTACAAAGGATTGCACTGCTTTCATCACATAAGGTGTTAAGTGACACGAGGGTAAGTGTCATAATGGCTAGTAATTTTACGTATAAAGCGGTGGTCAGGACTCACGCGTAAGGGACACTTACCACCTCAAAATAAGTACTACTAGTAGACTAGTAGGTAGAAACATTGTAGTTGTGCTGCACAGCATCGACTTTATTTTTGACTGCGTTAAACTTAAGATCCTACTGATTTGATCAAATCATAAAAAAAATATCCGTGAAGAAACCTAAACGTATACAAGTAAATGAGAACAAAACGGGTGCGGAACAATATGGAGCGTCATATTGTTCAGCTTCAACATTTATCTATACAAAAAGCGTTCCTAGAATACAAAAAAGACTTTAAAATAATGCTCACAAAACTTTGTCTGTTAAGATCGCTGCAGAATATTCAAGGTTTGAACTCAAATAAAACTCCTCTTGTATCGGGAGTTCATTCAGTTGTAGCAATATCGTATTCTAAAACAACTTTTATATTACCGCTGAATTAAATGATTCACGATATTTTATGACTCTTATTTTTTATACATTAAAACTAATTTTCGAATTGTAGCATATTCTCTGCTTGTTGAGAAATGGCATGGCAATTTTGTAAATATGCCAGAGTAATAGTGAAACAAAGTTCCGAGATGGAGCCAGTCAAAATTAGTTCCAAAACGACTCTAACTTGTGTTATTCAACTATGATCTTATAAACTGGTATTGTGTTTCTTAAAAGGACATTTGTGTTAGGTAGTTACGAATTTGAACAGTTTTATATTGAAATAAAGCTAGTTTATACGGATTTTATAGCGGTTAAATCTTATTTTAGTCCCGACGTTTCGAATGCTTTTCAACCTTCGTGGTCACGGGAGAGACTGAGGTGTAGTTCGTCTGGAAAAGTTAATGTTACATTGCCTACCTTCATTTTAAAATATACATTTATTTTTTTATTATTTAAAAAGTTAGTTGACACTAGTCCGATCTACGCATAACTTAGACGCATAAAGAGCTCACGGTGTCTTGAGGTCTGGCAGTTGGTCTTTTGGGTTCCGATTTAATTAGATGTATAATTGGATTCCGAGCTTGTTGCAAGCTTCCAACCATCTTCTCTATTGAAATTTGTTTTATATTACTTACATAAAGTTGATATAAATAATAAACAGCAATCTCTTTACGTTTTTCTGTATTTGTGTATTGGAAATTTTTAAATATGAATAATAAACATACTATTGTTATAAACGTGAAAGTTTGGATGTTTGTAAATTTGTATGTTTGTTAGTTAACGCATTAACTGGCTTATCCTGGAACGCGACTCACCTGAACGAGTGTGGGATAGAGATAGTGGGTTTTTCACCATGTGTACGGTAATGGCTATCCAGTCGGGTACAAAACATATTTGATACCCTTCCACCAAATTGGTCCATTAGTTTAAACGCTACGATGCCACAGACACATACACACACACACACACACACACACACACACAGAGACGAAGGGGCGACACTTTTAATATATAAAAGAGGTCATAAAGAAGAAACATATTTTTGTCAGAGGTTAAAAATGGGTGACCGCAACGTCAGAATTCCCGCCGAAACTCAATATTATTCGAAATTCAAAATATGCAAAATGTTGCAATGGCAGTTTTATATTCATACCCCGCAACGTGCATTACATTCCTCTTTTATAAAACTTCCGACTGGGCACGTTCAAATTTCGAATAAACAAGACACAGCCAGCTCAACTTTTTAGATATTAAAAAAGTTTCAACTCGCACTATGGTCTGATAGAGTTGCTGTTATTGCACTGTGGAATTTGTTATAAATTATTTCATATTCATGGGGATTGGAAAATTGCTAGAAAGGAGTTATATTGAGTGCTAGTTATATTATATAATAATGTATCCATATTGTTTATTTTGAATGGGAAACTCCCTAACGGAAAAAAAAGTAATTACACCGCGATTCGGGTTTTGAAGTTTTCAACTTATAATTATTATTTAACTATATACGACACTAACTTGTAACTTAGTTATATAAAACACACTAACTTGTAACATAGTTATATTGTAACAGATAACCATAGTCTATTACTAGTAATAACTATGGGACTTATTACCCAAACCGTATAAACTCATAACGCGACCGCGTTTCTTCAACTTAGCAAAATCAGCACCGAATGGAATTATTTAAAACAATATTAAATATTCATAACATAGTGCCTTATTCTCCATAACGTATAAACTCCTAACGCGAACGTCATATGCCAAATTTGCGAAATAATCACCGAATTTCATTCTTTAAGTGAATGTCAAATGTCCTTAGCTTGAAAAGGTAACGTAACCCATCTTAATGCGTTTTAAAATTTGAGATTTGCTTAGAAAACATCACATAATGCCAATTTTATTCGTGCTAATGTAACACGGGCGCGTTACGAGACCACACGGTGATAGAGAATTAGGGTCAAGCACGTAACGCACCTCATTTTATGGCTATTCCCAATATGCCGTTCTCTGACAGTATGATTTTGACACATTTTGTATGGAAGATATTTTTTTTTATGGCATAGGACGGTAAACGAGCAAGTGGGTCACCTGATTGTAAGTGATCTCCACCGCCCATGTACGCCCACAATACCATAAGAATCATGGGCGCGTTGCCGACCTTAAAGGAAAGGGATAATTAAGGGATTGGGAAGGGGAGGGGTTTTGGGCTTCCGGATATCTCTCTCACCGTACGAAACGCAGCAGCAAGCTGCTACTTTACGCCAGTTTTCTGTGAGAGTGTTCTGATGATCTGATGATTGATCAGATCTGTCAAAACACTATTGATAAGCAAATCTGTTGAAAGAATGTATGGAACTGCCATTAGAGAAAACCGCTCAATGCGAATTTCACAACTGAAAGACTAAAAGAATGCCATTATGTGCTGATTTTGCGAAGTTGGTATAACGTGCGCGTTACAAGTTTCAACGGTCATGGGGAATAAGGCCCCTGATTTTACGAAGTTAATTTAATGCGGTCGCGATTTATACGGTCAAAGAGAATATGACCCCAGTAGCCTAATTGCAGTGGTGCATTAAACTGCCATAACAATCATTAATCATTATTTCGTTATAGTTAGCCGGCTACGTAACTAAGTTGGTGTGTTGTTTTTGATTTACGTATATTATTCAAGAACCATTACTGGAATTACGACTGTATAAATTGGGTGAAACTGACTGGCATTTAAATGGTTTTCATATTTGCACCGGATAATCATGGAGTCTATGGGCCGCTCGCTCCACTACTCCGACGCAACACCATAAAACGATCTTCGTTGTTTTGACCAAAATAACTGTTAAAACTGTAGATTTTTTTTAAATTTTATTTAACTATTTCTATTACGCTGTCTATATGTCTATCTTCATGACCCAAAAAGGGCCAACAAGATTTTTGTCACATACTGTATAGTATATGTTTAGTTATATATTTTTATAATGTTGTATGTTTTATATTTTGTACCCCACGTTTTGCGCACATACCCATCACAGTCATCATCTACATAAAGACCTTATACTGCGAAGTCCTGCTTCTTTGCCGGATCCCACCTTTTACACCATCACACTCTACAGTGACTCAGTATCCGAGATAGAGGCGAAACACAAGCGCGAAATATTATGTCGACCATTGAGACGTTTCTCTAAGAACCACCGAGTTATGCCGTTGCGAAGTTACTAAATAGTTACTATTGCTTATAACCGACGAAAAACATAGGGGGTTCTCAATTCATCGCGTTTCTTTGTATCTACTCGTATAACCACAAATAACTCCGCCAAATGCGGATCGATTTGGTTGAGTCTTAATTCATTATCAAAGTTGGTCCCATTTAAATTTGAATAAGAAATTGCATCATAAATCACTCGGTAATTTTAACTGACTTCAATTTTGATTATGCATTGATTTTGATGATTCTTTGACTAAAGTAATAGAATATAATAAAAACACCTTAATAAAAATAAACTCGAATTAAAAAACCAGCCGAGTGCGAGTCGGACCACGCACAGTGAAGGGTTTATTAATTTATATATATTGAATACGGAAAAAATCAATTGAAATTATCCTCAAAAACGTGGTCTTGCAGAATAAATAAGACAATCAGGCCAATTTACCTGACGCTGGGATATTAATTGCAAAAATTAATTGAGCTCCGTCAAACAATAGTATTGTAAACATGAATAAATTGGCAATTAAGCGGCTCTTTTGCGGAGTTGTTTGCTGTACACGGGATACGTCCGGTGTGGTGTTTATTTATTTTTGCCGTACTTTATCGATGTTAATGGCTTGATTGACAAGTGATCTGGTGATCACATGTCAATGTTTCAGACTTGCAAAATGAAATCAACAAATCAAACTTTATTGTATACGCCATTTTTTATTTTTTATTTTTTACTAGCTCTGTGTTATACGTGCCCTACTGCTGGGCCTCTACTGAATGAAAGGGAACAGGCCTTAGGCCACCACGCTGGCCTAATGCGGGTTGGTAAACCTTAACTTAACATACCTTCGAAATTCTTATGAAGAACTTCTCAGTTAAGCAGGTTCCTTCACGATGTTTCCTTCACCGTTCAATTAGTCACATTAATATTACAACTGTACCTGTTTTTCGCAAATGCCCATAGGCCTGAGAATAAAAATATTTATTGAATCCATAAAAAGTTATTTAAATTCCGTTAAAACTACCGCCATTTCGGAATGCTGTTTCGCTAGAGAAGAACGGACAAGAAACTTTGCTCTTTTCAATACTAGTTTATAATTACACTTTTTCTAGAGCATGAATGTGCCGGCTCGCCCGGATCGTTACCACTATCTCACAGAAAACCGACGTAAAGCAGCAGCTTGCTGATGCGTTTCGGAAGGTGAGTAAGATATCCGGAGGCCCAAATCCCGCTCCCCTTGCCTATCCCTTAATTATCCTTTTCCTTTAAGGTCGAATGAAAGAATGCCATTTGCAACTTTCTTGACGCTGAGACTAGATCGGAATGATATTTTGAACATTTAAAATTACGAGAATTGGCCTTCAGACGTAAAACTCGAAACAAACGGTCCGCCAATCCATCAAATAAACTAACCGAGGGATTACCCAGTAATGGACTACAAACATTGACAAAACCGAAACGTGACCATACAACTTGATAAAGGATCTGAATTTATGTTTTTAAATGCTTCTTCAAGAACTCACAGCATCGCTATTGTTCGCTGCTTTTATTACAGACTCCGTACAGCGGGTGGGTGATGCGATAGGCTACGGGTTCGATTCCCGCATTGACATAAATTGTGCAGGATTTTACTGTATCCCGCACGTGGGTTGTCTATACTGTAGCGTATATATAAGCCGGAAAACGAGCAAGTGGGCCACCTGATGTAAGTGATCTCCACCGCCCATGTACACCCAAAATACCAAAAGAATTATGGGTGCGTTGCCGACCCTAAGGGAAAGGGATAATCAAGGGATTGCGAAGGGGAGGGGGTTTGGGCCTCCGGATATCTCACTCACCGTGCGAAACGCAGCAGCAAGCTGCTACTTTACGCCGGTTTTTGTGAGACAGTGGTAACGGATGAGCCGGTCTATTCATGCTGTAGACAAAAGTGTCTACAACGTGGCTCTACCACTCAATTGCGGTACATGGACTATGTACGTATATGTACGTAATTACCTGCACCCAGTACAAGCGGAAACTGTATAAGCAACTCTGCTGTATATATATAAAATTGTTTATGTGTAGACTGTATTAACGCTGAGAAACAATTAGTTATGACGTCTAAGGTTCGAAGAAGCAACACTAGATAGACACAAGGTATTTTTGGTGGTTACTTCTTTTCTGGCATACTTAGTTATTTTCAGCCCGAGTACCTACTTCCTGTAAGCTGCATGTCGAAACCGGTTATTTGCAATCCGCAGTAATTTTTCCCAATTGGAAAAATGATCAACGGATGGCAGCGCCACGGCGAGCGAGTTTAGAGGGGTGCGTTCTACGGCAACAATATAAATCTAAGTATAAATAAAATAATAATACTAGCCCTGTATTATATAGGTACGTCCCACTGCTGGGCACGGGCCTTCTTTACTGAATGAGAGGGGTTAGGCCTTAGTCCACCACGCTGGCCTAATGCGGGTTGGCAGACTTCACATACCTTAGAAATTCTTATGAAGTACATAGATATATACCATTCTAAGATATAGGATCTAAGTGGTAGGTCCCTCGTTTGCACAAGGTGGTAGGTCCCTCGTTTGTGAGAGACTGGCTGGGTTGGTACCACCGCTTTGTCTATTTCTGCCGCCAAGCAACAGTGTGTAAGCACTGTTGCTTGGCGGTGTGATGGACATTGAAGCCAGTGTAATTACTGGGCATTATGAGACTTAACACCTTATGTCTCGGGGTGACAAGCGCAGTCCAGTGTCATGCAGTGCTTTATTTAAAGTTCTGTGTGGCGTTGCTTCTGTTTATGAGCAGGCGTGGCGCTTACCATCAGGCGAGCGACCTGCTCGTCTCGTCATTCAATCTAATATATAAAAAAAAAAAGTATATACCATTTTTATCGATGCACATCTGGCATTTTATGGGAAGTTCAAAAAATTCTTTGCTATTAAAATTGTGGGAGCTAGAATCAATGATATCTTCGAAGGCGGTTTTGACTGCCTCGTCGATGACTAATTTGAATACAGAATATAAGTAGGTTTAATTTGGAATTTATAAAACGACAGACATCTAATTCAAAAGTTGCCAGTATTGAGAATTGAAAACTTCATATGTTCTTATGAATATATAGAAATAGGAAATACTTATTTATTTATTTACACTTCATATACATGTAGTATAAAGGCGGACTTAATGCTATAAGCATTCTCTCCCAGTCAACCTTAGGGTGATGTAGAGATGTACATGGCAGGTGCAAATATGACGAAGAAAAAGAAACAGAAAAAAAGAATATATATAAACATATTATATCAGCATACATAACATACATAATATCTCGATAAATATGAGAAGAATAAGGATATAAATGTAAATATATAAGTTGAATAAATACAATATATACATATATAGTATATATATTTATATATATATATAAATATTATAATAATGCATAACCAGGAAAACTAATGTGATAAATATATGAATACCTATGAAATTTATCTGTGTTACCACCTAGCGACAAGAGATGGCGCTGTTGTCACAAAACATTCATGTTAATCCATATATCTGCTAAATGAAGGTTTTTTTAATAAAATTATCCCAGCTATAGGTGTAATAAATGTGCAAATATATTACATTCATACAGGAGCAGTTTCCGATGGTTATCCTGTATTATTTTACGTATTGCACGTTCGCGTGGCCAAAGCGCAACATGGTTTTGTTACCGCGTGTGTGTCGGTCAGGTTGCTCCGATAGTAGTAGTCACACTACCAAAATTCACGACTATAAAGTACTTATTTTTGAAGAGCTTTGAATCTTTATATGCGGGTTTTTCCACAAAACATAAAATAAAAAAAAACTTAAAGTCCGACGAATATGAGACATATCTTACTTTCTTCCCCACATTATTCTGCATCGATTGGTATTGGTCTCGACCCCATACCCCCCGCGGTTTCGGAGGAGATAGCGTGACAAGCTTTTGGCAGCGGCGGCAGCGGCGGCGCCAGTTACTTTTTTTAGAATAGAGAGATAGCGTGACAAGCTTTTGGCAGCGGCGGCGGCGCCAGTTACTTTTTTTTAGAATAGAGAGATAGCGTGACAAGCTTTTGGCAGCGGCGGCGGCGCCAGTTACTTTTTTTTAGAATAGAGAGAAACTCTCAGATAGATTTTTTATACGTATTGTAATATCCTTTTTATAACCTTTGACTGATATCTGAATGTAAGCTTGACCACTTTCTTTGCTATCGAAGCGTCTAAATTAATGACGTTGGTTATAGATTAATAATAATATTCGACAGAAAAAACACGTGCCGAATTGAGAACCTCCTCCTTTTTGAAGTCGGATAATTAGCTTGGTTTTGAGGGGTAACAGCTGGTTATGATTTGTTTCCTTCACTATTATTGTTTAACTAGCAATGCAAGTATGCAGTTTTAGAGAACATGAAATAAAAAAATGTTATATTTTGAGTGTGTGTTACTACAGACATAGATCAGAATAGATGACGCTGGAAAATTTGCTTAGATCTCTGCCCACCCATCAGAGGTACATGCCGGTATTTTATCGGCTAAAAACCACCGAAATAAGATAACTAGAACGATAACTCTCGTATGAATCTGCCAAAAATATGGCTCCACTTACACATGCAAAGGTAATCACACGTAACACTCATACACGCAACAAAAAATAATGCACGTTCAAAATAAACTTTATTTCACAAAAGTTAATGTCTAAATATTATATTTCTAAATCGTGATACGACGTTCTGCACCGCGAAAAAATTAGACGTATTAAGTGTCAACTAGAGATCATGAATAAATTTTTATGAATTGATGAATGAACGAGCTACACATACTTTTATAGCCCCGCCCCCTTGCATAGAGTTTTGGTGGGGTAATTTTTTGCTTGACTTATGATTCTTGCTATCTTATTTCGATGCTAAAAACCCTATATTTGTCTTCATCACCACTATGAACGTGTACCGTGGGGTCCAAAAGAGACATAGGGGAAATGATGGCATAGCTCGCCAAAAGAGAAATGAAATAGTTTATTAATCATGTAGGCAATTAAAATAGCGCTAATGATAAGTCAGTACAAAATAAAGAAACTTATGTATAGAAATCATATCAACTAATTTATACATAACATACATAGCATCGTCAAAATACACTAGGCAATTACACTAAATTGTTTATTGTTGTATTTTTATTGTACATTTTACATTAGTAACAATATTTGTAATATGGAAACGTCCATTATTAATTATTAAATATTTTGAGTCGATATGGACCACTGCGTTTACCGAAACGGCACGTGTTTTAAAACTACCACCGGATCCAAAACGACCCAGTCCAAGAAGACCCGTCGAAACAAACTCAGTGGGCTTAATTTACCACAGGATTCAACGCGGCGCGACCCAAACTCTGAGAAGAGAAACATACATTTACACCTTACAGCGAGCCCTATCTTGTGCTTAAGCAGAGGAACCAGTATGCCTTCGCCTCCGGTCGTAATCTCCCTTTCAATCCCATTCCGCAGCCTCGTTTCTAACCAAAACAATTTCACAGTTAGATATTAGGGCCATATTTTTTGCTTGAGTTACGTTTCTTGTCATCTTATTTCGATGGATATAGTGTTTATATCTATACCACTTCATAACCTACATACGCACTACATTCGGACTCACGCCTGTAATCCCCGAGGGGGTAGGCAGAGGTATAACCAGTACACACAAATTTCGCCGAGCGTGTCTCCGTCCCATGATGTAATAGGGGGCGAGCCTATCGCCATACCGGGCACAAATTCCAGACTCCGGGCTGATACTGAGCACTTCGTAATAGAAAAACCCAATACTACTTTAACCGACCCGGGGATCGAACCCGAGACCTCGGCGTTGACCTCAATCGTAACGCGTACGCATTACAACTGCGCCACCGAGGCAGTCTTCATAACCTATTAGTTAACAAACACCGAACATTCTTAACATATTAATATCTCTCGCAATCAATTTGAATTTCCAATGTTTGAACATTGGAAACTCAAGGGGTCCCTTGTGAGTTCTTCCAACCACGTTACACTTACAACATAGTTAGCGAAGTCCCGACTGCGACCTTTAACTTCACTCGTTAACCCTTCAAAGTGTCCGCTGTTATGCGTTTATGACAAGAATGATATAGGCACAGAATGTGTACTACGTAATATAGGATGCAGTGGAGTTCAGTGTTCTAAACAACACGATTCCTGACGGTTTTACTTTTATACGTTTTATAAACAAAACTCGTAAAAAACACTGAAAAGTAAAAAGTAACAATTTCTATAGTTTTGTTAAACATTTTTTTTTTATGTGGACTTTCATTTTTTTTACTCCCTACTCCGTCATCAGATCTTAACCAAATTTATATGGGACTACATCGCAGCTAAACTCTATAGAGTGATTTTTTTCCATCAAAATCAGTCCACAATTGGCGGAGAAATCGATGTACATACATTAAAAAAAAAACAAAGAAAAAAAACTGCCGAACTGATAACCTCCTCTTTTTTTGAAGTCGTAGTTTGGACCGATTTTGTTGAAAAAAATGTCATTCGATAGAGGTTAGCTGCGATGTGGCTTTATTTTAAAGTCGGTTTCTAAGTTTTGCTAAAACTTATTTTTTAACCCTTACTTCTGATAGGGTGTAAAGTCCGACTTCTGATCGTTGCGGCAGATAACCCCATACCCCATACCGAAGTCGCCAGTGACACCATGCCTTATTGACGTATGACCATCAATTGAGCTCCCGTAGATTTATGCACTACACAGTACAAACGCGCTGACGCTCACGGTGTGTGTCATAGACGCGACGTCCCAAACATGTTTTGGCAGATCCCAACGACTCCAGCACAGTCGCTATCGAAGCAGCACTTTCCTTGACCAACCCGAATCGGCATAATAATACGCGACCCCGACATAGGACACGCCTGTGAGTCCAAAGAGCTCCTACAACTGGCCCTCGGCATAATGATGTGCAGAGGCGGCCCTAAGCCATACTCCCAAGCGATTGCTCAAGATGAGGTCTGAGCCTTCTAAAAGGCGCCTCTGTGCTTAATCGCTACTAAATACACTATACATATTTCTGGCTAGAGCGCCATAAGGCGCCGGCTTTATTGTCAGGTGAAGCTGTAAAAGCAATATAGGCTAAAAGCACAAATCCATTCGAAAAAAAAGACGCGCGGGTCCGTCGGCAGACGCAACCACCGAAAGTCTCCCTTAACAGCATTCTTGAGCCTTTGTTCGTAAAGTTCGTCGAATTCAAGATTGATCTATATGATCCATTTGTTTCATCTGAGGCCGTGACCAACAAAGTTTTAACCCATTAGAATTTGGGTCTATCCCAATATCGCATAATTGGTCTAGAGGAGCGTATTTAGCTTCTGAAACCGGCGAGGTACTGGGTGTCAATGCCCAAGTTAGGCCACTTTATGTACCGGAGTGATTCGGAAAACTACACGTGTTAGATTTTGTGCTCGATATGGCGATAGGCGTAATTCCTATCACATTATAGGACGGAAAAAAGCTCGGCGCACTGTAATAGGTAAGTATAAGTACTAGTTACACTTCTGTAAAATGTTTTAAGTATTTTTTATAATAATAATAATATTAATTGATTCCAAAAGCTTAAAATATTGAAATAAAACTAATTTATACGGTTTTATTTTGGTCCCGAAGTTTCGAAAGCTTTTCAGCCTCCGTGGTGCAGCGGATGAGTAGCCAGCTATGAAACGAGAAGCCGCGGGTTCGATTCCCGCAACGAGACAAAATATTTTAGTGATCCACAAATATTTATTTCGGGTCTGGGTGATTTCTCCCCAGAGGGGACGTCAGGGAGGCGGCCGGTCGTAGAAACTACAAATGAAATCTTTCTGTAACATGTGCTAAAAATCACGTCGCGCCCACTGCGAGTGGTATAAGGGCAAGTGGAAAATAGTAATAATAAAAGTTTAACATATTATTTAAACACAAACTTTCTAAATAAATACATAAAACTCTGGACAAAAAACTGCCACATTGTTGCCAGTGGGGAGCTAAATTCTATTTTCCCTTTGCCCAACGTTTTTCCCTATAACACGGGCATTTTTATAAAGGCATAAATCTCGTGGAACATGAGTAGACGGGTGTAATCTGTGGGTTGTTTTAATTATTGCTCGCTTGTGGCTGCGTTGATGGGCGTCCGGGGTTAAATGAATAAACAACCTGCACGGACAGTCGCGTCCGGTGAGATGTGGACACCTGTGATGCGGAGAGTCGTGGTGTGGACGTATACATTGCGGTTAGTGTTGCCAACCCTGCAGTTATGACTGTAGATTTGCAATTTTTACGAATTATCATAGTTTTATTTTAATTTAATCCTCCAAATATAGATATTTTTAGATGTTACACAAGAAGAGTTATTTTAAAACTACAAAACGACGGTTATCAAAATCTACAAATGGTTTATCGAGTCACTTAAATAATGTTACTGCTTTACAGGCCACAGCCCCATGTCAGGATTCTCTAGAGACCGCTCTCTATTTAATTATAACTAAGGCCGAACTAGAACCGAATAGTAAACCGGAAGAGTTACCGCGTAATGAACTCTTGGACTATTGACTGAGCACTGATCACTAAGAACTAGACTACGACTGAGCCCTAGGCACTGACAACTGGCAAATGGCTTCCAGTTATGGCGGTGACCTCTTTTATACGATTTGTCCACCCTTCTACCACTGTACCGCACAGTTATTATTCCAATGTACCCAACGTCGTTTTCTAAGACACCCTCAATTCACCAATTAAAAGGGAATACCCGAACAAAATTTTAACAACACATTTATTAGCTAGATTTCTTTTGGAATCACAAAATATTCCTTTTGATATTACCATCTTTTGACCAGTTAATTGATAGATAAATAAATACACCCAACAGTCACACACATATTTCTGACCCCACACTAGGTAAACCTGTATCGTGGCTATCAGGCACTACGATGGACTTGCGGTCCCACAACACCCAGACAAGAAACAATTTTTTGTTGATCACACAAACATTAATTGTCTCGGTTCGGGAATCTAACCCACGGCATGTCGCTTCGCAACCGGCTCCTCGCCCGCTGCGCCACGGAGGCTGTCAAATATCTTGAATATCTTAACAACTTATGTCTCGAGGTGAAGAACGCAGCCCAGTGCTATGCATTGCTTTGTAATTCAAAATTCCGTGTGGCGTTGCGCTTACCATCAGGCGAGCGACATGCTCGTCTCGTCATCTAAGCTAATAAAAAAAACATACATACGCACTCATGCCTGTAATCCCCGAAGGGGTAGGCAGAGGTGTAATTAGTATACCCACATTTCGCCGATCGTATAATCCCCGAAGGGGTAGGCAAAGGTGTAATTATACACCCACATTTCGCCGAGCGTATCTCCGTCCCTTATGAGTTAGGGGGCGAGCCTATCGCCATACCGGCGATTTCGTAATAGAATAACCGTCGTAACGCGTACGCATTACAATTGCGCCACCGAGGCAGTCGAGCCGAGGATCTTAAAAATAAATAACATCAATTATGTTACAAAATGTTGGCAGCTTTGACTGGATTTTGCACGACTCGTCGACCAATTAATGACTCCCGGATCGAGTGGGATCGGCTTGCAATTGATGCGGGGTCCCGCTGGGTTGCAGTTCCTAAACACCACCAAGAGATGGCGCCACTTACGCACATAAATTTAGATGTTTTCCTCTTAAGTAGCAAGGAAAGTGATTTTAAAGATAATAAATTTACATATAAATGCAAAAATGGTGTAGACAAGTATCATATGTATATGAGAACAGTTTGCAATCGCTGTTCTATACTATATATTTGCGATTTACGCCTTCACTTTGCTGCATCGCGATATGGTTTCGTTGCACAGTTTCGGTAAGATAGCTTGCTGCCATACTATTTTTATGTTTCCTTCACTGTTAAAGTGAATAATTATTTTTGCTAAGTGTAGTGTCGCAAGACATGGACGCTTGAATGTATAAAATTGCCAGATGTAGTGTATTATTTTCATCTACAGCAGGCTGACCATGAGTTTGTCTCGGTAAAATCGATAGTATCGTGGCCTTGATAATCCGTCATCCGTCTAGCGATAGTTATATCGATACTACTTATGCGTGATAATACTGCCGATAGTATCGACAATATTGTCATTGTAATTAGTATCGATAGTTAATCTGATTTTGAAGAATAATTATCGAAGGCCTATCTATAGTTCTGTAACGCTAAATTCAACAAATTTGAAAGTGGTCTTCCCCATTTAACACAATATTAATTCACATATAAATACTTGTGGAACAAGTCTTTAGACATAGGTACTCGAACCCGAAGACTCAGTAGGTAAACGTATTTTATATCGATACAATTGATATTCTTGAAACGTTCAACGTCAACGTTCTAACTGATACTGATTTTCGAGGTCAACTATCGATAGTTCGGCTGTTGGATCACTTAATTCAATATTGTAATTAGTGTTGAGTAGGAAATTCAAGAGGCAGTACATGTCTCTACATGACGAAATAAAGTAAAAGGGGGCTCTTTTTTATTCATATATTATATGTATGTCGTGTTACTCTGTTATTATTCGAATATTCTCGTGACGCATGCTGTGTGCATGAAAGAGTGAAAACGAGCGAGCTTTAAGACGCCATGCCTCATTTGAAGTTGGACCTTGTACTGGCTCAGTACAAAAGAGAGCATATTCTTACCAACGCATTTAAACATCGTGAACCTCAACTCTGCAGTTTGCACTAGTCACTATTAATCTAATTTATACAAACGTCAACGTCTAAAGACGCGTCGTTCGGCAAAAATAATATTCACTTTAACAGTGAAGGAAAACATAATTAAAATAAACAGACAAACCATGTTAACGAAACGTGGTAACAAAACCATATCGCAATGTAGGGAGGCATACGCGCAACACGCTAAAGTAATAGAAACACCATGGCAAACTACTTGTATGTGAAAATAATAAATAACTCCTCTATTTTATATCTATTTAACGTAGTTATATATTTTTTAAATATTCATCATACCAGATATGAGAAGAATTTTGAAATGGTGTGCGTAAGTGGCGCCATCTCTTGGCACTTTATAAAAAATATTTTAATCCGCGTTGACATGACCATAGTTTACTTAGGTTAGGTTATAGGTTCGAATGGCCTCGCTCGTGGTAGCTTCATACGAGTAAACACGGACAGCGGTTTACAAACTAACTCGTTTTCTCATGAAATTATTATGATATATATACTCATCATTTTTGCGAGTGGTAGAGCAACGCTGTAGACACTTTTGTTTACAGCATGAATGGGCCGGCTCGTCCGCGTCGTTACCTCTGTCTCACAGAAATCGACGTAAATTAGCAACTTGCTGCTGCGTTTCGAGCGGTGAGTTAGATATCCAAAGGCCTAAATCTCGCTCGCCTTCCCAATCCCTTAATTATCCCTTTCCTTTAAGGTCGGCAACGCGCTCATGATTCTTTTGGTATTATGGGCGCACATGGGCGGTGGAGATCGCTTACCATCATTAGAACCACTTGCTCGTTTCCGACCTGTAACATAAAAATACTTGTGTTTTGCACGAGACGCTTGAGATTTGGTATTAACCGCCATTTTGTTTTACTACTTGTATCCGAGTCGGCTCGTAACGGAGTAATGATGTCGTCTTCAATAGAGTGCATTGATTATACCTGATACCCACGACACAGGTTTACCTAGTGTGGGGTCAGGACTATGTGTGTGACTGTTGGGTGTATTAATATACCGTTGTCAGAGTGAGCTTTGATTACCGGTTACCACGATACGAGTAGCGTCCGAGTGTACTCGGCCCAATACTCTGTTTTTTTTTATAAGTATCATAGGCTGGTAAACGAGCAAGTGGATCACCTGATGGTAGGTGATCTTCACCGACCATGTACGCCTACAATACTAAAAGTATCATGGACGCGTTGCCGAGCTTAAAGGAAAGGGATAATTAAGGAATTGGGGAGAGGAGGGGGCTTAGGCCTCCGGATATCTCACTCACCGTACAAAACGCAGCAGCAAGCTGCTACTTTACGCTGGTTTGCTGTGAGACAGTGGTAATGACCCGGACGAACCGGTCCATTCATACTATAGACAAAAGTGTCTACAGCGTGGATCTACCACTCAAACTTACCTAAACTCTTCAGTTGACTTCACATAAAATGTATATATGCACGTAAATAATGAAGTTTCATGGGTCACGGTAAACAATTACTTGTTAATTAGTCGATTTCAAAGCTTGCGGCTATTCAATATAATAATGTATAAGTTGAGGTTAATTGATCGTAATTTCTATCTATGTATTGCGCGATCGGTCTACTAGAATACATTGAAGTCATTCGAACTGGACCGGGTTTTACCATTTAAAATTTACAAGGGTTTCAACGTCCTCAAACGTGTTCATGCCCCGAGAGCGTAACGGAATTTAAACCCTTCAGACTAAATTCGATTTACAACACTGGACGTTTGCTAACTTTCCACTTAACTCCAACTTAGCCTCAGTTAGCCGCCCCCAGGGATGTAATAGAGTGCCATCGAGGGGGCTGTGTACCTCAGTGTGTGGAATAAAAACAAATGTAACTGAAACTATCTTCAAAACTTAGGACATAAAATTGAGATCTGGAGGCCAATTCTCGTAATTTTAATTGTTCAAAATATCATTCCCATCTAGTCTCAGCGTCAAGAAAGTTGCAAATGGCATTCTCTTAAACCAATAATAAACGTCAAATGTGAACATAGATCGTAATGAGATTGAATGTAGAATAAAAGTTGACTGAAGCCAAAACGGTATAATGCTACTGCTAATGCTAGGTGATACTATGCTACTATGATACTATGCTAGGCTACCCTAGATTAGTCGAAAACGAAATTAGTTCTCGGGCGTTTCTTTCCTGTTTTACAGTATGAATTACTAGTTTGACACTTCGACACTAGTAATTTTATACGAATTTGAAAAGTAAACGTATTTGCAACTCATACTGCGAGGTACTACAAGGTGGGCCGTCAGTTCGTCTGCCTTCAAAAGCTAATAAAAATAAAGATTAAATATCTCTATATCTATCAACACTCAAGTGATCTCTTTGCTAAGTGTCGATTTCAGTACACGTGATTGGTCTATTATTGGCGCCAAACATAAACGGACCAATCACGTGTACAGGAATCGACACTTGGCAAAGAGCTCACTTGAGTGTTGTTCTATAAACGGGCCCAAGAACTCTTGATACGTATCTGAACAAATCTAAATCTTAAGTTATCTTGAATTATGGCCAACCCCATCCAACGAGTTTCCAAGTTTAAGTTATGAAAGTTGACTTGCATAAAACCGTGAAAATGATATATTGGATATTAAGGAGTCGCCTTCCTGACACACTTTGCTAACTAACATAGTTTAAACTCGGCTTAATTATTTATGTTGGAACTGTTTTCGAATATACGAACTCTAAAAGTTGACTTTTAATGGTTCCGTCGAGCGACAAACGCATAGCCGCAACAAGCTTATTAGGTGATTGGTCCCTCGTATGCGAGAGGCCGTCTAGGTTAGTACCGCCTTGTCTATTTTTGCCGCTAAGCAACAGTGTGTAAGCACTATTATGTTTCGATTTGAAGGACATTGAAATTACTGGGCATTATGAGACTTAACATCTTATGTCTCTGAGTGAAGAGCGCAGTTCAATTTCATGCAGGGTTTTGTAATTCAAGGTTGTGTGGTTCAGTTTCTGTAAGGCTTACCATCAGGCGAGCGACTTGCTAGTTTCGTCACTCAAGCTAATAAAAAAGCTTCCTTGCCCACCCTAGAATCTTGCTAGCCGACTTCAGGGTCCATTTATCTACCTCTATTTTTTTGACTTAGATGAATTTAAAATTAAGGTTGCCTCAGAAAAATACTCACACGCTCTTGGATGTCAGTGACGTCGTCATCTATCATCGGGATCATGGATGTGTTGCTAACCTTAAAAGAAGGGGGATAATTAAGGGATTAGAAAGGGGATGCGGAATTTCAGTATTCAGATATCGCATTCACGGTAGGAAAGGCAACAGCAAGCTGGTACTTCACGTCGGTTTTCGGTCAGATACAGAGTAGTAAGCCGATCGAGTCGGTCCATTCATGTTGTAGACAAAACTATTCACAACCTCGCTCTACCACAATAAATTTGTCTCAACAGATTTAAATAGTACATACAGCACTCCCTGTAATACCCTAAGGGGAAGGCAGAGGCGTAACCAGCACACCCACATTTGGCCGAGCGTATCTCCGTCCCATGATATGATAGGTGGCGAGCCTATCGCCATAACATGCACAATTCCAGACTCCGGGCTGATACTAAGCATTTCGTAATAGAAAAACCCAATATCACTTTTACGCGACCCGGGTCGAACCCGAGACCTCAGCGTCAGCCTCAGTCGTAACGCGTATGCATTACACCTGCGCCACCGAGGCAGTTCTAAATAGTTACTTGATTAAAAAGTTATGTTTACGGGTTGTCTCCTAAGATCACCCATACCACATGTTCTTTTATGGACAGCAACCTTTGCCTCTTTTCTAGACCAGTTTTAGATTGTTGCCAGGATTTCTTCTATAAAAAAGTTCCCAATTCAATAGATACATCGTGAACAAGTGTAACATATGTTCACGGGAAAGTTTGACGGGGCCGCCATAAATCGAGAGCGGGTGTACCCTCGGGGCACACATTTGGACTTACATGTAAACTATTGCATGGAACTTACCTGAAAAATATGGTATTAAAACTAGCTGGCCCTCGCGGATTCATCCACGTGCATGTTGCTCCGCTCCCGTGGGTCGTAGCGCGATGTTATATAGACATGAATCGGCACCTTACATCTTGTGGCATACGTATTGACGAATGGGAAGAATTAGCTCGTAACTGATGCAATAATGGTAGATAATTTATGAGTGGTAGACCCACGCTGTAGACACTTTTGTCTGCAGCATGTATGGGCCGGCTTGTCCGGGTCATTACCACTGTCTCACAGAAAACCGGCGTAAAGTGGCAGCTTGCTGCTGCCTTTCGTACGGTAAGTGATATATCCGGAGACCCAAACCCCCTCCCCTTCCCAATTCCTTAATTATCCCTTTCCTTTAAGGTCGGCAACGCACCCATGATTGTTTTGGTATTGTGTGCGTACATGAACGGTGGAGATCACCTACCATCAGGTGACCCACTTGCTCGTTTGCCGTATGATCACGAAGTAGTCGAAAGATTTGAAGTGAAGCGTTTCGAAGATCTGGACAAAATTTCGCGCTATAACCTTCATATAAAACCTTCATACACAATTAATGATGCTGACTGGCTCTTCTGCGCACAGTGTGATAGAGTTTGCAAAACCAAATTCGGCTTTGCTAGTCATTTAAGAGCTCACGCGAAAAGAGAGAACTAGTCCTTGGTCGCTGTCACCGGATGCGGTGAAGAAGACAACATAACTTCCATCGGTCAAGTCGTTCAAAAGTTACACGATCACAAACAGTCACACCAACTATACTTGTCTTTTGGGTTCCGATTTAGTTAAATGTAAAATTGGATCCAAAGCTTGAGCAAACTTGCAACCTCTATTGAAATTTGGATGTTTTTAATTTCAATAGCCTCGAGAATCATCCTAGGTAGCAACCGGTGTGGGTAAGGATTTGTGGTTTGTCAAATCTAAGATAATGTTTGGAGCCTTCCTCTGAATGTTCAGTAACTGCATAAATCGGAACCCAAAAGACCAACTGCCAGAGCTCTTTTGCGTAGATCGGACTAGTACTAAATATTAAAAAATAAAACAAATTTATAATTTTAAAATGATGGTAGGCAATGTAACATTAACTTTTCGAGACGACCTACATTTCAGTCTCCCGGATTTATACGGATTTCAATTGTAAAATCTAATATAGAATAATGTGATCATTATTTAATACAAAAGATTAATACACAAACTAAACAGAGCTAAAACTGTAATAACAAGTTGGGTACATAATAATGGGGTTCATTTCCTGAACTTGATGTTGGATGTAATGCAAAAATATTTACGTTAGTGAAGTACGCCTGGCTCTAAATGAACGACAAACAAGTGTCTGTTACAGCGGGCAAACAAAACTACGTGTAGGGTTGCCACTTGCCACTACCTAGGTAGCTTTAGCAGGATTAACTCGAGCTTTTTAGCTCGACAAAAAAGCATGGTGTTATAAATTTGTTTGACTGTACGAGTATGTGTACCTGTATGTATCTGTATGCAGCATCTAAACTAATAAACTGGTTTAAGTGCGTTTTTTGTTTAAAATTTTATTCAATAGAGTTGGTTGATATTTGACAGCCTCTATGGCGCAGTGGGCGAGTAGCCAGCTGCAAAGCGTGAGGCCGTGGGTTCGATTCCCACACCGTGCCAAATGTTTGTCTTATCCACAATTATTTGTTTCGGGTCTGGGTATTGTGGGACCGCAAGTCCCTCGTAGTTCCTGATACCCACGATACAGGTTAACCTAGTGTGGGGTCGGGACTATGTGTGTGACTGTTGGGTGTATTTATTTATTTATATTTATTTATTTAACTGACTAGAAAAATATGAATGCATTAAAATAATAAAGAGAAATAACAATAATATAAAAAAAATTATGCAATGCCTATTGAATATTATGTGAGATACATTAAATAGTTTAAAAAATAATTATAACAAACAATAAGATTATTACTAACTATTTTAACAATTGATGGCAATAGGCTGAGTTATTTTGTCTATAGTATCACTATCTCACAGAAAACCGACGTAAACTGACAGTTTGCTGTTTCGTACAGTAAGTGATATTACCTGTGTCCCAAATCTCGGCTCCCCTTCCCAACGCCTTAATTGCCTATTTACTTTAAGGTTTGCAACGCATCCATGATTCTTGTAGTATTGTGAGCGTTCAATGGCGGTAGAGATTACTTACCACAGGGCGACCCACATGCTCGTTTTCCGACGACGATCGCGGTGCAAAGGTTGGTGAGCGCATATACAATTTAATATTATTTTTCTTCTTTTTTCTAACTTCTTGGAGTTAGATTTCCTTAATCCTTATAATTTGGTATTAAATTATTTCAGTGCCTACTATTTTTAATTCTGGCAACCCTGTATGCAATGTGCAAATGTTTGCGCAAAGATATTCCAATAAATGTGACGTGGAGATGTGTGAAATGTAGCCTCACACGGTGAGGTTTGTTCTGCAACTATTTGTGAGAGCTAGTAGGTATGCTTATGGTTACATGTTTATGGTATTAGATAAAACATTTTATAATAAAAGTAGTGAAAAAAGCAGCGAACGCTCAGAGGAACCAGCCCCAAGAACATGTATCAAACTTTTCTAAGTTAATGTGTTTTTATTGTTTATGATCGTTTGTTTCTATAGTACTTGAATTCTGCCCACCCGCATTGTAGACCAAGTTTGGTGGAAGGCCCCTCTCATTCGTAGAGGACGCCAGTGCTCAGCGGTGGGTCAGTATTAACTTATACTACGTACGCACTCACGCCTGTAATCCCCGAAGGGGTAGGCAGAGTTGTAACCAGTACACCCACATTTCGCCGAGCGTATCTCCGTTCCATGATGTGATAGGTGGCGAGCCTATCGTCATACCGGGCACAATTCCAGACTCCGGGCTGATACTGAATATTTCGTAATAGAAAAAACCAATATCACTTTTACCCGACCCGGGGATCGAACCCGAGACCTCAGCGTTAGCCTCAGTCGTAACGCGTACGCATTACAACTGCGCCAACGAGGAAGTCTAATATTATTAACTGATATTATTAATAAAAATAGTAGACAATCCTTGTCCACAACAATGCTACAGACGAAACTCTTGTGGGACTTAACTTTTTAAAATAAATAGTGTAAACTTTAGCTCCAGATAGCGGCCGAACGGCGGAACTCTCCAACCTAGAAAACTCGAATTCAAACTCGTAAATAAGTCTTCTGTAAGGTAATAGAATAATGGCTTATTTCACGGTATTTCAGTAAGATTTAACTATCAATTAACGTATAACAATGTTCTTTTAGGGGTAGGCCCTATCGCCATACCGGCAACAATTCCAGACGCCGGGCTGATAATGAGTATTTTTTAATAGAAAAACCCTATATCACTTTTACTCAACACGGGGATCGAACCCGGCACAGTAGTCGTACCGCGTACTCATTATAACTGCGCCACTGAGGCAGTTGACACCACTGACAATTTCGTAATGTTTATTTAATGGATTTATGCTAAACCCATTTCAATAATGTATTGATAATAATAAATACACCCAACAGTCACACACATAGTCCTGACCCCACACTAGGTAAACCTGTATCGTGGGTATCAAGAACGAGGGACTTGCGGTCCCACGACACCCACACCCGAAACAAATATTTGTGGGTCACACAAACATTTTTCTCGGTGCGGGAATCGAACCCACGCGCTCACGCTTCGCAACCGGCTACTCGCCCGCTGCGCCACGGAGGCTGTATATGTTTCATTTAAATTTTTATGTTCCTGTTTCGGGGCGATATTACCGATTGGGGGATGATTTTATGATAAATGTTTTATTTTATTGTATTTTCTGGCTGCTATTGGCAAAAGTAAATTACGGATGGTATATTAATGTTATGTGTGTCTCGGGCGGGTTTTTCCGTACATGTTTCATTTTTTTTTATACCATAGACCGGAAAACGAGCAAGTGGGTCACCTGATGGGGAATGATCTTCACCGCCCATGTACGCCCACAGTACCAAAAGAATCATGGGCGCGTTGTCAACCTTAAAGTAAAGGGACAATTAAGGGATTGGGAAGGGAACGGGAATTCGGCCGTTCGGTTATCTCATTCACCGTACGAAACGCAGCAGAAAGCTGCTACTTTCCGCCGGTTTTTTATGAGACTGTGGTAACGACCCGGACGAGCCGGGCCATACACGCTGTAGACAAGTATCTACAGCTCATCAGCTCTACCCCTCATAAATTCTTCAGATTTCATGATTCATTTTAAAGTTGTATTTACTTATCTCTACTTTATTATATTACGTAACTAACCACTACAGGTGCGAAATATTCGCACAGGTCACTTAGTCTAGATTTATTTTACAAATGATATCTATTTGATTTGATATCAGCATTCCAACAGAAAGCAAACAACAGAATACAAATACGAAAGCTTGCAATAACGTTGAAGACTAATTCAATAATAGTTTGTAAATTTATGAACTATCGCTGCGTCAGCTATAGGTATATACTCACTATATACTTATATTTATATAATATTTTTAAGGAATAATGTTTTTAAGGTATAGAATACTAGGGTTTGCACCCGTGTTCATGTCTTTTTTTGGCTCAAAAAGTATCCGATGTCTTTCCCCCAGGATATAACCTTACCAAATTCATTAACATCCGTTTAGCCGTGCAAACGTAACAGACAAGCAGGCAGAGTTCCTTTCACATTATAATATTAGTAGTATGGATTACAGCTCAGTTTTTAATGCTATTATATCTAGTACACGTATACTCCTCGATTGGTAAGGAAAAAACAAACTGCAAAATCGGTTTACTCAGTGAAAAGTTATACGTGGTTAAATATAAAACAAAACTGACGAGCGAACAAGCGGATAACCCACAAAATACTTTTATATTCTTTTTTTTACACTGAATGACGAGCAGATCGCTCGCCTAATAGTAAGTGCAGTCTGCCTATGAGCAGACACAATAACATACATGACTAAATTACAAAGGTCTACATGGTATTGGACAGCATTCGTCATCCCGAGAAGTAAGTTGTTAAGTCTCATAATACCCAGTAATTTAACTGGCCTCGACGTCCTTTAAATCGAAATAACGTACACACCGTTTCTTGGCGGCAGAAATATACAAAACGGTGGTACCAACCCAGACGGCCCCTCGCATACGAGATACCTACCTAGTAAACTAAAAAAGTATTCGCAAACATAACCTATAAAAATGTTAACAGTCTCAACCAAACTCCCACTTACTTTTGCAATTTTCCAGTAGTTTATGCAAATAAAGCGCGAAACAGTGGTTATTCCGGCGGCCGCAGCTCCCTTGGCACCAGTTTAGCACTTAGGAACGTAGAATGGCTTAACTTAATTCATGTATGCTCTAAACTTATTGGATCCGGTAAAATTAAATGCGGTACACACTAGTGCTAAAGATAACATACATACGTACTCACGCCTGTAATCCCCGAAGGGGTAGGCATAGGTGTAACCAGTACACCCACATTTCGCCGAGCGTATCTCCGTCTCATAACATGGTAACTATTTATAATTTGTATCCAGTGTTTAGGGTAGTGGAATTGTATTTTTATTATTTAAGTCAAGTTACAGAACCTATTGCAGAAAGAATTTTTAAAATCCGTCCGTAATCAATTACTTAGAAGCTACTATTCAAATCTGATGGAAGGGGTACTTGTCAAATGACAACGACGTAAATCATGACGTCACCGCGCAAAATGGCCTTTATGATGCACGCGTGTAAGCGAGATAGTGAGATGTTCCCACTACGCGCCGACCATTGTTCATATTTAAAATCATAATTGTGGGCTCACATTTGGACCAAATTTGATTATATTTAAAAAAGGGGCTTCTTCGTAATATTTTCTGTTGCGTCTAAATAGTTTTTTGTTTATAGCATAGGCCGCCATACGAGCAAGTGGGTCACCTGTAGGTTTTTTTTAATTAGCTTTAATGACGAGACGAGCAGATCGCTCGCCTGATGGTAAGCGCCACGCCTGCTCATAAACAGAAGCAATGCTACACAGAACTTTAAATAACAAAGCACTGCACGACACTGGATTGCGCTCGTCACCCCGAGACATAAGGTGTTAAGTCTCATGACCAGTAATTTCACCGGCTTCAAAGTCCTTCAAACCGGAACACAACAGGTTGCTTACACACTATCGCTTGGCGGCAGAAATAGACAAAGCGGTGGTACCAACCCAGCCGGCCTCTCGCACACGAGGCACCTACCACCTTGTGTAGTGATATCCACCGCCCATGTACGCCCATAATATCTCTCCGGATATCTCTCACCGTACGAAATGTAGCAGCAAGCCGTTATCTTACGTTGGTTTTCTGTGAGACAGTGGTATCGACCCGGTCGAACCGGCCTATTAACATGAACAGGTCGGCCTGGAAGGCATTAGGGGAGGCCTATGTTCAGCAGTGGAGGTCTTGTGGCTGATGATGAACCGGCCCATTCATGCTATAGACAAAACCACCCACAGGGTGGCTCTACCACTCTATAAATGTAGATACTTCATTTAATATAAAACTTCCAAATAATAAATAGAAATATTAAATGAAATGTTTAAGCTTCAAACAGTCTGTGGTAAAAATGACAAATTGTACATATTTTATGAGATAAATCGTTTTGGTAAATTTTGTAGTGGACGCGTATGTTATCAAAAATCAAGGTTTAATAAAATTCAGCGAAAATACAAAATGAAACTTGGCAGAACTAAAGTATTTTATCTTTTTATCGTAGACCGAGTGATGAGAGGAGAGCGAGTAAAATTGGAACACATCAAATAAGAAATATCTTAAAACCAGCACGGCACAAACCACAACACTTGTTACGGTGTACGCGTACAGTATTTTTTCATTATTTAAAAAAAAAACAATGTTAAAATACGTTGCATGTGTATTACTGGTGACCATAAAGCATTTTCTTACTTTCTTGGAGTACTTTAAATAATTCTTTTGTTTTCTTAAATCGTAGGTATTTAATTATGCTGAGCTCAGACCTTTTATTGTTTTTCTTCGTTTTCTCTTTGTAGTCAAACTAAAGTGACTTTTTTATGATCCAACCTTTTCAATTCATGTTGTTTTTACCATCGTATGTCGATTTTTTTTGTTTTATATCATAGCTCAAACTAGCAAGTGGGTCACCTGATGTTAAGTGATCTCCACCGCCCACAATAACAAAAGAATGATGATGGGCGCGTTACCGATCCCAAAGGAAAGGGATTATTAAGGGAGAGGGATTTGGGCCTCCGGATACCTCACTCACCGTACGAAACGCAGCAGTAAGCTGCTACTTTACATCGGTTTTCTGTAAGACAGTAGTTACCGGTCCAAACGAGCCGGCCCATTCATGCTGTAGACAAAACTGCCCACGGTGTGGCTCTACCACTAAGAAAATTAGTTTTGTCAATATGAATCATTATTTCCTTTATTTTTATCACATTTTGGGATAAATGTCAAACTGTGGGCGTACTTCTGTCCACCCACCCTTTCGAGTATGTAACCGTGAGATTGAGAACTTATTTTTAGTACAAAATAGAATAAGGAAATAATACTCTCATGTCTTGCGTCAAGCTTTACGTCAGCACGCCATCCGGGGAGGGACCATATTGGATTACGGTTGACGAAACCCGCTGACGCGACGGCGACGTAGCGGATCCGTCACGACTTCCGCCGGTGCCGCGCGGTGCCATTTTGCGCCAACATTCCCTCGCTTTTATTGCGCTTGTTTAGCTTATGGTTATTGCAAGGTTTGTTTTTTAATGGCTATGGAATCTGTTGTATACAGCCAAATTGAGTGTTAGATAGTACCTACGGTAGTATTTTTGAATAAATTGACTTAGGAAAATATTGTATACAGTCTAATTGACTGTCAGGATATAGTTTAGTTGTATTTTACAATAAAATGAATAAGAAGGCTTTCGCATACTTGAGCCTAATTGAGAGAACTAACTTATCTTTCTTTCTTTCTTACAAAAGTTATTTTTTATAAATATTGAAGAAAGCCTAAGTGACAGTCACAATATTGAATAGTATTTTTAACCGACTTCAAGAAAGGAGGAGGCTCCCGTACCTCTATAAAACGGTTAAAACTCAATTCACGAACACAAACCTTAATAGGTGCTAAATTTCATCGTATGCAAAAGACCGTCCCGCAGCAGTGTATAAGCACAATTACTGGGTATTATGAGATTTATCATTGTATGTCTCGGGGAGACGAGCGCTGTCCGGTGCCATGCAGTGCTTTGCAATTCAAAGAAACTACACCCCCATGGGGGTGAAGTCGGGGATTGAGGATTAAAACTTAGATATTTATGTAGCGATTTCAATGGTACATAAAATATTAAAATTAATGAAAACTTTAAAATATAATCTGAAAATACAATTAGCCAATTTGAGTCGATGCTATCAATATCTGACCGACAAACTGCAATAGATTAAATAAATAAATAAATAGATTTGACAAATTAAACACCCAGTAGTCACAAACATAGTCTTGACCCTACACTTGGTTAACATGTATCGTGGGCATCAGGAACTACGAGGGAATTACCGTCCCACAACACCCAGACCAAAATAAATATTTATGGATTACACAAACATTTGTCTCGGTCCGGGAATTGGACCCGCGGCCTCTCACATCATAGCCGACCACCGCAGCTCGGAGGCTGTCAATTATGTAAGCCTTGTTTGTTTTTAACTGACTTCAAAAAAGGAGGAGGTTCTCAATTCGGCGAGTTTTTTTTTACTTTTTTATGTATGTACATCGATTTCTCCGTCAACTGTGGACCGATTTCGTTGGAAAAAAAACATTAGATAGAGTTTAGCTGCGATGTGGTCCCATATAAATTTGGTTAGGATCTAATGACGGAGTATATGGATTAAAAAATCAATACTCCTCAACGGACAACAGTATACTCGTCGCGATTGATTATTGTATTGGTATTTACATACTATTGTAATTAAAGTCGGTTTCTAGGTTTTATTGAGTTAATTTTTAGCTGCGTAAAGTTCTTTGCATTGCACAAATCTCGTCGAATATCCAGAACTGTCAGTATTATTAACATCAACAGGTGGAGCCGACAGCTCGTGAAAATTACACAGAGGTTATGAAAATTTTATTTCCGCTTTTTTTCTCCCTTTTTGTAGGCTCTGGACGGAATGTAGCATTCTCAAAAAATATTTTTATGCAGCTATATTAGTCAGCGATGTTATTAAAAACAGTGGATTATAATAATAATTTACATGAGTTTAAAAAACCAATTTCTTTAAGATAGGAATACTTAGCTTACGGATTTTATTCTAAGTTAATAAAAATATTGTAAAAATGTATAAAATAAATGTAGCGCAGTTGTAATGCGTATGCGTTATGACTGAGGCTGACGTTGAGGTTCACTTTTACCAGTATCACTTTTACCCTGTGTCGGGTAAAAGTGATACTGGGTTTTTCTATTACGAAATGCTCAATATCAGCCCGGAGTCTGGACCCGGTATGGCGATAGACTCGCCCCCTATGACATCATGGGACGAAGATACACTCGGCGAAGTATGAGTGTACGGGTTACACCTCTGCCTACCCCTTCGGGACTTACAGGCGTGAGTGAGAGCGTATTTTTGTACTGACTTGGCGTTATTTTAATTGCCTACATGGTCAAAAATGATTCCATGTTTGCTTTCTTCAATAGTAGCTTCAAATTGTCGTCTATACTTATTTTTTAAATGCACCCATCAGTTGAATATGTAGTCCCGACCTCCCACAACACCCAGACCCGATACAAATATTTATAGATCACACAAACATACTTTGTCTTGATGTGGGAATCGAATCCGTGGCTTTTCGTTTCACAGTCGTAAAATGGATTACAAAGTAATTATACTCGTAATGATTTTCATTGTTTTTTTAATGTATTTTTTATTTTCAACATGTTAACGAGTTATTTTCGAAATCAGATTATCCGAATATTTCGACTATGATTTTATAACACTTAAATTGACGACGTATTGTACACCGCATAAAATGATTTTTCGAACAAGCGTACAGTTTTCATATTTTACAATCTTCGTCAACAATTTCGTTTACCGCCATCACGATGACGTCATTTTATAATTCAATATGGCGGCCGGCGAGGCGTCACAGCCCCGGGCGGGACATAACCTCAAAATCGCATCATCCCGTTGCAAATTACTGGAAAATTAAACCACCGTTGGAATTATGGACGCCTGGTGTTGATCTAGCTAATGGACATGTATGTATATAACCATATATATGTATAGCAGGAATTAGCATATGTAATACATATCAGAAATTGGACTAAATGTGTCATGAATGCGTAATGAGTGATGTGGGATGAGAAAATGGTATATTATGCCAAGTGATTACATACGCGATGTATTATAACAGTAAAGGCACGTTTTGATGTACGTGACAGAGACAGGAGACAGGAGACACGACGACAGCGACACATGCGCCTTCTGTGCAATTGTATAAGTAGGTACGTTTTAAGGTATCCGACCAAGACAAGACTCCGCGACTCGCGACCGTTTCTAAACTATTTCATTCAAAGCGGTTTTGTCGCAGTTTTTTTTTATCGCATAGGCCGGCAAACGAGCAAGTGGGTCACTTGATGCTAAGAGATCTCCACCGCCTATGTATGCCTACAATACCAAAAGAATCACGGGCGCGTTGCCTACCTTAAAGAAAAGGGATAATTAAGGGATTGGGGATGGGAGGGGGATTTGGGCCCTACTATCTAAGTACTTACATCAAAACGCGCTAAAATAATTTATAACGTATAATTAAATCGTAGACTTGAAACTTCCTTACTTTTGTCATTAACGATTCATATGGATATTTGTAATTCCAAATATGTCAACATGCATGGAAAATATCGTTCTTTTTCATATTTTAAGCAAAAGAATATTTCTGCACTATGTTTTTTCATTAGCGTCAACCTCAGTCATAACGCTTACGCATTACAACTGCGCCACCAAGGCAGTCGGCAATACATCCATAATAATTCTTCTCATATTGTGACTGTTCATGGATGGTGAAAATCACTTCAACGACCAACTTGCTTGTCTGCCTTCCGTTGGTTTAAAAAGAAGCAAAAATACCGACTTGTAAATACAGCTCGCATTTCCTCATATAAAAATCCAGCAGAACCTCGATCAACAAGCCCGCTAATCAACCCCCCTAATAAAATACTACGTTTCTGTAATCCCGGAGCGTGCCCGGGGCTAGTTCGACCCGCAAATTGGTTACCGTTAACATTTGAACGCGATTTCCGAATACGTTTGGCCCTTAACAAGCCTCGACCTCGAAAGTTTAGTTGGCGAACAAAATGACCGGACATGCCTCAATTAGTGTTGGATGGGAATTCAGAAATGTAGCTACTGTTGGACGTGCATTACTTGCAAATTTTGCAAAATAGTTCGGTATGATGTTTTTATGAATGTTTAATGTTATTAAACATTTGTTTTTATGACTACCTTGGTGGCGCAGTTGTAATGCGTATACGCGTTACGACTGAGGATTGACGCTGAGGTCTCGGATTCGATCCCCGGGGTCTGGTAAAAGTGATATTGGGTTTTTCTATTACGAAAAGCTCAGTATTTACAGTAATTTTACTTCTAAACAGCCCGTCTAGTAGTATACAATAAAGTATTTGAGAATCACCGATAAAACAAAAACGAATGGCTTTTTTTGAGGTGCGCGACTGAGACAAAATAACGTGACACATAATGAGAGTGATAGGTACGCTTTGTATGTAATTGTATAGGTTGGTTTTGAGGTAGGCGACTGAATCGCGAGATTTAATTCCATACAAAACGGTCGTATCGCTATCGTCTGATAATTGACAGATGTCGCGTCCTCACTGTTTCGGTCGCGTACCTTAAAACAATCCTTAAAGGCCGTTTTTCCAATAACAATGAAAACGTTACTTGCCATGTAACTTTAATAATAATAATACTAGCCCTGTATTATACACGTCCCACTGCTGGGCACGGGCCTCCTCTACTGAATCAGAGGGGTTAGGCCGTAGTCCACCACGCTGGTCTAATGCGGATTGGCAGACTTCACATACCTTCGAAATTCTTATTGAGAACTTCTCAGGTTTGTAGGTTTCATCACGATGTTTCCTTCACCGTTAAAGCAAGTGATAATTAACAATTAATATACACGTAACTTCGTGTAACTTTATGACCCTAAAATATAAATGACCACGCCGCTTAATGCCAGGGTCCGCTGACAGTGGAGTTGACAGTGGATTTGGTATTATGTGGAGTGAACCGCCGTCTGGCCCTCACAACGGGAACCAAGTTCCGCCATTATTTCGTCCGTTAATCAGCAGAGTGTAACACGTGTAGGTGAGATTGGCTTTGGGCCTAAGATGTTGGTAGCTCACCAGTCAATATACGGAGAAGCGTATCGTTGCTTAGCTATAAACACCGCGTAACTCGAAAATTGGTCATGTGATATTGTCATTGGATAAATAGTTTGTTTCTTTTTGAAACAGTGATAGCTCAGCGGGGAGTGGTATGGACTGTCGAGACGAAAGTCGCAGGCTCGAAACCAGCCTCAAGTGCATACACCTTTGACTTTTCTAAGTTGTGTGTAATCATTGTTAATTATCACTTGCTTTAACTGTGAAGGAAACATCGTGACGAAACCAGCATACCTAAGAAGTTCTTCATAAGACTTTCAAAGGTATGTGAAGTCTGTCAACCCGCATTAGGCCAGCGTGGTGGACTAAGGCCTAACCCCTCTCATTCAGTAGAGGAGGCCCGTGCCCAGCAGTGGAAAGTGTATAATACAGGGCTATTATTATTATTATTTAATAAATTTACACAAACATTTAAATTAACCATACAAAGCACAATTTTCAAATAGTTCCGTCACCGCGCAATTCATTGGTTACATCAAACATGTTCATAAAAAATACCTATTCAGTTTTATGTCTCTCCTGAAAACTAAGCCTATTTAACTTGCGCGGTGTTGTTAGCTTAGCGACGGTATGTCAAATGGCACGCAAATACTTCGAAATCGGAACATAAAAAATCGGCTCTAAAATAAAAATAAAAACATATCTCGTCCAAATTCCACATTCCGTGTTGTAATGAATAGCCGTCGGGATAAATTGTGTCCAAACTTGTGAGTGGATGTTCATTTTGAACCGCAGAACTATCTCCCGCATAATGAGGAAAGAAAAACTCGGAACGGGTTGCCGAGCACGGTACGAAGTTTCTAGAAATATATTTTCTTCCCTAAGTTTCTGGTACTTGAATCAAATCGCGAAGCAAATCGCTGACTGAAAAAGATTAGATTGTCAGTTATAACAAAAATATTTTTTTATATCATAGGCCGGCAAACGAGCAAGTGGGTCACCTATGGTAAGTGATCTCCACCGCCCATATACGCGCACAATACCAGAAGAATCATGGACGCGTTGCCGACCTGAAAGGAAAGGGATAATTATGGGATTGGGAAAGGGAAGGGATTTGGGCCTCCACATATCTCACTCACTGTACGAAATGCAGCAGCAAGCTACTTTACATCGGTTCTCTGTGAGACAGTGGTAACAACCCGACCAAGCCGGCCCATTCGTGCTGTACACAAGACGTGTCGAACTCTCGGGCCTTATTGAATACAAAAAAATGCTTTATACTCCGTTATTGGATGCAGAAATAAAGTAGCCCATTTGATCCTCTTGACTATAAACTAAAGCAATAACAATACATCAACATAAAAAATACCATACATAAATGTATGAAAAACATTTCGAACATTCAATAATCAAGCGGTGGGGTAGTACAGCACCCTAGGGTGCGTGCTGTTGCATAAATTATACAATTGTCGGTTTTAATATCACCCCGAGGGCAGCGGATACATTTTAATAACACATCGTATTGGTTTTTAACTTCCGACAAAAAAGGGGTATTATATATTTAAGCCCTTTGTAGGTGGGTTTGTGAGTATGTGTATAGCCGGGTTCCATAAAGTTGTGAGAGATGCGATGAACAGAAGCCGATAGAGAGATATCATCCGATCGAAATGCGAACCATCCGATGATGACCATGCCCCTCAGTCATGAGGGGCCGACTATAGAGAAAGGATATCTGGAGCGTCTTAACTAATAGACAGACTTAATGACAGACTTTATGTTCAGATTTTTGTTTCTGAAATGGTTCCTAGTTATGTTTTAAGAAAATCTCAAGTCCTTTAAAAGTTGTATGTTTATGCAAAATTAATGTCAAAAACTATATAGGCGCTGATCGACTAGTGAGTAAACTGTGGATTTAAGACTCTGTGTTAAAGCTAAAGGCATATTTATAATTATCATATCACCGGCAATACACCACAACTGCACGTCCAGACGTAGTAGAAAAGCGTCTACCCAAATATTATATTCATTTTAAAATAAACCTCCGATAAAATCAATTCGATAAAACTCCAATTACTTAGATACGCTCAATATTCAAGCAGTAAATCTGGCTACAAAAGCCGTTATCTTTGCCACTTGATTAAAAAAAACTTGTAAAAACTTTACAGCTAAGTTGGTAACGAAGTAACAAATGGTTTCGCGATACACAATGCCTTAATCAAACCGCATTAAGATAAGGGAAACAAAAGACCCTTTTTACGATGGTCCAAAAGTAAGGAAATAGCGTGAAGAAGAGGAATTTTACTTGTCCTTAAGCTAGGCGTATGCGGGCGCATAAACGAAAAATAGCGTACCTAATTTAGGTTTTATAATGTATATATTTTTTATTCTTATGGCATAGGCCGGGAAACGAGCAAGTAGGTCACCTGATGGTAAATGATCTCCACCGCCCATGTACGCCCACAATAATAAAAGAATCATGGGTGCGTCGCCGATCTTAAAGGAAAGGGATAATTAAGGAATTGGGAAGGCGAGAGGGTTTGGGCCTCCGGATATCTCAGTCACCGTACGAAACGCAGCAGCAAGCTGCTACTTTACGCCGGTTTTCTGTGAGACAGTGGTAATGACCCGGACGTGCCGGCCCATACATGCTGTATACAAAAGTGTCTACAGCGTGGCTCTACCACTCTGAAACTCTAATAAATGACAAAGTACTTTTTATGGCAGAGGAGACAACCGGGCAAGAGGGTTCCCTAATGTTTAGTGATCACCGCCGCCTATGCCCACCTTACAATACCAAAGGGCTCGTTGGTACTCGGTACATGGCGTTGTTCAAGAATAGAGTAGAGTCTTTTCTTCAAGGTTCCTAAGTCATAATGGTTTCGAAATGAGATGTGTATGCCGTATCTGTTTTTAAGTAGTAGAGCCAACTAGACTCGATGGGTCGGCTCAACCGTGTTGTTACGTAGCAGCTTGCTGTTAATGGCCGTTCCCTATATTCTATCTATCAGCAGATTAGCCTACTATCAATAGTGTTTTGACAGATCTTCCATACAAAATGGGTCAAAATTTTACCGCCAGTAGGCAAACCTGTCGATAGACAGAATATTGGGAACGGCTATAAGTTATTATGGCGAAGGGTTAGGCAGAATTCGCAGGCCTACGGTTTACCGAGCTTTTTTCTATTTTCATCTCATGACGTGAAAGTGGGCGCGACTATCGCCATACTGGGCACAAGTTGTAGTCTCAGGCAATGCGTGTATTTTTTTTAAAACCGAATACCACATCTAGAATTGTGGTTGCCCGACGTAAGATTTGACCCTGGATCTCATCGGTTTCACTCACATGGGTGTATACCCTGTCATTAAACCAATGCGGCAATATTTTTTTTATAAAGTACGGTCGCGAAACAGAAAGAAATTCGGACCACGACCCGTCTACACTTGCCTCTGTCGTTCACGTACAAGAATATATTGCCATTCCGCTCGCACAAGGCGGACACCTTCGTGAACGCAGATTGTAAACATTGCTAATGCGGGGCGTAGTTTGTCCGCGGGTTTGTTTGTGTTATATTTTGTATTATTAGGTATACAATATTATGTTTTATATAATACTCTTGTCCAAATTTAGGATGTAACATTTATTAAAATCCTTAATAAAAATATATGAATTATTGAACTTGATCTGAAAATGTTTGTGACTTCTAACAATAGGCACAACGATCAATGCACTTTTTTTCTGTTCAGCGAACATACTTTAATTACCCTTAATTATATATATCGCTTTCTCTTATAAAATGAACAGCGTTTCCAGTCCTTAAAGCCAGTAATAAAAAGCGACAGGATAAAATGATTTATGGGATAACTAGATAAAGGAAGTGCCAAGTTCAGTTGGACGGTTCTTTGAAGATAACACAATAATAGATACCTGACATTCCTTACCAGGTGGTATATCAAAACGTCTTGAAGGTTTAAAAAATAGAGGCATCACATGGTTCTCATTTAATTGATCAATTAACTTGAATTAACATTTTGTTGATCAATTTGGTTGAAAGGCTGTACAGTCAGTTAAAAAACATGGAATTTAGCGATTGATCATCTAATATAGAATCGTGTGAACCCGTTATTAGTTTGGTTCTCTTTTTTGTAGGAGAAGTCGGCAAATGAGAAAGTGTGTTTTCTGAGTGGGTAGAGTCACGCTGTAGACACTTTTGTCTACAGCATGAATGGGTCGGCTCGTCCGAGTCATTACCACTGTCTCACAGAAAACCGACGCAAAGTAGCAGCTTGCTGCTGCGTTTCGTACGGTGAGTGAGATATCCGGAGGCCCAAACCCCCTGCCCTTCCCAATCCCTTAATTACACTAGTCAACAAAAAAAAAAAAATTTCTTACGCATGGGATTCACTTACTATATTCTGATTGTATAAGCAAAAATAAATAAAAAGTGCCATTGGACAACGAAAATATTTGCTTTTAAAAAAGTTATAACGGTTTTAACCATTATTGATTTTTGCACCCAATTAATATCGGTCATTGCGGGCTGTCGCTGTCGAAAGAGAAGTAAGAGGGTGGGGAGTAGTATTTGGATGGATGCATTACAGATACTGTTATAACATTACATTATGTACTTAATATTTTTTTGAATGACTGGCTGACCCAGGATGGCTGGTCATTCATTGTATATTCGTACTAATTCGTAAAAAACTAATATAGCTGAAGCGTAAATTAAAACCGCAGTACTATAAGTAATATAGTACTGCCTCGGTGGCGCAGTTGTAAAGCGTACGCATTACGACTGAGGCTGACACCGAGGTCTCAGGTTTGATACCCGGGTCGGGTAAAAATGATATTGGGTTTAACTACTACGAAATGCTCAGAATCAGTCCGGAGTCTGGAATTTGTCCCCGGTATGGCGATAGGCTTGCCCCCATCACATCATGGGACGGAGAGACCCTCGGCGTAATGTGGGTGTACTTTTTACACCTTTGCCTATCCCTTCGGGGATTACAAGCGTGAATGCGTATGTATAAGTAATATTTACTTAGAATATTAAATGATCATGCGTCATCGAATAGCTGATTTACATTGTACTAAATAATTTAAAACAATAATGGAACACACCGAAGGAACACAAACAAATCAATACCACGTCCCATCGGAGACAATAGCAAAGTTGATTTATGATGATTCCGAAGCTCGTTAACATGCATTCATCTATTGGAATGTGATTGCCTTCTCCCCTCTCCAATTGAATGCAAGCGCTAGTTTCAATGATGGTATAATGCGCTTTCTAGGTGCAGCTCTAATTAATTGGCATATCGTAAATCAGTACTAAGAGATTGTATAGGTTAGTTGATGATGATACTAATAGCGCGCTGGTCTGTACTAGCTCTAAAGCTAGTACAGACCAGCGCGCTTAACATGTGCAATACAAAACCATAGACGTGCTGTTCAGAAGTAAAATTGTCTTGTATACGCGGCCGGCGAGGCGGGAATGACGTCTAAGGCGTGGGAGCGAAAGAAGTTGAGAGTAAGCGAGATGGCTGTTTTGTTTGGTATTAGTTTTCATTCGGGTCGGGTTACAAGATCTCAATAAGTAGATACGTCTAAAATAATGATATTTATTATTTTACAAGGTGGTAGGTCCCTTGTATGCAAGAGGTCGTCTGGGTTAGTACCACCGCTTTGTCTATCTCTACCGCCAAGCAGCTGTGTGTAAGCACTGTCGTGTTCCAGTCTGAAGGACATTGGAGCCAGTGGAATTACTGGGCATTAAGAGACTTACTAACATGTCTCTGGGTGACGCACAAAGTCCAGTGTCATGCAGTGACTTGTGATTCAAAATTCTGTGTGGTGTTGCTTCGCTTTATGGGCAGGCGTGGTGCTTACCATTAGGCGAGCATCTGCTCATTTCGTCACACAAGCTAACAAAAAAAACTACACTAGGGAATATCTAGTAGAAAAATAATTACTGAGAAAGTGCGCAGTCACGATTCACAGTGTAGCACCGGGGTATTCGGCCAAAACCGCCCGTCACCGCACCCTGGCCGCCTCGGAAGAAATATCAGGAAAAACTACAAATAGTTTTTGCTGGGAAAATTGCTTTTTTCACACAAATCGACGCTGAAATAAAATGCTTTCTTCCGTTTGATGGATTTGTGATTATGGGCCGTGTTGCTTATTGTTTTTTTTCTGAATGTAAAAACATATGAAGTAACCTGGTGAATATGATGTAAGTAGTTCAGCAATAGAAAAAAATATCAAAAGAGATACATACGCACTCACGCCCGTAATCCCCGAAGGGGTAGGCAGAGGTGTTACCAGCACGCCCATATTTCGCCGACCGTGTCTCCGTCCCACGATGTGATAGAGGGCGGGTACAAATTCCAGACTCCGGGCTGATACTGAGCATTTCATAATAGAAAAACCCAATACCAATTTACCCGACCCGGGGATCGAACCAGATACCTCAGCGCTAGCCTTAATCGTAACGCGTACGCATTACAACTAAGCCACCGAGGCAGTCAAGAGACAATAGATAAATTGTCGTTTACATGAATTACATTGTTGTTGCTGAATTGTGCGTAATGGGATAGTCACCTATATTTCATCTTCTACTGAATGAGGTTGGTTAGGCCTTAGTCCACTACGCTGGCCTAATGCGGGTTGGCAGACTTCACATACCTTCGAAATTCTTATGAAGAACTTCTCAGGTATGCAGCTTTTTTTTTTTCTTTTTTTTTTTTTTTTTTATTAGATTGAATAACGAGACGAGCAGGTCGGTCGCCTGATGGTAAGCGCCACGCCTGCTCATAAACAGAAGCAACGCCACACAGAACTTTAAATAAAGCACTGCATGACACTGGACTGCGCTCGTCACCCCGAGACTTAAGGTGTTAAGTCTCATAATGCCCAGTAATTACACTGGCTTCAAGGTCCTTCACACCGGAACACAACAGTGCTGACACACTGTTGCTTGGCGGCAGAAATAGACAAAGCGGTGGTACCAACCCAGCCGGTCTCTCGCAAACGAGGGACCTACCACCTTGAAAAGTTGCTTTCCTTAAGATGTTATCTACACCGTTATAAACAATTAAATATACTCATAACTTAGAAAAATCAGAGGTGTATGCGCTTGAGGATGGTTTAGAACCTGCGGCTTTAGTCTCAACAGTCCCCGTCGAGCCATCACTGCTAGACATAATCTTTAATAAAAGTAAAAATCCAATACCTGCTACCTACCTATAAATAAAAAGCAGTCTACAAACATTTCAATATTATTTTAAACAATTTGCAATATACACAGAACCATGCAAAGAATTCAAAATATTTTTCATGAAAACAACACAAAAGCCGAGGATGCACGGGCGAGTTTTAACGTGAATGCGTGTGAATGGAAGAGAGCGGTGTCAATATATTCGAAACCGTACGGCACGGCACGGACCTGTACTGATGTATACTCCGTTTCACATGAATACTACCCGGATGTACTGACGATGTGATGTACCGCTTGAAAACTTGTATTTGCTCAGAAATTTTTGAAAAGGGGTTAGTTTAATTGATTTTATGACGGTCTTTTTTATTGGCCTACAAAGGCAGTCGAGCGGACAGCCCATCTGATGGTAAGTGCTTACCGTCGCCCATAGACATCAGCAATGCCAGGGGCACAGCAAAGCCGCTGCCTACCGTGAAAATATCTTTTCACATGGTTCATATGGTTCGATTTTTGTTGTTCAACAGCTAAATTTTACTTGAACAGTCGGAACAGACTTTCAGTCGAATTGATCAACAAAAACCGCAGCTTTTGTTGACTGAATTTTTTTGTTGAAAGCGATTCGGCTAGTCTGAATCTGTCATTATGTGAGCTGCGTGTTTATTTGGACTGTTAGGTTACAGTAACGTGTGCTTGGACGAATAACGCTCACGTTTTATTGCTGAAATATCTAAACACCTTTCAGAGAGTATGTTGACATATTACTTCGTAAGTGAAAGAGCTAGGCTGTTGTCAGTTTTGTACCCCCTATCACTTCATGGGATGGAGATACGCTCGGCGAAGTGTAGGTGTACGAGTTGCACCTCTGCCTACCCCTTCGAGGATTACAGGTGTGAGTGCGTATGAATATCGTGAGGATAAAAACAGCAACAACTTTTTTATAAATTCAATGTCTCTTCTGCCACGTTTGACACTCAATGCTTTGTAACCCGTTGCATGCGTCCGGTAAATCAATACTTTACAATGTCGCGCATAAATTTTGTTTAATGCATTTTATTTATCAACATGCACACATGATAGTTCGAAAACTTTAAAACCAGTCGTATATCTTTACAAATCTCCTGAAACGGCGTGTTTTCGTTTAGAAATCGCACTGCATCGTTGATAAATATACTGATATTGAATGTGAATCAAGCCGTCTCGAATTCTAAATAACATCTAAATTTTACGGCTTTTGGGGAAACGAATGGACGGGGAAATATAGCATGTATATTCAGAAGTTTTCGTCGCGTAATGTCATGTCTTTTTAAATTGGGGGAACGTGTTTGCGAATGGCGTTTCCAATAATTTATGTATTTATACACAACTTATATATGGGTAGGCATTTCTCAATAAATGTTATTTGTTTTATATAAGTGTTATAAGTATATAAGTTAATAAGTTTGTAATTTTTTAATGTACCTTTACTTGTACTTACATAAATATGGTATGTTTCCAATTGTGTGTATAATTTTGATAGATAAAATAATACTTTTAAATGTTTAAAACATTTAAAGTGGTAAAGAGGTAAGGAAATCATGCACGTTAGATTTATTTATCAAATATACATTATATCATTGATAAGAAGAGGGGGTTATAAGTTTCGCCCCATTGTATGTCTGTCCATCTGTTTGTATGTTTGTTTGTGTGTATCCCTGTCTTGTGAGTGGTAGAGCCACGCTGTATACAGTTTTATATACAGCATGAATGGACCGGTTCGTCCGGGTCGTTACCACTGAAAACCGACGTAAAGTAGCAGCTTGCTGCTGCGTTTCGTACGATGATAGATATCCGGAGGCACAAATCCCCCTCCCCTTCCCAATCCCTGAATTATCCATTTCCGTTAAGGTCGGCAGCGCGCCCATGATTCTTTTGGTATTGTGGGCGTACATGGGCGGTGGAGATCGCTTATCATCAGGTGACCCACTTGTTCGTTTGCTGATCTATGCCACGAAAAACCCTGTCTGTCGTAGCACCTAAAAAGATTTAGTTTTAAATACGTTTTTATTTGAAAGCTGGTTTAATCTTATTTATGGTAGTTTTTTTTCTAATTATGATGTAATGTTGACCACATTAATGTTGCTTTGGCTATTATCATATTATTTAAGCACAATTTCCCTTACACGATCCGTTTCGGCGCTCATCCAAGTTTGATTGCAGACTGTCCGCGGTAATCCGCCATTAGTGGTACCCGTTCCGCGGATTAGGGACGTGTGTACCCATTATGTGGCCCTGTTTTTCCCACTTCACACACATAATAATGTTGGATCTCATTTTAATTTATAAGTAGTTGTATATTATGCAAGTTTGCTGATGCAAATAAGTTAAATAAGTATGATTAGATTAACAGAAGTTATTTTTTAATGGCATAGGCCGGCAAACGAGCAAGCGGGTCCTGATGGTAAGTGATCTCCACCGCCCATGTACGCCCATAAAAACCTGCGTAAAGTAGCAGCTTGCTGCTGCGTTTCGAACGGTGAGTGAGATATCCGGAGGCCCAAACCCCTTCCCCTTCTCAATCCCTTAATTACACCTTTCCTTTAAGGTCGGCAACGCACCCACGATTCTTTTGGTATTGTGGGCGTACATGGGCGGTGGCGATCACTTACCCACTTGCTCGTTTGCTGGCCTATGCCATAAAAAAACTAACAGCTAACAACACTTTCGAATAAAAAAGCAGGTGCGAAATGGAATAAAAGTAGCACTTCCCTTTTACATAATAAGGTTTATTCAAGATGGCGCCTATATTTTTCCGGATAAAACCGGCCACTTGACACCGCAATATCGGATACAAAACGTCGCCACTCTGTCGCCATTGCACAGTCGTGTTTACAGCTTGAATGGGTCTGTTTCAGGCTGAAACCGAGCCTGCACTCCGCTATGCATAAGATTGTAAGGGTGAGGTTGTGTTAGAGAGCGGAAGCGTGGCCGTATTTTGATTTATGTGAGCAAGGCGAAATCTGCGCCTAGAACTACTTTTTTATAGCTGAAGTCAACAGACGTGAAGTGGGTTCCGAGAAATCTGTACTGCCCATGGACACCCATACCAACGGAAGACCCGTGCATGTCTTGCCGACCTTAAAAAAAAGGAAGGAGAATTAGGAAGGGGAGGGCATTTGAACCTCCGGTAATCTCACTCACCGTACGAAACGCAACAGCAAGCTGTCACTTACGTCAGGTTTCTGTGAGACAGTGGTAATAAAAAAGTCGAGTCGGCGTATTCATGCTGTTGACATAAGTGTCTACAGCGTGACTCTTATAAGTAACTAACTGCCCTCGCAGTTTCACCTGCCATAAATATGAGAAAAGTATTTCTAAATGGCAGATTATTTCAAACATAGATAACAATCTCGTTAAATTAGCTTTCAAATAAAATAAATCTCATTCAACTCGGTCCAATCATTTGAACTCTGATGCTACAGACAAGTGTCAAACTTGTAACACTCCTCTTTTTTGTTTTGGGATCTTCTTCTTCTTCTATCGTGTCAATGGCTATAAATGTTGATATGTTGTAATGTATATATTTTAAAATGTTGGAAAATTATATCTTCCCGCTCCAAAATTTTGCTACATCTACAGCAGCATCTGTAGCCTCCATAAGGTCTTTATTTGTACAGGTGGTAGGGCACAGTGGGCAGTGCTATGGGATAAAAATCGATTACACAACCTCCTATCACAATGTTCCACGCCCTCCACAGTGTACACTGACTTATCCCGACGGTGCCGCGTAAAAGCGCGCCTCGGAGCGTCGCTTCGACACTATTCCTGAAGATTTAAAGAGTTTTACTGCAGTGCAATAACTAGTGAAACAATTCTGCACCAAATTCCAGTTTAAATACCAACTTGGAAATGGGACTTGATTTGGGAACGTTAATCGCGGCATTAAAAAGTTTTGTTTTGTTTCGAAAATAATTTTAAGACATCCATGGATTTGGCAAGAGAACTTTCATTTTTATTTAATCTATATCATTCCACTGCGGGGCAAAGCGCTGGGCTCTCTTTCCATATCGACCTTACCATGCCTGTGGTCCATATCGACTCAAAATATTTAATAATTCTGGATGTTTCCATACTACAAATATTGTTACTAATGTAAAATGAAAAGACGACAAATAAATAATTTAGTGTAATTGCCTAGTGTATTTTGACGATGCTATATGTACGAGTATGTTATGTATACATTAGTTGCTATGATTTCTATAAATAAGTTTCTTTATTTTGTACCGACTTGTCATAAGCGTTATTATAATTTCCTACATTATTAATAAACTATTTCATTTCATATAACGTGATCGACTGCCATCGAATTTGGATGTTTGTTAGTCAATCACGCCTTAACAGCTGAACGGTTTTGGGTGAAATTTGGCACACTGTTAGACCATGACCTGGATTAGGACATAGGCTACTTTTATCCCGCAAAAAGGCCGTTCACACGGGTGGAGCCGCAGCAATGGCTAGTATTATATCGTAAGGATTTACGTGAAATTAGTATAAAAATACAAAACGTAGTTTATTGGTCACTTTTACAATATGACATGTCAGGATGCACTAGAAATTACTCTCTTATGAATTATACCTTACACCGAACTAGGGCCGAATAGTAAACCAGAAGAACTACCGCGTAATGGACTCTTAGACTATCGACTGAGCATTGATCTTTATGAACTGGAGACTGACTGACTGCCTATGGGCAAATGGCCCATTATGGCGATAACCTCTTTTATGCGATTTATACCCTGCCAATACTATATTGCACCATTATTATTAAAATGTACCCAACTATATTTTCTTAAACACTCTCAACTAACCAATAAAAAACGAATAACCAAACCATCATACTAATATTATAAATGTGAATGTAAGTTTGTTTATTACGCTTTCACGCGAAAACTACTAAACCGATCATCATGAAACTTTGTACACATATTCTTGGAGGTATAAGAAGTAACATAGGATACTTTATGTTTTTTTTTATCTATTTGTTTGTTACGCTTTCACGCCTAAATCACTGAACCGATTTTGATGAATTTTGATGTAGGTTATAAGCTACGTTTTATTTCGGAAAAGTCTATTCACGCGGGCGGAGTGGCGAGCAAAAGCTAGTATAATATAAAGTCATTTGTACACTGTTTTCCGTTCGACTAGACAAGTCGAAAAGCTGTTACTGTTAGCACATCAACAAAGCGGCATTGTAATGGCCTCAACTCATTTTCAGCAAATCTAGCGCTTTTAAATGCTTCATTGACGATAAAAGCTAGCTCAGAAATGTTTTAAAAATAAAATCTTTTGGACCATATAAATTGCTTTGACTATAATGACAAAGAAAACATTTTAAGCTCCAAATAAAAGATTGGAATTTCGTTATATAAAAGATTCGTACAATTTTATTCGAAATCTATTAGACGGACTTTTATTACGAGCTTTTGTACTAAACAACTTAGTGGCATTACATTAACCTATTAAGAATCTCGTAGGTTTAATGGTAAGACAATTTTATTGTTATTATAATGTTGTGTTTTGGGATGTGCTGTAATCTTGAGTATAGTTCGAATTCCAGACGGAAAGCGAGAATATATTTAAACCATTTATTTTTTATTTAGAAACATTCTATATCACTATGGCTTGGAAAGTACTTTATTTATTTATTTCTATTTATATATTTACTGGAAAACCGACAGCTAAATATAATATAATAGTATACGACTTAGAAACTAATTGCCATTTACTGGTTCTGAAGTCGTTTATACGGTGAACTAGTAATACTTTTATGTACTCTATGATGTTACTCCATATTTGTGAGTGGTAGAGCCACGCTGTAGACAGTTTTGTCGACAGCATGAATGGACCGGCTAGTTACCACTATCTCATAGAAAACCGATTTAAAGTAGCGGCTTGTTGCTGCGTTTCGTACGATGAGTGAGATATCCGGAGGCACAAATCCCCCTCCCCTTCCCAATCCCTTAATTACCCGTTTGTTTTAAGTTCAGCAACGCGCCCACGATTCTTCTGGTATTTTGGGCGAACATGGGCTGTAAAGATCACTAACCAACAGGTGACTCACTAGCTCATTTGACGGCCCAAGCTAAAAAAATACTCGGGTAATACTATACAGATAAAAAGTGGCCTATGCCACCCGGGGATAGTGTAACTTCCCAACAGTGAAATAATTTTTCAAATCGGTTCAGTTCAGGTTCAGAGCCTATTCAATGCCTATGTCCTAGTCCAGTCATGGTCTACCTGAGTGGTACCGTTCACCTGCCTCAGTGGTGCAGTTATAATGCGTACGCGGTATGACTATTGGGTTCGATCCCCAAGTCGGGTAAAAGTAATATTGTGGTTTTTCTATTAAAATTGCTTAGTAGTGATAGACTCCTATCACATTATGGGCGGAAATAAGCTCAGCCGTTAAGGTGTGATTGACTACCAAACATCCGAATTCACAAACTCACAAACATCCAAACTTTCACATTTATAATAGTAGTAAGATAGGATTATTGTTACTGGAAGTGATGGCAAAGTGCTTGTCTGATTCTCCTGTAATCTTTGTTAAGGATTGTCCACTGCGATGCCTGCTAAAGTGGGTGGTTGGGTCAAGTTACAAGCAAATAATGAAATTATTGAGTGGTAGAGCCATCCTGTAGACAGTTTCGTCTACAGCATAAATGGGCCGGCTCGTCCGATTCGTTACCACTATCTCACAGAAAACCGGCGTATAGTAGCAGCTTGCTGCTGCGTTTCGTGCGGTGAGTGAGATATCCGGAGGCCCAAATTCACTCCCCTTCCCAATCCCTTACTTATACCTTCCTTTCCTTGGTCGGCAACGCGCCCATGATTATTTTAGTATTGTGGGCGTATATGGGCGGTGGAGATCACTTACCATAAGGTGACCCACTTGCTCGTTTGCCGGCCTATACTATAAAAAAACTAGTTTTTAGTGTTCATAGCAGTGTTTTATTATATGTCTATTGGTGTTTATGCGAATATAGGTTTCCTTTTTTAACCAAGCAGCGGTAGCACAGCGGGTTGTGGAAGATGAATGTCGCAGATTCGATAACCATTCCCAAGAGCGTACACCTCTGACTTTTCTAAGTTACTTCTGTATTTTTTACGTTAACGGTGAACATAACATAGTAAGGCAAGGACATACCATATTTTTTATAGCATAGGCCGGAAAACAAACAACAAATAGAAAGAAAAAAATAGTCTCCCCAGGATCCATATAACTCACAATTCCAGGCCCAGTGTAGTTACTTTGCGGAGTCAGATAAAACTATTCCTTACTTGTCTGTGTGCAATGTTGTGAATGTGTTGTCTGCCGCATTTTCAATGAACTCAGGCCGAAAAACACTACATAGTGGATCCCCAGTGGCCGAAGCCGATGACACGCCCAAATGGAGACGGAGGAATGAACTGGATTCGTGTGTTCCAAACTGGCGAGAACTTGCAACAGATTGAAACAAGGGGAATGGCCTTTGCCCAGCAGTGGGACATACATGTTACTTGCATACGATCTACTATAAAGAGCTGCAATGAGTACACCCACGTTCTGCCCAGATTATTTCCGTCACATATATTGATAGGTAGACAGCACATCAATATATTTGGCACAAATTCCTTTCCAGTAACTGCAATTATTCGAATTGAAAACTCATCAAAAGATATATGTTGTGATAAATTCCTTCCACCTGCCCTTATCCCACCCGCAGTGGGGTTGGCGCAACGTGTTTTTAACACATGTTCCAGAAAGATTTGGATTATAGTTTTTACGACCGGCCACTTGTCTGACGTCAACCAGAAAAGGCCGACTAGGGAGAAAACACACAGACGCGAAACAAATATTTGTGGATTACACAAAAACAAAACTCGATGTTGGAATCGAACCCGCGGCCTCTCACTTCAGAGCCGGCTACTCGCCCACTGCATCACGGAGGCTGTCAGAGACTCTGATATATTGTGATACAATATCAATTAAAAATATTATAATCGCCATCTCTTCTTCATTACGCTGTCTTGCAACAATGGTCGTAAATATTGTATGAGCTGCTTACCCCCCGCCGAGTGCAGCGTGCATATGCTACCAATAACCTCGCTTATATTTTCTGTACTTACATTTTTTATTCTCCGAACACAGTTGATATAAAATGAGTTCTTGTGTGACGCATTCAATGTCAGATTCAGTGAAGGAAGATTTTAGAACTCTTTGCTTTATCAGATAATTAAATTTTGAAGTGCGCAACAGAGACAGGAGGCCGCGACGCGAGACTATAAAGACACGTCCGCTTTGTATGCAGTTGTATAGGTAGGAATATAGAAAACTATTAAGCCTTAATAAATCTTAATTATGTATTAAACTTAGGCTTTGCCAAAAAGGTTATTATAATGTTAAAGATTACTTAGAAGACAAAACAGCTTGGAATTGAGCCGCTCACTCCTTACAAAATTGGCTGGAAATTGTTCTCTTATTTTATATATTATATTATTTAATATTGTCTGCTCTATTGGCGCAATATTAGTATGTAAGGGAATATTGACATTTTGATTTTTTTATTATTATTTGTTTAATTTTGTTTTTTTCGGCCACGTGGTACGGAGAGATGAGTTCCTCGAAAAGCTGATCGTAATTGGGAACACGGAGGGCAAGAGAACTCGACGACGGTCACCAACCAGATGGGCCGATCAAGTAAAGGGCTCGTCTTCATTCAAGTTCAGCTCGGTGGTCAGAAGCGCCATGGACAGAAACCGATGGATGCAGATCGTTCGATCCAAGTGTAGACCATCCAATGACGATCACCAGATCTGCAGACATAACGGACCGTCCAGAGAGAGAGAGAGAGAGAAAGAATATTTTTTTGGATTAGATTTAAGAGTTTTGTAAATTTAAATACGTAGGTACACTAAATATTAATTCAATTGTTTGTTTTATATCGATGCTCTACAATATTCTTATACCTTACAGTATCTTATTTCGATGCCAGTCAATGTAAAAAATCTACACTAATATTATAAAGAGGAAAGATTTGTATGTAACTAATAAACTTAAAAATTACTGGACCGATTTCAAAAATTCTTTCTTGCCATTAGAAAGCAACATTATCACTGATTAACATAGGCTACTTTTTATCCCGGAAAAGGCCATTCACCGAGGCCGAACCGCGAGCAAAGGCTAGTATAATATATAAACTCGCCTTGACTGCTTCGGTGACTGCCTTCTACCGTGCTGAGGTCTCGGGTTCGATCTCCGGGTTGGGTAAAAGTGATATTGGGTTTTTCTATTACGAAATGCATAGTAGCCCGGAGTCTGGAATTGTTCCCGCAATGGCGATAAGCTCACCCCCTATCACATCATAGGACGGAATTAAGTTCAGTAAAATGTGGGGATACTGATTATACTTCTGTTTCCTTCGGGCATTACAGTCATGAATGCGTAAGTATGTATAAACTTGAATACTTATAGGGAATCGTACCGTAGATTTGATGGTATTTGGTATTTTACAGTATGTAAAAAGCCCTGTTGACCGAAACGTGTTATCTCGCTCTGGCTCTGAGTCATCGCTCGGTTGGTGACCAGTCTGTAGTATTTTTGGCCCATCTGTCTGGATTCATTCGACATACGTGGCCGGCCCAGTCCCACTTAAGCCTGGCGGTTTTCATACCAACGTCTGTAACACCTGTCATGGAACGCAGGTCGATGTTTCTTACATGGTATATAAGTTTTACATTCATAATGTTGCGCTCCATTGTTCGTTGGCATACAGACAGGTGGGACTTTTGATTTTTAGTCAGGGACCACGTCTGAGCACCATAGGTTAGAACAGGCAGGATGCATATGTCCATAATTTTTCTTTTAAGGCAGATAGGTATTTTACCTTTGAGATAATCTTTCAAAGACCAGTAGCTCCTCCAAGAGTTTTGAATTCGTCTTTCGACTTCTTTAAAAAAAATCTTCTCTAAAAAATTAATATGATTATTTATAGTATTTTCGTATGCGAGTTATTTCATTACGTTTGAATATCGATACTGATATCACAGTTAAAACGCCCAACAGGGTTTTTGTTACATATTGTATAGAGCAACACGTCGTCTGAACCTCACAACCCGCAACGGGAATCAAGTTGCCATTACCTCCTCTAATCAGCAAACTGTACCACGTATTAATTTCTACAAACAACAATTGCGGTTATTATATATTGTGTTAATTCCTAGAATATAATTGCAGCTCGATGCAGTTTACCTAAACACTTTGATGTTGTAAATGCACTTGTTATAGGCTGGTTAATAAGGATCATAAGTTAATAACTTCAAGAACCGACGTCAAAGTTTACAATAGATAGTATGTAGACAGTTTTGTCTACAGTTAGTTCTGTGTGTAATACCTGAAATATCCCTCATACATACATACATACGCACTCACGCCTGTAATCCCCGAAGGGGTAGGCAGAGGTGTAATCAGTACAACCACATTTCGCCGAGCGCATCTCCGTCCCATAATGTGATAGGGGGCGAGCCTATCGCCATACCGGGCACAAATTCCAGACTCCGGGCTGATACTGGGGTATTTCGTAATAGAAAACCCCAACACCACTACCCGACCCGGGGATCGAACCCGAGACCTCAGCGTTGGCCTCAATCGTAACGCGTACACATTACAACTGCGCCACCGAGGCAGTCATCATGATAATGAGGGATAATTAATGATTATTAATTATCCCTCATTATTAATGATTATTCGTAAAATAGCAATACTAGAGCGAACAGAGCGACACTCTGAAGTTCATAGAAATTAAGTTGGTACATATATACTTAAAGCGATCATAAACGATATTAAATAAGCAAAAGACGACCGATCGCGAATAAATAATACCTAACGGAAAATTGGCAATTTTTTAAAAGACAAGTCATGCTTTTCAAGAATATAGTAAGCGGACAAAAAACAAGCCCACTGAGTTTGTTTCGCCGGGTCTTCTCAAGCTGGGTCGCGTTTGGATCCGGTGGTAGTTTTAAAACAACACTTCGGAGATACACATGGTCCACATTCAATCTCCCTAAAGTTAACTATAGGACTTTGTATTTCCTAATATAAATTATTGAAAATCCGGACCTAAAACAAGCCCCTTGAGTTCAAGTAGCTGGATCTTCTCAGAGTTTGGGTCGCGCCGCGTTGAATCCAGTGGTAAATTAAGCCCACTGAGTTTGTTTCGCCGGGTCTTCTCAAGCTGGGTCGTTTTGGATCCGGTGGTAGTTTTAAAACTCGTGCCGTTTCGGTAAATGCAGTGGTCCATACCGACTCAAAATATTTAATAATTAATAATGGACGTTTCCATATTACAAATACTGTTAATAATGTAAAATAAAAAGACAACAAATAAACAATTTAGTATATTTGACGATGCTATGTATGTTATGTATACATTAGTTGATATGATTTTTATACATAAGTTTCTTTATCTTGTACTGACTTGTCATAAGCGCTATTTTAATTGCCTACATGATTAATAAAACTATTTCATTTCAAACGCGAAAGTTGGCATAGTAGTAGAAAGATTATCTGGTAAACTTAGTGCTGCAGCTTTTGCTGTCCGGAAAATTAGACGCTTGACTGATGTTTCAACGGCTAGGTTAGTATATTTCGCATACTTTCACAGTATTGTGTCCTACGGCATTCTATTGTGGGGATCAGCTGCTGATATAGACACTATATTTATACTACAAAAAAGAGCAGTTCGTGCTATTTATGACCTGGGTAGCCGCGATTCCTTACGATCTGTATTCAAGGAAAGTAATATACTGACTGTGCCGTCTGAATACATCTATCAAAATATTATGTATGCTCGTAAAAACCTTTGTAAATTTTGTAAAAATAGTGACGTTCATAATATAAATACAAGAAACAAAAATAAACTCGTAGTACCCGCTTTTAGAATAGTTAAGACTAAAAAGTCATTTATGGGTAACAGCGTTAAATTTTATAACAAGCTCCCAAATAGTGTGATCGATATGCCCGAAAAAATGTTCAAAGCACACATTAAACGTGTGCTTATGACTAGGGGCTATTATAATGTTAAGCAATATCTAGAGGATAGAGATGTTTGGCGTTCGGTTCCTCCTTGCATACTGTGACCTCCTGGGGCCCTGTAGCTTGTAGACAATGTAGGGAATCATTTAATTTAATTTAATTTAATAAATGTAAATAATATATAATATGTTCAAGTAAGTAAGATATAAATAAATTGCACAATAATATTAAATACCTACACTAAAACGATATATTAAATAAAAGTATTAATAAAATTTAAATACCAAATAAAAAAGACGACCGATCACGTAAAATAAAAATTGGCAATTTTAATTTGACAACTCATTATTGTTGAGATTATAGAAATTGGACCAAAAACAAGCCCACTGAGTTTGTTTCGCCGGGTCTTCTCAGACAGGGTCGCGTTTGGATCCGGTGGCAGTTTTAAAACAACAATTTAGAGGTACACATGGTCCGTATCAATCACTTTAAAATAAAAATAGGACTTTTTATTTCCCTAATTTATTTTGGTATAATAAACCGGACCAAAAACAAGCCCACTGAGTTTGACTAGCTGGATCTTCTCAGGACTGGGTCGCGCCGCGTAAAATCCAGTGGTAAAGTAAGCCCACTGAGTTTGTTTCGCCGGGTCTTCTCAGGTTGGGTCGTTTTGGATCCGGTGGTAGTTTTAAACCACGTGCCGTTTCGGTAATGCCTATGGTCCATATCGACCGTTAAAACAGAGAAAAAATAACAATAATAATAATACTTAACAATTCTGGACTAATATAAAAATATTGTAAACTTTATAGTTGCCCAGTGTATTTTGACGATGCTATGTATGTTATGTATATATTAGCTGATATGATTTCTGTAATTACATAAGTTTCTTTATTTTGTACTGACTTGTCATAAGCGCTATTTTAATTGCCTACATGATGAATAAAACTATTTCATTTCAAAACTATTTCATTTCATTTCATTTCATAGTGCGACGATATCATCGAAAGTCTACCTTAACAATTCCATTTTTCATTTTATTAGCTTGAATGCTTGAATGACGAAACGAGCAGGTCGCTTGCCTGATGGTAAGCGCTACGCCTGTCCATAAATAAAGCAACACCACACAGAACTTTGAATTACAAAGCACTGCATGGCATTGGACTGCGTACGTCACCCCGAGAGACATAAGTTGTTAAGTCAGTCATAATGCCCAGTAATTTCACTAGCTTCAATGTCCTTCAAACCGGAACACAATAGTACTTACACACCGTTGTTTGGCGGCAGTAATAGACAAAGCGGTGGTACGAACCCAGACGGCCACTCGCTTACGAGAGACCTACCACCTTATAAATACACATAGGCCCATAACTCAACAAAAACGATCGAGAGAACGCTAAAAATTAATAATGGATTTACTTAGCTCTGTATCCTAGAGGCTTCCCGTAAGAGTGTAGAGCAAACACTAGCGGCGGGGTTCATTGTACTTTCATCCCTTAGGGACCCAGTCTCAGACGTACAAACAATCTTGTTTCAAAAGAATTTTGGTTCTATTGTTTGCGGCGGGTTTGAATTTAATAATAGGTTGTTAAGAAATATTGCTACCAGAGATTTAACCAGTTATGAAAATATTTATTTTATAAGTACATACATACGCAATCACGACTGTAATGAAGGGGTAGGCAGAGGTGTAACTAGTACACTCACATTTCGCCGAGCGTATCTCTACTTAGTAATTTAAAGTTCTGTACGGTGTTGCTTCTGTTTATGGATGGAGTTTACCATCAGGCGAGCGACCTGCTCGTTTCGTCATTCAAGCTTAAAAATATATATTTTTTTATTGCCCTAGATAGACAGACGAGCAGGCGGCCCACCTAATGGTAAGTAGCTACCCATGCACCTGAGCAATGCCAGAGCACAGCCAGGCCGCACCCTATCGTTAAAAAAAGTATCTGACACGGTCACAGAGTCTCAATGCGTTGAAATGTCACAAATGTAGACTCTTTAAGTACCTGTACCATGTATTGGAAAAGTTCAGTGAGCTGCATTTCTATTGTACGGCCGAGTAGAATATAGCAAAAGTTAAATTGAAGATCACTATCGGTGAATTTGAATCTGCGATTTTATCCTTATCTATTGGTACCGGTGCAGAGTTTATTTGTACGAGATGCTCCCTGTGTTAGATGGAAATTGAATTTGGAAATTAGGTTATGAGTTGCTTTTGGTGTTTTACCAACTCGTGCACATAATTGTTTTTTTTTACCGCCGACGAAAAAGCGGGGTGTTATAAGTTAGGCCCTTTTGTCTGGCTTATATTTGTCTGTGGCATCGTAGCTAGAGTTTACATGTTTGACTCTTTATGGTCGTGTCCGGCTTTTGTTCTTGTATAAAACTGTGATTTATTACAAGGTGGTAGGTCCCTCGTTTGCGAGAGGCCAGCTGGGTTGGTACCACCGCTTTGTCAATTTCTGCCGCCAAGCAACAGTGTGTAAGCACTGTTGTGTTCCGGTTTGAAGGACATTGAAGCCAGTGAAATTACTGGGCATTATGAGACTTAACACCTTATGTCTCGGGGTGACGAGTGCAGTCCAGTGTCATGCAGTGCTTTGTTATTTAAGGTTCTGTGTGGCGTTGCTTCTGTTTATGAGCAGGCGTGGCGCTAACCATCAGGCGAGTGACCTGCTCGTCTCGTCATTAAAGCTAATAAATAGATAAAAAATTATTAGTAAATAATAATTAATAAACAACTTTAATACAAATTTAACCTTCTATCTTATATATAAAATTCTCGTGTTACAATGTTCGTTCCCATACTCCTCCGAAACGGCTGGACCGATTTGTATGAAATTTTGCGTGCATATCGGATAGGTATGAGAATCGACCAACATCTATTTTTCATCCTCCTAAATGTTAAGGGTGGTTCACCCCTAAAATATATGTTTTAATTTTTTATACAAAATTTTTTGTTTTTATGATACATTTTAGTATTTTTGTCAAGCGCGTTTCTCACCGGGGCCGCCCACTAGGCTACTTTAATCCTGGAAATAGGCCTTCACGCGGGCGGAGCCGCGGGCAACAGCTAGTTTTATTATAAAAGTGACGTCCGGTTATAAAACTGTACGTTTTGGCTTTCACAAGAGATAATAATATGTCCGGCTTTTAGGGCAAAATGTCCGGCCTAATACAGCGCCAAGTCCGGCTTTTGTATTTCAGGGTCTGGCAACCCTAATCGCAGCGCCTTAACAGCTTTATTGTTTGAAAGCTTATTTAATCGAGATGGTTCTTGGGATGTGTTTAAGAAAATCTGTTCAAATGTTGAATATTTTTCTAATTAATGTGGTTCTAAGGGTTAGAATATTTTTATTAGTATTTTATTATTGTATTTAAATATTTGTACATCATTATATATACCCATAATACTGCATACGCATTACAACTGTGCCATCGAGGAGTCGAAGAGTAAAGAGAATATTATGTATATTTTTGCTTTCGGGATTATCCCACCCACAAACCCGCCACTGTAACTCCTGTAAGCCAGGATCGACAGTGGCACGCGTATTTCGACACCAAGCAATGAAGCTCTGCGAGTCTCTGGGAATGCAAATGTGTCTATCGTCTATCGTATACGGAAATTAAACAAATATAAAGTTATGGAGTAGTTGGAAATAATTATTGACCACTTACCCCCATAGCAAAACGGGAGACAAAATAATTAAAGGGCCTCCTTTAATTATTATAACTATTATTATATTAATTGTTATAAATGTCATTGACTGCCTCGGTGGCGCAGTTGTAATGCGTACACGTTACGATTGAGGCCAACGCTGAGGTCTCGGGTTCGATCCCCGGGTCGGGTAAAGTGGTATTGGGTTATTCTATTACGAAATGCTCAGTATCAGCCCGGAGTCTGGAATTTGTGCCCGGTATGGCGATAGGCTCGCCCCCTATCACATCGTGGGACGGAGATACGCTCGGCGAAATGTGGGTGTACTGGTTACACCTCTGCCTACCCCTCCGGGGATTACAGACGTGAGTGCGTATGTATGTAAATGTCATTGTGCTTGAGGCTGAGACCTCTCAGATGACAATGACAATGACAATGACATTTATAACAGGAGAAGCCAGATGTAAAGCACCACGGATGTTATAAGGTGGGTCCTATCACGCGATACGCGCGTATATTTTTGCTTATATGATAGAAAATAGATATGAAATTAAATTCAATTACAATAGGAACTAAACTGAAAAATATCGCGTAATTCAAATTTTCATAACCATAGGTACATCTAATAGGGTAGTTTCCTATATTGAATTTTATACATTATTTTATAAGCAACAGAAAATGATACACAAAAGAAATCCTTTCATTAAAACACAATCAAAATTGGTTCATAAATGTGCCCGCAGTTATGACTTTAAATGTTGGTATGAGAAAAAGAGGGTGCGTAGTAGGGATATCTCACTATCTCGCTTGCACGCGTGCACCATAATGAAATCTTTACACAGTGACGTCAAAGTTTGCGTCGTCTGTCATTTGACAATTACCCCTTCTACAGTATTTGAATGGCTTCTAACTTATTTATTTTTGGACAGATTTATAAAATCCTTTCTGCAATAGATTTTGAGTAACGTAACTTATTGATTTAAATAATGAAAAAAAAAACTACACTTATTATCCAACTGTAAAAAGTAATGGAATTACCCCAAAAATATTGCATCGATACTTATCTGTAATGGCAAAATTGCCGTCCGCTGATGCAAGAATGTTAAATCGGCTATATAAAGTCACCGTTAGTGGAACGTAATTAACAATTACTTAATGGTGCGGCAAAAATGTCCGTCTAGTGTGTAATAACATGGTAATGAAATTTGTGGGCAAAGAAGGGTGTCTGGAGAACCGGGAGGGAGGAATTCATCGCAAATTGCGTTTTATGCTGCCTTAATTTTAAATTAAGGTATGTTTAAGTACACTTAATACTACATTTTCGTTTAAGTTTTGCGTCATTGCTCTAACAGTAGCGTTGGTAATTAGTTAAGTACACTTAATACTACATTTTTGTATAAGTTTTACTTCTTTTATCTAACAATAGCGGAGGTCCTAGATTCAAAGTTCAGGTCGTGCAATCACAAATTGGGTTTGAGTTTTTGATTCGGAATATCACACATAAATTTCCCGGGGTTGGAATTTGTGCTCTGTTTAAATAAGCTCTGCGAATCATCTGTCCACTTTAGTGAAAGAATTAGGTATAAAAAAAGGTTTTATTTTTATTTTATTAGCATGAATGACGAGACGAGCAGGTCGCTCGCCTGATGGTAAGCGCCACGCCTGCCCATAAACAGAAGCAACGACACACAGAACGTTGAATTACAAAGCACTGCATGACACTGGACTGCGCTCGTAACCACGAGACATAAGTTGTTAAGTCTCATAATGCCCAGTAATTTAACTGGCTGCAATGTCGTTCAAACCGGAACACAACATCTTAAATTCCATAGGTTTGGTTTTTCATCCCTGTTACACTCTCTTAGGAGTGGAATTTGTTCTTGAAAAAATTAGGCTAACTCATAGCCTTAACTCATAGCTAACTTATACCTTTCCGAATGAAAAACATCAAAAACGGATCACTCTATGAAAAGTTATGTATGGTTATATATACAAGAAATATCAAATTGAGAACCTCTCCTTACTTTGTCCGTCGGTTAAAAACATCGCAAGCGTGCAACAATTTAGTTCCCATTCTTAACATCTCTGCATTAAAAGTAAGATTAAACTGCCACCGCCTGCATTTTCAAATGACATCATCTTCATCAAGACATCATCAAGGGGAAGGTAATTAACAATTAGTTAATGGATTGGAGCAATGTTTGCGCAGTGCTCAGACGTGGCCGGGGGACAATGTTGGCTCTGTAGATTAACTGCGAGGGGACCAGTTGAGTTATAATGCACTTTTAGAAGCGTTATGAATTTTGATACTTTAGGACGGCGCATCTGCCAAATGGGTTTAGTGGCAACAGACTTAGGATAAGAAACCATAAGGTCTTTACAAGGTGGTAGGTATGTCTCTCGTATCCGAAGCCGTCTGGATCTGCTACTACCGCTTTGTCTATTTCTGCCGTCAAGCAATAGAAAAATACGCGTCGGACATTTGATTCCCCTTGCACACGGACGAGCAAGCGGCCCGCCTGATGGACTTTAGCAATGCCAGGGCACAGCCAAGCCGCTGTCATTATCTTTTTTCTTCATCGGTTAAAAATAAATCGCATATTCATCGCCAGCTGCAATACGTCAGCGACTTAAACCAACCATTTTTCAAAACACCCAATTTCCGAAAGTGGCCGCGACGTCTATTCTTCAGCAAGTAGAATTTCATTCGACTAAGAGCACAGAATGTGAGATTACATACTTTATACATTACATTGGGTCGGGGTCGACGACCCTTGGACCCTTTTCGGGTGCCGTAATGAGGATCTTCACGTTACAGTCCGTCTTGTTACGGCTTAGATATTTGATATTTGGAAGGATATCTAAGTAGCAGCGATAGCTCAGTGGGGAGTGGTACGGATGTCGAGACGAAAGTCGCAGGTTCTAAACCAGTCACAAGAACACACTTGTTAATTATCGCTTGCGTTAGAAGGAAAGCGCCCCAGGGGAATAGCGCCATCTAGATGGTCAGATGCCGTGAAAAGGGCTGTTAGTGGCAGCATATACCAAGCGGTCCAGACATCTTACGACTGCTTAGCTTGGAGGCACATATGTGGTCGCAATCCTCAGCACTGAGGGACCGACGAAGAAGAAGAAGAATCGCTTGCGTTAACGATGAAGGAAACCTGCCTACTTGAGAAGATCTTCATAAGAATTTCAAAGGTATCTGAAGTTTGCTAACCCACATTAGATTAGCGTGGTGGCCTGACCCCTCTCATTCAGTAGAGGAGGCCCGTGCACAGCAGTGGGACATGTATAATACAGAGCTAGTAAAAAAAACTAAGTATAGGTTAAGGAGCGATAGCTCAGTGAGTGCGTTGAGTGAGATATTTGGAGGCCCAAATCCCCTCCCATTCCTATTCCCTTAATTACCCCTTTCCTTTAAGCTCGGCAACGCGTTCATGATTCTTTTGGTATTGTGGGCGTACATGGGCGGTGGAGATCACTTACCATCAGGTGGCCTACTTGCTCGTTTGACGACCTATGTCATAAAAACTACAATAATAATACCTGCCCTGTATTACACACTGTCTCACTGCTGGGCACGAGCCTCCTACTCAATGACCAGACCAGACCAGCGCTGGTTTTATTACCAGCATATGCTGAGTTGGTGTCGTTTTAAGTTTTTCTTTCTTTTTTTCAATGAGAGGGGTTAGACCTTAGTCCACATTCACTTTAACAATTCTTAATTTTCCATTTCACTGGAACACAATACAAATATTTACAATGATATCATCCAAAAATTGTTGCCAACAAATGAACATAAAAAACATTTTTAAACACTAATTAACTGTAAAGCAAAGATGTAATGAGACGTAAATGAAGGTCACATCTGGAAATCTAGATCGGACAGATTAAGGCGTAATACTGTTGCGAAACTAATTAGGAATAACGCGGCTCTTGAACTTTGTTTTAATTAGCCGTCTAATGGTGCGTAAGTATGCTTATTAATATTTTTATAAGCTCAGTAAAAAAGTTTATGAACCACTGTTATATTTTGTTTATAAAGGTTGTCTGGAAGAAATCGCAGTTGGCGATAGCCGATAAGACTGCAATTTGTTCTTCTCTTATAATTTTTTTATGTAATTTTGTACATTTCATTTTCTTATTTAAAACGTACAATCAAGAGTTTTAAATAATAAATAAATAAGAAAATCTGGTTCATCCATAAAATGGAGATGTCAGATAGCTTGTCTTATTCACGTCGGAGAGTTTTAACGGGTTTTATGGAAAAAGCGAGTTAAAAAAATTCTTTATAATTTAATACTCACTCAACAGTCACACACATAGTCCTGACCCCACACTAGGTAAACCTGTGTCGAGGGTATCAGGAACTACGAGGGACTTGCGGTCCCACAACACCCAGACCCGAGACCAATATTTATGGATCACACAAACATTTGTCTCGATGTGGGAATCGAACCCACGGCCTCTCGCTTCGCAGCCGGCTACTCGCCCGCTGCGGCACGGAGTTGTCATAAAAAAAACAACGAACAATGGCTCGAAACTTTTACGCCGTGGATAAATCGCTGACAAAATATGAGCGAAAATATAAATGATAAAAACATCTAAACACAAAAGCGAAATAAATCGAACGTTAATTTCAACAGATATTGCATGAAAGCGAACAAAAACAATGTTAATTAAAGCAATTTTTCAACAAATTTTCTATTATACGGTAAGAGCAGGCGAATATTTGTATGCGCGGCGGGACACCGGCGGGCGCGGCTGTCCAAGATTTACGACTGCTCCCGGACAGTCCCGGACAGCGGATACCGTCCGGACAACTCCCGTAAGATTAATTGCATGGGCCGCACTATTTGGCCACTGTTGATTTTTAATACCACTCGAATTAGGGCAAAAACCGAACGATTTGGAATTCGAATTTTGAATTATGTGTGTTTAAAATTGATCATTAGCGGGGTGTTGATTTTTTTCTATTTTTCGGATTACTTGCATTAAAATATGTATGAGCTTATTGCATCGGTGGCCTAGTTGTAATGCGTACCCGTTAAGACTTAGACTGGCGCTGAGGTCTCGGATTCGATTCCCGAGTCGGGTAAAATTTATATTGGGTTTTCTATTATGAAATGCTCAGTATTAGCCCGGAGTCTGGAATTGTGCCCGGTATGACGATAGGTTCGCTCCTTATCACATCATGGGACGGAAATAAGCTCGGTGAAATGTGGGTATAATAGTTACACCTCTACCTTCGGGGATTACAGGCGTGAGTGCGTATGTAGGTAATTAGCATGAAAGATTTTTTAATTTTCGAATGGATTTGTGCGGTTAGCCTATATTCCTTTTACAGCTTCACCTGACAATAAAGCCGGCGCTTATGGCGCTCTAACCAGAAATATGTATAGTGTATTTAGTAGCGATTAAGCACAGAGGCGGTTTTTAAAAGGCTCAGACCTCAGCTTGAGCAATCGCTGGGGAGTATTGTTCAGAGCCGTCTCTGCACATCATTGTGTCGAGGGCCAGTTGTGGGAGCTCTTCGGACTCGCAGGCGTGTTCTATGTCGGGGTCGCGTATTATTATTGCGATTCGGATTGGGCAAGGAAAGTGCTGCTTTGATAGCGACTGTGATGGAGTGGTTCTGCCAAAACATGTTTGGGACGTCGACGGTGGAGCATAAATGGTAAAACGAGCACGTCCATAAAATAAAATACCTAATAAATAAAATGTTAAATCTCATAATGCCCAGTAATTTCACTGGCTTCAATGGCCTTCAAACTGAAACACAACAGTGGTTACACCGAGCTGCTTGGCGGCAAAATAGACAAAGCGGTGGTACCAACTCAGACGGCCTCTCGCATACGGGGGACCTAAAATGTATGCACCAGTATAAAATTATTTTATCTGCTTTTTGTTTTTCTTTTGGCAATCTACATAATGTATTCTATAATGATAACCATAAACTATGTTTTGTGCTTAGTTTGTTCGAGCTGGTAGCGTAGTTAGATTAAACTTGTCGCCATGGGAGTACTATTCGTGTACGCTGCCAGTTAACATTACTGCATCGTGTCACGATAGATATCGTTTAACATAATATTAACTATGGGGTAAGTGCACCAGTTGCTGGCTGTGTGCCTAGGGTCAGATTTTCCGTATCCAAAGAGTACAAACGGTAACCTTTTACTTACAGTCTGCTGTCTGTCTGTTTGTCTGTGTGTATGTTTGTCTTACATTTAAAGGACTCTTCCTAAAGGAAGAACTAAATAAATAAAAATAACTATAATATGTAGGTGCCTGAAATATCCACAGAAATTCTTATGCTGGATATCCTAACTAATAATAAAGATAAAATAAATAAAATTAAGTAGCATGGGACGGAAATCTCGGTGCGCGAGTCTGAATCGCACTTGACTGGTTTTTTTGCTAGCCTGAATAACGAGACGAGCAGGTCCTTCGTCCGATGGTGAGCGCCACGACTCCCTACAAACAGAAGCAACATCATACAGAACTTAGAATTACAAAGCATTGCATGGCATTGGAGTGCGCTCGTCACCTGAGAGATAAGATGTTAAGTGTCAAAACGCCCAGCATATTCACTTGCTTCATGTCCATAAAACTGGAACTTACACACTGTTGTTTAGGCATACAGAAGGCAGAACCTATACATATGGACTTTTGCATACGAATGACCTACAGTTATGCAAGTATCTTATCGATGTTTTGTTTTACCGTTAGAGCAAGTGATATTGTTAACAATAAATACACACCTAAGTTACTAAAGTCAGATGTATGTGCATATGTGTGTCTGGAGGTTTGTTTCGAGCATGTGAGTTATTATAGAAATAAAAACTAGTAATAATATTTAATATAAGGCTTTTATTTATTTTTTTGGTCCTAAAAGAAATATCGACATACTTTTTAATTAACTTTTAATGGTTCAATTCTATGAATTTATGTCACTTAGAATGATCGCTCATTGGTACATTCACCCTACCTACATACGTCGAAAGATGCCAGTAGTATTTTGTTAATAGAAAATATATTTTACGAGTGGTAGAGCCACGCTGTAGACAATTTTGCCTACAGCATGAATGGGCCGGCTCGTCCGGGTCGTTACCACTGTCTCACAGAAAACCGGCGTAAAGTAGCAGCTTGCTGCTGCGTTTCGTACGGTGAGTGAGATATCCGGAGGCCCAAATCCCCCTCCCCTTCCCAATCCCTTATTATCCCTTTCCTTTAAGGTCGGCAACGCGCCCATAATTCTTTTGTATTGTGGGCGTACATGGGCGGTGGAGATCGCTTACCATCAGGTGACCCACTTGCTCGTTTGCCGGCATATACTATAAAAAAAAAGAGAGATATATCGGAGTTGAAATCTCAATGATCTTCGTGACCGACGTTCCTAAGGTATCCACAATTTTGATTTAATTTGGTTTTAATATTTAGCCCCTGTTTCATAATCTCTAAGTAAACATTATTAATTGTCAAATTGAATAAGAGAGTAAAATACAAAATTGTAGTTTTAGCGGGAATTCTGACAGTGCCGTTGATCTCTTACTTTAACTATTTCCTTAAATAGTTAAAAGTTGTGTTTGTTGTACGAATGTGATGTGGATTTGTGTAATAAACATTGACGGTGATGAATAGTGTATGGAAACACTGAAATAGTGAATTTAAAGAAAGAAAGAAAGAAAGAAAGAAAGAAAGAAAGAAACGACTGAGGCCAACGCTGAGGTCTCGGGTTCGATCCCCGGGTCGGGCAAAGTGGTATTGGGTTTTCTATTACGAAATGCTCAGTATCAGTCCGGAGTCTGGAAATTGTGCCCGGTATGGCGATAGGCTCGCCCCCTATCACATCGTGGGACGCAGATACGCTCGGCGAAATGTGGGTGTACTGGTTACACCTCTGCCTACTCCTTCGGGGATTACAGGCGTGAGTGCGTATGCTAGTTATTTAAGGTAGTTTTTGACCAGGGGTATTATGAGGGGTCTATGAGCAAGCAGGCGCTTATCATCAAGCAAGCGACATAATTTCATCATAGAGATAAATCTTTTTAGTATTATAATCCTACTACTACTACTATTATAAATGTGAAAGTTTGGACGTTTGTGAGTTTATGAAATTAGATGTTGGTTAGTCAATCACGCCTTAATGGCTTTTTTATCCCGAAAAAGGCCGTTAATTCGGGCAGAGCTGCGAGCAAAAGCTAACAGAAAATAAAAACATTCATAAGTCACAGACATAATCCTGACCCAATATAATCTGTACTGTGATTCGTGGGTATAAGGAACTGCGAAAGACTACGGTCCCACACAATACCTATACAATACATAAGCATTTGTCTCGGTGTGGGGATCGAATCCGCAGCCTTTCGTTTACAACCAGCTACTGGCGCTGTTAAATATTACGAAGAACTAGAGCATCACAACTGTCATTAATCATTGCTTAAGCTAAGCTAAAATGTAATCAATAGAATGTAATAACTTCGTCATTTTTTTGCCGAGGTTTGCCATTGATTAAAAATCTTCGCCTGCTGAGTGTACATGTTAAAATTCGATAAGAATTTTGTGAATAATCCGTTGGCGTCTAATAGCGTTAGAGGGCGCTGTGGTACTGCAGTGGTGACTGCGCACATATACCCAGTACAAATTGATTTTGATACGAATTCTTGGGGCGTCTGCGATCGGGAATTTTAACGATACTAGAAGTTTTCGTATAGATATTTAATGAAGGTGACGTCCGAAAACTGAAACGTAATTCAACCATTTTATGTACACAAAATGAGTTAGTTTGGTAGGTGGAATAAATTCTTGAAATAACTATAGCTATACAACCTGTGACATTTAAAGTAATTGGCAGTCCCATGACGACACGACGTTAATTAGAAAAACATTTATAACCAGTAAATAGCTGATCAGATTTGCTTCAAACATTATTAATAACTTTCTTGAGTAAACCATTTGAAATAAAAAAGCAACCGCATTAAAATCTGACTATTGGTAGGCGCTATGATGATACACAAACACGCACGCACGAACACACACACACACACACACACACACACACACACACAGAGAGAGAGAGAGAGAGAGAGAGAGAGAGGTCTTCAACTTATACCGCGCCTCTTTTTTTCGGGGGTTAAAAATAAATACGAACAAATTGCCTATCGAGTTGCTAATGAGATGTAAATGGTAGTACTCGTAGGTATCGAGAGTGAAATTGAAGGGATGTTTGGCCTTTAGATAGATATGACTGGCATTAAATTTGTAAGATTGTCGAGATTTGGCGCTTTACTCACACATATGGAAAATTGAATCCGTTCGACGGAATGACTACACATTCAAACACAGAACAATACACGGATAGTGTTTTCTTTGTACCTAGTTTTTTTATTCCGCAAAGTTTACACTGGACCTAATGTTAAATACAGTCCATAATATCCACCGTCGAGAGTGTTGAGACCCTCCGCCTGAAGTTACTGGCTATATACACTGGCTGACACCGGAACGATACTCGCCTGAACTAGCAACTATTGTGGGTTTTTCACAATGTGTACGGTAGTCGCTATCCAGTTGGGTACAAAAATCATCTGATACCCTCCCCTAACTTTTTTGTAGTTAATAATTCAATATTTATACTATTAAACTAGCTTTTGCGCGTGGCTCCACACGTGTGAGTGTCTTTTCCCGGATAAAATATAGAAATATAAATCATTTATTGCACACTACACAAGAGTACAATTTGCATAAGACCTTATACTTAATACAAATAAAAAATAAAAATAACAAAAACATATAATATAACATATGTCCTAATCCAGATGGTCTACCTGTGTGCTGCTGAATGGAATAAGCTGAGTGTGAATAAGCAATAACGCAGGTCAGCATAATTATGCTGTCCAACGATAGACACATTGTCTGTATTCTTGGATTGCGCTACACTTAACATCAGGTGTATGTATCCTAGTCACTTTGCCGAGCTAGGGTAAAATAAGTTTATAGCATTCAAATATTTTTTATACAGACTATCCTGTCCATACATCCGCTATTGTAACTCTTTTGCACCGATTGACAGTGGCACGCATTTTGTTGACAACGAGGAGTGAAGCTCGTGGAGTATCCGGAATTGCTAAATTGTTTTTATCCCGCAATGAATTTAACAAAAAGACAGTTAAGGAGGAGTTAGAAATATTAATTGTCCACTTCCCTCCATATTAAAGCGGTAGACAAAATAATGAACTAAGGAGGCATCAACCTCAGGCGCAAGGACCTTCAACGTTTGTCTCCTCTAAAGCTAATGAGTTCAGATATGAAAAATCTTAAAACATGACTAAAATTGCATTTCCATGCATAGAATATTTTTACGTCAATTCCAGCCATAAAATTTAAAAATGAGTCGCCGGGAAGTTATGGTTGGTACGTCAGATCCGCACATTGTATGCAAATGTGGCAATCTAGTAAAACACCGCATTCTCTCGTACTAGGGGACAATCTGCCAAATTGCGCTTCAATGTTCCTCGAGTATGTAGCACCGGCTTTAGGATGGAAGCTTAGTAAATCCAAGCTACTGTTTTGTCTATGGATTGTGAATAGTTTATTTGCATTTCTTTTTGAAGATTATAGAAACTTCGAAAACTGACTTTAAAAGCCGATTCGCAGTATATTTAACCGACATCGAAAAAGGAGGAGGTTCACGATTAGGCGTGTTTTTTTTTTTGTATGTACATCGATTTCTCCTCTAATTGTGGACAGATTTTGTTGTAAAAAAAAAACCCTCGATAGAGTTTAGCTGCAATGTGATCCCATATAAATTTGGTTAAGTTTTGATGATTGATGATGATGATTCGGGGTAAGGAGTAAAAAAATAAAACTCCTCAATGGACAACAGTACTCTCGTCGCGATTGTGTTATTGTATTGGAATTTACATGCTATTGCTGTAACTACCATTAAAAATTTAAGTCGGTTTCTAAGTGTTGTTAAACGTTATTTTTATGCTGTTTTCCGTTGAATTTTCCATTTTCTCTCGTACTCCGTCATCAGATCTAGTACCGTACCGCCGTACTAGGTGGTAGGTATGTAAGAAGCCGTCTGGATTGGAACGCTATGTCTATTTCTTCCGCCAAGCAGCCGAGTGAGCACACGCAAGACATTTAAGTCATTCAGTTGAAACCAAATAAAAATAGAAAAAACAAAAAAAATACGACCGACTCAAAAAATAAACAGCTAAAAATAAAACTATACAATAATTTTTAGTCGGTGGTGTCAATCATTGAGCATTAAACTGCAATATCACCGCCTTAAAATTAATGTTTAGTTATTTGAATCGGTTTTTTTATAAACAGTTTATATTGATAACATTTCAGTGCAAGTTTCAGTGTCATCAACCGACATCGACAGCTGCTAAGCAAATACACTGTTATTTTAAAAAAAATACAATTATCCTACGCAACTCATCATACTAATATTATAAATGTGAAATTAAGTTTGTTTGTGACGCTTTCACGCGAAAACTACTTAACCGATCATCATGAAACTTTGTACACATATTCTTGGAGGTATAAGAAGTAACATAGGATACTTTTTACGAAAAAAAATATCTATTTGTTTGTTACGCTTTCACGCCTAAATCACTGAACCCTGATGGGACCCTGGAGACGTTTATAGGCTACGTTTTATTTCGGAAAAGTCTGTTTACGCGGGCGGAGCCGCAGGTAAAGGCTAGTTTAAAATATAGACGATGCAAATATTTGAATCGATTGCAAAAAAACGCAAGTTTGAACTGCGGCCGTATCGAAACAAAGGCAACGTGCAAATATGTAACAATTGTTCGTGCAAACCATTCGTGACTCGAATGAACTAGATCTGTAAACATGCCTGTTGTAATCATATTCTTTATAACCCAGTACTACCATTCTATAAGTTATAATATACATGTAACTGTCGCGGAAAGTATTGTAAATATGTGCTTTTTAACCGACGAATATAACGAAGGAGGTTCTCCATTCGATGTGTAGATGTATATGAAATGAAATGAAATAGTTTTATTAATCATGTAGGCAATTAAAATAGCGCTTATGACAAGTCAGTAACAAAATAAAGAAACTTATGTATAAAAATCATATCAACTAATGTATACATAACATACATAGCATCGTCAATTACACTAAATTGTTTATTTGTTGTCTTTTTATTTTACATTATTAACAGTATTTGTAATATGGAAACGTCCATTATTAATTATTAAATATTTTGAGTCGGTATGGACCACTGCATTTACCGAAACGGCACGAGTTTTAAAACTACCACCGGATCCAAAACGACCCAGCTTGAGAAGACCCGGCGAAACAAACTCTACATATTTTATATAACATATATATTATTATTAATAGCAGTGATAGCTCAGCGGGAGGTGGTACGGACTGTCGAGACGAAAGTCGCAAGTTCGAAACCAGCCCCAAGTGCATACACCTCTGACTTTTCTAAGTTATGTGTATATTAATTGTCAACTATCACTTGCTTTAACGGTGAAGGAAAAACATCGTGAGGAAACCTGCATACCTGAGAAGTTCTTCATAAGAATTTCGAAGGTATGTGAAGTCTACCAACCCACATTAGGCCAGTGTGGTAGACTAAGGCCTAACCCCTCTCATTCAGTAGAGGAGGCCCGTGCCCAGCAGTGGGACGTATATAATAAAGGGCTAGTAAAAAAAAAAAATATATATATATATTATTTAATGTATAATCACGCATGCCATCGCCGAATTTTAATGTGGATCGATTTGAATGATCTCTTTTCATTAGATACATATTAACATGATGTTAAGCCTCATAATGCCTATTAAAGCTTGAAGGACATTGAAAACAGTGAAATTATTGGGCATTATGAGAATTAATAACTTTGTAATTCAGGTTCCTGTGTGGTGTTGCTTCTGTTAATGGGCAGGCGTGGCGCTTACCATCAGGCGGACAACCTGCTCGTTTCGTAAGCTATTATATAAAAACCTGATCTGATCAATATTTGTGGATTATACAAATATTTTGTCTCGGTGCGAGAATCGAACTCGTGTGAACTCGGTTCACAGCCGGCTACTCGCCTACTGCGCCACGAAGGCTGTCATACGGATAATGTTTTTTTTTATTACCTTGAATGACGAGACGAGTAGGTCGCTCGCCTGATGGTTAACGCCACGTCTGCTCATAAACAGAAGCAACGCCACACAGAACTTTAAATAACAAAGCACTGTATGACACTGGAATGCGCTCGTCACACCGAGACATAAGGTCTCATAATGCCCAGTAATTTAACTGGCTTCAATGTTATTCAAACCGAAGCACAACAGTGCTTACACACTGTTGCTTGGCGGCAGAAATAGACAAAGCGGTGGTACCAACCCAGCCGGCCTTTCGCATACGAGGGACCTACCACCTTGTAAACCTTATATGATTTACATGATTATTGAATTTTCTACAATTTATAAACGATATACGTAATTTAAGGGAAGTGAGGCGATGTTAAATCAAATTCCCCACACGTCTCGTATATCATTCCTCATCAGTTGTTCTCGCCTTGCAAATTGAATTTTGTGTCACTGGTGCCATTTTGTGATGGCTGTATTTATTGTTCTCTTAAGAAAGATATTGGTTCATGATACAGATAGATTGTAACCACCACCCATCAGTTCTTTTATTTAACACTCGTGTATGGGTTTGGGCTTGAGTTGGACGGTTGCTAGATTATGCTCGCGGATCTGTCTGCGTGAATTTCTTTATCCGAGATAGGTATTAGGCTATGTCTAGGGTCCAGGTCATGGTCTTGATGTTTTTTTTATTTTATTTTTATCGCATAGGCCGACAAACGAGCAATTGGGTCACCTGATGGTAAGTGATCACCACCGCCCATGTACGCTCACAATACCAAAATAATTATGGACGCGTTGCCGACCTTAAAAGAAAGGGATAATTAAGGAATTGGGAAGGGGAGGGGGATTTGGGCCTCCGGATATCTCACTCACCGTACGAAACGCAGCAGCAGGCTGCTACTTTACGCCGGTTTTCTGTGAGACAGTGGTAACGACCCGGACGAGCCGACCCATTCATGCTGTAGACAAAAGTGTCTACAGCGTGGCTCTACCACTCATAAGCAAGTGTGACAAATTTTATCCAAATCCGTACAACCGTTAAGGGGTGATCTATCAACAAATACAAAAATTGTACCAACTGCCTCGGTGGCACAGTTGTAATGAGTACGCGTTACGATTGAGGCTGACGCTGAGGTCTCGGGTTCGATCCCCGGGTCAGGTACAAGTGGTATTGAGTTTTTCTATTACGAAATGCTCAATATCAGCCGGGAGTCTGGAATTTGTGCCCGGTATGGCGACAGGCTCGCCCACTATCACATTTGGGACGGAGATAGGCTCGACGAAATGTGGGTGTATTGGTTACACCTCTGCCTACCCCCTTCGGGGATTACAGGCGTGAGTGCGTATGTAGTATGTAAATACAAAAATACACAATAATCACAACTTTGCGCGTTTGTTTGGATACTTAAACATATCTACACACTCACACCTGTAATCCCCGAAGGAGTGGGTATCTTACTCACGCTACAAAAGGCAACAGCAAGGTGTTACTTTACGTTAGTTTACTTGGTCGAGCCGGCCCACTTATCCTGTCGACAAAACTGTCTACAGCAAAGCTTTACAAACGTGAAACTTCTTTAAAATTCAGTAACATTTATTGAAAAAATGAAAGAAATCGATCGAAGTCTTTTTCAGATCGCAAAGTTGATTCAAATGATATTCTCAGTTTTGCACATAGATATTAAAATCTAGAACAATGGTATTGTATTTTGTATTACATATATAGTTCTATAGTCCTGCAGACAATGCGATTTTCAACAGCCTACGCACTGAATGCCCTTTGCGAGGGCTTGCGTGAAAAAATGTAGCGTTCACTAGAACAATAGTGCATGTGGCTAAGGTGTTTTTTAGTAGCTTGAGTAACGAAACGAGCAAGTCGCTCGCCTAAAGGCCAATTCTCGTAATTTTAAATGTTCAGAATATCATTCCGATCTAGTCTCAGCGTCAAGAAAGTTGCAAATGGCATTCTCTTAAACCAATAATCAAATTCACGGCAAAACAAGTCGCCAAAATTATCTCGTGTTGCTTACAGACAGCCTCCGTAGCGCAGTGGACGGGTAGCCGGCTGCGAAGCGTGATGCCGCGGGTTCGATTCCCGCACGAGATAAATGTGTGTGTGACCCACAAATACTTGTTTCGGGTCTGGGTGTTGAGGGACCTCGTAATTCCTGATACTCACGGTACAGGTTATCCTAGTGTGGGGTCAGGACTATGTGTGTGATTGTTGGGTGGATTTATGTTAAGCCTACAGTTGACACTTTTTCATTTACCGGTCTCCGGTCGAAAGAAAACCTTACAAATTTTACTTATCATACTGCACCCACCCACACGTCAATATTGTTCTTTTGTTGCCGACAGCGACATCCACCGCATTCTGTCATTGTATACGTAAATTGATTTATTGAATAAAGTCATTAGCGTGGTCTTTTGTAGCTTCACGTCGAATTTTATTAAAACCTGTCATTTCTGCCGCATATTACACGATGTATTGTGTGGAATAAATGGCCTAATTTTCAGAGCTATGTGATGAATTATTGAATTAAACAAATTCTCTCGTACGCGAGCGGCCGTCTGGGTTGGTACCACCGTTTTGTCTATTTCTGTCGCCAAGCAACAGTGTGTAAGCACCGATGTATTGTGGTTTGAAGGACAGCCAGTGAACATATTGGGCATTATAAGATATCTTGTGTTTCGGAATGACGAGCGCAGTTCAGTGCCATGCAGTGCTCTGTAATCCAGAGTTTAACACTTCTTTACAAACCAAAAATAATTCAAAAATAATAATCTAATAGCTCGACGATACAATTCACAAGTTACTTAGTTTTTTTTTTTATATACTGTCTCGGCAAAGTGACTACGCTACACCTGATGTTAAGTGCAGCGCAATCCAGTTTTCACTACTGTAGAATATGACCACACCTTTTTTTATGGCATAGGCCGGCAAACGAGCAAGTGGGTAACCTGATCTCCACCGCCCATATACGCCCACAATAGCAAAAGAATCATGGGTGCGTTGCCGACCTTAAAGGAAAGGGCTAATTAAGGAATTGGGAAGGGAAGAGGGTTTGGGCCTCAGGATATCTCACTCACCCTACGAAACGCAGCAGCAAGCTGCTACTTTACGCCGGGTTTCTGTGAGACAGTGGTAACGATCCGGACGAGCCGGCCCATTTTTGCTGTAGACAAAAGTGTCTACAGCGTGGCTCTACCACTCATAAAAACACCTTTCTGTAACACGTTGTATATGTACGAGTATATCTCCGCTTATGCAACCTTGTGATTAATGTGTAGGCAGAGTGCTCCCTAGCGAACTGAAAAATACCTGCTTAACAAACCAATTTGTCAAGTTAAAACACTATATGACAAGTTTATGGACAGAGCAATTACAGGGACGGTGCGAGTATAAATTAGCAGGTGAGGTCAGAACGCAAGCGCCATTCACTCCCATTGTAGAAATGGGCATTTTATGCGCGATGTAAAAACCCCGGCACGTTTCACTGCTTACATAAATATGTATGAATTCCTCTTATTAAGGTTCGTTTGTCGGTCTGTGTGCTTATTTAGCGTTTTATTGGTGATTTAAGTACTCGATGTCACCAATATACTACTTTCTACTAATATTATAAATGTGAAGTTATGGATGCTAGTAATTTTGTGAATTTGGATGTTAATCAATTACGCATTTAACGGCTAAACAGATTTTAATTAAAAAAACATAGGTAGACCATTAAATACTGGTCCGGTATTTATTTTGTGAGTGGTAGAGACAGTTTTGACAATGGGCCGTCTCGACCGGATCGTTACCACGGTCTCACAGAAAACCACGTAAATTAGCAGATTGCTGCTCCGTTTCGTTGTGTTTCCGTTTCCGGATACTCATCCGGAGGTCTCCCTCCCCTTCCCAACCCTTTAACTATCTATCCATTTCCTTTACGTTCGGCAACGTACCCACGATTCTTCTAGTATTGTGGGCGTACATGGGTGGTAGTGATCACATACCATCAGGTGACTTACATGCGCATTTGCCGGTCTATTCTATAAAAAAACAAATACAAACGTTTTTAAACGCATTCTTCAATATGCGTATATAACGGTTTTTATATTGAGTTTCGTTTAAAACCGACTTTTTATGTCACATCGTCAAAACTTTATCACTTCAACGATAAAGGTAAAGGAAAACATTATAAGAAAATCTGCATACTAGAATACCTTGGAACACTTTGCATTCGAAGTCTATAAGAATCGGATTACTTACGCAGGTTTTCTATACTGCGTCGGTGGTGCAGTTGTAATGCCTACGGGTTACAATTGAGGCCAACGCTGAGGTCTCGGGTTCGATTCCCGGGTCAGGTAGTGATATTGGGTTTTTCTATTCCGAAATGCTCAGTATAAGCCCGGAGTCTGGAATTTGTGCCCGGTATGGCGATAAGCTCGCCCCCTATCACATCGTGGGACGGAGATACGCTCGGCGAAATGTGGGTGTACTGTTTACACTTCTGCCTGCCCCTTCCGGGATTACAGGCGTGAGTGCGTATGTATGATGTATGTATGTTTTCTATACATAAAAAGTGTAATTTTATGAATTTTTCCTCCGGTCAGTAATTATCCGCTTATTATCCCCTAAACAAGCAAACTAACGACATAACTCACAACCACTAGAATATGTTATGAAAGCCAAAACTGAGAGCGGTCCCATGAATTCTAAAGAAGGTGGGGCTTACAAAATCTGCGCTAACCGTCTCTCATATGCCATCACATATTTATGTCGAGTAGAGTTAATGAACGATGTCTACCCCGCGTCGACACGGCGCGATGCCCCTCCTATCAATATTTATCAAGCTAACACTCCGTGTAGGAGATAGACTGTGTGGTCGTGGCTTTATGTTATACCTTGTTTTTATAAGTCGTATAACCACGCTGTGAAAGCTCAGTGGAAAGTGGTACGGACTGTCGAGATGAAAGTCGCAGGTTCGAAACCAGTCCTAAGAGCACACACCTCTGACTTTTCTAAGTTATGTGTGTATTAATTGTTAATCATCACTTGCGTTAACGGTGAAGGAAACATGGTGAGGAAACCTGCATACCTGAGAAGTTTTTCATAAGAATTTCAAAGGTATATGAAGTCTGCACCAACCCGCATAAGGCCAGCGTGGTGGACTAAGGCCTAACCCCTCTCATTCAGTAGAGGAGGCCCGTGCCCAGCAGTGGGACATGTATAATACAGGGCTAGTAAAAAAAACACGCTGTAGATATATTTATCTACAGCATGACTGGGCCGGATTGACTGGGCCGATTATTAACACTTTCTTTCTACCTAGCATTATCGCGACCTAATGCCAAGGTCCGGCTTCTCGTACCAAAGATTTGACGGTATTTGGTGTTATATGGTGCAACCAGCCGTCTTATCCCTACAACTTGCAACGGTACCAAGTTTGGCTATTGATGAATCCGTTAATCAGTAGAGTACCATGTGTATATATGTACTGTGTTGCGGTTTGCGCCACAACACAGAAATATGCTGAGTGGTCACCCAGCTGTCATGGTCACGACATGCAACTACGTAATAATTAGTTATTTAAGTTTTGTTTTCTTTTTTATTTGTTTTGTACATGCGTATGTTAAGTGTGTCGTTGTCTGTGCCAAATAAATTGGTTTTCTTTCTTTCTTTCTTTCTATGTGCAGGTGAGGTTGGCCTTGGGCCTAAGAAACCCGTCTGTAAGACAGTTCTTGCCTTTTTGAGTGGTAGAGCCATGGTTTAGATATTTTTGTCTACAACATGAATGAGTCGGATCGACCGGGTGAAAACCGACGTGAAATGACAGCTTACTGTTGTTTCGTACGGTGAGTGAGATTATCGGAGGCTCAAATCCACCCCTGGTCTTCCAATACTTCATTCCTTTCCTTTAATGGGTGTTTATGGATAGTGGAGATCAATTGCTATTATGTGACACCCTTGCTTGTCTACCAACCTCTGCTATAAAAAACGGTAATAAATCATAGAAATACAAATCTTTCGCATAAAAAAATTGCAATATTACATCAAGCCAATTCGACCAAATATAATTTCAATGCCTTAGTTAAAAATTATGATCTTTGGCAAGTAATGCCAGCAAGCAAACAAGTTTAAAGCAATCAATTCGGTTTATTTTCAGCGTATAGATAAACAACGGATGTGGGTAGTGTCCGTCGCTTAAATATTATCTCAATTCTGAAAATGTATTACTCACTGCATAACGAATAAACTTATGCTCACGCGGATATCTATAAAGGGGTATGCAGAGCTGTAACTAGTGCACCAGCGGTGCGTCGATCTCATTTGTGATTGATATGATAGCCGGAAAACATATTGTTACAATCATAGACAGTTGCTTATGTTATTTGAAAACATAAAAGACTTAAATATGTATTACAAGCCCGCCTAGCATGTGCCTACGAGATATCTCCCTTACGAGTGAGGAAACTTTGTCGATATCAACTAGTCTCTCGTTTTTAGCGTAACGTATACAGCGTAACATAGAGAGTGTGATAGAGATAGCACGAGAAAACTAGTCAACAACACGTTCTCGTGGCGTGAATAGCAGGCATCTTGGCTAGGTAAGACATGTAGGGAAACCAGGAAAAAACTAGTCAACAAACATTAAAAAATCGTGTTGGGAATCGAATCTGGCTTCTCCAGTATCGAGAATGAAAATGGATGACGAAACAATTATTTTTATTAAAATATATTTTCATGTAATCACCACTCGAAATGATAATAACATTAAAGAACCATAAGAATCACGAAGGTTTAAGCTTACTTGATATTATAATAATTGCCTCTTTGGTCTAGTAGCAGCATATGTAGGCTATGAAACCGTAAGGTCGTGAGTTTAAATCCCAGATGGGTAAATCAGAGTTTGATTTGAAAAACCACTCTTAAGTCGCCCAAGATTGGAATTTGTGTCCGGTATAGCGATAGCGTCATAGGACGCCTCAGTGTACTATGGGTTGCAGTACTAGTTGTCCCTTTACCTATCCTTCCGGGCATACAGGTGCGAGCGTTATGTATATAGAATGTTTAATATCGTAGCAAAATAGAGGTTGACGACTGATCAGGAACGAAATATATGTGATAGTTCTTTTTTAACCACTAGATAATGTAAAATTATTACAATTAAGCTCGAGAATGCACATTCTATAATTTCCCTGATATGGATGTACAAATTATAACAGAGCCCAGTCATTTACGAGCACGCATCATGCAATTTTTCAGTATCGTACGATATAGCCTCGACAGTTTTTTTTAGTGGCATAGGCCGGCGAACGAACAAGTGGGTCACCTGATGGTAAGTAATCTCCACCGCCCATGTACACTCACAATATCAAAAGAATCATGAGTGCGTGCGAGGAATTGGGAAGGGGAGGGGTTTGGGCCTCCGGATATCTCACTCACCATACGAAACGCAGCAGCAAGCTGCTACTTTACGCCGGTTTTCTGTGACACAGTGGTAATGACCCGGACGAGCCGGCCCATACATGCTGTAGACAATGTCTACAGCGTGCCTCTACCACCCATAAAAACTGACTAAAGTTTTCTGTAATATGCTAGACTCTGGAGAGGAGAAACTCAAATCGTTTAATTTCGAATCGAAACCAAAACAGCCTTTGAACACCGAATAACAATTGTTATTAATAACTTAAATGGCTTAAATACAGCTAATCGGCTGTCAGTCGGCAGCATATCTATCCGATACTGCAGAAATAAACGTGTCAAGCTACTGGTCTATTTATTTTATGCATTCCAACCGGGTGATTTTCGGGCACAGTTAATTTAGTATCCATTATATTAACGCTGGGCCGTCAGATAAATTCGCATTCGGCTACTATCTTTTTGTATAAAAATTGAATTTCTCTTATTGAATTTGTCAAATTTATCGTTGGGATTCAAAATCGCTTTATCAATTTAGAGAGCTTTAGATGTTTTTTTTGATGCGATATAAATCACGTGGATTGTGGGGATCTTATTGTTTGAATTTTGGACTGCTTTTAAATGAGATGACAGTTTGAATATAAAGTTTTTCGGAGGGATATAAGTTCGATGACGCAATATGAGATTCTAATAAAGTGGGCCTTTTGTTAGTTGAAAAAAATATTTAGATTGAAATGTTTATATTTGGAAATACTTTTTATACTGCCTCGGTGGCGCAGTTGTAATGCGTACGCGTTACGACTGTTTTGCTGAGGTCTCGGGTTCGATCCCCGGGTCAGGTAAAAAGTGATACTGGGTTTTTCTATCAAGAAATGCTTAGTATCAGCCCGGAGCTTGGACTTGTGCCCGGTATGGCGATAGGCTCGCCCCTTATCACATCGTGGTACGGAAATAAGCTCGTCGAAATGTGGGTATACCTACTGGCTATACCTCTGCCTACCCGTTCGGGGAATACACGCGTGAGTGCGAATGTATGTAACATAATGTAAAAGATGTCTCAGAATCTTAAAGTAATTTCTTATTACAAAATAGTATATTTATCATATTATTTAGTAATAAGAAATTACATTCGTATATTTTGGTGCAAAGAAAATAAACATTAATAAAACCAATATGTTCATAATTAATTTCGTCGTATACAATATCTCACTCGGATAATTAATAAAATCAAAGAAAAGAAGTATGAGCCACAAAAGAAAGCTTCGCTCTTATTTTATTTTCAACCGACTACAAAAAAGAGGAGCTTCTCAGACCGTCTGTTTTATGTATGATGCGCAATGTCTCCGCCAAAGGTGGACCTATTTAATAATTCTTTTTATGTCTGATAGGGTTTCCTTCGAGGGTGGTTCCACATAAATTTAGTTAAGATCTTATGATGGAGCACGAAGAAAAATGGGAAATTTATCAAAAAACAGCAAATTCCGTTCCGTTTTGAAGTTTAACTTATTTTATTATGAAGAGCTGACGAATGTAGGAATTACACAAGCATTGATAAAGTTATTAAATTTATTAAATACAAAGTTATTACATTTATTAAATACATATGTTATGGTGTATGGTTAACCTAACGAGAACCGACTATCATATACAGAGGTTGCGGGTTAGATCCAACCCCATAGGCAACACACCTCTAACTTTTCGTGGTTACCTATACCATTATAGGACTACGTTGTCAAAATTTCAACTTACTATGTCCAGTGGTTGTCAGAAAGCAGGTTTATTGGACAATTAAACTTATAACATATGTCCATACGCCCTCACGCCTGTCATCCCCGAAGCGGTAGGCAGAGGTGTAACCAGTACACCCACATGTCGCCGAGCATATCTCCGTCCCATGATGTGATAGGCGGCGAGCCTATCGCCATTAAACTTATAAGCAGACACAAAAACTCATTGACACACGATAAAGCATGCTAACTATCCACCGCATAACTAGGCGGACATAAAATTGCAGTAATTATCTCAAGAGACTTCAATACTCGAAAATGGGAAAGTGCGAACTTTAGTTATCCCATTAACCGTAGCCCAAATAAACATCTAATTCTTTCCTGCGCACCTCTGCACCTTCGTCCATCTCGCTCGCACCCATATCCGTCCTCTTCCAGCTTAATTCGGGTTTGGAAGACTGCGAGTGCCGAGCTCCTAGTTTTGCTCGCGGGCTCGCGGCGTGCGGTCGTGTCGTGCGTAGGGAATATTTTGAACTCGTCACAGGCGTGTTATTCCGGGGATTATTAATGAAATATAATTAAAAGTAGCTTTCAATTAGCAAGTATTAAGAACGTGTATGTAAATTAACATATGTGATTGTGTTTTAAGTGTCATGTAGGACTAACGAACGGTGAGTTTCAGTGACAATTTCAGGTAGATAAAGCGGCTCATAATAGTACTTCGTTGTGATGATTTTATTGTTGTACCTGGCAGTCGTGTTCGATTGTTTTTGGTTGCAGCTTTTGTTTGATCTGTATACGAATAAACACCGTTGTTATGCTTTCGTATGATTCGAAGTTTTTTTTATCACATGCATATTTTTGCAACATGTTCATGATGTTTTGTTGTATTTTTGCAACATGTTCATGATGTTTTGTTGTATTTTATTTCATAACTGTATTTATTTATTTATTTATTTTTAAATACATTGAGATGACGTTATTCAATGTTTTATTTAGAATTTCATAGATAACAAGAATATCAAAAAGCTCTACATCGATTTACTTCCTTTACAATTAAGTAGCAACAATATGGTTTTTACCACTGCGTAATCTATACAACTATAAATATATTAAAAAATATTTTTGTTATTTTGTAGATTGTTTTAATAGCTCTATCATTTGACATGTTAAACTCAACGAATATAATAAATACAAAGACATTCGCAACACTGTTTTTTTTTTATAGTATAGGCCGGCAAACGAGCAAGTGGGTCACCTGATGGTAAGTGATCTCCACCGCCCATGTACGCCCACAATACAAAAATAATCATGGGTGCGTTGCCGACCTTAAAGGAAAGGGATAATTAAGGAATTAGGAAGGGGAGGGGGTTTGGGCCTCCGGATATCTCACTCACCGTACGAAACGCAGCAGCAAGCTGCTACTTTACGCCAGTTTTCTGTGAGACAGTGGTAATGACCCGGACGAGCCGGCCCATACATGCTGTAGACAAAAGTGTCTACAGCGTGGCTCTACCACTGTCTTATAAAAGTCATAATATGTGCCCTTAGCATAATTTTGCGAGTTATTTTTATAGACGTCGCATTATTTGCGGAGCTGTCTATGCAGATCCGTACAGCATCCGCAGCGGATTGTATTGACACCGTATTGACTTCATATACATACTCCATTCGCATAACGTGACACCTATTGAAAAACTCGCAAAAACTTGCACTACGGGTACTAAACCTGAATACTGAATATAATTATTCTATTTTAAAAATGGAAATTATAAATACCCACTAATCCATATAATTTAAATGTCATGTGTATTTCGCAGGCATACAAAAAATAAAATAAACAAAAATGTTAAAGTAAAAATTAGGGAACAAATAACACGTACGTTTTATTAAATAAATATGGCTGTATGTTCGAGCGGAGGCCTCTACAACGTAGCACATGTTTATTCTACGGTGCTACGCTCGTAACGCGTCGCTACGGATCGTATCTATAATGATTATAGGATTTACTCTCTGGCGAGTTTGAAAAATACGCGCTCGTCCGGGAGATTGTGACTCATCTGCTTTTAATTGGATCGAGTCTAAATAAATACTCGGATATTTGTGAAAAGTCTCAACCTATTTCGTTTTTTATAATAGAGATTTTTATAATAGCAGTGGTAGCTCAGTGGGGAGTGGTATGGACTGTCGAGACGAAAGTCGCAGGTTCGAATCCAGCCCCAAGAGTATACACCTCTGACTTTTCTAAGTTAGGTGTATATTAATTGTTAATTATCACTTGCTTTAACGGCAAAGCAAACATTGTTAAGAAACCTGCATACCAGAGAAGTTCTACATAAGAACTTCGAAGGTATGTGAAGTCTGCCAATCCGCATTAGGCCAGCGTGGTGGTCTAAGGCCTATCTCCTCTCATTCAGTAGAGGAGGCCCGTGCCCAGCAGTGGGATGTGTATAATACAGGGCTAGTATTATTTTTATTATAATAGAGATTAGCACACAATCTAGTACCGGATGGTAAATGACTCCACCACCCATCAACACCCACAATACTAGAATTTCCAGTCTTAAAGGAAAGGAATGAAAATTGGGAAGCGGAGGAAGATTTGGGCCTCCGGTAATCTCACTCAACGTACGAAACACACGTTTTCTGAGAGACAGTGGAACCAACTCATTCATGTAGTCAAAAATCATCATTTGTTTGTGAGTGGTAGAGCTACGCTATAGACAGTTTTGTCTACATGAATGCATGAATGGGCCGGCTCGACCGGGTCGTTACCACTGCCTCACAGAAAACCAACGTAAAGTGGCAGCTTGCTGTTGCGTTTCGTATGGTGAGTGAGGTATCCGGAGGGCCCAAATCCCACTCCCCTTCCCATCCCTTGATTTTCCCTTTCCTTTAAGGTCGACAAACACGCCCATAAGTCTTCCGGTATTATAGGCGTACATGCAGATCACTTACCATCAGGTGACCCACTTGCTCATTTACCGGCCTATGGTGTAAAAAAACATCGTGACTCTAAAACGGATAGTATGTATTTACGATTTATGTGTTTCGGATACATTTATCACAGGATACTTGGAAAATTGGGCCATATAATGATAAAGTCCTTTGTAACGGAGATTAAAAGCCTTTGATATCTCAAAGCTGTAACTTTTCATTTTGTTGTGACGTTTTATCCAGTACTTTACTGAAAGCTTGAAGCCTATCAAGGCCTTTTCTTGATAAAAGTATGTAACTAATCTTTGGATGAAATTACGTTATAAAGCTTGACAAAAGATAATTTAAAAGCTTCGTAATTTAAAAAGTAAAAGACCGGGTCATAAGTACCCTAAACCGACGAATATTTTTTTTTATTATTATTAGCGGGCGATAGGCTCGCACACACATTATGAGACGGAGATACGCTCGGCGAAATGTGGGTGTATTGGTTACATCTCTGCCTACCCCTTCGGGGATTACAGGCGTGAGTGCGTATGTATGTATTAGCGGAAATGGCTAGATAAACAGGTCGCTCTCCTGATGCTTACCATCACCTGATGGTAAGCATCACACCAGTTCATAGACAGCAATAACATCAATCAGAACTTCGAATTATGAAGCGCTACATGGCATTGGACTACGATCGCTATCCTGAGACATAAGATAAATCTCATAATGCCTATAAATTTTACTGGCTTTAATGTCTTTCAAACCAGAACAGTTTAGTGCTTACACTCTGCTGCTTGGCGGTAGAAATAGATAAAGCGGTGGTACCAACGCAACCGGCCTCAAACATACGAGGAACCTACCACCTAGTAAAATTTATAAATGTAATGGGAGATGCTTTAAACCTAGGACCTAATCAGTTTTATTATAATACTATCATTAGACAAATAGGGTTTTATAGCATAGGCTGACAATCGAGTAAGTGGGTCACCTGATGGTAAATGATCTCCACCTCCACCGACGATACCAGAAAAATCACGAACGCGTTGACAACCTTAAAAGAAAGGAATAATTAAGGGATTAAGGGATTAAGAGATTAAGAAGGGGAGGGGATATGAGCTTCCAGATATGTTACTGACCTTATGAAATGCAGCAGCAAGCGGCTACCTTACGTCGGTTTTCTGTGAGATAGTGATAATGACCGACCGGGTGGTCGAGCCGGGCCCATTCGAGCTGTAGACAAAACTATTTACAGCGTAGCTCTACTACTGTCTAGGAATAATTAACTTGAAAAACACATTACGAAACATAAAAACAGCGATCCGAGGTGCAGCATTAGTTGCACCTCTACCTACCCCTTCGGAAATAGGCGTGAGCTTAATCTTGTGATAACCTATTAGTTAAAAATCCCCGACGGCAATTATAAAAACATCTGCAACGTTAAACACCCTTTATGTTGGGGAGTTAAAAAGAAAAACTTATAATTAAACCGTTTTACACCAGTTCTAACATTTTCTCCTCTGTTTTCAGTATATTACGTTGGTCCGAGACAGGGGTATTCCGCTTCTATTTCCTGCCACTTATTTCACATCCTTATGTTACGTGACTCACTTGGAGTATAAAAAGCTCTATGAACTCTACGGTTGATAGAGATGAAGTTGGTAGGATTACTTGCATTTTCTTAGAGTTTTGTAACCAAAAGGCTCCTATGGAACCCTATTACAGGGCCGACGCTGACTGCCTGTATGTCTGTTTGTCTGTCCGAACTTTAAAGGGCTCTATTTTTTGAACCGTAATATGTAGTATGCAATTTTCACAGAATAAATATTATGGCGAATAAACTAAGAAATGATAAAAATATTAAATAGAAAACTTTCAGAGGAGTAAGTAGTACGGAACCTCGGTGCAAGAGTCCGACTGGTAACTCACGGGATTTTATTTCCTTAAGAGACTATAAAGTGTGAGTTAGTTGTATTGTTACTGGAGTTGGATTCACTTCTCAGTTTCAATATAAAAAGGATTTATTAACTCTATCGTAGAGAGAGCTCCAGTTGGCAGAGTTACTTATATTTTTTCTCTTATAGCATATACTCTACGGTAGACAGAGCTTCAGTTGGTAGTGTTTTTCATATTTTTCTTGTAGTAGATATATACTCTAAACCGATAGTGTCCGTGGCGCAGTGGGCGAGTGTAAAACGAGAGGCCGTGGGTTCGATTCCTGCACCGAGATTTGTCCGGCATTTGTGTGATCCACAAATATTTATTTCGGGTCTGGGTGTTATCTCCCTAGAATGGTTGAAGTTAGGCATGTGGTTGGTCGTAAAAAATACACGCCAAATATTTCTGTTCAAGCTAATAAAAAAACAGCTTTCGTTTGTACTCAGTCATCCAATCTTAAAAAAGTAACCATTATCAAATACAATAAGAATCATAAAAATTGGTCCACATTTTGCGGAAACACCGCGCAACTAACATTTATGAAAATATAGATACATACATACGCACTCACGCCTGTAATCCTCGAAGGGGTAGGCAGAGGTGTAACCAGTTCACCCACATTTCGCCGGGCGTATTTCCGTCCCTTATGTGATAGGGGGCGAGCCTATTGCCATATCGGGCACAAATTCCAGACTCCGGGCTGATACTGAGCATATCGTAATAGAAAAACCCAATACCACTTCACCCGACCCGGGGATCGAACCCGAGACCTCAGCGTTGACCTCAATCGTAACGCGTATGCATTACAACTGCGCCACCGAGGCAGTCTATATCTATATTAAAATATAGATCTTTGAAATAAAACTAGTTTATACGGATTTTATCGCGGTTTCATTCTTATTTTAGTCCCAACATTTCGAAAGCTTCGAAGCAGCCTTCGTGGTCATGGAAGAGACTGAGGTGTAGGCCGTCTCGAAAAGTTAATGTTACATGTGTAATATTTGCGTAAACATAAGAAATCACAATATAGATCTTCTTTTTAAAGTCGGTTGAAAATCAATTATCATAAAAGTTGTCCTGAACGCTAACCACTCGAAGGTAAAGAAACTCTCCGAACTAATTCGAAAACTTATACTATTCCTAGACTTGGTCCGGCTAAGTAAATAACTGTCAGCTAATCATATCACTTGATTCAGAGAACTCCAATATCTTCCAGCATAGGGGAAGTTTTAATCAATAGCTGTGCTAATTTTATATCTTAAACTATTACGAGATATAATGATTAATGGTGTTTGATATTTTTATAAGAAAAATCATACATCTTAAATGGAACATCCCTCATAATAATATACGAGATGCCATCTGGGTTAGTACCATCGCTTTGTCTGTTTTACCGTCAAGCAGCAGTATGTATAGAAGCCAGGGAAACTAGTGGGCATTATGAGACTTAACATTTTAAGTCTTAGAGCGTGCGCAGTCCAGTGCCATGCTTTGTAATTTAGTGTTCTGTGTTGTGCTGCCTCTGTTTATGGGCAGGCGTGACGCTTACCATCAGGCGAGCGACCTGCTCGTTTCATCATTCTAGCTAATATATAAACGTAACTTCGAAAAGTCAGAGGAATGCTGTAGGTCCCATACCACATCAAGCTACAAAAACTAAGGTAATACTATTCTATTTTTGGATTTTTTCTTTCCTTCTGCCTGGCATTATCCGAGCTTAATGCCAGGGTATTTGGTATTATATGGAGTGATGCGCCATCAGAGGGCCAATTCTGCTATTTTAACTGACACTGCGAATGAATTTTAACCGAAATGAGATTACATTTTGAATTAATTAAAAATATGGCATTCTGCTCCTTTAAAAATTCGATATCATCTCAGTTAAATTGCATATAAACTGTCAATTCGATCAACTTTCAATGTCTTTCTTTTGTTGAAAATATGGCTTCGCATTACTATGCATTTCGCCAATGACAAGTATTTTACCGAATTTTACGTATCAGCTGCCATAGACTAAATTCTAGAAATTAAAAATGACCTAAGCGACAAAATCAATGTTACCAACTCACAATAAAATACCCACAATATGACTAATTTCAGTGATTAAAAAATTACGTAACTGGAGGTTATGATTTTTTAATTAATTGATTTGACTAATTCCATGTATTTTATTTATTTCATTAATTTATCTATTCCATGGCATAACTGAAGGAAAACGGCGCAACAGCACCACTCAGGCAGTCCTTTCCGGAAATAACCACAATCGCGATTATTTTATTGAAATTTGAAATTCTACCGAATTGCGGTTTTTTTTATTTTGCAACACTGCTGAGGACATATTATCTATACTAAATAAAAATTGTGCGAGAGTTTTGGCGGGAATTTTGACAGTGCGATTGCTCTCATAATTTAATCTACACTAATATTCTAGAGAGGAAAGATTTTTTTGTATTTTTGTATGTAACAAATAAACTTAAAAACTACTGGGCCGATTTCAAAAATAATTTGGCCGTTAGAAAGCTACATTATCACTGAGTAACATAGGCTGTAAACTCATTTCTAATACTTTACTGGAATAACGAGCACACAAAGTCGCACAATTTTGACTACTTTTAGTTGCTTGCAGTAAAAGAGAATAAAGTTAACTGAATTTGTCTGCAGTTCACTGCACCTCAGTGTTGCCAAGTCAGATTTTTGAAAATACCGTGTTGTCCACATTAAAATACGGCATTTGCGTCAAAAATACAGTGCTTGATGGGAAAAAATACAGTCTATTTTACAGTGCAATAAAATGTCATACAAAAAAGGAAATAATTAAATTATTAAATAAAATATAAATTTATTTTAAACTTTATATCCTAAACTAACTTAACATTTTATTTGTATATATCGATCGCTGCAGAAATGGATGGCTGCGATGATGATGATATCGGTTTTTTTTTAATGTGTTTAATCAAAGAGTTTTATGTATACTACTAGACAAGCTGCGCGGTACATAGAAATTGTAGTATAATAAATTGTAGTATAGTAAATTAGTTGTATTACTAAGTTGCAGTCAATTGACCGTAACTCAATATTATCATCTCGCTTACTCTCAACTAGAACCCCTATTGCGCTCCCTGTTTGTGAACTGTCAAACTCCCGCGTTATGTGACGCAGTTTTACTTCTAAATAACCTGTCTAGTAGTATACAATAATAATATGAAATTTTGACTGTAAAAAAATACTGTGTCTCCATATACGGTATTTATAAAAATACCGTGTCCAGTAGATGGCATGAAAATACGGCAGATCTGCTGTAATTACAGTGCACTTGGCAACACTGCTTCACCTTCAGTCACATTTCGATCTCAATATTTTGACGTTTGTCTGTAGACGAAATGCATTTTATATAGTTAAGTGTCTCACAATGGACACTGGCGAAATCACCAATCTACGGTGGAGCCAAACACAATTAAAAGAAGAAGAAGATAGTTAAGTGTCAAAATTGTTACCAGAATGCCGTTTTGGTTCAGTCAACTTGTATTCTACTTTCGATATCATTGCGTTCTAAGTTCGTGAATATTGGTTTAGCAGAATACCATTTGCAACTTTCTTGTCGCTGAGATTAGATCGGAATGATATTTTGAACAATTAAAATTACGAGAATTGGCCCTCTGACCCTCACAACCCGCAACAGGAACCAAGTTTTGCCATTACCTTGTCCGTTAATAAGCAGAGTGTGCCACATGCAGGTGAGGTTAGCTCTGGGCCTAAGATGTTAGGGGCTCTTACACTCTCTTAATTACAAAATCTAAGCAGTAATAGCTCAGCGGGAAGTGGTATGGGCTGTCGAGACGAAAGTCGCAGGTTCGAAACCAGCCTCAAGTGCACACACCTCTGACATATCTAAGTTATCGGTGTATTAATTGTTAATTATCACTTGCTTTAACGGTGAAGGAAACATCGTGAGGACCGGAGAATTTCTTCATTAGAATTTCGAAGGTATGTGAAGTCTGCCAAGCCGCATTAGGCCAGCGTTGTGGACTAAGGCCTAACCCCTCTCATTCAGTAGAGGAGGCCCGTGCCCAGCTGTGGGACATATATAATACAGGGCTATTATCATTATTATAGTATCAAATAACGCAAGAAAGTCTCCAGGATATTTAACTTAACAAAAGTAAATTAGAACAATTACACAATTTGTTTGGAAGCAATTTGAGCGAGGCGTAACGTTAGAGATAATGTTACGTTTCGGTGTATCTTGTTGCTCGTGGAAATGTACAGCCGGGATAAGATCTTGTTATTATTCCTCTTTGCTTGGTGGAATGTTCCAGAATAACAGAAAATGAGGCAGCTTACTAGTATTTATTTATTTGTATTCGGGATCTTAAAATTTTAAACAATAGTTATGTTTCTATTTTATTATAAAATTGGCTGTATCTTGCTATTTTACCGCAGTCATGTTACTGCCTTGCTACTATGGATCACAGAGTGATATACATATAAATCTTCCGGAATAAAGTCTCTAAATAATAATGAAAATGGCATCTAAATCTGTTTCGTAGTTTTGGAGAAATAAGTGGACAAAGGGACTCACAGACACAGCGAGTTTGTTTTATACTATGTATTGATTCCTCTGGAATGTTAGTATAAAAATAAAAAAACGAAGTGTACGTATTTAGCAGAAATTATATGAACTTATGTATACATAATATACATAGCATCGTGAACAATTTTTAGTTAAGATACCCATTTACAACGGCCCCATTTACACGGAGAGAGTTTATAATAAAACATACTAGCCTGAGAAAATAGCCTTTTTAGTCTATTCATAGTATTTTGGAGTTTTAGAGGCTCTTAAACCGTTTGAGTTAGGCTTACTATTAATACCTAAGTTTATATAATCAGGCTGGAAATTTATTAGAAGAATTTAAATGAATTAGAAGGTGCTTAATTTTCCAGCGTTTTCTAGAAACTGGAATCTATTTCCACCTGCTCTTATCCCGTTCGACATGAGGATGGCGCAACATGCTTTTCAACACATGTTACAGAAAGGGACAGCTCCGTGGCGCAGCGGGCGAGTAGATCGCTGCGAAGCGAGAGGCCGTGGGTTCGATTCCCACACCGAGATAAATGTTTGTGCGATCCATAAAGATTGGTCTCGGGTCTGGGTGTTGTGGCACCGCAAGTTCCACGTAGTTCCTGATACCCACGACACAGGTTTATCTAGTGTGGGGTCAGGACTGTTGGGTGTATTTATTTATTTATTTAGCTTTCAACCTCTCTGGAGAGAAAACACCCAGACCCGAAGCATATACCTATTTGTGGATTGCACAAATATTGCAATATGACCCCGTGGCCACTCGCTTTAAGCTACTCGCCCATTGCGCCAGGAAGGCTTTCTAGAACATGGATTAAATCTAAAAAAACAATAAATGAACAGAGTTTCCCCCATTTTAATCGGATCACAATAACAATAATTCAGAGCCATTGATGCTAAATCACCACGCACGACTGAAGTTAATGGTACGAAAGGCTATTCAAATATTTTTAGACAATTGAATGTATGTATTTTTTAATCCTGAAAAAAGAGGGGTGTTATAAGTTGGAACCTTTACATGGTGGTGACTATTATATTGCCTTTAGATCACGAAACGAGCAGTTCGCTCGCCTGATGGTAAGCGTCACGCCTGCCTATAAACAGAAGCAACACCAATCAGAACTTCGAATAATAAAGTACTGCATGACACTGAGTTCAGTGTCATGCAGTACTTTATAATTCGCAGTTCTATAAAACGCAGTTGCGTTTATCACCCTGAGACGTCTCATAATGCCCAGTAATTTTACTGGCTCATTAAGACCTTCAAACCGGAACACAACAGTGTTTACACACTGCTGCTTGGCGTCAGAAATAGATAAAGCGGTGGTACCAAGCCAGATGGCCTCTCGCATACGAGAGACCTAGACCAACTTGTGGATTAACTGATATCATTTAAATGCTACAGATCTTTTTAAGGGGGTTTTAAAACTTAAGTCATAATAGTATTAGTTTCGATTCTGACTGTTGTCAGACCGTAAGTCTTTCTTGGTTTCTGAAATTTACGATACAGGTTATCGTAGTGTGGGGTCAGGACTGTGTGTGTGACTGTTGGGCACATTTATTATTTATTGCCGATTCTATTATGTCATATCTAATGGTTAGTGGCTAAACTTAATGTCAAAGTTTTTTTTATTGCATAGGCCGGCAAACGAGCAAGTGGGTCACTCAAGATCAAATACAAAAGAACTTTAAAAATTATAAGCGAAGTACAAATGGCGGTCTTACCGCAAACTGCGATTTCTTCCAGACAACTTTTATTTTTTATTTTAATAACTGGCCATGTGCAACTCGGCTATTTTCACATACATACATAAGGCCACGCTTTTATCCCCGAAGGGGTAGGCAGAGGTGAAATTAGTGCTGCACCTACATTTCACCGAGGGTGAGCATATCGCCACTCTGGTCACAAATTATAATCCTAAGCAACTCATGTGCGATTTTTAGAATCGAAAATTCAAATATTTGTTATTGCCCAGGGAATTGAACCCAGAACCTCACGGTCACGCTGCCACTAGACCAATGAGGCGTTGAAAACGCTTTTAGAAACACACGACATTAATAATATACAATATGTATTTTTTTAAATAATTTTACTATATTCATTTCTATGTGTTGATGTTTTTGACGGCCACAACAGGTCAAAGATATAATATTCAACGTGTTACAGAAAGGTGTGGTCATATTTTAGGGTCATTACATACACCTTACAATTAGTACTTATGTACCGGACCTTTTCAATACCAAGACATCCAAAAATTTCACATTAATTTTGATCACTCGTTTATTAAGATCGATAAGATTGGTGACATCACTATTAATTATTATGAACGACACTCAATTTTTAATAAACTTGAATAAGTTGTACGTAATTCTACGAACATATGTACGTAACTTGTAATTTAAACACAAAATAACACCTGAAAGAGATTGTGTGCTGAAGACGATATTGGTACCATTCTCTAGAAGCATTTTAAAGACTTCATTCTCGTGTCTTCCATCTATGAATTTGGCTCAATACATTCGACGATCCTCTTAAAAGCTGTTATCAGTTACACCAACACATAGTACCAATACATAATACTTATTTTTAATTAAATACAACATATTTTTTGAACTCTTAAACATACTTCATAAAATCAGAAATTACCGAACTGACTGCGTCAAATAAATATTGACATTTGACAACTGTTTAATGTTTTTTTAATTATAAAATAATTAAATGAAAGGAGTTCTATAGTATTGTTTATCATTTAGTGTTGTCTAAATTTGAAAGTCGATATCGACATGTTACTCATTCGATAAAAAAGAAAATTCTTTAATTATTGTCCTAGCAATGCAATCCGATTTGGTACTATGGGAGATAAAATACTTTGCCCTACACTATACATTGTTTAAATTTGCCCGCCCCTTTCTATAACACGTTGTATATAGATATATATCTATTCAGCGGCGTGTTTATATACGTTTTAAATGTATGTTCTTTTATATTTCCTTTAAAAGTTAATATTATGAATAAATACGGTGGCTGCCTGTTTGAAAGTCTAAATTATAAACACCTGGGGCTGAAGAAACCTAGGCGGGTTTATTTAAAAATATATTTTATGCATAAGATAATAAGTACATATTTAAAAATGGATTGGATGGAAAATAACATTTTAAGACTATATCGTTTCTCGGGTTAGTCCATCAAAGTTCATGTACATTTTTCGATTAGAAAAACAAAATTGCGTTGCGTGTATGGGGGATGGCACTATCACACCATGGGATGGAAATTACATTGATAATAAAAGAATACGATTAATATCCGTGGGTGCATTGGTTTCATCCCTTACTTCCCTCTGATGGTGCAGATCTGAGGTCATTATAATAACCGACCTTAAAAAAGGAGAAGGTTCTCAATTCGGCGCGTGACCTGCGCGTCTCGTCATTTAAGTAAATAAAAAAGAAAATGAGGACTGTTCAGTGTGATTTTTTCGAAGTCTGTTTTTAATTTTTTTTGAACTTTTTTTATGGATGTCACCTTTAACAGTCTGATAAGTTATGAAGCTCTTAAAAAGTGTGTGACTAGCGCTCCGAAAGATTCGTACTACGCCCCTAACATTTTTTCTGTTTGTATTTTTTTATTATTTCTTGGTATATTCGCCATAACAACATAGTTTCGTTGGCACCTTTTGGGCACAGATCCCAAGTGTCCATATGTGAGAACACGTTTATAGCGTCGTCTAACTTTTATTTGCTCAGTAACGCCACGCTGCAAAAAGATCCAGATTATTCCTAGATGCTAACAAGATTTTCGATTGGGCATAAAATCGGGTCGAAAATAATTTAACATTGGATTAACTTGACATTTTCTTTAATTTCAACAAGAAGTCACTCGTAAAGTAACGTTACACAGTCTAATTTGCGTAAGCTATAAAAAGTAAAACGAAAAGTTTATACATCACGCTTACGTCAAGGTAACATCTGTCCGAGAAAAAAATATTTGAAAAGATTAAGAAATTTTACGTTTGCCCTACAGAGGAATTTCTATCTTAGCCTGAAAAAGTAAGGTTGGTATTTGAATACATGTAGGGCTAAGGAAATCAGCAAATCTCACGCGACTCTACCGTGGATGGAGACAAGTTGAGGCTTTCTCTCTGGAGGTTTTATGCCCGTCACGCTCGAAGTAAGCTATAAAGCGCTTTACGTCGAAAATTGAAAGTGACTTTAGCTGTAAAACGTACACGTTGGATGTATAAAGCGCTGTAAGAAAATATCAATTTCGGCTTTCAGCTCTTTTATGTATTTTTTACTGAGCGGTTGAATGAATAAGTTTCTAGTCGTTTAAGTATTCTATAAAGCTGTCTATTTAATATATCAATCGCGGTATTAATATTCTGTACTCGTAGATTCTTTGATACTATTTCATTGTTTTTTATGTTTTATATCACAGGTGTCTTTGACTCGTAGCCAAAATATTTTAATAAATTTGTTTTTTCAACATTAAAAAAATATGTGTTTTATAATATGGCCGGTTTATTTGAAAAACAATTTTTAACACGCGTATCCTAACTAATACTATAAATTAGAAAGTGAGTTTGTTTGTTACGCTTACACGCCTTAATTGCTATACAACAGTGTCAGAGTTTTCAAGCGACTCGAAGGCCTCCGACTTACTACTACTCCCACTTGCCCAGCAGTGGGACATGTGTAGAGTTGGTATTATATATCCACTTTTACTCGTTTTGTATCATTTCTCATTTTGGAAGCAAAAACACTCCACTGACATTCAGCAATTTATTCAGACTGACCCAGTGGGTTATTATTGCCGAAATACGAATTATGCTGCGAGAAAATAGGTTAACAACTGCAGTTTTGGCTGTTTTCCTCATATTCAGGGTTGCCAGACTTTTCGCTTACCTGAGTGTTTTTTTTTAAATTTAAATGGAAAATAAATGTTCGAAATTTTTTGCAGGTTAATAAGTATCAAACGCAATGCAGCAATTTACCAAACATAATTTTATTATTATTTTCATTAGTTCACAAAACTGGTTATTAGAGTTAGCTTATAAATCACATATACTATAGTACTAATCCCACACTAGGTGAACCTGTATCGTATAAGGAACTACGAGAGACTTTCGACTCACAACACCCGAAACAAATATTTGCAGATCAGCAACTACTGAGTGCGGGATTATAGATAATTCAGAGGGGCTAGCACGAATAACTTACGAGAACGTATTCATATCGGAATGTCATAAAATTGTTTGAACCTTCATACAAATGCCTAGCGTTCTCGATTCGAATACTTATTCGTAAGTTGTTCGTGCTCGCCCCCCAGGTGTTTAAAATTTCCGGATTATTAAATTTTCAGATATATTCCATTTTTTAAATTTAGGCCATCTTGCACAACGATCCTAAATCGAGTTTAATCCGCTAAACCTGATTAAGATATGTCAAATGGTATGAAAATTTGATTCACTTAAATAAGTTTAGTGATAATCTAGATTTAGGATCATCGTGCAAGTAGGCCTCAGACGTTAACTATACTTATTATGATGCTTTTTTGTTAGGATACTGTAGAAAACCAGTAAACTTTTATAGCTTCGCCCTACCCTTATATCACAGTCACACAGTCAGTCAATTAGTGCACTTATTATTTTACATACTTAAATACACACTCACGCCTGTAATCCCCACAGGGGTAGGCAGAGGTGTAACCAGTACACCCACATTTCACCGAGCGTATCTCCGTCCCACGATGTGATAGGGGGCGAGCCCTTCGCCATACCGGGCACAAATTCCAGACTCCGGGCTGATACTGAGCATTTCGTAATTAAAAACCCAATACCACTTTACCAGACCCGGGGATCGAACCCGAGACCTCAGCTTTGGACTCAATCGTAACGTGTACGCATTACAACTGCATTTTGTGATAGAAAACCCCATACCAATTTTACCGTGGTGTTGAACGAGAGACCTCAGCACAGAAGGTGTATCCCGTACGTATTAGAAATGCCACTGAGGCAGTTACAGCTTACTTTATTATTTTTTATTTATTCTAGATGTTTATTTAAATTTCAATATCGTGGTAACCCTGCTCTGACCACATTTGACGTATTGACGTGAAGTCGGTGAAAATACACCGATTTTAATTATTTATTAACCACGAATATTGCTGCGGTAGAGCGGAGTTAAATCAATTCCAGTTAAGTGAACTTTGTGATGGATTTACTATAAATTATTGATCCTAATATAAATATTTAAGTAACTATGAAAGCAAAGTAAGGAAACAATTTGGGTAATATTTTGTTTATTGCCCAAAACCAGGGAGTGATTTAACTACGGCTTATGAAATGGTTTATTATTATCTAGCTTTTGTTCGTGGCTTCCCTTGCGTGAATATCTTTTTTCAGGATAACAATTATTAATTCTAATCTAGAGCATCGTCTACCTGTGTGCCAAATTTTATCCAAATCCAATCATACGTTAAGATGTTACAAAATAACAAACATTGAACGCACCCAGGCCACGTTCCGCTGATTTTGTTATCGTACCATGACGTATAACGCGAGCGTATCGCCATACCGGGCACAAATTCAAATCCGGGAAAATTCAAGTGTGATTTTTTGAATCGAATTTAAACACAAATTCAGATTGCCCGACCTGACTGACTGACTGAACCCACGACCTCACGGTTCTCAGCCTTAGTACGCTGCCACTAGACCAATGAGACGATATCGATTGAGACATATTCAAACTTACACATGTATAGTCTAAGCAGGATAGTAGAAAGTAAGATACCATTACTTTACAATTTGTTTGACACGAAGACAAAGCTCTCTCTTCCACCTGCCCTATCCCACTCGCAGTGGGGTCGTCGTAACATGCTTTTAAAAAAGATTAGATTAAGACAGAAAGATTTGGCTTGTAGTTTTTACGATCGGCCGCCTGCCTGACGTCAACCCCTCTGGGAAGAAAAATGTTCTGTGTGGTGTTGCTTCTGTGTATGGGTAGACGCTTACCATCAGGCGAGCGCCCTGCTAGTTTTGTCATCAGGCATATTAAAAAAAACGTAAAAATAGCGAAGATTGTCTTGTAATTATAAGATTGCAAAAAACATGGACATTTGCTAAGAACTATTAATATCTTGGCTTATGTGTCATGAAAATTGTTCCCGTCTAATCTCAACACAATTAATAAGGGATTTTTTTGGGACTTTGTGGTCTTTATTTTCTTTACACGTTTATTTTCCGGGTGTTTTGAATGCATTTAATAGGAGATGATAATATGTTTTTAAACTCAAGTATTTTTTTGGTTTTAAGGGTATTTATGTACCTGCTTCTTTTTATCTCAACCAAATAAGAGCTTCTTTGTTTTATTATTATTAAACATAAATTTTTGAGTGGTAGAGCCACGCTGTAGACAGTTTTCTCTACAGCTTGAATGGGCCGGCTCGTCCAGGTCGTTACCACTGTCTCACAGAAAACTGACGTAAAACAGCAGCTTGCTGCTGCGTTTCGTGTGGTGAGAGATATCCGGAGTCCCAAATACCCCTCCCCTACCCAATCCCTTTCTTTTAAGGTCGGCAACGCGCCCATGATTATTTTAGTATTGTGGGCGTACGTGGGCGTTGGAGATCACTTACCATCAGGTGACCTACTTGCTTATTACCTTGGAAAAGGCCGTTCACATGGGCGGAACCGCGAGCAACGCAAGTAATTTAATTATTTTTATTTATCTATTGAGGAAAGTTTGGATGTTTGCAAGTTTCGATATTTGTGAGTTTGGGTTCTATAATCAATCATGACTTAACGAGTGAACAATTTAGATGGAATTTGGCACACAGGTTGATCATGACCAGGGCATAGGCTATTTTTTATCCCGGAAATAGATTAAGTGGGTGGAGCCGCGAACAATAGCTAGTTAAGACAAAACTTGCCAAATAACTACCGCAAAACAAGTATTAAACAATGAACTCACAGATATATTAAGTTATGGTTATTGGAGCTAAGTTATAAGACTAAATTAGGTCGGTGCCGAGCGTTTAATGAAGTTTAAATAATTCAAGACCTTCGCAAACTGTTGCCGTTAAGTTTTACCCGAAATGTTCGAATGTTAGCCTGTTTAAAATGTTAATTAGTGGACTTTGCGAACTGAGCTCTATAGAATTGGATTGTTCATCGATTTCTTAAACTCGGAAAATATATTATAATTTAAAAGCCTAACATAACTATGTTAGGCTAATGTAAATATAATAAATAATAAATAAATAATAAATAAATACACCCAACAGTCACACACATAGTCCTGACCCCACACTAGGTTAACCTGTATCGTGGGTATCAGGAACTACGAGGGACTTGCGGTCCCACAACACCCAGACCCGAAACACATATTTGTGGGTCACACAAACATTTGTTTCGGTGTGGGAATCGAACCCACGGCCTCACGCTTCGCAGCCGGCTACTTGCCCACTGCGCCACGGAGGCTGTCAAATGTCAATAATGTATAATGTCTAGTTTTTTAAGTCATATGATCACTAACACATATATAGATTTCCCAATCTGAAATAAATGTTTAAATAAATAAATAAATATTGTTTGGTTTTTTTTGATAGCTCAGGGGGGGGGGGGGTATGGACTATCGAGACGAAAGTTGCAGATTCGAAATCAGCTCTAAGAGCATACACCTCTGACTTTTCTAAGTTACGTTTGTTTTTTGTGCGTGTATTACTTGCTTCAACGGTGACGGAAACATCGTAAGGAAACCTGCATACTTGAGAAGTTCTCCGTAAGAATTTCGAAGGTATGTGAAGTCTGCCAACCTCCATTAGGCCAATGTGGTGGACTAAGGCCTAAGCCCTCTCATTTAGTAGAGGAGGCCCGTGTCCAGTGGGACGTATCTAGTCTATAGGTACTATAATAAAACTGAAGAGGCACGTTGTCTGTACATTCAATATTTTTTCCAAATTTTGATTGGGTTATGCTGTACTAACGATATAGAACGCAATTTTTTTTTTTTTTGGAATTATTGTCTGTCTTTAAAGGCATCACGTCTAAAGTACTGAATTTATTCAAAAGAATCACAATTTATTAGAGTGGTAGAGCCACGCTGTAGACACTTGTGTCTACAGCACGAATGGGCCGGCTCGTCCGGGTCGTTACCACTGTCTCACAGAAAACCGGCGTAAAGTAGTAGCTTGCTGCTGCGTTTCGTACGGTGAGTGAGATATCCGGAGGCCCAAACCCCCTCCCCAAACCCTTAAATATCCCTTTCCTTTTAGGTCGGCAACGCACCCATAATTTTTTAGTATTGTGGGTGTACATGGGCGGTGGAGATCACTTACCATCTGGTGACCCACTTGCTCGATTGCCGGTCTTTGCTATAAAAAAAAAACAATTCCAAACCTGAGCAAATCATATGTAAATCGAAACTCAAACTTAAATTGTATTTGCGGGACCTGGGAATTGAAGTCAGGACCTTATGGTTGTCAGCCTTAGTACGCTGCCACTAGCCCAACGAGACGATACAAATAACTATCATAAATAAAGTAAGATAAATATAAATATAGCAACATTTCTCATTAGACCGAACGCTTCGAAATATCCAGAATCCATCAAAATAACTAAGGTGACACATCCAATCACCACTGCCGATGAGTGGAAATCGAAAATAGAATTTCGATATAAGACTGGCTCACGTATTCAATTATATCATTGAAATAATGTCAGCCCTGTATTTATACTTCTTATTTCGATCATTTATTAAACGACTTCAAAAAAGGAGGAGGTTCTCAACTCAGCGTGGTTTTTTTTTGGTTTTTATATATATGTACATCGATTTCTCCGCCAATTGTGGATAGATTTTGTTGGAAAAATTCTACTCGATAGAGTTTAGCTACGATGTGGTCCCATATAAATTTGGTTAAGATCCGATGACGGAGTACGGAGTAATAAAATAAAACTCCTCAAAGGACAACAGTACACTCGTCGCGAGTGTTTTTACATGCTATTGCTGTAACTACCACAAAAAATTTAAAAATAAAATAACGTTTAACAAAACTTAGAAACCAACTACAAAATAAAATAACGTTTAACAAAACTTACAAACCAACTTCAAAATAAAAACACTGTCTGTGCAATTTTATTTGACCGGCAGCGGCGCAGGCACCGACTCAAAAAAGAATAGCATAGATAGAATTGGTTATTTTTTACTATTCAGTGCTTTTATTTTGAAGTCGGTTTCTAAGTTTTGTTAAACATAATTTATATTGTCTACTAATGAGCACGTTTCCTAATGAGATGGGTTAGGCTATATGACCGTTCATTATATTCTATAGATATATTTGCTTACTATCAATACTGGATATAGACGCAGCGATAGCTCAAAGGGGAGTACGGACTCCCGAAACAAAAGTCGCCAGTTCGAAACCAGTCCCAATAGCCTTGTAAATATACCTTTTCTTATAAGCTTGAGTGACGAAACGAGCAGGACGCTCGCCTGATGATAAACGCCACGCAGGCGTGGTCTACATGGCAGGTAGTCTACATGGGCAGGCCCATAAACAGAAGCAACACCACACAGACCTTTGAAATACAATGTACTTCATGGCATTGGACTGCACTCGTCGCCCCTACACATAAGATGTAAAGTTTCATAATGCCCAGTAATTTCAATAGCTTAAAGGACTCAAACCGGAAAACAACAGTGCTTACACACTGCTGTTTGGCGGCAGAAAAATACAAAGCGGTGGTACCAACCCAGACGGCCTCTCGCATACGAGGGACCTACCACTAACTGTCTCTGAATTTTCTAAGTTACGTGTATATTCATTGTTACTTATCGCTCGCTTCAACGGTGAGGGAAATATCGTGAAGCAAACTGCATATACCTGAGAAGTTCTCCATAAGAATTTCGAAGATATGTGAAGTCTGCTAACACGCATTAGGCCATCATGGTGGACTAAGGCCTAACACTATCTTTCAGTAGAGGAGGCGTGTGCAGTCGATCGTGTATAATACAGGGCTAGTATTATATTAGTTATGTGTTGCCACTAAGCTATCTCTAATTTATGTTATTTCTTTATACTTGGCGTTATCACGGCTACCTGCCTGTTTAAAATACCCGGTTTAAAGGGTTAAATGGCGGAACATTTTATTCAAACAAAGTTAAAGAATCCTACTAATTAAAGGTTTCAAACAAATGAAAACACAATTAATTCGGTTCATTCGTGTAGGCACTACTAAGCCACACACACATACTTATAGACAGAAAAAGGATCTAATTTATAAAAGCTCTCTTTTTTGTTGGGGGTTAAAAACAGGCAAAAGATTTGCTCGATTCGCGACCGGTTTGCCAACAGTACTTAATTCAGGTGTGCTCATGGATTTCCCGATCGTTATATATATTTTATGAATTGGGATAGAGTGAAGTCTTCATTGATTATTAAATTTTTTGCGTTTCATTGGTCTAGTGGCAGCCTACTGAGACTGAAAAACCGTGAGGTAATGGGTTCGAATCCCAGATTATGCAATCAAAATGTCTATGAATCACAGAATGGATTTGTGCCCGATATGGCGATAGGCTCGCCCCCTATCACATAAGGGACGGAAATATGCTCGGCGAAATGTGGGTGTACTGGTTACACCTCTGCCTACCCCTTCGGGGATTACAGGCGGGAGTGCATATGTATGTCAAATATAAATAACTAGCTTTTGTTCGCGGTCCGCCCACGTGAATAGACTTTTCCGAAATAAAACGTAGCATATAACCGTCTCCAGGCTCCCATCTATCTCTACATCAAAATTCATCAAAATCGGTTCAGGGATTTAGGCGTGAAAGCGTAACAAACAAATAGGTAAAAAAAACATAAAAAATATCCTATGTTACTTCTTATACCTCCAAGAATATGTGTACAAAGTTTCATGATGATCGGTTAAGTAGTTGTCGCGTGAAAGCGTAACAAACAAACTTACATTCACATTTATAATATTAGTATGATATACAAAAAGGTAACATTTAAAAATTCCACTCAAAACATTAAATAATTCCCCTCACTCACAAACATATCAACTCTTTTGAATTTATTTTAAACATAAATCTTTATCAATGTCAACAGTTAAAGAGGTAATTTCACAGTGAACACCACGTGTGACCCACAGAAATAACGTAGTACTTCTATTTACAAATTCGTACGCGAAGGAGCCGCACCCACGCTCCACAGCGATTCATTCAGACGAAAAGAGGGCTCATGAATAAATTATTATACGGGTTTAACTGTATTTCAGAAACCCTGTTCGGTGAGAAAACATCTCGAAATATATATTCTTCTAGAGCGTGCGGCGATAGGAAGACAAAGAATAATCTTTAGCTTCCTATCTTCTCTGGCCTTACCCCACTTAGTTTTTACGACCGGCCGCCTACCTGACGTCAACTCCTGGGGAGAAAACACTGAGATAAATATATGTGGATTATAAAATCTTTTGTCTCTGTGCGGAAATCAAACCCCGGAAATCTCACCGGCACTGCGCCACGGAGGTGTCCGGGGCTTCCTGATTCTTCTTCTAAGAGGAGAAGGGCTAACACGTGGGATATGGACTCGTCAATCATTTTTGAGTCTACACATCCATTTATTTTGTTATTTGCTTCAATGGCAAAACAGCAGATCGATCGCCTGGTGGTAAGCACCACGCCTGACCCTAAAAAAAACAACACTACACAGAACTTCGAATTACAAAGTACTGCATAGCACCGCTTTCGTCACCCAGAGAGTTGATAAGTCTCATATTAGCCAGTAATTTCACTGACTTCAATGTCCTTCAAACCGAAACACAACAGTGCTTACATATTGTTGCTTGGCGGCAGAAATAGACAAAGTGCTGGTACCAACCCAGATGGCTTCTCGACGATATATTTTTAACGTGATCTATAAAACAATCGATCCTCGTTCTAGAAATGATTGATATAATGTTTATTCCTGTTTAGTTCGAAGTTTATAATAGTAATTTATCATCTGGATACAGGTACAAAATACACGTAAAGGTGCGTCCACACTTCCATGACATTTTGCCGCACGGAGAGACGTGGCTGTCACACGTACTTGCTACACTTGTGTGTGTCACTGGTGTCGTGACATGCAGTGTCATTTTCCCGTGACTTGAAATAGAAAATGTCATGTTACGGTATCTCAGGCCGCTATTCCACTATCATATAAAAATGATCCTACTTCTATAGCTCATAGGTATATGACAAATGTATGACAGTGTAATAGCAACATAAACTTTTCTACGATCATATTTCTATGGTCCTAATTGTCCCAGCCCAGTCCCATATCCCAGCATACTGTGACATGTCATATATCTATGATGCAAATATGATAGTGTAATAGCGGCCTTAGAGCGGATCGCTAAGTGACATTAGGTCGTAACATAATATGACCACATCACACTTCGCAACACGTTACGCGTATTTGTCACAATCACGCCTACGGTGCGGCGAAATGTCCTCAGTGGAGACGCACTGTAAGGTGAAATTATATGTACTGAACACCTACGCAACCGCCCTTCGTTTGTTACGTTATAAATACGCAATATTGTTGTATTTAGGAACAAAAATAAAGATATATATTATGTTCAATAGTAACATGTATTTTCCTGATTGAATTTTTGATGTGACTTTTATAATTACTTTATAATAATACTAGCCCTGTATTATATACGTCCCACTGCTGGGCACAGGCCTCCTCTACTTAATGAGAGGGGTTAGTCCTTAGTCCACCACGCTGACCTAATGCGGGTTGGTAGACTTCACATACCTTCGAAATTCTTATGAAGAACTTTTCAGGTATGCAGGTTTCCTCATGATGTTTCCTTCGCCGTTAAAGCAAGTGATAATTAACAATTAATACACACATAACTTAGAAAAGTGTATGCACTTGGGGCTGGTTTCGAACCTGCGACTTTTGTCTCGACAGCTCATATCACTCCCCGCTGAGCTATCACTGCTTGTATAATTACTTACTTATGAGGCATTTAGTTCAGCCACTGCGTACTAATTTGAGATTTTTTGCTAGCATAAGTAGTATTTCTTTATATTATTCCTGTCTCTTATTTATGTAAGTCACATGTGAGAATGAAGTGCAGCGGCTGCTTGCTGTTGCATTTCGTACGGTGAGTGAGATTTCCGGAGGCCTAAAGCCTTCTCCCCTTCCCAATCCCTTAATTATTATTTTCCTTTGTATGAGTAAGTGGTAGCCGACACATTCGTGCTGTAGACAAATTGTCTATCACTCAACCATATTTTAATTAAGCGAATGATATAATTATACAATTAGGCCAGCATTGGCCATTTTAAGCTTCATTACTACATATTAATAATTAAATACAAAGAAGTTTCTACTGGCTCTATACTAATTAACTACATTAATTTTTTATTCCAGCGAATAATATTAGAAAGTTTTTCAAGGTTCTTCCTTGGTTTCTCAAATTATTCACAATTATTATACTGCTTAGAATAATCTTTACGACTTCCTAATTGCTTTCGTTTATCGGCATCAATACGAGAAATAAAAACAGATGTACTATTTTACGCACCAAAATCACATAACAGTTTGACTAACACAATTATGTCTGTCTAGAAATCACGGCGTGACGTGTCAATTTCTTGGATTCAATCCACAATCGTAAAGTTATTTCTACTAATATAAAATCAAGAGTAAAATTGTAGAACAGTCGTATATAAATAAGACAGCACAGATCTATATATCACATTAATTGGCTCTGCAAGTATATGAACAGCCTCCGTACATTCGCTTTACCTTAAACATAATAAATAGATAGATAGACAGATATATATAGATAGATAGATAACTCTATTGTACACCAATAATAAAATTATTGCCTGCCTCGGTAGCGCAGTTTAAATACGTACGCGTTACGATTAAGCTAACGCTGAGGTCTCGGGTTCAATCCCCGGGTCGGGTAAAGTGGTATTGGGTTTTTCTATTACGAAATGCTCAGTATCAGCCCGGAGTCTGGAATTTGTGCCCGGTATGGCGATAGGCTCGCCCCCTATCACATCGTGGGACGGAGATACGCTCGGCGAAATGTGGTTGTACTAGTTACACCTCTACCTACCCCTTCGGGGATTACAGGCGTGAGTGCATATATGTAATAATAAAATTTTACATTAGTAACCCATGGTGTGGTGTGGTGTTCCGTGCTTGTAGTGTTTTTATCTGGCCTCCGATACCTCCCCTATAGCTAGCCCAATCCACACACAATGTGAACACTATTTATACACACACGGATAACACTCGGTTATTGGTATATTGATATGTCGGTCGGCAGAGAACTGGGGGGCGAGCAGGAAAAACTTACGAAGAAGTATTCGAATCGAGAACGCTAGCATTTGTATGAAGGTTCGAACAATTTTGACATTTCAATACGAATACGTTTTGCGCAAGTTATTCGTGCTAGCCAACTTTGAGATCTCCGTAGTGGTGTTTATTTATAAGGTATTATTTGACGTAGGGGAGGCCTACGTCACAAGACAGTAGGTTTTACAAGGTGGTAGGTCCCTCGTTTGCGAGAGACCGGCTGGGTTGGTACCACCGCTTTGTCTATTTCTGCCGCCAAGCAACAGTGTGTAAGCACTGTTGTGTTCCGGTGTGAAGGACATTGAAGCCAGTGTAATTACTGGGCATTATGAGACTTAACACCTTATGTCTCGGGGTGACGAGCGCAGTCCAGTGTCATGCAGTGCTTTATTTAAAGTTCTGTGTGGCGTTGCTTCTGTTTATGAGCAGGCGTGGCACTTACCATCAGGCGAGCGACCTGCTCGTCTCGTCATTCAATCTAATAAAAAAAAAAGACAGCCTGACCTGGACCTGACCTAGGTAGCTGATGAGAAACAGTAAAAAAAGAACATTAAGAAATATTAAGTTCACTAATTTTAAAAATTCTGTATGTAAGTTTTAAAAATGTCAGAGTAGAATAAAGGCTATTTTTATTTTATTAATTTTTATTTGACGTAGATGTCATACATATTATGTATCATCTACCTACACCACACCTGACTGCGTCGATAGCAGTTTTTTCAACGCACGCAGGAAAGTCAAAATTTTAATAAGATAACGAATGGACAGAACTCCAGTCGAATTTCAAAATAAATTTCGATAAATACTGAACACAATGATGTAATATTATTCAGAACATTATATTCAATGACATCTCAATTCACTCGGAAGAAATCCGCACATGACATGGTGTTGAAAAATTTAAAGCAACGAAATAAAATCTCTGACCTTGCTCAAACAAAAGTTATGACACACTAACACAAAAATATTTTCAGCATTTTCGGGCGTCTATTTCAGGAATTGCGAGACACGTTGTTTAATGTTATTGTCACCGGTGTAAGATGATAAACGCAGCGCCGGCTTGTTTGTTTTTAGTTTAGTTTTTTCTGGTCTCTTTGAGGAGTAGCGCCACGATGTAGACACTTGTGTTTACAGCACGAATGGGCCGGCTCGTCCGGGTGGTTACCACTGTCTCACAGAAAACCGGCGTAAAATACCAGCTTGCTGCTGCGTTTCGTACGGTGCGTGACATATCCGGAGGCCCAAAGCCCTTCCCCTTCCGAATCCCTCAATTATGCATTTCCTTTAAGGTCGGCAACGCACCCAAAATTCTTTTGGTATTGTGGGCGTACATGGGCGGTGGAGATCACCTACCATCAGGTGACCCACTTGCTCTTTTGCTGGCCTATGCTATAAAAAAGTATTCTTAATTTTAAGCGACTTTAAAAAGGAGACTTTATTAAAGTTAACTAGTTTTAGGCCCGTATTACAGAACAATACTCAAGTGAGCTCTTTATCAAGTGTCGATTATTGTACACGTGATTGGTCCGTTTTTGTTTGGCGCTAAAAATAGACCAATCACGTGTACATAAATCGAGACTTAACAAAGAGCTCACTTGAGTGTTGTTCTATAATACGGGTCTTAATTTAAATATGATATAGTATGCTCACACCTATCACTTCAGCTTCAGAAGTATAGACAGCGGTGTGACTAGTACGTACACGGTGGACCAAGCTTATTTCCGTCAGTAATTTTACTGGCTTTAATAACCTTCAAACCGAAAAACAACAATGCTTACATACTGCTGCTTGGCGGCAGAATATATAAAAGGCAAAGTTCTGATTATTCATTATTGCCCAGCCCAAACTGATAACTGCTAATATAGGCATAATTTATAAAGGGACTGCTCGAAATTCAACCCCTAATTAAACCTCTAAGTGGAGAAAGGGGTTAAGGGGGTTGCAAACTTTGCATGGGCAATAGTATTTTTTGTAAAATTTGCTTCATACGGACAAATCCGCAAGCAAAATCTAGTGTAAAATAAAGTCAATGGATGCCTCAATCAATTTAAAGCCAAAATGTGTTCTGCGAAATCCGGATGACGCTATCATTTGCAACCAACTGCAATTTCAATTATAATAAACGGATTACTGTATTCCTATTACTGTTATATATTACTTTAATATTAATGAACATCGAATTTGTACACACTATTTTTTTAAAGGTAATATAAAGTTGATACCTAAATCGTGTAATTACCAGTAGGCAGCGGCTTGGCTGTGCTCTGGCATCCATGGGCGGCGGTAACCACTTACCATCAGGTGGGCCGTCTGCTCGTCTACCTATCTAGGAAATAAAAAAACGATTTTTTATTTCGATTGTTTGTATATGTACATCAGTTTGTACCATGATATTAATAATGACTGCTTCGATAGCGCAGTTATAATCTGTACGCGGTACAAATGCTGTGCTGAGGTCTCGGGTGCGATCCCCGGGTCGGGTAGTGTGATATTTGGTTTTTCTTTACCTGTAAATGTAACATACATATACAACGTGTTACAGAAAGGTGTGGTCATATTTAAGGGTCATTACATATACCGTACAATTAGTACTTATGTACCGGATCTTTTCAAAATCAAGACATCCGAAAATTTCACGTAAAATTTAATCACTCGTTTATTAAGATCGATCAGATTGATGACATCACTATTAATTATTATGAACGATACTCACTTTTTAATAAACTTGAATAAGATGCACGTAATTCTACGGACATACGTACTTAACTTGTAATTTAAACACAAATTAACACCTGAAAGAGCTTGTGTGTTGAAGACAAATAGTTACCATCCTTTAGAAGCATGTTAAAGACTTCATTCACGGGTCTTCCATCTATGAATTTGGCTTATTACAGTCGACGATCCTCTTAAAAACTTTTATCAGTTACACCAATACATAATACTTGTTTTGAGTCAATTACAACATATTTTTTTAACTCGTAATCATACTTCTTAAAATCAGAACTTGCCGAACTGACTGCGTCAAATAATTATTGACATTTGACAACTGTTTAATGTTTTTTTAATTATAAAATAATTAAATGAAAGGAGGTCTATAGTATCATTGTTTATCATTTAGTGTTGTCCAAAGTTGAAAGTCGATATCGACATGTTACTCATTCGATAAAAAAGAAAATTCTATAATTATTGTACTAGTAATGCAATCGGATTTGGTACTATGAGAGATAAATACTTATACCCTACACTATACATTGCTTAAATTTGCCCGCCCCTTTCTATAACACGTTGTATACGCACATACTCGTATATTACTCGTATATTTGTATATTTTTTACAAATTGCGTTATCTTTTATGAACACAAGATAAAAGTTCCGTTTGTTGTTATAGCAGAGGTAATAAAATTTAACAAGCATTTTATTTGTACGCTTTAATGTTATTTTAGAACAAAAATAACTGGATTGCATGCACTCAATTGCAATTGACTGCTTATTCTATAAAATAATACTAATTATTTTAAATGTTATGTTTTTACATACATACAGGTGTGATTAATCCTCGAAGGGGTAGGCAGAGGTGTAATCAGTAAACCCACATTTCGCTGAGATTATTTCCGTTATTATGTGATAGGGGGCGAATCTATCTTCATACCGGGCACAATTCCAGACTCCGGGCTGATACTAAACATTTCGTGGTAGAAAAACACAATATAACTTTTACCCGACCCGGGATCGAACCCGAGATTTTAAGACAGTCGTACCGCGTACCCAACTGCGCCACCGAGGCAGTCAAAAAAGTTTTTAAAGGTTGTCTGGTATAGATCGCTATTACCGATAAGACCGCCCATTGTTACATATCTTAATTAGTTAATTAATGTTTTTGTAATTGCAATATTTTGCATAAGGTGTTATCTATCTATAGATCTTGTCTTTGTTTATTAGCATTACGAGTGGTAATTACGAGCACTGTCTCACAGAAAACCGGCGTAAAGTAGCAGCTTGCTGCTGCGTTTCGTACGGTGAGTGAGATATCCGGAGGCCCAAATCCCCCTCCCTTTCCCAATCCCTTATTATCCCATTCCTTTAAGGTCGGCAACGCACTCATAATTCTTTTGTATTGTGGGCGTATTTGGGCGGTGGAGATCGCTTACCATCAGGTGACCCACTTGCTCGTTTGCCAGCCTATACTATAAAAAAAAAAAAACGAAACGTGCAGGTTGCTCGCGTGATGGTAAGATCCGCGCTCGCCCATAAACAGAATCAAACACCCACAAAATATTGCATTACAAAATATTGCATGCCACTGGCCTGCGCCCGTCACCCCGAATGCCCACACACTCATAATGCCCAGTAGTTTTATATAAAATTACGCTTCGACCCACAAGAGCAGAGCAGTAACGGGTAACCGCGTGGAATAGTTAGTGTTCTGAAATAATACAACTTGTTACCCTTTATATTTCCCCAAAAAAAGAACATTAAACGCCGAATGAAATTAATCACAGATTCGTTTCAAAGCTTTCAATATTATTCCGTTCACTCATCGGTCATCATTAATTACTCGCCGTTCATTTTTCATTCGCTCATTCACGTGAACCGGTATGAAACATGACAAAATATCGAGTGATTTATCAAAATGGACCATCAATGCAGACATTGACGCGTTTACATTTCGTTTTTGCTGTTTTCCTCCAATCAAGAACAAACATGTCGTTTGTGTCTGTTTGTTTAATATATTCACGGGATACTTATTATTTATTTTATTTTATTGGCTTGAGCGCTTGAACGCGAAACGTGCCGGTCTCTCGCCTGATGGTAAGCGCCACGACCATAAACTGAAGCAACGCCACCCAAAGCTTTGAATTAAAAGGCGCTGCATGACACTGGACTGCGCTCATCAGAAACATTGTTATTGTTTATGGGTAGGTGTGGCGCTTACCATCACGCAAGCAACGTAAAAAAGCGCAAGCGTTGTAAAAAACGCATATTTAGGCGTCTTTCAAAGGTGCATGCTCTTCAAAAATCAGTGTTAATAAAACATGAAGCGTGATGATCATAGATTATACACTTATATACTGGCAATGATGATATTGATCCAGTATTGAGCAATTAAAACATTATTTTATTATTCTACAGCCACCGGTGGCGCAGTGAGTGAGAGAGGGCGACTGCGAAGCGAGAAACCGTGGGTTCCGATCCCCGCACCGAAACAAATGTTTGTGTGATCCATAAATATTTGCGGTCTGGGTGTTGTGGAACCGCAAGTCCCCCGTAGTTTCTGATACCCACGATACAGGTTAACCTAGTATGGGGTCAGGACTATGTGTGTGTTTTTTTGTCTTGTTAAGTCTCATAATGCCCAGTAATTTAATTGGCTTCAATTTTCTTCAAACCGGAACATAACAGTTCTTATACACTGTTGTTTGGCGGCAGTAATGGACATTGCAGTGGCACCAACTCAGCCGGCCTCTCGCATACGAGGGACCTTGTAAACTTGTGTGTGAGTGTTGGGTGTATCTAGTTATTTATTTACACTTCTATACTTTATACAATATGTAACAAAAACCCTGTTGGGCGTTTTAACTATGATATCAGAATCGATGTTCAAACGTAATCAAATATCTACGAAACATACGAAAACAAGACCATAAAAATAATCATATTTATTTTTGTTAAGCTGTCTATATGTCTTTCTTCACGACCTAGAAAGGGCCAACAGAGTTTTTGTTACATACTGTAAAAAGGTGCGCATAATGCCTGAGGCATTCCGTACCTGCCGACTTTTGGGTGATGCAAAGACTAGTGAAGTAGGTGCAAACAACATTTATACATACAACATTTTTACACTTATTTTTCTCTTAAATGCCTATCGAGGCGGGGAAAGTCGGTGGTTCGGCATTGGAACTTAATCTTAAATTCGTACTGAAGCACATACTTTAAAACGTAGTACGTATATACTTACCTCAAAACCCACTTCTCTTTTATATTTTTAAAAATACATTCCTTTCTAAAATATTTTGATCAAACCAATCCAATACGTTTGAAATTAATTTCACATGAAAGCTATTCTCTAAAGAATTCATCAGTAGTTCAAACACGCCATTTATGCCACAAACGTTCTATTCAGACTACGTTTATTGGACAATGTTGAATGATAAATATATCTGTGTGCCGTAGCGTCGTGCGGTTGTCACCGTTCGATGACCTATTTCAAATCTATTTCGGATCCACGTATCGAGGGATCACTTGGCTGAAAGCTTCGTTTCCTACGAATGAAAAAAAGTGACGCGTGTCTATGGTTTTTTATTTAAACATACCGGAATGACAATAATGTTTTATTGTTTTTGTTGACGTCGTAATCGATTAGGTTGTATTGTTTAATAAAAGATTTTATTTTATTTTATACATCTCACGGGCTATAAAAATAATGGCAATTTAAAAATGCGTTGTACATTTTATAGGCAACCGTTTAGTGCTTATAAAAAATATATTTTTTTTTACAAATTGCGTTGTCGTTTTATGATCACAAGATAAAAGTTGCATGTGTTGTTATGGGCAGAGATACTAAAATTTTACAAGTATAATTTGTACGCTTTAACGTTGTTTTATAACATATATAAATAGATTGCAATGGACTGCTTAATATAGAAAATAATATTGACTATTTTAAATGTTATTCTTTTTATTTTATTTAATCTCGTTTGTTTCATATAGGCACAAAAGAATTTAAAAAGTGATAAAGCCACGCTGTAAACAGTTGTGTCTACAGCATGAATGATTTTTGATTCGAAATATGTTATTTCTGCTTAATCGAACATATAACACCGAGCTATAAAATGACTTAAGACAGCTATAACAACGTACCTGCATAGAATACGACTGAATACAGTGGCCGATCCCCTAGTGTTCCCCTGCAAACAAACTAACTTGCTCCCCCTTTGTTTTTCAACGCTCGCCACGGAGATATAATTCGATTACATTATTGTTTTATGGTCTTATATTTGCAAGCCGTGCCGCGGTTTTTGATGTTTTTCATTTATTGTTAGTAATACTTGGGGACAAGGAAATAAAGGTATACTAATTTATTACAGTTGTGTAAGCCATACCCTAACTCTCCTTCTTTCATCTGCCCTTATCCCACTCGTAGTGGGGTCGGCGCAACATGCTTTAACACATGTTACAGAAAGATTTGGCTTGTAGTTTTTACAACCGGCTGCCTGCCTGACGTCCACCCCTTTGGGGAGAAAACACCCAGACCCGAAACAAATATTTGTGGATGACACAGACAGGTCCGCTTTGTATGTAGTTGTATAATTCGACAGCCTCCGTGGCGCAGCGGGCGAGTAGCCGGCTGTGAAACGAGAGGCCGTGGGTTCGATTCCCACAACGAGACAAATGTTTGTGTGATCCCCGAATTTCGGTTTCAGGCTAGGTGTGGTGGAACCGTAAATCCCTCGTAGTCCCACGATACAGGTTAACCTAGTGTGGGGTCAGGACTATGTGTGTGACTGTTGGGTGTATTTACCAACCGTATAGGTATGATTTGAGGTAGGTGATCGTGATAAGGCGTGACGTGTGACCTTTACCATACAATTTCATTCAGAGCGGACTTGACGGTATCTTTTGACTCGCGACACGCGTCGTGGTCCTTAAAACTCTTTTTTACCTAAGCTAAGTAACAAAATAGTTGTAAAAATTGATTACCTTAAATTACAATTTGCACTATAAAGTTAAATACTAACTAAATCATATAACATTTTAGCTTGACGTGAGATAGGTTGTTCAAGGATACTTTGAAAAATATCTAAATCTAACTTATTGATATGTAAATCTCTTATAATCTTTGTTCTCTTGGCTTCATTTTTGACACATTCCGCTAAAAGATGTTGCACATCCTCGACTTTTCCACAAAGATCGCAGTAAGGAGAATCTACCTTCCTCATCAAATAAGAAAACGCTTTCAAAGGCATGTGTCCTGAGCGAAGTAAAACTTTACCACCACCACCGCTTTGTCTCTTTTTGCCGCCAAGCAACAGTGTGTAAGCACTGTTGTGTTCCGGTTTGAAGGACATTGAAGCCAGTGAAATTACTGGGCATTATGAGTCTTAACACCTTATGTATCGGGGTGACGAGCGACGTCTAGTGTCATGCAGTGCTTTGTTATCGCGCGGTTAAAGTTCTGTGTGGCGTTGCTTCTGTTTATGAGCAGGCGTGGCGCTTTTTTTTTTTTTTTTTTTTATCCTGGCTCGGCAAAGTGACTACGCTACACCTGATGGTAAGTATAGCGCAATCCATGAATACTGTCGACCAACGATAGACACTGAATCTATCGCAGATCGGCAGAATTATGCCGGCCTGCTTAGCTGCTTCTTCACACTCCGTTTAAAGGATCCCAAGTTATAGGAAGGAGGAAACACGTGCGCCGGCAAGCTATTCCACAGCTTTATGGAATACCATCAGGCGAGCGACCTGCTCGTCTCGTCATTAAAGCTAATAAAAATAAATAAAAAAATAAACTAAAACGGCTTCTAGTGTCACTACCATAGAATGGTCTCTCATATACATAATGAGTAGGCCTAACGCGCAGACCTTACGTCACTGACGCCCACGATAAGACCATTGGATATCTACCATACGGAACACTATCCATATTTTGAACAATCCACAATGATTATGAATACCGGTTTATCTATTTCTGCCGTCCAGCAGCAGTGTGTAAGCACTGTTGTGTTTCACAGAGTGTAAGCAGTGAATATATTGGGCATTATGATATAATATCTTATGTCTCGGGATGATAAACGCAGTCCAATACATTCCAATTCAAGGTTCTGTGTGGTGTTCTCTGTTTATGGACAGGTTTACCATCACATACCATTACATTTACCATCAGGCGAGCGACCTGTAGGCCAATTCACGTAATTTTAAATGTTCAAAATATCATTCCGATCTAGTCTCAGCGTCAAGAAAGTTGCAAATGGCATTCTCTTAAACCAATAATCAATCGACTAGATCGGAATGATATTTTGAACATTTAAAATTACGAGAATTGGCCTTCTGGTTGTTTCGTCATCAAGCTGATAAAATAAAAGATTACCCTAAATTCTAAATAATATCTCTCCAATTAAATTAACTTCTGGTTTCTCAGACTGATCGCTTGGTGGAAAATTTGATGAAATAACAAATATACTTCTATCCCTCTCTCACCCGTTGGGCTAATAAAGAGACCAATACTACGTTTATTTCTCAGAAGTATTTGTTTAGTATATTTATTTTGGGTCATTAAATAAATGGCTAGCGGGAACGTCTAATTCAAAAGCTTTCAGTTTTGGTTTTTGATTGTAACATTAAATAATACTAATCCTTTGAAAGGCTTTTGCTAATTAATAAATTAGTATGAATTAAATTTTACGAGTGGGAGAGCCACGCTGTAAACATATTTCTTTACAGCTTAAATAGGCCGGCTTGTCCGGGTCGTTACCATTGTCTCACATAATACGGACGTAAAGTAGTAGCTTGCTGCTGCGTTTCCTACGGTGAGTGATATATCCGGAGGCCTAAATTCCCCTCCCCTTCCCAATCCCTTATTTATCCCTTTCTTTTACGGTCGGCAAGGGCAACGCGCTCATGATTCCTCTGGTATTGTGGAAGTACAAGTGAGTGGAGAGCACTTGCTCGTTTGCCGACCACTGCCATAAAAAAAGTTCATTTCATTCCCCTCTAGACTGTCGTCGAATTTTCTTTTCTTTGACTTTAAAACTAAATAAATTAATACAGTTGAGGACAAGTTAACGTTTTGCAGAAGCGAGTCACGCTCGCTCGTTTCGCTCCCGAGTTATGAACTGAATGGCTGATGAAAATATTATTTTACTCTTTCACGTTTTCAGATTTCAATAGAAACTTCAGCTCGAATCGTGTAGATATGAAGTTTGTTGGGAAATGTTATGCAGTTTTCACTTATATTTTCATACTAGCGGTCCCGTGCGGTTTCTCCCGTGTGGATATTACAACTCCGCTCCCGTGTTCATAAAAGCGCACTCACGCCTGTAATCCCTGAAGGGGTAGGCAGAGGTAACCAGTACATCCACATTTCGCCGAGCGTATCTCCGTCCCATGATGTAATAGGAGGCGAGCCTAACGCCATACCGGGCACATATTCCAGACTCTGGGCTGATACTGAGTATTTTGTAATAGAAAAACCCAATATAACTTTTACCCGACTGGGGATCGAACCCGAGACCTCAGCATCAGTCTCAGTCGAAACGCGTACGCATTACTACGCCACCGAGGCAGTTTAGTCATAGTCTAGTTCATGCGCGGGGGATATCACTTACTATTAGATGACCCACTTGCTCCTTTTCCGGACTATGCTAAAAAAACACTATCAACCAATCTTCAAAAACCAAACCAATCACGACACAAACACATATCGCTTGCACAAATAAGCGACGCACCCATAATCTGACGTCACTTCAGCCGACCTTTTGATGTATTAGCAAAATATTTGGCAGAGCTAGTTTGCCCACGCGGTGTTTTATGGGTGAAACAGCAAATAAGTCACCTGATAGTAAATTATGACCGTGGCCTGTAAACAGTACCTGTAATGTAAGTTTTTGCGAGTATTTCGATGGGTATCACACCTTCCGCTTTTAGAGAAATATATTTGAAGCTAACACGTTTCCATTTTTTTTATTGCAAACGAGCAAGTGAGTCACCTGATGGTAAGTGATCACCATCGCCCATGTACGTCCATAATGCCAAAAGAGTCATGGTCGTTTTGCCGACCTTAAAGGAAAGGGATAATGAAGGGATTGGATAGGGGAGGGGATTTGGGCCTCCGGATATCTCACTCACCGTGCGGAATGCAGCAGCAAGCTACTACTTTACGTCGGTTTTCTGTGAGACAGTGGTAACGACCCGGACGAGCCGGCCGATTCATGCTGTAGACAAAATTGTCTACAACGTGGCTCTACCACTCGTAAATACCAATACAATCCTCTTTGGGTGCTGTTGGGATCTGTATATATATATTTTTATGGTAGGAGGATATCTGATAAACTCTAGTATACTCGTACAACTGAATAGTTGTTGAAATTATATTTGGACTTTTTTTTATTAGATTGAATGACGAGACGAGCAGTTCGCTCGCCTGATGGTAAGCGCCACGCCTACTCATAAACAGAAGCAACGCCACACAGAACTTTAAATACTGCACTACTACTTTAGAACTGCATAGGCAGGCGTGGCGCTTACCATTAGAACAGCGACTCGCTCGTTTCGTCATTCAAGTTGATAAAAAAAAACTCACGAATACAAAACGCAACTGCAAATTTCATGCCAGTTTTCTTAGAATCAATAGTTTCCTGGTCAATCTATTTATGTTGTAAAGAAAACTTTATTTAGTACGGTTACACCACACTGGCAAATGTGTTGTGGCCGATCCATAGAATATTTTATGATGAGTTGGCTTACTGACGGCTTTATATTGGGTTTCTAAATAAAAATGGAATTTGGTTGTATGTAGGGCACCTGTGTAATTTATGTTATAAACTTTAGTGTATATTTTGCTATTACTACAAAATTTTAATCTTTGTTACTAAATAAAAATGAAAGATTGGGTTTTTCACAATAATGATATAACATATTTTTCATCTTGACTGCCTCGGTGGCGCAGTTGTAATGCGTACGCGTTACGATTGAGGCTAGCGCTGAGGTCTCGGGTTCGATCCCCGGGTCGGGTAAAGTGGTATTGGGTTTTTCTATAACGAAATGCTCAGTATCAGCCCGGAGTCTGGAATTTGTGCCCGGTATGGCGATAGGCTCGCCCCCTATCACATCGTGGGAGGTTACACCTCTGCCTACCCCTTCGGGGATTACGGGCGTGAGTGCGTATGTATGTATCTTTTTCTTCCATTTACCCTCCTCGACACTTTTCTTTATTTTTTCCAATTTTTTCCTACACGTAGTGGAGTCAGCAACATGCTTTTTAACACACTATAAAGAAAGATTGTTGTTTTTACGACCGGCCGCCTGCCTGACGTCAAACTCTTTGGAATAAAACACCCAAACCCTAAACAATTATTTGTGGCTCACACAAATATTTTGTCTCGGTGCGGAAGTCGAACCAACAGCCTTTCGCTTCACAGCTGGCTTCTTACCCCAGTGGGTAAGAAGCATCCGTGACGCAGTCGTCACGGATGCTACGAGTATCAACAACACCAATACAACATAATTTTCGAAATTATGTGTGTATTGCGTATTCATTGTTTTTCGCTCACTTAAATGGTGACTGAAAACATCGAGGAAATTTTAATTAGTGATTTCTTAGGTTTACGCAAATATTTAATAGGTCGTCCCGAAAAGTTAATGTTTCGAGACGACCTACACCTCAGTCTCTCCCGTGACCACGAAGGCAGAAAAGCTTTCGAAACGTCGGGACTAAAATAAAAAATTAACCGAGATAAAATCCGTATAAACTATTTTTGTTTCAATTAAATTTTAATTTCTAAAAATGTTGATAACATGTGAAGTCTACCAACGTACATAAGGCCAGCGTAGTGGACCAAGGTCCAATTCTTCTCAGTATAGGATGTCCGTACCAGATAGTAGAGTAGCATAAAAATATAGAACAACTATATTCTGCTGGCTGACTGCCTCGATGGCGCAGTTGTAATGCGTACGCGTTACGACTGAGGCTGATGCTGAGGTCCCGGGTTCAATCCCCGGGTCGGGTAAAAGTGATATTGGGTTTTTCTATTACGCAAAGCTCAGTATCAGCCCGGAGTCTGGAATTTCTGCTCGGTATGGCGATAGGCTCGCCCCCTATCACATCATGGGACGGAGATACGCTCGGCGAAATGTGGGTGTACTGGTTACACCTCTGCCTACCCCTTCGGGGATTACTGGCGTGAGTGCGTCTATATGTAACTATATTTTGACAGACATGTTTTTTACCAGCGACAGATAGCTTTCTAATCAACTTTGCATCCGGAGTTAGAAGACGAAAATAACGTTCATTATCCGCCCGGTTATTCGGTCACCGAGTAGTAGTAGTGTTCGGTGATCCGAACATCCGGTTGTTTTTCGGTGGAACATGTGCACACCGAGCCACTGGAGTGCCTGCTTTTTTATTCACGACCGGCCAGCGAGCTCTAGTTGTGAAAGCCTCTTCGCGGGTGAATTCGTTCTGTTGCGAAGTTTTAAGTATCATCCTTGCTTTTTCATTGTATTTTTGAAACTTTAGCTTTTATTTTTATAGAGGTCTAGGTCCAGACTTATTGAAATTGGAATAAAAATTAGTAAAACAAGATTACTGTCACTTCGGGAATATGGCCTTTAAGCGTTTGTAAAAGCGAACCGAAGGCGTGGCAGGGCGACTTAATTTTGTAATGTATGGGTCAGCTTTAATCTATGTAGTCTCAATTTACTTACTTTTAATTTTACGTAGAAGTTCCTGACATAAAATAGGTGAGCATGAAGAAAGTATTTTCATATTGAATCCCACACAAAAGTTGATATGTAAAGTGTGCCATTTTTATTTCTTTATTTATACACTTCATATACAATGGTATTAAGGTGGACTTAATTCCATAGGCATTTCTCCCAGCCATTTTTGAAGTAAGAATCTTTACTGTTTAAGTACTCTTCTAAAGATTTAAGGGTTGATTGGGCCAACCCAAAAATTTTAGTATTTGAGAAAATATCATTCGATGGTTCCTGAGATTATCCCAATGGGAAATACCATCGTGCACTAGCTAGTAAATTCTAAAGGCCTTACTACAAAACTTTATATCTACTGGTTGCTGAAGTGCTATAGTAACATAAGTAATAGTAACATAACATAACATATAGTAACATAAGTGATTTGTAGTAAGACCGTAAATATCTACATTATATACAAGATACTATATTAATATTCGAAGCTTTAAGACCAAGCTTGGACCGATACCCAACTACTGCACTATTGAAAGCCAATGGTCTATGAATGCATACCAACCTACCCATATTGTATGGTACCAACGTTACAAACAATCAAACGTCCTTTCATAGATGGACGTGTTCCGAGCGACGATATCTCACCTCATAGGCACCGAAATAGACAGTTCGATGACCTCACTAACGAACAACTTATTTTGTCCGGTTTGATGTTGAGGTATTCCTATTTTTAACAAACTATGTCATATTTTTAATGTGGTCGCTCTTAATTAAGTAAATTGACGTTGATTGTAAAGTGTCCTGTTTATTTTAATAGACATAGTTTGGGTTTGATTAATTATATTGTTTTAGGAAATCAATTTAGTATTATGTTTTATACAACACATATTTTTATATTTTTTATACAGCTCAGTATCGTGTTATGGGTAGGCAAAGGCACAGCTCGTGCATCCCCTGTTAACAGAGTTTATTTCCATCCCACAATGTTAAACGTGACAAGCCTATCACCATATCAGAAACAAATTCTAATCTCGGGCAATTCATGTATGATTTTTCCAATCGAAAACTCTTACACAATTTGAGTGACTGACTTACACTAAAACATTCTACATCATGATATTTTTAGGGATCCGTACCTAATACATGTCAATAAAACCATATTCCAGAGCATACGTCATCTTTCTGTATTTTTAAAGTGGTAGAGCCACGCTGTAGACACAAGTGTCTACAGCACGAATGGGCCGGCTCGTCCGGGTCGTTACCACTGTCTCACAGAAAACCGGCGTAAAGTAGCAGCTTGCTGCTGCGTTTCGCACAATGAGTGAGATATCCGGAGGCGCAAACCCCCTCCCCTTCCCAATCCCTTATATTATACCTTTATAATAAAAATATGGACATGTGGATACGGATTTATACAAAACTTTGACTTTGCGAGAGTCCGTTTGGTTAGATTACCGCTTTGTCTATTTCTGTTGCTAAATAGCAGTGTGTGAGCACTTGTATTCTGCTTGGAAGCACATCCAAACCAGTGAAATTACAGGGCATAATTAGACTACAATCTTTGGGTGACGAGTGCAATGCAGTGCCATACAATATGTTGTTACTCAAAGTTCTGGGTGATGATCCAACTATTTTTGATTAAACGTAGCGCTTACCATCAGGCGAGCGACCTGCTCATCACGTCCTATAGGCGAATAAAAAAGTTACAACTTCCTTAAACCTGACAGAGTTAACATTTTATATGGGTTATATTTCTCGATATATTTTTGTAAACCTATAAAATATCTCTTTTGCAGGTACCACGTGACATGTTGTGACACAGGAGAACGATGTTATTAGTGCAGTGACAGTGTCGATATCGATAAAATGGCGCGGCTGATTCTCGCGCTGCTAGTGCCGGCGATCGTCGCCGCACTATCCCCAGACACGGACACTTGCAACCCGGACAAACTGACGATATATAGGATGGTGTTGCACACGTATTGGACGAGGGAGAAGTTTCCGAAACATTACCCCGATTGGAGACCGCCAGCGCAGTGGTCAAAGATTTATGGTGAGTGCTTACTTTTTGAATATTTTTTGAACGCAAATAAGTTATATTTATATAAACACAAATATTTGACCTTTCAGCTATATAAAATTGATTAGAATTAATTAGGTACTACGTGGCAGGTCCCTCATGTGAGAGGCCGTCTAGGTAGGTAGCGCCACTTTTTCTGGCAGCATCACTAGCACTGTATAAGCACTGTTATGTTCCGGCTTGAACCAGTTTGAAGTCAGTGAAATTGCTGGGCATTATGAGAATTAGCATCTGAAACGGTGACGAACGCAGTCCAGTGTCTGTACTTTTAAAAGTTCTGAATACTGTTACTAGTGTTTACGAATGCATGTTATCACTAGGGCCATTCAGCCTAATAAAAAATATTATAATTGATCAAACTTCTTTCTTCTCCCTGGCAGTTATGCCGCCTTTTGCTAGAGCTCGCTTTCCTACCGACTTAATCACTTCAACTTTGCGTGATTAATCAAACTTCTATTTAATTGAATTCATTTATTATTTTAGGTTAACAATAAAGCATAGTGCAAAACAAGTAAATATCCCGATTCTTTCAGTAGTGTTTCAGGAGCTATTGTTAAAAATCACAATAATCAAACCTCAAAAAATAATTGCGAAACCACTTTCGATCGAAGGACGAGACACTCCAAATTTTGCGCCAGACGAATAAATTAAAGGCCATTGTGTGAATTTGTACGTAATAACCAGCAATGAATAAATTACAATGTAAATTTACATTCATACACCAGTTAAATAACAATAAAAATATGAAAGTGAAAACTTTTGGTGTTGACACAAATGTATCGTTACTGAAATACAATTGTAGCGGGATTTATAGTTCATTTGTTTTTACATAATACCACGCTATTTTATAAATGGAAAAATAACAATACGACACCTATACAGTAAACGGGGAAAAAATTGAACTAAAATTTTTGATAGAATAATAAAATACGTAAAAACTTAACATTGTAAGTTTCATTATCTGGTTTATAGAAACCATTTTATACATACATACGCAATCACGCCTGTAATCCCCGAAGAGGTAGGCAGAGGTGTAACTAGTACACCCACATTTCGCCGAGCGTATCTCCGTCCCACGATGTGATAGGGGGCGAGCCTATTGCCTTAAACCACTTTATTTAAACTATTATAAACTAAAAAACCACTACTTTATAAAAAACCACTTTATTTAAACTATTTTACTGTTAACGCCTAATATATGCCATTTGTAATGCAATATTTTTATCAAAGTATGTCAGCACGTTCATCCATGATTGCATGATTCATGTATTACATGATAAGAGTATGCAACCTCGTCCCGCCATTGACTTTGCTTCGTACTTATCGAAGCAGCTGTTATACATTATTCATACCCGAATGGAGTTTGGAGATTTCATTATTCTTGTTAAAATATTCCACGATTATAATTGCAATGAGGTATTTTTAATAGACGAGAAATAAATGATCATAAAAACAATGCATTACGAAACCCGTTTGTTGATTTCCATTTTTTTATTATATTTGCTTTGTATTATACACGTCTCACTGCTGGCACGGGCCTCTACTGAATGAGAGGAGTTAGGCCTTAGTCCACCATGCTGGCCTATCGCGGGTTGGTACTCTATACCTTTGAAATTCTTATAAAGAACTTACCAAGTATGCATGTTTCTTCACGATGACGAAAACAAGCGATAATTAACAATGATTACACACGTAACTTAAAAAAAAGTCGGAGGTGTATGCTCTTGGGGCTGGTTTCGAACCTGCGACTTTCTTTTCGGCAGTCCATACCACTCCCCGCTGAACTGTTGCTGATATTAAGGTCATAATAATATTTTAAAGAAAACTACCCACAGTATTACTGCCACAGTGACAAAATAACTCTGAAGAAAGAGCCATTAAGTTTTATAAGTACACCCAACAGTCACACACATAGTCCTGACCCCACACTAGGTAAACCTGTATCGTGGGTATCAGGAACTACGAGGGACTTGCCAACCCACAACACCCAGCCCCGAAACAATTTTTTTTGAATCACACAAACATTTGTCTCAGTGCGGGAATCAAACCCACGGCCTCTCGTTTCGCAGCCGACTACTCGCCCGCTGCGCCACGGAGGCTGTCAATAGGATGTATATACGAAGTTCTAATAATATACTTTCCCTAAGGCCCAGTATGTCATTTGCCGTGATTCCCACGTTAATCTTAATTTAAATCGAAAATATACTATACGGTCAGTCGGTTTGCCTATAGGGACCTCTATATAAACTTGAAATAGCTTTAAATATCATATGCAAATCTTATTAAAATATGTGTATGAAATATTTAACTCATTCACAGGTTCGTTGCCTCCGGGATCTATGTAGAGTTTATTTATATGTCACGTGTCATTCCATAGAGACTGATGCATGATAATTCTGTGCAAGAATGGCAGTAATTTTGTACATCAATTACTGGCTGTTTTTTCAGTTTTGTCCAAATTACTTTCAAAAGTGTAAGAGCTGTATACAGTTTTGTAAAACTGGAAGAGCCACACTGAATACCACTTAGTCTATGTCGAGAATGAGCTGTCTCAACTGGGGTAGCACCACAGAAAACCATAGGTCCGCAAGATTACATCAGGAATGTGACCCATGATTCTGCTAGAATTGTGAGAAAGAAATGGTTTATTGATACAGTAATTTATATTAAGTAAGCTCTGTAACAAGTTTCAGTTAGTAAAAAAAAGTTTTGATAACTACTTATCCGTGGCGGCTGCGAAGCGAGAGACCATGGGTTCGATTCCTGCACCGATACAAATATTTCTTTCGGCTCTGGGTGTTGTGGGACCGCAAGTCCTTCGTAGTTCATGATACCCATTATACAGGTCAACCTAGTGTGGAATCAGGACTATGTGTGTGACTGTTGGGTGTATTTATTATTATAATTCATACCTATATTTTTATTTATTTTTTATTTTTATTTTATTTGTATTTGTATCGCCAACGCAACGTACATTAATTGAGTACAATATTAGGTATCTTACAATAGTAGTCTTAAGCTAAATGTCGTTACAATGTGAGGCGAACACGGCATGCATATTAACAAGAACAAAAGAACTTATAGAAATAGGATATAGTAAAAACATATCAATAATAATGAAAAGTTACATTTTATAATAATTTATCAGATAGTTGGTGTTGCAAAATGGCGTTCCGGAATTTAACTTTACTTTGGGAGAATATGTCTAAGTCACTTGACGTATGCAGTAAATTATATTGTTTACAAATTCTATTAACAGGACAATATAAGCCTAAATTTGTCGAAGAGTAGCGTATGTTAAAAGGACCATATTTATTCAATCTAGGAAGTCTTACAGGGATCTTAATATTAAATTTGCTTGTTATCTGTGGACAGTCAATAAGTCCATTGAATAGGCTATGCAGAAACATCATGTCTAACAACACTCGTCGATCATATAGTGAGCTCAACTTAAAATACATAAGTCGGTCTGGGTAGCTAGTAATTTTTTTGGCATGATGACAACTGTAGCAGAGATGCCACAAAAATCTTTTCTGTACGCGTTCTAGATTTTTTATATAAATGTCATAGTGTGGACTCCATAGTAAACTGCAATACTCCAAACCAGATCTAACTAAAGACTTATAGATTTGGATTTTAGTTACAGGATCTTTAAATCCTTTACAGTTTCTTAAGACAAAGCCTAGCATCCTAAAGCTGTTTGTTACAACGGTGTCAATGTGCTTATTGAACCTTAGCTTACTGTCCAAAATTAACCCCAAGTCTCTGATAGTATCTACCTGCTGTATATTTTGGTTATTTATATGGTATTGGTGCAGATGGCATGATTTATTTCTTGTAAATTTTTATAGAGTAACACTTGTTAATATTAAGTTCCATTCTATTTGTATTACACCATAGCGCTAAATTGTCTACATCTTGTTGTAGCAAGATTGTGTCTTGAGGAGAGCGAATAGGCTTCACAATCTTAAGATCGTCGGTAAAGAGATAGCAATCGGAGTATTTGAAACAGGTTATGATATCATTGATAAAAATGTTGAATAAAATTGGACCTAAGTGGGACCCCTGTGGGACGCCAGAGTTGGCAGCAAACAAAGAGGAAGAAAACCCATTAACCACCACTATCGAGTTGCGATTTTTTAAATATGACTCGAACCATTTCATTTATCAAACATTTTCCAGCATACACACTGCTTAGCTTAGTTCTAAAAGATCAATATCTTGTCAAGATACTTGTCAAGCCCGAAAAATAACAGCATACTTAGACTGAGAAACCTTAACGTAACCAGTTCAAATTCCACCTCCGGAAATCACAGTTTGTGACGAAATGGTACATGGGACGAAAATAAGCTCAGCGAAATACGGGTGCACTTTCATCTAAGACCTAGAGAGTACAGGCGTGGGCTTATGTTACGTGCTCCTAATAGATTTTCAATTTATTAATTGCATACAAAACAAATAAATGAGGCAAGCAGACCATGAATACACTCAATCCCCATTCGAAACTTGTATAAAATACGATACAAAATACGGAACACATTTTTCTTTTATAATAACACAAAGGAATGTTACAAATGGGAACACCCTTTATTATCCGTTCGGAACACGCCTGCCTTATTAACTCAAATGAGTTTGTTTAGATTTATATCGAATTTTAATAATAAACTCTTAGAAAAACGATTCAATTAAATCCAGCACTCTATCGCTGGCGTGGTGCCGAACTAAAAAAGATATCGATAAACCCAGGAAACGTGTGAGGTGTCAACACTATTAGGTTAGTGTTTGATGGTGTATCGATGATGAAGAAAATTCTAATGACATATTTATATCGACATTTCAGGTTATTTCAAATGTTTGAAACTTATTTACACTTCAAATTAGTCACTTTGACACGCTTTATGCTCAAGCTCGCCTTGTTGCTCTAGTAAGAAATATTTATACATACACTAGCCGTCACGCGCGGTTTCACTCGCAACTACGGCAGCGCCACCTACCAGGTCCAATTGTGAATCTAAACCATCCAGGGCGCCACCCAAACGATACAAAAAAAAACATTCAAATCCGTCCAGCCGTTTAGGAGGAGTTCAGTGACATACAAACGTACAGTAGAATTATACCTATATATATAAATATATAGCACAAAAAACAAAAGAAAATCAAATACATTTATATAATAAGGTGGTGGGTCTCTCGTATGCGAGGCCGTCTGGGTTAGTATCAGCGTTTTGTCTATTTCTGCCGACAAGCAGCAGTGTCTAGCATTGTTGTGTATCGGTTTGATGGATATTGAAGGAAGTAAAATTACTGGGCATTATGCGACTAAACATCCTATGTGACGAGCGCAATCCAGTGTCATGCAGTGCTTTGCGATTCGAAGTTCTGTATGTTTCTGCTTATGTGCAGGATATGCGCTTACAATCAGGCGAGTGACCTGATCATTTCATCACTCAAGCTAATAAAAAAGTAATAAACCAAAATCCAAATTCGCATCATTCTGTTTTTGTCGGATACGCCCTTTTAACCATTCAGTATAGTAGTTTTTGATAACATTGTCTGAACATGGTCATACTATCCTATCAAACAATTGTCGGACTACCAAAATAAATAGAACGTCCATCGTTTTACAAGAATGCTTGTAATGAATGGGAGAGCCTGTTTGTGATCGTACTGAGTTCAAACAAACAGGCCAATTATGTATTTAAACTGATTGGCCATTCACTACCACATTACACAATCAAGCACCGATTGTGATATCACATTAATCGACGTTACATAGTTTAAATTCGGTCGAGTTACGTAAAAGAAAATGATATGCATGGCGTACGGTTTCTTTGTAATGAGTAATTGTAATTAAATTAAATTAAGCATGATGAATATTTATATTTTTTTGAGTGGTAGAGCCAAGCTGTAGGCAGTTTTGTCTACAGCACGAATGGGCATGTTCGTCCGGGTCGGTACCACTGTCTCACAGAAAACTGGGGTAAAGTAGCAGCTTGCTGCTGCGTTTCGTACGGTGAGTAAGATATCCGGAGGCTAAATCCCCCTCCACTTCCCAATCCGTTAATCCCTTTCCTATATGGTCGGCACCGTGCCCATGATTCTTTTAGTATTGTGGGCGTACATGGGCGGTGGAGATCACTTACTATCAGGTGACCCACTGGCACGTTTGCCGTCTTTTGCAATAAAAAAAATAAATATTAAATTGAGCATGTTGAAGATTTATATACATATTTTCAGTACTTTGAGAAGATATTTTCAAGTGGTGAAGCCACGCTGCAGGGCTCGATCAGGTTGTTTCCACTGTCTCACAGAAAACCGAGGTGAAGTAACACCTTGCTGTTGCGTTTCGTACGGCGAGCATCGAAATAAGATGATAAGAAACTTAACTCAAGCACAAAAATTACCCCACCAAAACTCTGTACAAAGGGGCGGGGCTTTAAAAGTCTGTGCATAATAATCTCTAGTTGACACTAGATTTTTTTGCGCAGTGCATAACGTCGTATCTCGATCTACAAATTTAATATTTAGACATTAACTTTTAGGAAATAAAGTTGATTTTTAACGTTCACTAATTATTGTTGCGTGTGAGTGACAGTTGAGTGTTAGGTATGATTTTACCTTTGCATGTGTAAGTAAGTGGAGCCGTATTTTTAGACAGATTCATATGAGAGTTATCGTTCTAGTTATCTTATTTCGATGATGATGAGTGAGAATTCTATAAGCCAAATCCCCCACCTCTTCCTTATTCTTTTATTATACATACATACATACATACGCACTCACGCCCGTAATTCTCGAAGGGGTATGCAGAGGTGTAATCAGCACACCTATATTTCGCCGAGCGTATTTCCGTCCCACGAAGTGATAGGGGGCAAACCTATCGCCATACCGGGCACAAATTCCAGACTCCGGGCTGATACTGAGTATTTCATAATAGAAAAACCCAATACCACTTTACCCGACCCGGGGATCGAACCCGAGACCTCAGCGCTAGCCTCAATCGTAACGCGTACGCTTTACAACTGAGCCATCGAGGCAGTCTTTAATTATACCTTTCCTTTAAGGTCAGCAACGCGCCCATGATTCTTCTGATATCGTAGTCGTTCATGGCCGATGGAGATCATTCATCATCATCCATGAATTTTCTTTTTTATCGCTCGAATGAGGACACGAGTAGTAATGGTAAGCGTCTCGCCTGCCCATAAACAGACATAACACCACACAGAACCTTGAATTATAAAGCACTGCATGGCATTGGACTGCGTTCGTCACCCCGAGACATAGGATGTTAGTTCTCATAATGCCCAGTAATTTCAATGGCTTCAATGTCCTTTAAACCGAAACACAATAGTGCTTGCTGCTTGGCGGCAGAAATAGACACAGCATTGGTACCAACTTAGACGGCCTCTCGTCTACGAGAGGGATATACCCAGCATGGTGTCCCACTATCTCGTTTGCCGACAATGCTATAAAAAAGAAAATGATAAATGAATTCAAAAAGGTCCCCCAACAATTAAATAGAATGCGCTGAAATCGTACAAACTTTAATATAAATAGCTTTGGCGGCTATTTACTAAAAACATTGGTGCCTAAGTCTCTGGAATAATAGCCCAAAATCCCGTTAATTACTTCGGGAAATTTCCTCCGAGCATTCCGTTTTGGGGTAATTTTATTATATTGAATAACTCCGTCCGATGTCGTGCTTTGAAGTCGACCAACTTTTACTTTAATAAAATAATTAGGAAAATTCTCGAATCTTTCAAGAAATTCGTGACCTAAATAATGCATGTTTTGGGCGCTTTACACTGAAAAACTTTAATTAGTTTTAATTAAAACGAACTCTTAGATAATATAGGCCTTTAATCGTGACGAAGGATTGCTATCACGTATTATTATTACCCTATTTAAAGATATTTTAACTGATTTTCACTCTTTCGAACCTATGACTTTGTTAATTTTTCAATAGCTCTATGGGAAAGTCGAACGAGAATGTATGAAGTTAAAACGATCCTAATAAAATCCTCTAGGGGCGTTCTACGGATCTGTATAGATATTTTTGTGGCAGTAGGGTACCTCATAAACATTTGAATCCAATTAGACAGCGATTACACATGGAAATAAAACCCTCCATAGTGGCACGTTCACGTTTTGAGGAAACCACAGGAGTACGTCCGTCGCAAGTGCCTGTGCCAGAACGTACCAGGAGTACGATCCCGCGGAAGGCCCAAAAAACGCTGGCTTGACGTATTAGAGGTACATATGAGAGCCAACGGTCTTACTACAGAAGATGCTCAAGATCAGGCGAAGTGGAGGCGTCTTAATGGGAAGGCGAACCCTGGCAATGGCCGGGATAACGCCAGGTAGAAAGAAAGAATAGTGGCACGTTCAGTTGTGTTCCGAGGTCAGCTAGTATATCCAGCATCCTCCGTCGACGTCCCAAACATGGTTTGACAGATCCCAACGACTCCATCACAGTCGCTATCGAAGCAGCACTTTCCTTGCCCAATCCGATATAATAATACGCGACCCCGACATAGGATACGCCTGCGAGTCCAAAGAGCTCCCACAACTGGCCCTCGGCATAATGATATGCAGAGGCGGCCCTAAACTATACTCCCAGCGATTGCTCAAGCTGAGGTCTGAGCCTTGTAAACGGCGCCTCTGTGCTTAATCGCTACTAAATACACTATACATATTAAGTATGAATGGTAAACTAATAATAGTCGCATATGGTGTAGTTTTCACACAATATAACTGTATTATTACTTGTTCTACTTGTTCCGGGACAGACAGTACGGAACTATAAACCGTTTAAGGAAAACGCATCAGAAACTAATCCATTTTTATATCTGGCCGCCCCAGCCTAACGTCATATCTATATATGTATATCTCTCTGGAGAGATATAATTGTATAAATAATAATTTTAATTTTACACAAACTAAAATTATATATTTCAAATTATATATTACGATAACAAAGATTCTAAATAAAAATAAACCCATTGTATTTATTTCACACTCAACTTTATTCTTCTCGCATTTCACAATAATTCAAATCGTGACTCAAATAAATTTCTCATCAAAAAGTCGTTTAAGCTACACCTGATGTCTTTTATCTGAGGTGACCCCTACAATTAACAAAAAATATAACCGACTCAAAGAACTAAAAAAGATTAAAATTAAACGATTTTGTTTAAGTTATGGTTTTTCACATCGAAATAAGATAACGTTTTTCTTCCCGTATTAAACACTCAATATTTGACAAGGAGACAACGAGACGTTTTTACACATTCTTTGACATTTTTCGTCGGTTGTTCTTTGGATTCCACTGCGCTTACTTGGCATAGAGTATTTGCAAAAAAAACATTTTTCTTGGAAGAGTGATTCATAGTATAAGACCAGGTAAATCTGCATTGGATCTAAATATACTCTGGTCATTGTGTGACACCGGTGATTCAATATTCAACAGGTGTATTTCTGTTCGGCGAGACACGCATTGTCTTTTCGTTTCTCGAACAAAAATGTGTCGAGATTTCATAAATAATTGTTGATTCGACTTTTTTATTCTGAAGAGTATTTTCTCATGCTGGCACGACAAAGTGACTACATTGGACTTGATGTAAAGTGCCATACATACATACATACATACATACGCACTCACGCCTGTAATCCCCGAAGGGATAGGCAGAGGTGTAACCAGTACACCCACATTTCGCAGAGCGTATCTCCGTCCCATGATGTGATAGGGGGCGAGCCTATCGTCATACCGGGCACAATTCCAGACTCCGGGCTGATACTAAGCATTTCGTAATAGGAAAACCCAATATCACTTTCACCCGACCCGGAGATCGAACCCGAGACCTCAGCTTCAGCCTCAATCGTAACGCGTACGCGTTACAACTGCGCCACTGATGCTTTAAGTACAATGCAGTCCAAATATAATGTCGAAGAGACTTTGCACACCTCGACGGTTGGCAGAATTATGCTGGTCTGAAGTTACTAGATATACACTGACTGATCCTGGAACGAGACTCGGCTGAACAAACACTATGGTGCGTTTTTCACCATGATGGTCGCTATCCAGTCGGGTACAAATATGTTTCAGGTATCCTTCCACCAGCAGCCTCATTGATCTAGTGAGTGGCAGTCTGTTTAGTCTGAGAAACTGTGTGGTTTTGGCTTCAAATTCCAGGTCTAGCAATCAAAATTTTCGGATTCGAAAAATCAGTCATAAATTGCTTGGGACTGGAATTTGTGCCTAGTATAGCGATAGGCTCGCCCTCATGACCTCAGGGGATGGAAATAAAATCTGCGAACCATGGGGTAGGGCTAGATATATCTCTGCCCACCCCTTAATTGCACAAGTCTCAGGTCAAACTTTTGTATGTATAATGTAATTTAACACACGCAATGTAGAGTCTTTAGATCCGAACGTAATTTTATATTGGGGTGTATAAACACACCAGCTCTTTAACTAGTGATTTTCAACAGTTGTGTGCCGACACTCATTATCTTCTACGAGAAATTAGCCTTCTTTCGTCAAATCACACTTTAGCCCACGACCATGTTGAAAGGCGGAAGCGGTTTGGTTTTTAATGACTGTCGTAAAATGTTTGTTAGTGGAAATGTTTTAGGAGACCACACAGTAAAATTAATGGTACATTTGTGGTTATGCATCTTTTATGTATTTTGCAATTCATTGTTTTTGTTGTATTATTTAATAGCATTGTTGTACACCACTTCCGGGCTCCGGCAGCCTCCATGGCGTAGTGAGCGAGTACCCGGCTGTGAAGCGAGAGGCCACGGGTTCAATTCTCGCACCGAAATAAAGTGTTTGTGTGATCTATAAACATTTGTTTCTGGTTTGGGTATTTTCTCCCGAGAGGGGTTGATGTCTGGCAGAAGGCCGGTCGTAAAAACTACAAGCCAAATCTGTAACATGTGTTAAAAGCATTTTGCGCCTACCCTACTGCGAGTAGGATAGGACAGGTGGAAGAAGTGGTTATACACCACTTCCAGAAGTAATAAAAAATATTATGAAGTCGACCTTGCGGAGTCGCCTTTATGGTGCAGTGAGCGAGTAGTTGGATGTGAATTACTGTGAAACGAGACAACATCGTTTCGGGCGTTGAGACAAATATGTTTCTGTGATCCTGTGTGAACTATGTGGGACCATAAGTCCCACGTAGTTCCTGATACCCATGATATAAGTTCACCTAAAGTAGGGTCAGCACTGTGTTAGACTGTTGGGGGTATTTATTTATTTTATTTAATGACTTACAATACACAGACCCGGAGCAATTATTATTAAAAATAGCCTATCATATAGTGAAATAAAATCCGCGACTTCGCCTTACCTGTATTGGATTTTCCGTATCATTGTGGGGTCATTTAAAACGCAATCTGTAGACTGCCTCGGTGTCGCAGTTGTAATGCGTACGTGTTACGATTGAGCGCTGAGGTCTCGGGTTCGATCCCCGGGTCGGGTAAAGTGGTATTGGGTTTTTCTATTACGAAATGCTCAGTATCAGCCCGGAGTCTGGAATTTGTGCCCGGTATGGCGATAGGCTCGCCCTCTATCACATTGTGGGACGGAGATACTCTCGGCGAAATGTGGGTGTACTGGTTACACCTCTGCCTACCCCTTCGGGGATTACAGGCGTGAGTGCGTACGTATGTATGTCTGTAGCGCGGTTACGTAAGTCACCACAATGCATTTATTTATGCTAGGTATTACTTAATCCCAATTACAATGATACTTTATCATTGTTTATGATAAAAAGCTATATTGAATGAAACATTAATAAAATTGGCTCAAAAAACTTATAATCTGAAAATTAAATTAACTTTGACTTGCTATTGAAGTTTATTGGTCAATGATAGATAACACCGATTCACACATCACTGGCTTTTGGAAATTACGTGGGTATCGCTAATTGTAGCTTGGCTGAAGGAAACATTGTAAGGAAACTAGCATACTTCAGAATTCTGCATAGGAATTTCGAAAGTATGTAAAGTCTACCAACCCGCACAGGCCAACGCCGTAGACCAAGGCTTAACATCTCTCATTAGTAGAGAAGGCCCAGGCCCAGTAGTAGAACAGTATATAATACAGGACTAATATAATAATAGTAGCTTTTGCTCGCGGCTCCGCCCGCGTGAATGTCCGGAATAAAAAAGTACCTAAGTAGCCTAAGCTCCTTATTATATCAGCTATCTGCCAGTGAAAGTCCCGTCAAAATCGGTCCAGCCGTTCCAGAGATTAGCCGGAACAAACAGACAGATAGACAAACAGACACGAGACTATCCCGCCCACACACCAGCCACTGTAACTCCTGTAAACCAGGATCGACAGTGGCACGCATATTTTGACACAGAGCAATGAAGCTCGGCGAGTCTCTGGGAATGCAAATCGTGTCTTTATTCCGCAACGAAATTGATCAAATAGAAAATTAGGGAGGAGTTGGAAATAATAATTGTCCACTAGCAAAGCAAAGCGGGAGACAAAATAATGAACTAAGGAGGTCTCGGCCTCAAGCACAAGGACATTTACAACTGGATAAGCCAGAACAAACAGACAAAAATTAGAAAAAAAAAAAAATTGGTACATGTACCGTATATACATTCATTTGCATGTAGTAAAAAGCGGTTATTTTAATAATACAAACAGACACTTCAATTTTATTTATTTGTATAGATGTATATACGTTGGGCAACCTGCGCATAAAAAGTTGCTTTGAAAAGGTTCGATAGTGAGTTCGTCTCATTTAATTCCCTTCGCTTTGTGTCCCAGATAATGATTAATTGGTTTCAATTGAAATTCATTAACCATCACTGATCGATATGCACTACTGCACCAAAAATTAGAACTTTAATACTATACTCACTGTTATCCTATTTTTTCTACTAGGCGCTATCCTGATTTAAACTATTACTTATGACATACATACGCACTCACGCCTGTAATCCCCGATGGGGTAGGCAGAGGTGTAACCAGTACACCCACATTTCGCCGAGCGTATTTCCGTCCCTTATGTGATAGGGGGCGAGCCTATCGCCATACCGGGCACAAATTCCAGACTCCGGGTTGATACTGAGCATTTCATAATAGAAAAACCCAATACCACTTTACCCGACCCGGGGATTGAACCAGAGACCTCAGCGTTGGCCTCAATCGTAACGCGTATGCATTACAACTGCGCCACCGAGACAGCACTTACTTATGACTATACTTTTATTATATTATACTATTTATTGTAGTTTTTAGAAGATGTAATTGTTTTTTTATGAGGCGAAGTCACGATAATAACGATTTCTTATTGTTACACTTCTATACAATTTTGTATAGAAAACCGATCGTATAGAAGCCGACCTTTGGGTGATGAAGAGATTATTGAAGTAGGTGCAAAGGTTACATACAACATACACAGAACAAAATAAAAATTGAATGTTTAAATAGTAATTATACATATTATATACATAAGAGATATACAAAATAATATACATAAATATAATTAGGTTAACTAAGGTACGTTAACTTAAAAAAAACGCTTAAGTCTTTCCACCGTATCACACCCTCAAACCGCTTTTGTAAATTGAACTCATAAGGATGGGGGACAATTCTGAAGACATGTGACATAAACGCGACGCAATCAAGGAGTCGACGACTGTTTGTGGGGTCTTTAACAAGCACATGTTTCTTACGTTTTAGACAAATTAAACGCACTCACACGGACGCGTCGCGGCTTTGCGGGTAACGCGGGTTCCGAGTAATTAATGAGTTTTTGGCAAGTTTAAAGTATTTGCCATTTAAATGTGTCGGCCTACGTACACGTCACGTATGTTACATTAGATCTATTACCCAGTTATCTAATGCGGGTTGGTACGCAGTATGTGAGTCTAAATTTTATTCTACAATATTCGTAAGTTAGGAACTTATAATATAGTATAATGACATCAATGAGACGTTATAGAGGCATTGCTATGACCAATGTCTATTATTCGCGCGTGCAATATTGGTGATTTTATGTTATTGCTACTGTCATTATTTTGGTCATTATTTAATAAATTGTATAATCTCGATCGGTTCGACACCAATTTTCCAATGCACTTTTCTAATTTTTATGTATAGATTTAAGATAGCCAGTGTTTCTCTTATAAGTGAATTTGTTTCGAGAAATAAATTCCTTTCACCTTTTTTTAGAGTAATGATTTGTTCGGCGCTACGATTTTTGAAGCTAAACACTTTATTTTCACTCTTTTTTTGGCATCAATTTGAATAACTAGTGGTTGGTTCGTAGGCTGAAATATCATGCATCAGTGTTCGTTGCGTTTGGGGCTGAACCTGATTTTGCGATTAAATATTCTTTCATCTCTTGTTTACTATTGTAAATGTGTAACTTTGGATGTTTGTGAAATTGGATGTTAGTTAAACAATCACGCCTTAGTGGCTGAATATTTGGATGAAATTTAACGTACAGGTAGACCATGATCTAGAATAGGACATAGGATACTTTATTTTGGAAAAGGACATTCACGCAGACGTAGCCGCGAGTAAAGCTAGTACTTTATATTAGCTAGTACTTTTTATAAGCAGAGTGTGAAAAAGAGACGATATTGCTCTCGATTTAAAATTTACATAACTACTACTAAACAGATCGAATAGAAAAAATATTACTAACTACAAACCCTGAAAAAAAAAAACAACTTTTAAAAGTTGTAAAATAAATTTAAATTAAATTTTTATTTTCCAACATTATTTATCGGGAGGAAACCGAAATACTTTTACAATTGTGATAACCTAATTACACACGTTTTGTCGAGTGTCAAAGCAAGTGTTTCGTGACTGGTACTAATGAGTTTGGTCTTATTTATAGAGCTCGCGGCCACGGCAACTAGTACAGACACCTTGATGATATAAAATAAGAGTCTGGTATATTAAACACCCTAAAAAAAGTGCAGAAAAGACTACTTCAGTGGCACAGTTGTAATGCATACGTGGTACGATTGCTGTGCTGAGGTCTTGAGTTTTCTCAGAAAGTGATATTGGGATTTGTATTACGAATGCTCAGTATCAGTCAGGGGTCTGAAATTGTGTCCAATATGGCGATAGGGGCGCCCCCTATAACTTTATGGGACGGAAATAGGCTTGGTTGAACTGGTTACATACACCTCAGCCTATCCCTTCGTGGATTACAAGCGTAAGTGCGTATGTATAAAAGAGAGGAGTATAAGTTTGAACCCTTTATCTATCTGTGTGTGTATTTGAGGCATCCTAGTACCTACTTATGCTGTAGACATTTAAGTCTACAGCATAAGTGGGCCGGCTCGACCGGGTCGTTACCACTGTCTCACAGAAAACCAACGTAAAGTAGCAGCTTGCTTCTGCGTTTCGTACGGTGAGCGAGATATCCAGAGGCCCAAATCCCCTCCCCTTCCTAATCCCTTAATTATCCCTTTCCTTTAAGGTCAGCAACTCGCCCATGACTTTTTGTATTGTGGGCGTACATGGGCGGTGGTGATCACTTACCATCAGGTGACTCACTTGCTCGTTTGTCGGTCGGCCTATGCTATAAAAATTACAAATAAAATGTCAGCATTATACAAAGTCAGTAACTCTACGGTAATATCTGACCACTAGTAATGAATGAGGGTGACAGATTGACACATATGGGTGTCACTTTCAATAACAACGTGTGATAATAGAGCGCCAGGCGTGTATTTACAGTATATCTATTGCTGGCGCTTGTTTGCGTTAGTCACTCTTGGCATCGGTTCATACTAACGAAGATTATAGAAGTACAGCTGCTAAGTGCGACTGTGGGTTTATTTTATACATCAGTAAACAAGCAAGTGGGTCACCTGATGGTGAGTGATCTCCATCGCCCATGTACGTATCAAAAGGATCATGGCTGCGTTGCTGCCCTTAAAAGAAAGGGATAATAAATTGGGAAGGGGATTTGGGCCTTCGGATATCTCATTCACCGTACGAAACATAGCAGCAGCAAGGTTTTCTGTGAGACAGTGGTAACGACCCGGATGAACCGGCCCATTCATGCTGTAGACAAAACTGTCTACAGAATGAATATTCTCAGCCTTTGTACGCCGCCATTAGATCAATGAGGAGATAAAAATTTCATCGCATAAAATTTTAGAATACATTCCCCCAGAAGTCATATAAATTACAAACCATATCTTTCTGCAACATGTGTTAAAAAGCATGCCCGACCGCACTACGAGTGGGATAGGAGCAGGTGTCGAAGAAGAAAATATTAGAACATACGCACTCACGCCTGTAATCCCCGAAGGGATAGGCTGAGGTGTATGTAACCAGTTCAGTCACCAAGCCTATTTCCGTCCCATAAAGTTATAGGGAGCGCCCCTATCGCCATATCGGACACAACTTCAGACCCCTGACTGATACTGAGCATTCGTAATACAAATCCAAATACAAAGGGGTAGGCAGAGGTGTAACCAGTACACCGACATTTCGCCGAGCGTATCTCCGTCCCACGATGTGATAGGGGGCGAGCCTATCGCCATACCGGGCACAAATTCCAGACTCCGGGCTTATACTGAGCATTTCGTAATAGAAAAATCCAATACCACTTTACCCGACCCGGGGATCGAACCCGAGACCTCAGCGTTAGCCTCAATCGTAACGCGTACGCATTACAACTGCGCCACCGAGGCAGTCAAATTTAAAATTTTAGAACACTTTTAAAAAACGCGTTGAATTGATAACCTCCTTTTTTGATGTCGGTCAGACACCCTGTCAGTTTATAATTTCTCAATTCCGGCATATCTTAAAATAATTGTATTTCCAAACTTCGGCACGATTCTTATATTCATGTATTCATGAATATTAATTTGCGTCACGTAGGTTACGTGACACTCCGTAAGGAACAACCCTTGTGTTTCCTACTAGTAATAAAATTATGTCGACCCTAAGAAAAAGAAAGAATTTGAAGAATAACATTTTTTTTTATTGCATAGACCGGCAAACGAGCAAGTGGGTCACCTGATGGTAAGTGATCTCCACCGCCCATGTACGCCCACAATACCAAAAGAGTCATGGGCGCGTTGCCGACCTTAAAGGAAAGGGATAATTAAGGGATTGGGAAGGGGAGGGGGATTTGGGACTCCGGATATCTCACTCACCGTACGAAACACAGCAGCAAGCTGCTACATTACGTCGGTTTTCTGTGAGACAGTGGTAACGACCCGAACGAGCCGGCCCATTCATGCTGTAGACAAAATTGTCTACAGCGTGGCTCTACCACTCGTAAATATGTAATTACATAATTATGTAAAATATTGGTTTTCGCGTAACTTCAACCGTGTGAAAGTCCTGCATAATCGAGTAACGTTTTCGATTATATTTTTACAGAAACAACGTGGCCAATTCTCGTAATTTTAAATGTTCAAAATATCATTCCGATCTATTCTCAGCGTCAAGAAAGTTGCAAATGGCATTCTCTTAAACCAATAATCAACGTCATATGTGAACATAGATCGTAATGAGATTGAATGTAGAATAAAAGTTGACTGAAGCCAAAACGGTATACTGTTACTGCTAATGCTAGATGCATTTAAAATATTTCAGTGTTATTGAGGAAGGCTGGCTATATAAGACTTTTTTCCCGGAATAGGCCGTTCACGCGGGCGGAGCCGCGAGCAAAAGCTAGTATTTTATATGCGTTAAGATGACATACAAATAACCTCTGACTGAGCCCTTATTTATGTGACACATTTAATCCTTTCCAAAATTATTCTAATTGAATCACACAGTAAACTTCGCTCATATAAGTTAAGAATACAGACACAAAGTTTCACGGCCATGATATCTCTAATGGCCGCATTTAGTCTAGCTTAATGACAACACGCTAACGAGTTTCGTAATTACTTCAATATCTACGTACATTTGTAATTGATGTCTATACAAATATTAAACTTTCGTCATTAATTGTATAAGGGCCGATTTTTCAAACTCCAAGTTAATGTTAAATATAAGACGGCAGAATATAAAATTATCACGTTGTCATTTTAAATACGGAGAAGCGATAATTTCTAAATTGGCAGGTTATTATCATGGCACGGCAAAGTGACTACACTGGACCTGATTTTAAGTATAGAGTACTCCAAAATAAATGTCGACAATAAGGGATATATTAGTGTCGCGAAACCCCCTTTTTATATGTTGGGTTTGCGAAATGAAGTTTTCAACACATGCACACAAAAAATTTAAATATTACGTTATACATACTTTGGAGTACCAACATAGATACGGTAGTGTATGTTTGATACTCAGGCTCAGTGACCGCAGTTTGAGCCGGGCAGTGACTGCAGTATGCCCTATAAAATTATGGGCACTCGCCCAGGTGACCTTCAACCTCCCCTTATAGTCACCTCTGACCCAGCAATACTGTTCATAGGTACGTAAACTTCTGCCGCAGCAGGATATCCATATTACTCGTAGAAACTCTCTGTACCGAAGTACACTTCTGCCGCAGCAGGATAACCATATTACTCGTAGAAACTCTCTGTACTAAAGGTATACTTCCGCCGCAGCAGCAGGTTAACCATACACATTTGTTGCCACAGCAACTTAACCACATATAATATAGTAAGAATCATAAAGCACGAAGAAATATTGCATTATACAGTCACCATGATTATGTTCTAGCACTTACCGCTAAACTCGACTTTACCGCACTAGGTACACAATCCATCCACAAACCACACTGTCCACTCGCTACAGAGAAAAAAAAACTGCTTCGCCCTCCGTTAAGTTACGTGAGCCGAGTATTATTTTATTGATACCAAACGACAATAATCATTTCAACTCATAGTTTATTGGTTACATTTACAATATTACTACTTTACAGACCACACCCACATTTCAGGATTCTCTATAGACCGTTCTCGAATTACAACTCAAACAACTAGAACCGAATAGTAAACCAGCATGGCTACCGCGCAATGAACACTTGGACCATCGACCGAGCACTGATCTTAGTGAACTGACTGACCGCGGGCAAAAGACCTCCAATTATGGCGACAACCTCTATTATACCATTTAACTACCCTTCCACAACTATATCGCACTCTTATTACAGTGTACCCAACGTTGCTTTCTCAGACACCCTCAATATACCAATATTAACAGAATATGCTAACAATATACTTTCATGCAGTATTTATCTACCCACAATATCTTATAATAAAAAATATGATTTCCTGTATACCGACTTTTAAATGAACAATTGTAAATAATCAAAGTACTTCGCGGTATTCCGCGACAATTAGAACTGAATATATACTGACTGATCCCGGAACGCGATTCGCCTGAACAAGTCCATTAGGTCGGTTTTCCCCCAAGTTTATGGTGGTTCCTATCAGTCGGGTATAAAAACAATCAAGTACCTTCCAACCAGCTGCTTTTGTCGCGACATTGAAAAGTGGCCCTTGTAGATGCAAAAGTAAAAGGTTATTTTCAATTAATTATACATACATACATAGACTCACGCCTGTTTCCCATAGGGGTAGGCAGAGACAACGGATTTCCACTTGCTACTTTTCAATTAATGATATGCCAATGATATTAAATAAAATACCAAATACCGTTAAATCTGTGCTACAATAAGGTGGACCCTGGAGTTAAGTCGGGATAACGCTAGGCAGAAAGAAAAAGTTAATCAATCACGCCTTAGCGGCTGAACGGATTTGGATAAAATTTAGTACTAAGATAGACCATGACCGGAATTAGGACATAGGATTCTTTTTATTTCGGAGAAGGTGATTCATGCTAGCAGAAACAAAGTACATATTTATGTCCATCGCATATTTATGACAGCCTCCGTGGCGCAGCGGGCGAGTAGCCGGCTGCGAAGCGAGAGGCTGTGGGTTCGATTCCCACACTGAGACAAATGTTTGTGTGAACCACAAATATTGGTCTCGGATCTGGGTGTTGTGGGACCGCAAGTCCCTCGTAGTTCCTGATACCCACGACACAGGTTTACCTAGTGTGGGGTCAGGACTATGTGTGTGACTGTTGGGTGTAATAGAAAAAAAAAAAAAAAAAGTAGGTACGAAGTGCCGCTTGATCAATAAGATCATTTCAAAAATAGACACAATTAAGTTTAATATGAATTACTCTGAGCATTCTCATAACGGTCTTCATTTATCAATTAATTCTTTCTCCGAAATTATTTCCAGACTTCTCGGTCGAACTTTCTTTTACATATTACCATGTTATTAAGTGTATCATCTAAGTTTTAGGACTGAGTTCTAAGCAATACACAAAGTAATATTAGCATTTGAATAATACACCAGCTAGTGTAGAAACTTTGATGAGTTTTACGTCCTCACAATTATTAGACATAAAATTTAAAGGTTATTATGACTAGATATTGTATAGTCTAGACTAACTTGGAATATCGTCGGATTTCTACTCCATGTACCTACGCATAATACTAGGTGGTAAGTCCTTCGTATATAAGAGACCGTCTGGGTTGATACCATCGCTTTGTCTATTTCTGTCGCCAAACAGCAGTGGAAAAATAAATACAGTTACTTGTATGGAGAACCACTCTTTTTTTTCTAATTTCACTAAGTATACCTTAGCGTAGCGGTACATAGGTGATGATTTAAATGTACTTAGCCGTCTTATATTTTAACCCACTTTAAAAAAGGAGGAGGTTCTTAATTCGGGGAGTTTTTAAATATGTACATCGATTTCTCCGTCGATTGTGGACTGATTTTGCTAGAAACAAGTTTATTTGATAGATTTTATATCAGATGACAGAGTACGGAGTAAACATGAAACTCCTCCACGGATACAGTATAGTCATCGCGATTGTGTTATTGTATTGGAATTAACATGCCCATCACAAAAAAAAAAAAAAGATTTATTCTGATTGAAAAAGATTGCTCTTTTTATAACTAAGTAATACAAATTAATTGATGCACCAAACGGCAAACTAGCAAACGCATTACCCACCAACATTAATACACGTAAGAAAGAAAAACAAAATTAATGTTACCCTTCGTAACGCCCACATATTTTTCTCCGAGGCAAGAAATTAGCTCGAGGGGCTCTCTGTAGCCAAACAAGCACATTAGTTAAAGGTGCGGCTTGTTCCTAATTGCCTGCTGGACTCGATATATGGGTATGTTTGGTACACTTTTTTGTTGCTCAGTTCGGCAAACGAATGAGTGGTAGAGCCACGCTGTAGACAGCTTTGTCTACAGCACAAATTGGCTGACTCGACCGGGTCATAACCACTGTTCCACAGAAACCCAACGTAAAGTAGCAACTTGCTGCTGTGTTTAAATTTAAATTTGACCACACCTTTCTGAAACACGTTGTATACACACTCACGCCTGTAAACCCTGAAGAGGTAGGCAGAGGACGTGTAACCAGTACACTCACATCGGACAAAACGGTGTACAGCGTGGCTCTACCACTCAGAAAATTGCTATGGGAGTGGAACCCAGGGCTTCTAAGTTCAAAGCCTTAATACGCTGCTAATAGATTATTGAAGCGTTTTTTTTAGTGCATATGCCGGCAAACGAGCAAGTGGGTCACTGATCTCCACCGCCCATGTACGCACACAATACTAAAAGAATTATGGGTGCGTTGCCGACCTTAAGGAAAGGTATAATTTAGGGATTGGGAAGGGGAGGAGGTTTGGGCCTCCGGATATCTCACTCACCATACGAAACGCAGCAGCAAGCTACTTTACGCCGGTTTTCTGTGAGACAGATTTCTCTCGAATATCTATTTTGAATAGTCAAACGTACAATTTCACCAAAATTGAACGATTAAAATTTCACAACTCCAATCCGCAAATGCACAATACGAACGCACCTTCGAAAATCAATTCATAAATAATAAATACGCATTCAATATGAATAGAAAGCCCTTAAGCTTTATAAAGGGTGGGCAACCCAATTAATTACAAAGGTAAGCTACTAATGAAAGGTACTGCCTAAAATAATATTAAATTAGGTGCCGCTTTCGAGAGTATATTTTATTCATGTGTCAACCACCCGACCCCAATTATTTCGGGTTCGCTTCGGCTGTTCAGAAATGATACTCAATAGTCGTAATTGTGTATAGTTCGGTCACATATTGTATTTGCCATGTCTATTGGTTTTCGATATTATTATAGTTATTATTTGTACAATGAGTTCATTCGATCATAATAATAATATAATAAATACACCCAACAGTCACACACATAGTCCTGACCCCACACTAGGTTAAACCTGTATCGTGGGTATCAAGAACTACGAGGGACTTGCGGTCCCACAACACCCAGACCCGAAACCCATATTTGTGGATCACACAAACATTTGTCTCGATGTGGGAATCGAACCCACGGCCTCACAGCCGGCTAATCCACCACGCAAGCCTAATGTATGTTGGCAGACTTCACATATCTTCGAAATTCTTATGGAGAACTACTCAGGTTTTCTCACGATGTTTCCTTCACCATTAAATCAAGCGATAATTAACAATTAATACACACATTACTTGGACTTTCTTTTATAGCCTAGGCCGGCAAACGATCAAGTGGGTCACCTGATGGTAATATACACGTAACTTAGATAAGTCAGAGGTGCATGCTCTTGGGGTTGGTTTCGAACCTGCGACTTTCATCTCGATAGATCGTACCACTCCGCGCTGAGCTATCACTGCTTTAGACAAATATACAACAAAACTATACATATCTCAAAGACTTTAATGTATACTACTAGACAAGCTGCGCGGTACATAGAAATTGTACCACTAAGTTGCGGTCAATTGACCGTAACTCAATATTACCATCTCGCTTACTCTCAACTAGAACCCCTATCGCGCTCCCTATTTGAGAGCTGTCAAACTCCCGCGATATATGAATTTTACTTCTCAAAGTCTTTGATATAATATCTCAGCAACAAAACCAAAATACCAACGCAATATTCAAACCGATCGTAAATCCGAACACTAGTTATAAAAGATTATATTTTTCGGTCGGCAGTCGTAATTTCAGAGTAATATTGTTTATAATTTATTGTAACAGTGCCAACTGGCAACCAGAGTTCACTACACTCTGGTATCATTCGTGAATCATACGTTACGCAAAACTGTGCGGAATTAGGAAAGTTGTGCGTTTTGACATTTAAATCCCAAGTCGGGCAATAACAATAGAGTAGTTTCATACATACATAGTAACGCACGCCTGTAATCCCCGAAGGGGTAGGCAAAGGTGTAACCAGTACACTAAAATTTTGCCGAACTTATTTCATCACATGATGTGATAGGGGCGAGTCTTTCGCCATACCGGGCACTTCCATTTCCAGACTTCGAGCATTTCGAAATAGAAAAACCCAATATCATTTTAACCCGACCGGGAAATCGAACCCAAGACTTCAACGTCAGCCTCAGTCGTAACGCTTACGCATTATAACTGCGCCACCGAGGCAGTCATCCAATAATGTATAAAATTAAACATAGGAAACTACTCTATGCTTCTATGGATGTAAGGTTTTTCTAATACGAAATGCTCAGTATCAGCCCGGAGTCTGGATTTTATGTCCGGTATGGCAATAGCCTCGCCATCTATCACATCATGGGACGGAGATACGCTCGGCAAAATGTGGATGTACTGTTATGAATATACAAATAATGTGACCAAGGTACAATGAGTACATTGCTTCAGCTCGAATTAAAAGCGTAATCGAATCTGATAAAGACAATAAAATTTAAACCGTAAACTTTTGTTAAAAATTCTTTATATTACAACTTTGAGTGAAATAATTAATAAAATCGGAGCATAAATGCAGAAATTTTAAACTTTCATCAACAATTTTAGGCGACGTAAATGTATTTTTTACTTCAAATTAGAATTGAATTAATTTTGAGCTAGACTTAATAGAGTATTTTTTTTTTAATAAATACTGACCATTTTATGAAAAGTTATGCGTGGTTATATAAAAAACAACAAATATACACGTTGAATTGAGAAATTCCTTCATTTTTTTCCGAAACAAGCAAAATTACATTAGGGGGTATGTCCCTCGTATGCAAGGGACCGTTTGGATAGGTACCACCGCTTTCAAATAGCAGTGTGTAAACACTGCTGTGTTCCGGTATGAAGGACATTGAAGCCAGTGAAATTACTGGGCATTATGAGACACCTAATATATCAGGGTGACGTGCTCAGTTCAGAGCCATGCAGTACTTCATAATTCGAAGTTCTGCAAGTGGTGTTGCTTCTGTTTATGGGCAGGCGTGACGCTTACCATCAAACTAGCTAGTCTCATCATGTAAAGCTAATAAGACACTCTTAAATTACGTTTCAAAATCATATTGATTACAATTAATAATGACGAGATTTTCTGGTCTTATTATAGTGTAATTTGAAACGCTAAATCAAGCAGGCTTGCCGTGTTTGTATACAGTAGTCAATTAATTTTCAGTGAACTATAGCGGTTCACATGGTTCCAATTTAGTTGATCAACTGACTTGAATCAACAAAAGTTGTATGGTTTTTGTTGATTGGATTGAAAGTTCAGACGCTTCAAACCGTATGAACCCGCTATTATAGTAAATAACCTGTAACCTGTTAGTTTTATCAATACTACCGCGTTGCCTAGCAGCATTCGAATAACCAAACTTTGTCCTGAAAACATGTCCTTGTACGTATTTAACCCCAGACAAAAAGTGGGGTGTTATAAACTTGACCCCTTCGTCTGTTTATAGATGAATGACAGCTTTACATTCACTCCACGGTGTACCTACACATTTGGTTTACAGGAATTATAGTGGTGGATCTCAAAAGATGAATCTCAAGAGGTAGAGAGATAAGAATATCACCTGATATTAGTTGCTCGACATGTCATTCATATTGGTCTCAAAATGCCTAGTAATGTCACTGGCTTTAATGTCCTTCAAACCGGAACACAACAGTGACTAGATACTGCTGATAGACCTGCAATGTTGTCTATACCCTATAATATCGTAGCGCATAAACAATGTACCGATTTGGATGCGGCGTTGTTGAAAACTGATTAGATAGAGATGGTTCATAAGTATGTTTGAAGAAGATCTGAAGGCCAATTCTCGTAATTTTAAATGTTCAAAATATCTCACTATATCATCAGTCCATCGGGCTGGTGGTCTGCCACGAGGTCTTCGATCTCCTCTTGGGTACCATTCTGTAACTGCCTTGGTCCACCTGTTATGTTCTTTTCTAGCCAAGTGTCCCGCCCATCTCCACTTTAACCTGGCGATAATAGTAGTAGTCGTAATAATGTATATACGAGTATACATCGATTTTTTGGTCAATTTTGGGGCATCTTTGTTAGAAAAAAAATTAACTCGATATAGTTTAGCTGTAGTTCCATATAAATTTGCTTAAGACTTGATGATCACTTACCATCATACTCGCTTGCTCATTAACCAGCCGGTGATATAAGAATAAAAACGTATGCATAGGCTTCCCTCAAATTTCAAATAGTTAGAACTCCTAGACTATAACTGCCTACTTCTCGGCAATTTCACGCGCTAGAGATGTCCCAACCTTAATTGACGCTTAAAAACAAAAGGGACAACACAAATAACACTTTTTAAAAATAGAACGTCGGTTTTAAAAATCGAGCGTAATCTTTTTAAGCCCAGCACCATTTTTGAGCCAATTTTTCAACAGGGGCAATGTAGGCGGGTGACGTATTGTTTTTTTATTTAATTGAATGCGTGTAATTCTTAAACGCGTTAATGGGGATCTTGCCGACATTTTGTTCTCGGAAAATGGAGCAGATGTAGTGTAATGTATGGTCTTAAGTGTACAGTCATTTACATTTTCGTATTGTAATAATGTTGGCTCAAAAAATACATCGAATTTGAGTCATACTCGTACATACTTATTGTTGAGTATAAATATATTTTATGGTCCGTAATGTTATTATTTTAATAAAGATTAAAGTTATTTTTGCATTTTAAGATAATTAATTAAAATAAAAAAATATTATAAATACACATACCGATGGTTAGACCTAGGACCCAGTCGTCAGTGGTTAGGACCACAGATTAAGGAACTTTCTCACAATGTGTGCCATATCTTATAACACCGCCTTCTGAATCTGGTTCTTGACCCAACGACGTATTGAGAACCTCTGGAGGTTTTGGTCGAGGCTCTTTGGTATCTTTAGTGTACTTATATTATTATGTTGTTTAAATTATTTTATTAACCTGAATGACGAGACATAGGATGTTAAGTCTCATAGTGCCCGGTAATTTAACTGGCATAAATCCTACAAATTAAAACACAACAGTGCTTACACTGCTGTTCGGTGGCAGAAATAGACAAAGCGGCGATACCAGCCCCGACGGCCACTCGCATACAAAGGATCTACCACCCATAGTAATACATATTTGATTAATTATTAGAGCATATCAATAAGGCAAGGGATATCTGAAAAGCAATAATAGGCTAAACAGAGTCTGATTTATTTCTGCCATTAGCGGCAATATATTTTAACCTCGTTTTTATTTAATTTATAATATAATAGAATATTCTTCTCATGGGAGACTAAATGAAACATCGTACTGATGGTGCTAAAGTAGCTCCCCCGCTATAGGGGCTCGTTCAGGCAAGTCGCCTTCCGGGGGCAGTCAGTCTAGTAACTTCATAATAGGGTAGTTTCCTATATTTAATTTTTTACATTATTTTATAAGCAACAGAAAATGATACGCAAAAGGAACCCTTTTATTAAAACACAATCAAAATTGGTTCAGAAATGTGCCCGCAGTTGTGACTTTAAACGTTGGTATGAGTAATAGTGGGTGAGTAGTAGGGATATCTCACTATCTCGCTTGCACGCGTGCACCATAATGAACATTTTACACAGTGACGTCAAAGTTTGCGTTGTCTGTTTTGACAATTACCCCTTCTACAGGATTTGAATGGCTTTTAATTTTTGGTTCGATTTATAAAATTCTTTCTGCAATAGATTTTGAGTAATATAACTTATTGATTTAAGTAATAAAACAAATCTAGTCAACTACTCTATTATGCCAACCGTCGAGGGATGCAGTCTACATAATCTTTGGACTACACTATACTTAACTTCAGGTCTAGTGTAATCACATTGCCATGGTACACATACATATAAATATTTATATTGTGTGAATTAAGAACCTACTTTTTGCGTCAGCTAAAAGGCCTACACTTCCTTATGTCTAAAAAACTTGGGGCAAGATTAAACGGCTAAATAAATTATCCCTTAACAACAAATAAAAATGCGTAAATTAAAAAGTTAGCTAACAAAGTGCGGCACGGACGTCGGAATATTTTCACAGAATACTGTTTACAAAGTAATCTGCTAGCCCTTTCCCCGACTTTCACGATTCATCTGAGATTTAATAAAACTTCATTACGGCGTGGACGCCTTTCTGAATTAAAAAAGTTATGAATATACAACTGGCTACTACTTTTTGACCGAGAATTTGTAAAGATACTCAAGACCCTTGTTTGGTGATATCCTTTTTTCGTCGCGGGGGAAATATATTTTCGGGCACCCCAATCCCGGAGATCAAGGAATGCTAAACTCACCGTCTTTCGGACCCAGTTCACATCCGACTAATTGCTAAGTAGGGGCCTTTACTCATTTTACTACGCCGGTGTATCAACTAAAACCCACGGTAGTCTCTTTTGGCGTAAGTGGCACGCTCCTAGGGATCTTAGTATATCTGGATTATTGCCACTACTGCCTTTGCAGCCTATCTAATCTTGAACTTAGAAGCCGCTTCAGATAGATGCCCTCGGTGCGGCGTCTACGGCAGCATGATGCTTTTGCGCGGTACCAAAAATCTCACGCTGTATTTCGATTCTCAGAAACGAAATAATCCTAGCATTATTACCAGTTGTATTTACAAATGCTAAAAAACTGCATTAAGATCGTTCCATTCACTAGAAGTTACGATACCACAAATGACAGATAAATTTTTCAAAATAACACCCCTTTTTCTCCCCTCCCCATATAATTCAATTAACCAAACCAACATGTTTTGCCCGCAGGTGTATCACACGACCGATCGTACGTTCTATTCCGGTTGGGTCGGCGAGTGTCAGCCCCGGTGCGCCAATTTGCTGAATCCGGTCGCTCGGATGCGCTCGGCTCTGCGCCGGGCACTATGGACGTGTTCGGGGCGCCCGCCGTCTCGCAAGGCTCTGGGAGGACTGAAGCGGAATTCTTTGTCGATGGAAATCACTCTAGAGTAAGTATTTTACATTACCACTAGTACATTCTGTTTCTGAGTTTGTTTGAGCCTGTGTTTCTGAGTGCAATCGCTCGGATGCGCTTGGCTCGGTGCTGGACACTATGGATGTGTTCGGGATGCCCGCGGTCATGCAGGGCTCTGAAAGGGTTGAAGCGGATCGAACATTGTTGCGCTTGAGTTTTGCCAGTCAGTCAGTTCGCCCAGTCCCGTTTTCTAACTTTTAAATAACTCACTATAGAAAGCGGATTTTGTCGCTTACAGACCGTCTAGAGTATCTAGTGTAGGAATTTATTTAGAAAGTACTTACAGTAATAATAATGTACGTCGGAGCCCTAACAATAGCTTTGTGGCAAAAACTATGGCCCAGGGCATAACGCGCTTTACAAATTCCGAAATACCTACCTACAAATAACTCTAAATTTAAGTTACACGATGTGATCGCTTCTCACACAAAATTCGAGCTCATATATTACTGATCGTGCTTACTAACACAAACTGCGTACCTATCAATTTCCTAACATGTAATAAAAGAGCAGTAATTCTATGTCTGCCTTTATTGGCAGTTAGGGCTAATTTCGTTTATACCTTTTTGTTTCCTGTGGTTTTACGTGCTCTATAGGTTCATAACACCACAATTGGGTTAATGGATTACTCGTTAATGGAAGTGCGGATTTATTTTTACCGCAACCAGGGAAGACATGAATAAACTTGAGCGTACTTTCTTGGCTTGGTTTAAAATATACTAAATATAATTTTCCCTCGGACTGCCTGGGTGGAGCAGTTGTAATGCGTATGCGTTACGACAGGCTGACGCTGCCAGCCCATTCATGCTGCAGACAAAACTGCCTACAGGGCGGCTCTATCACTTTTATGATACTTTTGGCTTTTGAATTTTTCTTGTCTAATTTTTCTTTTTACGATGTTAGCTAGGTATAAAAAATAATTATTTTAAAAGGATCAAATTATAAATAAAATACAAAATAATTAGGTACGAGATAAATTAATTTCGCCGCATGAAAGTAACATAATTAAATTGTTGAGCCCTCGAGTCGGATGTAAAAGTGTTCATTAAAGACGGCTTTGACGGTCATAATAATTATTAGTACCGTCATTAAATCTTGTTAATGATTCTCGCTAAACTCAGGAGAATTTAATCTCAAAGATTTTGACGTTGGTACAAAATTGAAAGGCTTCATTTTCTTTATTTCTGATATTTTTTAGGTTTTTGCTGTTCGCAAACGCCATAGGTAAGTTGTCATTATTTGAAAACTAAGCAGATTTTCTATGTCAAATTTAAGCTTACATCTATCTCAAATAATAGATTCACTAGGTGGTAGGTCCCGCGTATGCGAGAGGCCGGCTAGGTTGGTACCACTGCTTTGTCTATTTCTGCCGCTAAGCAATGTTGTGTTCCAGTTTGAAGGACTTTGAAGCCAGTAAAATTACTGGGCATTATGAGACTCGAGAAGATACGTCTTGGGGTGTGGAGTCTTTGGAATTCAAAGTTATGTGTGGTGTGCCTTCTGTTTATGGGCAGGCGTGGCGCTTACCATCAGGCGAGCGACATGCTCGTTTCTTCACTCAAGCTAAAAAAAATAACAAAATGTATAAAATTGTACATCCTAAATTGACTAGTCGTTATCTGTGAGTTAAAATTTAATCGGACATTGTGAAATATACCCTTAATAAAAACAGTCTCTAAATTATTTAATTAGTAACTGTTGCTCGAGGTTCCGCATGAAAGGCTTCTTTCGGAATAAAAAATTGCTTTTGCCCTAATCCAGGTCAAGTTCTACCTGTGTGCCAAATTTCATCCAAAACCGTTCAGCCGTTAAGGCGTGATAGACTAACACACATCCACACAACTCACAAACATCCAAACTTTCACATTTATGTACCAGTCTCACAGAAAACTGACGTACTAGTTAAGTAAAGGCTTGATGTTGCGTTTCGTACGGTGAATGTGATATCCGGAGGCTCAAATCCCACTCCCCTTTCCAATTTCTTAATTATCTATTTTCTACGACAAGTATCCCTCCCTAGCGCAGCGGGCAAATAGCCGGTTGCGTAGCGTGAGGTCTTGGGTGCGATTCCCACAGCTAGACAAATGTATGTCTGATTCACAAATATTTATCTCCGGTCTGGGTGTTGTGGGACCGCAAGTCCCTCGTAGTTCCTGATATCCACAATACAGGTTTACCTAGTGTGGAGTCAGGACTATGTGTGTGACTGTTGGGTGTATGTGTGTGACTGTTGGGTGTATGTGTGTGACTGTTGGGTGTACTTAAAAGTCGGGAACGCGTCCTTGATTCTTCAGGTACTATGAGTGTTCATAGGCAGTAGAGATAACTTACTATCAAGTGACCTAATAGCTCGTGTTCCGGTCACAGCTTTAAAAAAATCCCCTTAAATAAAACTGAAAAATGAATAGACAATATTCGTGCTTGAGACAAAAGATGTCGCGTCTTGCATCTGGAGGGGACATGTTAATTACTCGCCTGCTGACCTGTCGGTTACAGCCATTACCTCGTTTTCTATTGAATTAATTAATACAGAAATTCGTTTGTATCCAACAGAAAGTAAACCAAGGATGGCAATTTTTTTTTACGTTTGCAATTTAATTGTATGTGGCTTTAGACCAAGAAGGATCACTGCACTAGTGCTAAATATATAGTTTAAGATTGATATTCGCAGTACTGTTAAGTAATTTTTAGTACTTATTGTGTCGATTTTAAGTATGCTTTACAATCAAACCATACCTATGCTTAAATTCCTGATAATAAAATAAAGCAATTTTGAGTCAGTGATTTAATGGCCAATGATTGGTTGAGAGTAAAAAAAGAGTAATTTTATTTTTATTAAAAAGTTTTGATTTTACTACTTTAGTGAACGAATCATTAAAATCGGTGCATAAATTTATTTCATACCCGAATTTGTTACCTTGGAACCATCTTTAGGCTATATAATATCGAATTAAAAATAATCTACAAAATCGGATAACATTTTAAAAAGTTAGCCGTGGTTATCATGCAAAAAATATAAATATCAAATGAGAGCCTCCCTCGTTTTTATCGTCGGTTAAAACTACTGACATCTATCATTAGTTAGCCTCTCACGCAACATAACTTTTTATGTCTGGAATTAAAAATACCTTGTATTTTTAAATACATCGGCATTACCGGTGACCTTGCGACATATGTCCGACATTCAGGTCGATATAAATCGACACTGTCCCAGTTTGAACGTGTGTGAACGCCTTAGATCGATGACATCGTTTACTGAAGAAGCGTGTAAGCGCCCCATTAACCTGCACGACTTTACCGAGTTACACAAGGTGAACTAACGCTGACTATGTAAACACTTTATGTTTACTTAACTAGCTTTTGTTGGCAGCTCTGCCCGTGTAAATAACTTTTTCTGTAATAAAATAACGTTTATCAAAACTTAGAATCCGATTAAAAAACCTGCATGTGTCGCTACCGGTCAAATAAAATTGTACCGACTCCAAAGAGACCTATAGAATTTGTTATTTTTGACTTTTCAGTGTTTTTATTTTGAACTGCCTCGGTGGCGCAGTTGTAATGCTTACGCGTTACAAATGAGCTGACCCTGAGGTCTCGGGTTCGATCCTCGGATCGGCTAAAGTGATATTGGGTTTTTTCTATTACGAAATGCTCAGTATTAGCCCGGAGTCTGGAATTGTGCCTGGTATGGCGATAGGCTCGCCCCCTATCACATTGTGGGACGGAGATACGCTCGGCGAAATGTGGGTGTACTGGTTACACCTCTGCCTACCCCTTCCGAGATTACAGGCGTGGGTGCGTATGTATGTATGTATAATTTGTTTATCTTGATTAATCATTAGATAATATTGTTGCAGGTTTCCGTTATGGCAAGAATGGTACCTTCCCCAGATTGGTTCATTGGAGTGGACAGTTTCGATCTGTGCGTGGACGGTAATTGGCTGGATAGCATTACTATCGAGGTAACTGTTGTATATTGAAATAATCCACAGTAAAATATGAAAATTATATAACAAAAATAATAAAACTTCAATAATACTAATAAGAAGTATAATACTGTTTTTAATTTAATGATGAATACTGTTATTAGACTCCCTGGTTGTTAACACTTTTACCCGACCCGGGGATCGAACCCGAGACCTCAGCGTCAGACTCAGTCGTAACGCGTACGCATTACAACTGCGCCACGGAGGCAGTATTGTACGTAATTTATAATCCAAACTCTATGCTATGTTGCATAAATGACGCGTGCATCTGTAGCATGACGCATATATCGGAAGTCACCCCTAAATATTAATTAAAGTATACTAACTTTCTCATAGTTATATTATAATGTAATGGATGGATGAAGTTGTTATTTTATAAGGCCGAGACTCATCACGTCAGTTATAATTCAAGATAACAAATTATAATTTTGACAATAAATTAACAATTTAATATTTTATATTATATTTTATTGTATAGATAATATTTTAAAACATCACTAGGGGCTTTGCCCATGTTTTTCCACAAAACTCAAAAAAAAAAGTCCGACGAATATGAGACATATCTTACTTTCTTCCCCACATTATTCTGCATTGATTGGTATCGGTCTCGACCCTATACCCCCAGCGGTTTCTAAGGAGATAGCGTGACAAGCTTTTGGCAGCGGCGGCGGCGGCGCCAGTTACTTTTTTTAGAAATAGAAAGATATTTTATTGTAATTGTTGTAAATATTTTTTTTTAAATTTAATATCATCTTAATTCCTTTTATCAGGTTGATCCACTAGACGCAGGCACTGACAACGGATTCACATTCACCGCGCCCAACTGGCCGACCGCACCCCAAGGGGTGGCTTACCGCATCACTTCAAAATACCCCTCGCACCCCGCTGGGTCCTTCTTCTATCCCCACTTGAGAAGACTGCCGCCTATCGCCACATTTCAATTTATTAAGGTAACAACACTATTACGACGAAAGTTGAACGCTTCGACGATCTTGGGTTTAATGAATTAGTATGAATATATATATAGTTTTGACTGCCTCCGTGGTGCAGTTGTAATGCGTACGCGTTACGACTGAGGCTGACGCTGAGGTCTCGGGTTTGATTCCCGGGTTGGGTAAAGTGATATTGGGTTTTTCTATCATGAAATGCTTAGTATCAACCCGGAGTCTGCAATTGTACCCGATATGGCGATAGGCTCGCCCCCTATCACATCATGGGACGGAGATACGCTCGACAAAATGTGGGTGTACTGGTTACACCTCTGCCTACCCCTTCGGGGTTTACAGGCGTGAGTGCGTATGTATGAATATGCTGTCTGCAGCCGAATCACTTTTAAGAGCAAAATATTGAGTGCCTAGATAAGTTTTAATGTAGTAAGTTGGTGTATATTATGTTACCATTTAAGTTCTGGGTTTCTTTATTTTATTAATAGGTCTTTACCTATGACATTGCCGTTCTGTACGATAAAAGTTAAAGAATTTAAAAATTATATATTAGCTTGAGAGACGAAACGAGCTGATCCATCGCATGATGGTACCTGCCTGGTACGTACCTGCCCATGCACAAAAGCAACACGGGTCGAGCCAATCACCATACCGGGCACAATTCAATATAATGAGCATTTCGTATTAGAAAAACCCAATATCACTTGTTACCCGATCCGGGGATCGAACCCGAGACCTCTAAAAATCGTATAATATGATGCCTGGTATTTACTGCCCCAAAATTAAGTGTTTTTAAACCTAAACTACATTTTATCGTCTGCTGAGTTCAAAGCTGAGATATGAATGAAGGCAAATAGACAAAGTTGCAAGAAAAATAACAAAACGTAGTTTCATATTAAAATATAGAGCAAATGTTTGCTATTTTATACTGCAGCACACCTCCCAAGAGACGTATTGATATAATAGAACGCCACTTTACTGTAATATTATTTACCTTGCAGTAGCAAGAGCTGACTACGTTGCAAAGATGTGTTCTTTAATATCCAAGAAGATAGACTTTATTCAATTTTTCACTATCTTATAGGTCAACGACTATCCGATCTAATGTTTACTTCGATAGTATTTTTACAGTAAATGTATATAGTATTAATAGTAACGCAGCGATAGCTCAGTGGGGAGTGGTATGGACTGTCGGTACGAAAGTTGCAGGTTCGAAACCAGTCCCAAGAGCACACACCTCTGACTTTTCTAAGTTATGTGTGTATTAATTGTTAATTATCACTTGCGTTAACGGCGAAGGAAACATCGTGAGAAAATCTGCATACCTGAGAAGTTTTCCATAAGAATTCCAAAGGTATGTGAAGTCTGCCAACCTGCATTAGGTCAGCGTGGTGGACTAAGGCCTAACCCCTCTCATTCAGTAGAGGAGGCCCGTGCCCAGCAGTGAGACGTGTATAATATAGGGCTAGTAAAAACAAGCACCTTTCAGCAAATGTAATTCAGACGCGACCAGGATAGGACGACGACGCGATGTGCCAAAAGCAAACTGTAATTGTATGCGAGCCAAAACTGGCTCTTGGATAAGCTCATCTTTTTTATAGCAGAGGCCATTAAGCGAGCAATAGGTCATTTGATGATAATGACGTAAAGTAGCAGCTTGTTGAGTGAGATACCCGAAGGCCCAAATCACCCTCCCCTTCCCAATCCCTTAACTATCCTTTTCCTTTAAAGTCGGCAACGCGCCCATGATTCTTATGGTATTATGTGCGTACATAGGCGATGGAGATCACTTACCATCAAGTGACCCACTAGTTCTTTTGCTGACCTGTGCCATAAAATAATTGATTTTCAATGTTCATAATGCCCGAGAATCATATAAGCGTTGTCGATCCTTAATAAAAGGAATGGACATTGCGAAGGTCTCAAAGCCCCTTCAACAGTCAATTTAAGACAGTGGCAACAGTCCGGTCATGCCAGCTGGTTTATGCTGTAGTCAAAACTGTGGCACTACTATTGGTAAACAACAAATTCTTATCCATCAAAATTAAAACAGACAAATAATGTTAGATTTGTGCCAAGTGCCGAGGGTCGCGTAACTAGCTAATCGTTTACCGATTAGTGAGTGCTACTAGCTTTGAACGCCTATGAAATAATTTATAATATGCGTTTAACTTTTGTCATGCAGCTTCGCGAATACGAACTCTCCGAGGTGTTCCACCGAGCCAGCGACGACCGCAAGTACGACGTGCTTCAATTAGACAAGCTCAACCATAACAACATCGACGTATTGGATGGGAACCGAGCCCTAGCCGTAGCTGAGGAGACGGAGCGAGCGGAACAGGCACCCAGGATATACTCCGAGGGATCCATCACCACACCCGATGGATCCTACTCGTACTACACTCTGTAAGTTTTTTTATCGCATAGGCCGGCAAAAGAGCAAGTGGGTCACCTGATGGTAAGTGATCTCCACCGCCCATGTACGCCCACAATACCAAAAGTCATGGGCGCGTTGCCAACCTTAAAGGAAAGGGATAATTAAGGGATTGGGAAGCGCAGGGGGATTTGGGCCTCCGGATATCTCACTCACCGTACGAAACGCAGATAATTTAGAGTGGTAGAGCCACGCTGTAAACACTTTTGTTTACACGCTGTAATAAAAACGATTCAAGAAATAACTAAATTCTTAACACCTAATGGGTAATTCTGAAAGGGACATTTCACTGTCTGGCAGTACTTCATTAAGAGCTTAGAATTTGTCTCACATTCTAAAGTCGTGTGATACTACGTATAAAATGCTGCTTATTATTAAATTCGGCTATCGAGACAACAAAATATTGATTGAAAGAAATTCAAGAACTTAATTTCTTTCCGATAATTGATTTTATAAGTTTCCGTTCATAAGTTACACAAAACTTAGAAAAATCAGAGGTGTGTGTGGTCTTGGGACTGGTTTCGAACCTGCGACTTTCGTCTCGACAGTCCGTCCTCCCCACTGAGCTATCGCTGCTAGTTCAAAAGATAAATTCAAGAAAATTTCAATTCTTACAGCAATTTTATTGTTTTATAAACACTGCCTGCCTCGGTGGCGCAGTTGTAATGCGTACGCCTTACGATTGAGGCTGCCGCTAAAGTTTCGGGTTCGACCCCGGGTCGGGTAAAGTGGTATTGGGTTTTTCTATTACGAAATACTCAGTATCAGCCCGGAGTCTGGAATTTGTGCCCGGTATGGCGATAGGCTCGCCTTGTATCACATGGTGGGACGGAGATACGCTCATCAAAATGTGGGTGTAATGGTGGTGGGTGGGTTACACCTCTGCCTACCACTTCGGGGATTACAAGCGTGAGTGCGTATGCGTGAGTGCGTATTTTTATAAATATTAAATTTGTAACAAACATTTGTAAATCTTGCCATCTCCTTTTATTTTACTAATTTGTAAATAGATCGAACACGACATCGAGCACGACCGAAGAGCCCCGTTCGGCCAACGAGCTGCCGACATCGGGGCCGACTGCCAGCGAGCGGTCCGCACTGCGCAGTCTCGCGCGTCGGTACCGCGCGCGGCGGCGACGCAAGCTGCGCGTCGACACCACCGACCCCGCTGAACGGAGGAAGCGGAAAAGAGCTAGTAAGTGTTTTCATTATTTTAATTAAGATTTGGATTCGGGTAAGTAGTAGCCAGTAACATCACTTAGTTCAACATTGTCATGATTTCGAGATAGTGTCTTATTCTAGTTCTCTTCAAAGTACGAAAGAACGTAAAAAAAAACTTTAAAAAAAAAAAGTTATTAAAAAAACAATACAGGATTTTTTAATTCTAGTACAGCAAAGTGATTACACTGCAACATCTTATGATATTAACCACTAATTAGTACTTGTCATGAATGCAATATCAAACATAGAGAGACGTTGCGTCCCTCGAAGATTGCCTAAATTTAACCGGCCTGAAGTAACTGGATTTACACTGGATTATACTGTCGGATACAAATATATATCGGGTCCCCTTCCACCACAACTACTCCCATTATTATCTGTACAGGACTGGTAGACTGTCGCGTATCTGACTGGGGCGAGTGGAGCGCGTGCCGCAGCGAGGGCGGGTGCGTGGGATCAGCTCTGCGCACGCGCCGCATCGTCCGCCGACAGCGACCTGGCGGCGCGCCCTGCCCGCCCACCGTGCAGTCACGCTGGTGCGCCACCAACTGCACCCACCATGATGACTGGAGGAACAACCTCACGTAATTACAACTACGAACGGTTGATTCCAAATTCGAAATTTGTTTTTCTTTTCATAACAAAATTCCGTTTCCAGCTAGGTACTTTTTGATTTTGGAACTTCAACGTTAAAGACTTTTTTCGATATTCGTTGACTTCATTACTCTGTCTGTCCGTCCAAATTTTTATTTTCCATTTTATTGACTCGGATTTTGGATGTAAATTCGTCGGTGTATAAAAACTAATGAAAAATGTATAAAATAAATTTAGTAATATGATATGAAGACTTATCGTTTCCCGCTGTACCTAATTGAGCTTCTTTCCATTGTTTCGTTTATTTGTCAATTGTTAGGCATTACTAAGACTTAGGGTAAGTGGAAAGGATTTTTAAACTATTTTACGTTTACAATAGTCTTAGTGTTACAGATGCTTATGGTGTCTAATTTTCGATAAATTCCGATAATTCATATAATGTTTCAATGTGAAGCAGATTTCCAGCTCTAGTACAAACTCATGCCGTGTCTTATGCTGTAAATGCCCAGCACTCCTTAACCCCCTGACAATATTACGGGAGATGTTAACATAGATAAAATACATATCGTTTACGTAAATGTTTAACTTCGTGACAGTAATTCAATAAAATGTAGCAAGTTTAGTGAATGAATCCAAAGATGCAGCTTTTATTTTTCATACTAATAAGTGTAAAGAATTAAATAAGTATTTAAGGTTAGATGAAGCCTTGTGTAAGACTTTTTATTTCGATGAGTCGGTTTGCTTAGTAGTTATGGTTAGATGCCGTCCACGTAGCGACGCGAGTAATTCGTAATGCCATTTTTATTTTTATTTACATAAATAAAAAACTTATTTTATCTTCGATCATTTTTAAGAATCATATTCATGTTAAATTATAAATTTTACGTGCACAATGTTTGATAAGTCCTTTTGTAAATTCCTGTTTTTAATAAGTTTATTACCAAATTTTAAACGTATTTACTCGCTTCGTTCCGTGTACTAATCGCATAAAAATGTATTTCGAATACTATTATATTATTTGAAACTCGACATTTTCAACATATTTCGTGTTTCGACTCTGAGACCGCTTTTGCGATGCCAAAGAGATTTAGGCTAATTTTGAACAGATATTGTTAAAGTCAATTCGCACAATTATTAAATACAAAAAATGTAGGTACTTCATTTAAATAATAAATCACTTGAATCGGTTATCGCCTTATTGCATAGGCACTATCGTTCTATAAAAATAAAATTGATTGAAAAACCATGGGGTTTTTCAGTAAAAACTAGGTCAGGCAATTACAATTTATGTTTGGATTTTCAGTTTGAAAAATCGTACTTAATTTGACAGGAATTTTAATTTATGCTTGGCGATAGGGTCGCCCTTTCCCATAACATACCTTAAGGAAATAACCTCGGTGATCCACGGGTGAACTAGTTAAACCTGTCTACCCCTTATGAGATACTGACGTGAGAACTTAAATTATTATGTTTTAAGTGTGTGAATTGACTTTAAAATTAAATTTCTCAGTATGGATTACACCATCTGTCGGTCAATGTTAAACTTATCATAACAAGCAATGGTAGAGGACATTTATAGATTTGACCAATGACTTCAATGTGTGCACTATACTGGCTGCACGGTACATAAAAATTGCGCCACTAAGTTACGGTTAATTGACCGTAACTCAATATTACCATCTCGCTTATTCTTAACTAGAACCGCTCTCCTGTTGCCTATCTATCAGTAGTCAAACTAGCGTTATATGGCGCAATTTTACTTCTAAACAGCTCGTATAGTATTACACATTAAATAATTGGATTTAACAATGAATAGTACTAAAAACAAATTATAAAACCTTTAAATGGCATCCGTTATTTATTACAATAAACGAAAGTTTCACCGATGGTTGGTGTAATCCACCCATAGTCTAGATACCAAATGTCAAAATCACGTAGCAACCGAAGTTGCTGTAGTAATTGTAAAATAGAGCCAAAAAAGCTGATGTTAACCTTAGTGTATGGAAGTATGGTGTATTTTTTACAATATAAATTATTCTGATTTCGGTAATAAAATATCTTCAATAAAAACACAAACTGGTGTTTCATTTTTTGCCCCAACGTGTATGTTACAGTACTTTGGTAATATCGACATCTGCGGGCTTAACACATGTGCCCTGCGAAAATGTAGTCGACTTGTTTTGGCGTGAAATAACCAGTTATAACTGGTTATATCTTTATGTCTATCGAAGCTAACATGGTTGCACAGACAACAAACACATCAAAAGAAAAAATGTGGAGAAAATTATGAATTTTACTTCTCAGTGGTATTTAATCTACGATACCTAACACGACGACGTAATTTTATCGAATGTTGACACTTTTGTTCGAGATATTTGTCACCGCTAATTTTGTCATTCACACGTGATATATCTCTTAGGCTCACGTAATGTGTGTGGGAGACAATGGTAACGGCCAGCGGGGCTATTGCGTATCTCAGTTGCCAACCCAAAGTGATAGGCACTATTCAAAGTGTTCAAATAACTGTCAAACTAATGATGTCGTATTGGCTAACTTCGATTATCAACTAAGATGACGCCATCTGTGTCGATGAACAATGATAGACACCGGTGACGTCACGGTGGATATCGGTGCGTGTTTAGCTATGTCAGTTTCTATCGATGTTTAATATATTCGATGGTCGAGCTGGCCCATTCATGCTGTAGATAAAACTGTCTACACCGTGGCTCTACCACTCTTATAAGGTAATGTCATGGAATTGTTTATTAGTTACAACTCGCGACCACGTTTAGTTTTTAAACCTTGAGTGCCTTAAGCTAGCCTACCTTTCTAGCTTCTCATAAAGCGTCAGAAGCACCTGTCAGTATGTGTGTACTATACACTACATACATTTATGGAAGACCATTGGAAGCAATGCATCACTAACGTACGGCGTCACTGATGGGTTCAGAAAGACGTTGATAGGTGACGTCATTGTCGCTTGACTATACCATCGGAGATCTGCCTTTAGAGAGTAGACTAAGCCGATACTCTCTGTAACTAACATGCTAACTGTTTCAAATAATTCCTACCAGTTTATCGACAAAGTTGAAAAGTTGTATAAAAAAAAACTGATAAAAATAAAAAAAGGAAATCTCCATCGAAATAAGATGACTAGAACGATAATTTTCATAAGAATCTGCCAAAAATACGGCTCCACTTACTTACACATGCAAAGGTAATCACACGTAACACTCATACACGCAACAAAAATTAATGAACGTTCAAAATCAACTTTATTTCATAAAAGTTAATGTCTAAATATTAAATTTCTAGGTCGAGATACGACGTTCTGCACCGCGCAAAATATTAAACGTATCAAGTGTCAACTAGAGATCATGAATTTCATGATTATATATATCTCATGATATCTCGTTCATTCGAACGAGCTGCACAGACTTTTATAGCCCCGCCCCCTTGCACAGAGTTTAGTGGGGTAATATCTTTGCTTGAGTTACGTTTCTTGTCATCTTATTTCGATGGAAATCTCACTCTGAGATCAAATATAAAAGGTACTAAAGGCAATCCTATACAAACACGTCAAATGAATTGAAGCATTATGTACACATGTGTGCATGACTTAACTGAACGTGACTGTGTATTAGGCAGTAGCAAATTGAGCCTTGGAGTTTTGGTGGGAATTCTGACAGTGCGGTCGATTTTAGTTAATTCCTAAACTAGTTAAACTTTAACTGGTGTGAATTTGTGAAATAAACATTGGACTGTTATGAATCATTGAAATTAGTGAATTTAGGTGATTTTTGATTAAGTGATCGACCTTGGTCGTCGTCGACTGTAAGGAATTTACACCAAAACTCAAACAAGACTTTAGAATCAGCCAACGTCGTTGTTTCATTGTTATGAATATTTGAAATTAATTAAAAATCTGTCATTAACTGTATGCATGGAATTGCGAAGCCATAATTAAACAACAAAAAACAAAATATCGAACCTTCTTTCATGGATACAAATGGATTAGATAGAAGTGTATCCTTGTGCGAATGTCCAATTCTATGTCTACTTTATGCAAATTGTATTCTCATGTGACTGTAGTCTTTTTTGAGAATACATTTCTTTAAACGCTATAAAAATGCCACATATTTTAAAGGTGGTTTGTTTCTTCCTGGCGTTATTCCGGCCTAGTACCATGGTCCACCTGTCACACCACAGATATGGTGGTATTTCGTATTATATGAGGCTACCCGCCGTCTGACGCTCACAACCCAAAAAGGGAACCAAGGATCGCCATGTTTTCTGTTTCGTCACTTTTTAAAGCTGAATGTCCGCACACAATCACGTGAGTCGCTTGATGGTAATTGGTGATAATTTTTTTTACATTTTAAGTTCTTCAAAAGAGAGTATTATAAGTTTAACCCCTTTTCCATCGTGATATGGACCATTTTAATAAAAAAAAAATTAAAGTAACAACAACCCCTATGCAGCAATTTATAAATTTCAGGCCTTTTAATTTACAACAAGTTTTAACAGTAAGGCTATTTCAGCTCACATGGAAAGATTTTCATTAAAAAAAATCCCACATTTAAAACAGCGTTTTATTGTTACACATTAGCCGAAATTGTTGAACTTATTCCGTTAGAATACATTGTCGACATTCCCTAAATTCCATTTCTCACATTAAACTCATCTCTGCTGATCTCGTAACCGAAAAAAATTACTCCATTTTGCCGCTGGATAATTGCGCCCCATCCAAATTTGTGGCACAACTTTTATTAGGCCTCCGGCATGTTGGGACATTACGTAATTTTGTCAACGCATTTTAGCTATAGCAGAATGTGTTGAAACTTTATAATTTTCTTATGAATTCATAAATTTTATTTTTTACGGTCTTCCTTTACCCGGGCGTAGGAATAATTCAGCAGATCAGAGTTTTTGAGTGGTAGAGCCACGCTGTAGACAATTTTGTCTACACCATGAATGGACCGGCTCGTCCGGGTCATTACCACTGTCTCACAGACAAGTAAAGTAGTGCGTAAAGTAGCAGCATGCTATGAGATATCCAAACCAAACCCCCTCCCCTTCCCAATTCCTTAATTATCCCTATCCGGTAAGGTCAGCAACGCACCCATGATTCTTTTAGTATTCTGGGCGTACATGGGCGATGGAGATCACTTACCATCAGGTGACCCACTTCCTCGCCGGCCTATGCCTTAAAAAAAAAAGATCACTTAGGAATTGTCATGAAATTGAAACTTGATTTAAATGTTGTAGTCCTAGAAACTTCACTACTTTTCATACTTAACCATCAAGATCCACAGCTATTGTACTATCATACTTTCTACTCTTCTTCTTCTTCCACTTGCTCTTATCCCACCCACAGTGGGGTCGGCGCAACATACTTTAACACATGCCACAGAAAATAATGGCTTGTGGTGTTTACAACAGGCCGCCTTCCTAACGTCTATCCTATTTCGTACTACTATTATATATGTGAAAGTTTGTGTGTTTAGGAATTTGGATATTTGTTAGTCAATCACGCCTTCAGCCGTTACTGAAGGGTTTTGGATAAAATTTAGCACACATGTAGACCATGACCAGGACTAGAACATTTTTTTTCTTTTTTTTTATACGTAATAGGCTCGCGTTTGGCCACTATCACGCCTGATGGTAAGCGATGATGTGGCCTAAGATGAAGCACGCTTGCCTAGCAAAAAACGATAAAAACATAGACACATTATCTCGGCAAAGGCCTTTCACGCGTGTGGAACTGCGCGGGATATTTATTAAACAATCACGCCTTAACAGCTGAAGGGTTTAAGATGAAATTTGGCACATAGGTAGACCATGACCTGGCCTAGGACAGACATATTTTTATCTTGCCGTTCACACGGGTGGAACTGCGAGTAAAAGCTAGAGCCCATAATTTACCGTGCTGGACGGGTAGCAAAATCTATTTCTTTCCTTTCCTTTTTACCACAGAGAAAATTTCGTTTCCCGATACTTTCTCTGGAGAAGGAGCGAAGGCTATGCTGGACTCACCAGCCTTCCGACCCAGTTGCTCGTTAGCCGCCCTATGCAATAAAAAAATACTGGGCATTATGAGACTTAACATCTTACGTCTCAGAATAATGAGCACAACGCAATGTCATGCAGAGTTTTGTAATTTAAAGTTTTGAGTGGTGTAATTGTTTATGGGTACGCGCTTACCATCAAGCGAGCGACCTGCTCGTCTCGTTTTTGAGTTGTATAAAAACGTAGAAAAGAAAGTGGATTTAAAAACATAATATTTTTATATTCGACCACGTAATTACGTTACTAGACTGTGTTCTTCAACGAAAAAATAGTAAAAATGAACCTCTGTAATAAGATCTGTGCTGTGAAGAACGTTGAAATAAGCTCTAAGCAAAAAGTAATAAAACACTAGTGTAGTTTACCTACTCGGCTTCTTTCAAACTGGTGCTGAATTTCTAGTGGAAAATATTCTTTACTTGGAACGGTGAGTTATATGGAATGCTTTAGGTTTCGTATTTCTAAATGTGACTTTGTAACCTAAGTTAAGATCTATTTCAAGGTACGCGACCGAGGCAGGGAGACCGCGATATAAGACACGAGTCAGGTGGTAGCGACACGTTCGCTTAGTATGGAATTAATAAATACACCCAACAGTTACACACATGGTCCTGACCCCACACTAGGTAAACCCGTATCGAGGGTATCAGGAACTACGAGGGACTTGCGGTCCCGCAACACCCAGACCCGAGACAAATATTTGTGAATCAGACAAACATTTGTCTAGGTACGGGAATCGAAGCCCGCTGCGCCTGAGGCTGTCAAATTGTATGAATACGGACACTCTCGTCCCAGTCGTATACCTCGAAACCTACATAAACAATTGCATATAAAGCGGACCTATCGTCGCACGTCGCGTTCTTGTGTCTCGGCTGCGCACCTTAACAGGTCTTTATTGTTATCGAGTATCGAGTAATCTAATGTTAAGTAGTTTTTATTCTAGTCATAGAGGTTTTTTTAAGTACTCACCTCTGACTTTTCAAGGTACGTGGATTTATTATTTACTAGCTTTTGCACGCGGCTCCGCCCGTGTGAACCATATTTTCCGGGATAAAGTAAGTAAGTGTACTGAAGTGTACGATGTACTAAACCAGGTCATGATGTACCTGTGTGCCAAATTTCATCCAAAACTGTTCAGCCGTTAAGGCGTGATTGACTACCAAACATCCAAATTCATAAACTCACAAACATCCAAACTTTCACATTTATAATAGTAGTAATAAAAATATAATAGAATATTACGATAGTAGGATAATAATCAAAGGCTGTCACATTAAACGAAAACATCGTAGGGAAATGGGGATTGCGAAGGGGTGGGGGATTTGTGCCTCCGGAAAACTCACTCACACACGGCACATAACGCTGCTAATCCGTCGGATTTCATGCTGACTTATTAACCGATGACTCTTTTTGTATTACTTTGGTGGTGGAGATCACTTACCATCAGGTGAACCACTTGCTCGTCAACCGGCCTATGTTTTAAAAAACATTCCCACAGTAGACAAAACAGTATATAGCATGACTCTACCGTTCAAAATACGAATTTCATAGTACACAAGACTTAAGGCTATAACATAAGCAAAAGTTCCGAGTCGTCCATAAGCCGGCAGGTAAAGACAAACAGCAACCAGCTTTCTTATAATGGTCTAAAGTTTCACCTCGGAACGCATTCAAACAATATCAACCCGTTAACTTAGTACAACATTTTCAACTCTACCATCTAGCAATATGGGCGAATGTTGTATGTTTAGAAATGTTCTAAGAGTTTTATTCTGTTCCATACTATTCCAAGTGGGAGTTCGTTACGTAGATAGAATCTTTAATTTCCTACGTTTGCTTGGATGTCGTGGATTTTACAAAAGGTATCCTGCACTGGCACCGGTTAAAATTGTGAATAAATTAACATATAGAAGGGTTAACGCTTTTCTGACAACGTTGAATGGACTTTACCGAGATTGGGAAAGCAGTTTTATAAACCTAAACGATATGCCTAGATTTTTAAACGTAGATATATTCTGTGATAATTTATTGTGTTTTAAGAAGAAAATTACTAATTATTGGGAATCCAGATTGAGTTAAGGCACTATGTTGGATATACAATATTTACCACTCAATGGAATGGTTCTGGAAAACTTACAGCTAACAAATTACAAGTTGTACAAGGTTAATCAAAAGTTTTCACAAATATATAGACATTCATAATAATAAGATAAATTTAGACCTTATATCATTTACACACGTATTATTTTATATTATTTCAAGTATTTTTCAATTTAGTGTTGTTAGTGGCAAAAGGGTCAATATCTGCTTCGAAAGAAGTAGCATTAAAAATCTACAAGCTCTGATTAGAAATGTGTTTTGCGTGTACATTTAACTGACGGGAACATGCAGGAGATTAGGTTTTCTGAGTTTTTTTTTGCGAGAAGATGGTTTGCGCAACCTAATCTTACTCAATAATTCCGGACAGATTCATTCAGAATATTATAATGTTAATTTATAATTTAATTTTACTCATTAATTAATCAAATATATTCTACAAAGCGTTCACGCATATGAATAATAAATGAGTTTCGTGAAACGAAAGCGTGATTCGTGAAACAATGAACTGAAATCCAAATGGATATATCAATCATCCGATTAATATCTTCCATCCTAATAAATATGAGTTCATTACGAATTTGTTATTTACATTTATCGGTAATTCCGGCACTGATGAATCTGAGTAAACTATAAAATTAATATCAATTTGTGAAATTATTAAGCTGAGTTTATACTAATGAAAAATATTTATTTAGTAATTGTTTACATCGGTTTTGGGCTTAAGTCACAGATAGGGCAATCAAATGATGTTCGATATCAATAAAATATTTTCAACTGAAACTGACAACTCACGTACTGTGTGTGAAAAGCACTAGAGCCTAACCCCCGTATTCATAAACTTTACTATGAGGCTTCATAGTTAGTACGAACGTATAGTGACGATTTCTATAAATGTCATCGTTTAGTTTTTGGCGCTAAATCAAAACAGTCCAATCATGTACACGGAATTGGACATTTGGCAAAGAGCTCAGTTAAGTGATGGTTGTGAATACGGGCCTTATTCTCTATGACCACACTAACACGTCACGCGCATGTTTTAAGCTAACTTCGTGAAATCAGAGGCCTTGTTTTTTTATAGTATAGGCCGCCAAACGAGCAAGTAGGTCACCTAATGGTAAGTGATCTCCACCGCCCATGTACGCCCACAACACTAAAATAATCATGGGCGCGGTGCCGACCTTAAAGGAAAGGGATAATAAGGGATTGGGAAGGGGAGGGGGATTTGGGCCTCCGTAAAAAACGCAGCAGCAAGCTCGTACTTTATGTCGGTTTTCTGTGAGACAGTGGTAACGACCCGGACGAGCCGGCCCATTCATGCTGTAGACAAAATTGTCTACAGCGTGGCTCTACCACTCGTAAAAAACAAGTCTATATAGAAAAGGGATAAGTAAGGGATTGGGAAGGGGACGGGAATTTGGGCCTTCGGATATCTCATTCACCGTACGAAACGCAGCAGCAAGTTGCTATTTTACGCCGGTTTTCTGTGAGACAGTGGTAATGACCTGGACGAGCCGGCCCATACATGCTGTAGACAAAAGTGTCTACAGCGTGGCTCTACCGCTCCTTGTTCCCCATGATCGTATAAACTCGTAACGCGATCGCGTTTCGCCAACTTCGAGAAATCAGCACCGAATAGCATTCTTGCCAATATAACATATTCATAATAAACACGTTTGCGTTTATAAAAATTGACATTTCGTTTAATATCTTCAAGTTACATGTTTCAAGAATTGGCAGTATTTAAGTTGTCTATTTTGGCCGCGAAGCAGCAGTGTGTAAGCATTATTGTTATGTTTCGATTTGAAGGATATTGAAGTCAATGATTACAAGGCACTACGAGACTTAGCATCTTATGACTCGGGGTGACGAGCGCAGCCCAATGCCATGTAATACAGCATGTATGGGCCGGCTCGTCCGGGTCATTATCACTGTCTCACAGAAAACCAGCGTAAAGTATCAGCTTGCTGCTGCGTTTCGTACGGTGAGTGAGATTCCCCTCCCCTTCCCAATCCCTTACTTATCCCTTTCCTTTAAATTCAGCAACGCGCCCATGATTATTTTAGTATTGTGGGCGCACATGGGTGGTGGAGATCACTTATCATCAGGTGACCCACTTGCTCGTTTGCCGGCCTATACTATAAAAAAGTACTTTGTTATCCAAAGCTTTACTGTTATTGCTTTTACAGAACAAGCATGGCTTTAACCATCAGGCGAGCGACCTGTAGGCGTAGTACATGTTTTAATAGTTTTCTAAAACGATGACAAGTTCCGTTTTCATTCCATACGTCGAGTATCAGCCACTATTGGGACCTGTGATTATATTAGTCGAATACGAAGTTAGGTTTCGGACGATTCTTTCCTTTCTTAACAGACATCAAAAAACGAGGAGATTCTCAATTCAGCGTTTTTTTATAGTATGAATTACTAGTTTGACACTTCGACAATAGTAATTTTATAGGAATTCGAAAACTGACCGCATTTGTAACACGTAATAGAGCTACTGCTCGATTCGTCATCTATATTCTTCAATAAGTCTGTCACACACATAGACATACGAAACACAATCAATTAAACATCACACAGCCCTACCCAACCTAAAATAAACAAGATCAAGCCACAAACAAGAGATAAATGCAAAGCGGCTTAGAGTGGCGTTATCTTCGCGCGATTTGAGGGTAGTAATGTAATAATACAGCGGAAGGAAGCAATTCAGAGGGTGCGACGAGATATGAGTTATTGCACTGGCTCTGGATTACTGGAATATTTAAAGGGTGAAGTGAAAATATCATTAGGTAAGCGGATTATTCCAAAACGGTCATGGGATGTAAAAAGTTTATGGTGCTTACGTTGGTAATAACTTCGTGTTTTATAACGTTTTATGTAAATATTTACCTTATGAATAAAGTATGTCATATGTACAAAACTTGCGAAATTATTTCTGCCGCCAAGCAACAGTGTGTAAACACTGTTTTATTCAGTTTAGAAGTACATTGAAGCCAAAGACTTTAATGTACACTACTAGACAAGCTGTGTGGTACAAAGAAATTGCGCACTTAGTTACGGTCAATTGACCGCAACTCATTTAGTCGCCCGCAAGTGAGCGACAAGAGCAAGTGTTGTTGTTTGAATAGCTGCGAACGTTAAATTCGATAAACTAACACGAAATTGTTTAGTGTGACCCATAAAATATTGTCATTATTTACGTGCTTAAATTATTCATTCAATTTGAAGTTATTGTTAGCTTCACCGGCCGCGTATGCATCACAATTTTATTTCTGAACAGCCCGTCTATGGTATTAAAGTCTTTGATTGAAGCCAGTGTAATTTATGGGCATTATGAGACGTATCTAATGTCTCTACGACAAGAGCAGACCAGCGTGAATTGCTTCAATTCAAAGTTCTGTATGGTGTTGCTTCTGTTTATGGGCAGGCATGATGCTTACCATCAGGCGAGCGACCTTTTCGTTTCGTAATTCAAGCAAAAAAAAGGGAAAATATCATTAGCTAAGCGGATTATTCCAAAACGGTCGTGGGACGTAAAAAGTTTACGGTTCCTTACATTTGTAATAGCTTCGTGTTTTTAATGCTTTATGTAAACATTTACCGTGAGTATAAAGTATGTTATATGTACAAAACTTGCGAAATTATTTCTGCCACCAAGCAAAAGTGTGTAAATACTGTTGTATTCCAGTTTGAAGGACAGTAAAATTTCTGGGCATTATGAGACTTAACACCTTATGTCTCGACGACGAGCGCAGTCCAGCGTGAATTGCTTAAATTCAAAGTTATGTATGGTGTTGCTACTGTTTATGGACAAGCGTGACGCTTATCATCAGGCGAGCGGCCGGCTCGTTTCGTCACACAAGCTAATAAAAAAAACACATTGCTGATTAGTGAAGAAATAGACAAAGCGGTGGTACCAACCCAGATGGCCTCTCACATACAATGGACCTACCACCTTGTAATTGTTGGGTTCCGGTTTTAAAGACAAGTCAAGGAAATTACTGCCTCGGTGGCGCAGTTGTAATGCGTACGCGTTACGACTGAGGCTGACGCTGAGGTCTCGGGTTCGAGTCCCGGGTCGGGTAAAAGTGATATTGGGTTTTTCTATTACGAAAAAGTTCAGTATCAGTCCGGAGTCTGGAATTTGTGCCCGGTATGCCGATAGGCTCGCCCCCTATTACATCATGGGACGGAGAAACGCTCGGCGAAATGTGAGTACATACTGATTACACCTCTGCCTACCCCTTCGGGGATTACAGGCGTGAGTGCGTATGCGTATGTCAAGGAAATTATTAAGCAAACATCTTATGTCTCGACTACATACGTATTTCAGTATGATATACTTTGAAATTCAAAGTTCTGGTATGGTGTTGCTTCTTTTTATGGGCAGGCGTGACGCTTACCATCAGGCGAGCTACCTGCTAGTCTCATCATTCAGTCTACAAAAAGTTGCAAGACTGAAGTTAGTTAGGAACATCGAATTATTTTTAGAGGCTAAAGGAACCAAAAGGGCATCAGGAGGCGTAAAGGGCAGATGAACTGACTAGTTTCATTTCGGCAAGTTTAATGTACACAACATAAGCTCACACCTATGTCGTCGAAAGGTTAGTTAGAGCTGCAACTAGTACACCCACTCGCCTAGCTTATGCCCCATAATCTGATTATTCATTTGTAGCTATTAACTCGCCTCATTGGTCTAGTGGCAGCGTACTAAAGCTGATAAATATGATGCCTGGGTTCAATTCCTAGGTCTAGCAATCACAACTTGTGTTTGAGTTTCCGATTCGAAAAATCACACATGAATTGCTCGGAATTGAAACTTGTGCCCGGTGACAGTCCCTATAATATCATGTGACGGGAAAAGCTCAGCGAATCTTGAGTACAGCATTAGTTCCACCTCTGCCTGCCCCTTCGGGGATAAAGGCGTGAACTTATGTATATATGAGCTATAATAATGTTAACAACATTCCCGCGAAAGGAACATTACAATAAACAAACTGGAAACCTCCGTCATGAGCCGGACAGGCCTACAATGGAAATGACAGCTCCTCTTCAGTATCCTAGCTCGCTGATTAATTTCGCTATCCTATATCAATGATAACGCGGATTGACGTGGTATTCAATTATGCAGTTAAATAAGAAATCTGTAAAATTGGATCTGGAGCCCAATTCTCGTAATTTTAAATGTTCAAAATATCATTCCGATCTAGTCTCAGCGTCAAGAAAGTTGCAAATGGCATTCTCTTAAACCAATAATCAACGTCAAATGTGAACATAGATCGTAATAAGATTGAATATAGAATAAGAGTTGACTGAAGCCAAAACGGTATAATGCTACTGCTAATGCTAGGTGCATTTGACGTTGATTATTGGTTTAAGAGAATGCCATTTGCAACTTTCTTGACGCTGAGACTAGATCGGAATGATATTTTGAACATTTAAAATTACGAGAATTGGCCTTCAGGTATTGCAGAACAATAGTATTATCATTATACAGCCTCCGTAGTGCTCTAGCAAGTAGCAGACTGTGGGGCCGCAGGTTCGATGATCTGTGTGGCGTTGCATCTGTTTATGGGCAGGCGTGCCGCTTACCATCAGACGAGCGACATACTCGTATACAAGCTAATAATAAAAAAGCGTAGGCAGTTGTCAAATGTTACACCCTAATGTCACGGAGCAATCCGCTTTGAGACCCCGTAATATTTCCTTGTGACTTGTCATTTAAGGTTTTGTCATTTTTGTTAACCGACTTCAAAAAAGGACTAGGTTCTCAATTCGACTGTATTTTTTTTTATGTTTGTTACCTCAGAACTTTCGACTGCGTGAACCGATTTTGATGATTTTTATTTTATTTGAAAGCTGGTGCTTCCCGTGTGGTCCCATTTTAATTTGGCTAAGATCTGATGACAGAGTTCGGAGTAAAAAAATAAAACTCCTGAACGGACAACAGTACACTCATCGCGATTGGGTTTATACATGCTATAGCTAAAACTACTACTAAAAAATTTAAAATAAAATAACGTTTAACATATCTTAGAAATTAGTAATTTTTTACTTTTCGTTGTTTTTATTTTGAAGTCGGTTTTTAAGTTTTGTTAAACGTTATTTTATTTTAAGTCACATCTACGGTACGTCAAGTATACGTTTAACATTGGGCCCACGTCAAAACGAAATGAACAAGTTATGATAGAGTCAAACAATGCTCTGTTTTCTAACCCATCTCATAATTAGAACGGCTGCACGTCGGCCGGCAATCTCGCTTGTTACCGTTAATTGCTTGAGCCATGAGCGTCACGATCGGTCGGTGTTGTATCGCCAAGTCTGACCCACTTCCGAACAGTTGGTCATTTGTACTCGTCTTCTGTGTTTTCTTGATTACATGACACAAATAGGTTATTGCTTTGTGATTACACGAAACAAATTGTTTATTGCATTATTGTGTGTCTTATACTTAATTGAAAGCTTTTGCTATAACTCACCTGAGTCACCTGACTCACTATGAGTCACCTGTAACCATTTTAACTGACTTATAAATGTACATACATACGCACACACGACTGTAATCCCCGAAGGGGTAGGCAGCGGTGTGACCAGTACACCCACATTTCGCCGAGCGTATCTCCGTCCCATGATGTGATAGGGGGCGAGCCTATCACCATATCGGGCACAAATTCTAGACTCCAGGCTGATACTGAGCATTTCGTAATAGAAAAACCCCATATAACTTTTTCTCTACTCGGGGATGGAACCCGAGATCTCAGCGTCAGTCTCAGTCGTAACGCGTACACATTACAACTACGCCACCGAGGCAGCCTTATCAACTAATGTATGTAGTTATGCACCCTGCAACCCTAAACCCTATAATTAACGTGCAGATAACAAGGGATAATGAAGTTTTAACATGATCCATTGGAATATTAAGTTGTTTCTTCATATATCATATAATATTATACCGTGTTTATATGATGCTCACCTTCATGTGACACTACCACCACTCTGGTGTAACATAACAAATAGAAGCATATAAATACTGAGCACCATGACACACAATTCAATTCAGAATGTAGTATCGAATTGTGAATTATATAATTAATACCAGCTATGTATTATAAACATCCGGCCACCACATTGGCCTAAGACAAGTTGGCAGACTTCACATAACTTCGAAATTCTTATGGAGTAATTCTCAGGTATGCAGGTGTCCTCACGATGTTTCCTTCACCGTCAAAGCAAATAATTAACAAAGAATACACACGTAACTTAGAAAAAGTCAGAGGTGCATGCTATTGGGACTGGTTACGAACCTGCGACTTTCATCTCGGCAGTCCATACCACTCCCCACTGAGCTATCGCTGACAAAGTTACATAAATTAGCTAAGAGATCCAGAAATGATTGATTAGGTGTGAATGTTACTACTATTATAAATGTGAAAGTTTGTATGTTTGATTTTGGATGAAATTTGGCACATGACTTGGATTAGGACTTAGGCTTTTATTCCGGAAAAGGTCGTTCACGCGAGCAAAAGCTAGTAATAAATAATACTGTGATATGATGACAACGTTTTAAATTTTATTCTCGGTACCTAGTCTGTACATGCCGTGACTCTTCATTACAACACATTTTCCTCAAATATAAATAAACAGAAGAAGTGCATATACGTACTTGATCAAAAAAACGCGGCGGGAATTTACCGCGCATATAATTTTTTTATTACCCTAGATAGACAGACGAGCGGGCGGCCCACCTGATGGTAAGTGGTTACCGCCGCCCATGGACCTCAGCAATGACAGAACATAGCCAGACCACTACCTACCAGCACAGCCAAGGCTGCGCTGCCTACCGCTAATATGCCGTATTAGTAGACAAAATGTTGTACAGGAAAAAAAGGAAAATGGTTTGTTATTTAGGTGTATAATTTCATAAGCATGTAATGAATCAGTAGAGTCTAACAGCAGTAAACTGCTGGACGGATTACGATGAAGGTTAATTGGATGTTTGTTTTACAATCACATCTTAATGACTGAATGGGTTTGGATGAAATTTAGCATACAAGTAGGCCATGACTGTAATATGGCATACAAGTAAACCACAGCCTGGATTAATACATGCAGTAATTTTTGCAACGGTGGTATACCAACCTTTCCTGCGGTTTCCTGTGAACAAAATCTACATATTTATGCATAACTAGCCGTTGCTCGCGGCTCCGCCCGCGTGAACGTCGTTTTCCGGGATAAAAAGTAGCCTATATTACTCATTGATAATGTAGCTTTCTAACGGCAAAAGAATTTTTTAAATCGGTCTAGTAGTTTTTAAGTTTATTCGTTACATACAAAAATACAAACCATTCCTCTTTATAATATTAGTGTAGATTATGCGTACAACTTGCATTTACTTGATGTACTTTGGCAACTATCGTTCTTTTACGAATTAATACTATTAAGTCATGAATATCCACTCGTTCGCGCCAGGTCAGTCACTCCAGAGAAAAATATAGTACATAATATAATCTAGTAGATCTATAATACATAGACATCACCAGTCAGTCAGTCATCATTGTGTGGTAGTCACGCTGTAGATATTTGTGTATACAGCACGAATGGGCCGGCTCGTCCGGGTCGTTACCACTGTCTCATAGGAAACCGGTGTAAAGTAGCGGCTTACTGCTGCGTTTCGTACAGTGAGTGATATATCCGGAGGCCCAAATCCCCCTGCCTTTCCCAATCCCATAACTATTCCGTTAAGGTTGGCAACGCGCCCATGATTCTTTGGTATTGTGGGCATGCTCGGGCGGTGGAGATCACTTAACATCAGTTGACCCACTTGCTCGTTTGCCGGCCTATACTATAAAAAAAACATGTTCGTATTTTAACCGACTTTATTGAAGTCGACCGTTGGCGAAGTTATACAATTATAGTACTGTTCTGAATATAAACTCAGTTCGTCATCCAAGTCAAGCTATTGTGAAAACGGCGAGAAAACTCGTGTCTGTAGAATGATAAATTCCAATTTCCTCAACAGCGCAACATAGTTCCTGTCGCTTGTCTAGAACTAGAATCATAACGGATGGCAGATGACCTAGATGCACACGTTTGTCTGCGTGGGGGAATTAAGAATATTTAAACTTTACGTACCAAAATGATGAGTAAAACAGAAGATATAAAAATGGTAGAGTCACGCTGAAGACAGTTTTGTCCCCAGCATGAATAGGCCGGCTCGACCGGGTCGTTACCACCGTCTCACAGAAAACCGACGTAAAGAAGCGGCTTGCTGCTGCTTTTCGTGTGGTGATTTAGATATCCGAAGGACCGAATCCCCCTGCCCTTCCCGATCCCTTTCAATTTATCCCATTCCTTTAAGGTCGGCAACGCGCCCATAATTCTTCTGGTATTCTTAGCGTAAATGGAGAAAAATCATTGCTAGAATCCTTGCACGGAGCCACGATCCTCAACAATGAGGGAACGATATAGGAGAGAGATTCTTGGCGTACATGGGCGATGGAGATTACTTATCATCAGGTGATCCACCTGCTTGTTTGTCGACCTATGCTATAAAAAAAAAGATATGTAGCCTAAATAAAGATTCTAGTCCAAGGGGTCCAAAATATAGATGTGAAATATAGTCACACTTATTCCTCGCAAAAACACGATACCGCGAAGTGGTACTAAGAGGAAAATAAACTCCTCGGGGTACCAACTGTGGGTTTGAGTGATAGTACTGCCAGCAAAACAGATAATAGGTAGGTAGGTGCTGTCGTAAACACTTTAACTTCTTAACTATCCACCAAAATGAGAACATGAAGCTAAAACGCCCAACAAAAACGCAGCGTTTTTTCAGATCAGCGAGTACAGAACAGCGCGGCGGTGATCCCTGCGTGCCGTGTTCATTATCATTTGTATTCACAGTTGAGAGGGTGACACCTGGAGCGGCTGTCAGCCGACAAGATTTATACCCTCCGTGTGAGAGTGAGCAAAACGCGCTTTTGTATGGTAATGTCCGTCCGAATTCTTTTGACGGATGTTTCGTTAATATAAATCCAACCAAGAACGTGCCGAGTCTTAGTGCTTCCACAATACACGAGTAATATTTAGCTACTTAAGACAGCTATATATGTTGTCATATTTAAAGATCATTACATACAACTGATGGTGAGTGTTTATGTACCGGAACTTATCGACAATCTAGACAAGCAAAAAAATCAAGAAACGCAGCAGCAGCTGCTACTTTACGTCGGTTTTCTGCGAGACAGTGGTAACGACCCGGACGAGCTGACCCATTCATGTTGTAGAGACAACTGACTACAGCGTGGCTCTACCACTCAAAAAATACTTAGCGGCAATTACATTTAATTGACATTTCTGAATGCGGTGGTAAAAGTTACAAATGCATTTGAGGTATTACAAGGAAGTACAGCGACAATTTATAAAACAGATCTTAAATATCAACAATACAACAGAAGATAATAAATAGGCATCATTACGACTAGTCGCGTATCAAAGTCAAATCAATGAATCGATATCAGCTCAATTCATTTCAATTAGTTGTTATTTAATTCGTAATCACGTAGTGAAAACATCAGTCTAAACTGGAAATACTGAATACATCAATCAAATTGCTACTACATTTATCGTGCTCCGCGATAGAGATGCAAATAGCAATCGATGATTTTAAGAGTATTATGAACTCCTAGCTCATTTATATAGTTAACATATATAGTTAATACATTTTAACATATTTAAAATATTACCTACTTTAACAAAGAAATTAAGTTACCAGTGTGTATTACTGATCATAGTATTTGTGTTATTGTATTATTATTAGTAGTCAGAACTTCAAGCTGATATTATGCTAGTGATCGTCGCGGGACGCAATAGCTCTTGACGGTCGAAATTACATTTGGAATGCACTATACTTAACATCTGATCCAGTGTAGTCATTGACCATGCCGGGATAAAGAAACTGGACAGAGCTATGCAAAAACATAATTAAATAAATAAATAATAAATAAATACACCCAACAGTCACACACATAGTCCCGACCCCACACTAGGTTAACCTGTATCGTGGGTATCGGGAACTACGAGGGACTTGCGGTCCCACAACACCCAGACCCGAAACAAATATTTGTGTATTAGACAAACATTTGTCTCGGTGTGGGAATCGAACCCACGGCCTCACGCTTCGCAGCCGGCTACTCGTCCACTGCGCCACGGCTTCTATACTTTACATTAATAATGTTAACAATTCGCATTATTTAATTGGAATTGTAAATGTGTCACCAACATCTTAGGCCCAAAATCAACCTCACCTGCACGTGGTACATTTTGCTAATTAACGGACGAGGCAATGGCGAAACTCATACTAAATAATACCAAATACCGTCAGATCTATTGTACGAGAAATCAGACTTTGGCATTAAGCTGGGATAGCGCCAGGCAGAAAGGTAATTGGAATAAATAATAATATCCCAGCCCAGTGGCTGGAATAAATATTAAAAAGAAGAAAACGTTTTAGTTGTAAAATGTTACCTCACATAAGACGCAAAGCCATCATGTCACACTTATCAGAACATAAAAGCAGTCTACTTTCAGATATGATAAAAACAACTTCTGCACTGTATGAAATCCGTTTTAAAACGTCGAGTATACATCAAACAAGTGCTACTAAATTGAACTCATTTTTAATTCAACCGTATTCAACCTACAAAGCGACGTCATCTATACAGGAAACAGAAAGAAGCGAGTTCATTATAATTTCTTTTCATAGGATACACCTGAGATTTTGCTCAATCCGTCCATTCGAAATGAGACTCTATATTATCAAGTTTAAAGTAGATATTGAAAAGACATTTGAGAATCTGTTAATGATGGACCAAGGATTTCTGTGTGAGCATGGAAAGAAAAAATTGCGTGTGACTTAGAACCCGTTGGCAAACTAAAAGTAGAGCAGCTCTAAGTTTGGCTATTGACAAATTAAGAAAAATAACGAAAATCTATCCAATCCTACTAATATTATAATTGGAAAAGTTTGGATGTTTGTGCGTTTGTAAGTTTGGATTTTGTAAATTTGGATGTTTGGTAATCACTCTTTAATGTCTAAACAGATTTTGATGAAATTTAGTTGTAGTAGAAACAAAATATAAACAACTTAAAAATGAACCGTTCGAAGCCACAAACTGATATCCAGGGAACGAAATCCGCCATTCCCTTCCCAATCCCTTAAATAAGTCTCCCTCTTAAAGTTAACAACGCAACTATGGTTCTTCTAGTACTGTGGGTATTTTATAGCCAGTCGATATCTTTTATTGGCTTGTTTATGGTATGAAAAAAAGTATTTCTGTAATTTCAGCTGAGCGATCTGCAACGTCCCAGTGCCGATATTAAAAACCTTATGAGATCTTACTGTAAATTTCTGAAGTCAGTTTTTAAGTTTAGGTTACTTGCTTTATGGTTTCTTAACTATTATCCGTTAAATAACGTATAATTAGACATTGTGAAAATGGGAAAATTGGATTTATATTTGCAAAATAATCCAAAGGGAAAACATGTTCTAAATACAACCATATAGGTTATACAGCCAAACCAAAATACAAGACCATAAATAAAGGAGCATTAATTAAATAGAACCAAATCAATAACTCCATTACAGAAGATTAATGTCATTCTCCTTAATAACTTGACAAAAGTGTAATCAAGTTGGTTGAAGCCACTCAGAAAGCAATTTAACACCAGCGTGCGTTGTAAATCATAAGTAAAGGATAATTAATAAGCAGTGAAGAGTAGGAATAATAAATATTAATTATGATAAATGAAGGCTGAGACGCGCCGTTGAATTCAAAAGGCGGTTTTTCACTTGAAAATTTTACCTACTTAGTATAATTTACGACATATCGTAGGTGTGAACTGGCACTTACCTATTTATATCACAAGCCGCCAAACGAGCAAATGGGTCACCTGATCGGCATCGCCCACGAACACCCACAATACCAAAAGAATCTTGAATGTGTTGCCGTCCTTAAAAGAAAAGAATAGAGATTAGAAAGCGACCCGTCCTCTTCCTAATTGGGCCTCTGGAAATGCCGTAAGCTGTCATTTCACCTCGGATATCAGTGACTTTGTTGATACCTACGACCCTGGTCGAGTCGGCTTATTCTTGCTGTAAACAAAATTATTTACAGCGTGTCTCTACTAGGTAGTTACGTATCCTAGAGTATGTGTACGATCTGATGGCGTTGCATCACAGGACGTACCACAGACGCAAGCTAAGCACATTTTGTAAAACAGTAAACAGTTCTTAGAACAAGTACATGTTGTTTTTATGTAATTTGAGACATCACAGGTGTGCTCCAGACGCTACCTCAGCACTTTTATTGTCAACACGTCGAACCGTCTAGAATAAGTAATGCGTATTGTTTACATCGCTCCACATTATAAATAGGGAAATTGTACATGTAAATTAAGTCTAATAAAGATCTTCACTCTGAACAGTCTTTTAAAAAGCTCCTCGAGCCGTCGCCCGATTTGACTGGCGCAGCCGGTAGGATACTCGCGTCGAGAAACCGTGCCCTTGAAGACACAAAAATCGGCCTGTCCGCGGAAATTTTCGGCGAACGTTTTAACGTTGTTACGGGTATCGCGAACCATCAAACAAATAAGTCTACGCAGCGACATAGCCGAGGACGCAAGACTCAAGCAGCTACATTTGGGAGAATGGCCACGGAGATAATGTGAGTAGACCTTTTCACTTTCCCTCTGTGTCCCGTCTTATCCTAGATTACTGTATTTAATTTAAGATTATTTTTTTTTAATATTGAATTACTTTGAAGTAATTAATTTTTTTTATTGAACAAGTTTAAATATTATTTTAATGAAATAAAAATGGAAAGCCACAAAGTGGATAATGTTATTACGATAATACCAAAGGAAATGGTATCCATTATACCTAAATTTGAAGGTGATGGAAAATTAATTAATTTATTTATTAAGAAGTGTGAATATGTTATAAGTCATTATAGAGGATTAAATAATCCAGCGCAGGAATTATACGTATTCCATATTATCACAAGTAGACTGGTCGGTCGTGCCGCGAATTTAATAAGCGAGCGTGAAGATATAGAGACATGGTCCGAACTTAAGAATTTGCTAACGCAACACTTTGGTGATCCGCGTTCGGAAGAATGCATAGCCATAGAGCTAGAGTCACTAAAGATTAATAACGGTGAATCATTTATTGATTTTTGCAATAGAATACAGTACATGCGTAGTACTCTATTTTCAAAAGTGAACTTGTTGAATGATACTGGTGTTCGTAATGCCAAAATTATTATTTATAATAATATGGCAATGAATGTTTTCTTGTTTAATCTCCCTGAAGATTTAATACGCATCGTACGTCTTAAGGGATGTACCACTCTTGAAATGGCACTTAGTATTGTGACGGAAGAAGTAAACTTCCAGAATCAATACAATTCTAGAAAAACTAGAGCCACTCAGCAACCGAAACCTTTCATTCAGAGTAATTATAAACCGATGATGTCGAATAACATGACACCAAATATTGCTGTTAACAGACCACAATTCATACCTAACCAGAAATTTACTCAACCCAACAATAATTTTAAATTCGGTATGCCCATACAACAACATTCTCCAATAAATAGATTTTCACAGCCGAACAATTATGGACAATTTAAATTCGGTGTTCCACAACCACAACAGAATTTTAAATTTGGTTATCCAAACCAAGCCTTCAAGCCAAATTTTATGCAACCCCATAAACCCCAATCAGGATTCTATAGGAATCAACCGGGACAATTCCGGTTTGGCATTCCGCCAAACGCTCAACATCATAGACCATCGTACAAATTAGACTCAGATGTTTCTATGCGCACCGCAGTCCCTTTAAAGAATACACAGCCAACTAATCATCAATTTTTTAATGATGAACGGGAATATTATCTGGAAACTTGTGAAAGTTATCCCGAGAAATATTACGATGATGATATATCCAATAATGAGAATGAAAATCAGGTAGAACCTGATAATTCAGAAAACTCACAAGATGCTGTAAAACAAAATATAAATGTTTGTCGAGCAGCCTCCCCCGAGGATCCCAAAAATAGAATACATTTAAATTATGATGGAACTTTAAAATTACCTCATATTATCATTCCGGAAATCAAATCACGATTTATCATAGATACAGGTTCATCAAGGTCCTTTATAAGCTCAGCTAAAGCGTTCGAATATTTTCCCGACTCTATTTACAAGGAACAGTTTAAAGTTATTAGCACTCATGCCCACAGTACGCATAATGAGGTTATTTACATTCCACCATTAAAAATCTTTAAAAGTTCGAAATTTCACAAATTTCATATTTATGATGTTGATAATCTATATGATGGACTGATAGGTTCCGATTTATTAAAACAAATTGGCGCAAACATAGACATGAATAATCAGTTATTAAGTACATCTATCACACAAATACCTATAATGTATAGTTCACCAGCTGAAATTCAGCTAGATAAAACCGAATTTCTTAGTAAGGAAATCGCTTATAGAGGTCATACAATTACTCTTGATAGTTTACCAGATACAAATGCGGATACCTTAGCACAAATTAGATTAAACACTATCGATGGTAAAGGCGAAGATAATATTTCTTTAGCCGTAAATGTTGATGACAGAGACTTACAGAGTGACGAATCTCGTCCAGCAAGTCCCATGTCAATTTCTTCAGATACTGAAAAAACTGAGAGCATTATCACAGTTCAATGCCGATCACCCTTTTCTATACCATCCTCATTTAGTACTATGACAGCTACCGAAGGTCAATCAAAGAGCAGTACGGAAACAGCTCACTCCGTTATTAGCATTGATACTGACCGTGTCCTAATCTTGAATAAACCCATAAATAGACCAGATTTGGATAATATATTCTTAAAAAAGTACAACAAACCCAAATTTAAATATTTAATTTATTATAAGGAAGATGTACATAAGAAACAAAAAGACAGAGATAAAAAAAAATACAAACAGAATTTAAAGATACAGGCAGGCGTATCTAAGTTATAATAAATGGACAGTTATTAAGATATTAGATTTAGTGAAGTTTAGTTTAGATTTAAATACGAATATTAATAAGTACCAAGAATTACATATATTAATACTATCAAGAATTAATGAAACATATTTAGAGTCTACTGATAATTCAGATAGGCAGATAGAGTCAGATAAGAGTCCGATAGAGTCAAATAGAGTCAACTAGAGTCAAATAGAGTAAAATAGAGTCAGATAGAGTCAGATAGAGTCAGATAGAGTCAGGTAGAGTACATCTTAATATTTTTACAGAGCAGTGCAGTCGGTTAGTTCCAACGCTCAGAATAAAAAGAGGTCTCTTGAATTTTCTTGGTTAATTAATAAAGCTAATTAACTTAACTGGAATATTACAAATTAATAAATGGATTAAAATCCTCATAATCTGTATTAGACAGGAAGCAACTTATATTTAAAAATGGTAAGATAGAAATTATGAACATCTCTGATAATGTATAGTTGAATCTTGTTCAAATGGATAAAACTATTGCAAATTTAAATAAAAATGTGAATGAATTAAAACTTCAAGAATTATTATATCATGTTATTCATGCTTGCAAAACTTTTCATTCATCATTTTCAATTAATATGTATAAAATTAGACGTGGTCGAATCCGCTATAGCTTTCAGTAAAATAGGCGTATTACACCAGTCAATTGTGGATAGTAAGGAATTACTTACTATATTAAAAAATATTGAGGAAACTGAAAAACTAATTTATCCATCAAAACCTGAAAATTTTGTGAAAATAGAACAGACGATTAGTATGAAATCATATGTTAGAGATAAGCAGATTAATTTTATTATGGAAATACCTTTGGTATTTAAGCAATCTTATTTTTATTATAGAATTGTTCCCTTACCTATTACCGAACCCTTTACCCAGAATACCTTAATTATAATTCCAAAACACCCTTACCTTATAGTGAATGGGTCGAAAACGAAATCTCTATCAAAGCCCTGTAATGTAATCGATGCTGATACTTATTTATGTAATGAAAAGGACGAGTTCCTTGTTGCCGAAGATACTTGTGTTGCAGATTTAATGCGATACTCCACAAACGCTTCTTGCATTCAAGTTCCCGTCGAAATAGATGACGTCAAATTAGAAGCAATTCAGACTAATCGATGGATACTTTATTCGAAGAAATCCATAAAAATCACAAGATCCTGCAAGGATGAAACATTTCATCATGAAATTAAGGATACTTATGTAATAACCATAGATGATGATTGCGAATTGCAAATCCAGAATTATCACCTCCGCCAACATCAAACGAAATCCGGAGAAATACTCTATAATAAATTACCTATAATCAGCATACCAGAGACGATGTCCATAACAAGGATGCCAGAGTTGAAACCCTTGAATCTGCGAGGAACCGAGCTGTCAAACTTGCAGTTATTAAATTACGCTTTGGAAAATAGTGACAAAAATAGTGAAAATATGGTGAATGTGAAATCAATTAGTGTCGGAACAATAGTTTTATATATTATTGTAATATTAAGTGTAATTTTTATTATTTTGTATAAATTTAAGAAATTAAAAATGATAATTTTTCAAAATCATCTGCCGAAAATGAATACTCCAGATGATTTCGAACTTAAGGAGGGAGGAGTTACGTATCCTAGAGTATGTGTACGATCTGATGGCGTTGCATCACAGGACGTACCACAGACGCAAGCTAAGCACATTTTGTAAAACAGTAAACAGTTCTTAGAACAAGTACATGTTGTTTTTATGTAATTTGAGACATCACAGGTGTGCTCCAGACGCTACCTCAGCACTTTTATTGTCAACACGTCGAACCGTCTAGAATAAGTAATGCGTATTGTTTACATCGCTCCACATTATAAATAGGGAAATTGTACATGTAAATTAAGTCTAATAAAGATCTTCACTCTGAACAGTCTTTTAAAAAGCTCCTCGAGCCGTCGCCCGATTTGACTAGGTACTTAAAAATAGCAAATACATCGCTATTCGCTTAATGAAGTTTTTAATTTATTTAACATGCTATTGTGACTACGCTGTTTGCGATAAGACCGCCCATTGTATCACCCTTACTGTATGATCCTCGTTTTATAAGCTACCTACTTTATTTAGTGTGCAATAAAGAATATTCTATCTATCTATCTTGCTATTTAAATATAATGGCAACCAGTGTGGGCGTTGGACAATCACCCAAATTATGCTGGATTTTGTGGGCTATCCTAAAAAAACACCGTGAAATTTCCCGGATTACAAATTAAAATTTGGTATGGCGATAAGCTCGCCATCCTCTGTCCATCCTATTATAGGATTTTTGCCGCCAAGTGCCATCCTATTATAGGATTTTTGCCGCCAAGTGGCAGTTTATAAGCACTGTTCTGTGTTTTGAGTGGTAGAGCCACGCGCTGTAGAAAGTTTTGTCTACAGCATGAGTATTTATGATCGAAGTACAGCATGAATGGGCGTCGTCCGGTTCGTTACTACTGTTTCACAGGAAACTGTAAAGTAGCAGCTTGCTACTGCGTTTCGTACGGTGAGTGAGATATCCGGAGGCTCAAATCCTCCTCCCCTTCCCGCCCCTTAATTATATCTTTCCTTTAAGGTCGGCAACGCGCCTATGATCCTTTTGGTGTTGTGGGCGTACATGGACGGTGGAGATCATTTACCATCAGGTGACCCACTTGCTCGTTTATCGGCCTATGATATAAAAAAGTGCATTGAAGCCTTTGATATTACTAGGCGTTATGACTTAACAACTCATGTCTTGGGATGACGAGCGCAGTCGATTGACATGCAGCAGTTTGTAATTCAAAGTTTTGTGTGGAATTGCTTTTATTTATGGGTAGATGTAGCGCTTACAGTCAGGCGAGCGACCGCTCCAATAGACTAAAGATAAAAGGTAATCTTATTTAATCTTTATTTGAATTTTATAATATTGTAATAAGTATTGTGCATTAGAATGTAACACAGTGCAATGGTGTTTCTAAAATTCAAAAATAAAACGGTTGGTGCACTATTTGCTACTCTACCTACCTCTTTGAGAACAAACGCTTATGTATATGCTACCTTCTAACCACATGGGGTAATTTCAAACACCAAGTAATTCCAAAGAGAACTACCATTTGAAAGTAATCAAGAGCTGCGGTAATTAGCGAGATAGAGCAACGACCTCGTGCATTAGTGTGGTTTGTTCTCAGGAAATTGGGGTACATGGAAACTGAATAGGGGATTTTTTTGCCATACGTAGTTCCGAAATAGCAGATAGCTGGGGTAATAAGTAGACAAATCGTGTCCTGAGGGTTCCATATAATTACATATTTAATATATTTGATTATCGTATAATAATTATACTTACTAGTGGTCATCTAGTGTTTGAAATTCGACCATAATTTGTTATTTTTTAAACTTGTTATTGAGGTCTAACCTCTATTAATATTTTTTTATTTTACGTCAGCTGTGACCTTGTATAAATACGTTATTATCGTGACATAATTATGTGTTTGACATTGGCACTATGAGCTTAAATGATTTATCTATTATAATTTAGTTAAATGTATATATACTTAGAATATATAAAGTGCTAGTCCCCTTCTCCATATAAACTTTTACTGCGCCAAATCACACACTCCTCCGTGCACATAATATGCTTAAAAAGGGGAACATAGTTTTCTCTCCACGTATCAAAATATAGATTTTGCAGTTTTTTGTAGTGTTTGAAATAAATGGTTTTCTGTTTTTTTTCTTGCTGCCAAATGAGTGACTCTACGAGTGTCAGAATATGGGACATAAACGGCCTGTATCTTTTAAATTTAGTGCCTTATAATAGTTTGAACTCGATACCTCTGCCCATTCCTCAGAAAAAATAAAAAAATAAAGATTGCCGCAGCGCATAATTTAAATCGTACTACTATAACTTGTTTGATTGGCGTTTGAACTTACGACATTTTCCATTAATCTTGTCTTAAAAGAATATAAATCAGAAAGAGTTTGTCTATTAGTCAAATCAATGATGGACTCATTTTTCAAGTCACCTTTTTTGTATGAAATCATTTATCCTTGGTGGGCGCCTATTTATGTACAGGTATCGGCACGATTCGTGACCACCAACTGCACCTGCTCAATAGTGCATTGTTAGTTCTGATTGGCGGAATGACGGAGTGGGGGGCGCGGATGCTTCACGCGATTGGTTGGTCAGTGAATGCTCTCGTCTATTGGACTCTCATCGGCCCTTAATACTGTCCATCTTTGCTCATAAATCGTGCCGGTAATTATAACTCAGTTTTAAATTGAGTTTTATTTAATCAAAAGTTAGGTCATCTGATCGCAATTTTTTTTTTATTAGCTTGAGTGACTAAACGGGCAGGTCGCTCACCTGATGGTAAACGTCACGCCTGACTATAAACAGAAGCAACACCACACATAGCTTTGAATTACTAAGCACTGCATGTCATTGGACTGCGCTCGTCACCCCGAGACATAATATGTTAAGTCTCATAATGCCCAGTAATTTCGCTTGCCCAGTAATGTCCTTTAAACGGGAACATAACAGTTTTTGCACACTGCTTCTCGGCAGAAATATACAAAGCGGTGGAACTAATCCAGACGGCCTGTCGCATACGAGGGACCTACCACCTTGTGAACCAACTACCACCAAATTGTGAAGTGATCTCTTTTACCATAAATCAAATCGTTGGCACGTTGGAGACCTTAGAGGAATGGGATAATTGAGGGATTGTAAAGAGGATTTGGGCCTCAGTCACCAAAAGCACGAGGTGTTATGGTTTGAATGTGTTTACTGACTTCTAGTGTCGACCGTACCTATCAAGCAGTAGGTAGTAGTAGGCAGAGTATGTTTTACAACATGAATATTCATATATAATAATTACTAGCCCTGTATTATATACGTCCCACTTCTGGGCACGGGCCTCCCCTACTGAATGAGAGGGGTTAGGCCTCAGTCCACCATATTGGCCTAATGCGGGTTGGCAGACTTCACATACCTTCGAAATTCTTATAGAGAACTTCTCAGGTATGCAGGTTTCCTCACTTAAATTAATAATTCATACACACGTAGCTTAGAAAAGTCTGAGGTGCTTGCTCTTGTGACTGGTTTCGACTGCGGCTTTCGTCTCGACAGTCCATACCACTTCCCGCTGAGTTATCACTGCTTATATATAAAAAGATAACAAAAATACGCACCGAATTGATAACCGCCTACCTACATTTTTAAGTCAGTTCAAAGGAAACTATCAGTTTGTAAAATATTCACACGTAAATAGGAGTTACTTACAAAACATCGTCGTTTATCGCTTAAAGTTACTGATATTTACCAAACTTAGACAGTTTATATTCCGGCTTAATGTACAAACACAGTTTTATCATATACATTACGTTCCTTTAGTTTACTCTCCAAACTTATACAAAAAAAAAATACGTGTATAGCAAAAAATATTTTACATGTAGTTTATATTAATATACAAATACGCACTCACGCCTGTAATCCCGCAAGGGTTTGGCAGAGGTGTAACTATTACACCCATATTTCGCCGAGCGTATTTCCATCCCATGATGTGATAGGGGGCGAGCCTATCGCCATACCGGGCACAAATTCCAGAATCCGGGTTGATACTGAGCATTTCGTAATAGAAAAAACCCAATATCACTTTTACCCGACCGGGGATCGAACCCGCGACCTCAGCATCAGCCTCAGTCGTAACGCGTAGGCATTACAACTGCGCCACCGAGGCAGTATTTGATATGGTGTTTTGACTAAATAAATAATTCTTCGTTTGCAGAAACTTACATAACTTAAGTACATTTTTTACTATCCCTGTCTTATACATGACCCACTGCTAGGCACGGGCCTCCTATACTGAATGAGAGGGGTTAGGCCTTAATCTACCACGTTCATCCATCATTTATTTTATTTGATATAAAATAAATGAACCCATATCAACAAATTTTCTTTTGTATTTCAGTACATAACTTTTAAAACAAATTTCAAACACAACTCTCGAACTAAGATAAACAGGAACCCAGTGAGCTACGAAGCACCCAAATGTTCATTTATCCGAAAGTGATAAATAGGCCTGTATGAATTTCGTGGAGGTGGGGGGTCCCTACCCCACCCACTCTCGGTTATCCCCATAGGGTGGGTTAATGAATATATTATTAACAAAATTCGTACGTCTAAGCTGAACCTCGTATTTACAGGGAAATTATAATATTAAACATTACATCGAGTCTGTAAACTCTGTTTAAAATTATTTTAAATTATTTATATTATGAATAAAAATATAACATAAATAATAGATTAGATAAGGTTTTTATGATAGAATTACCCATAAATGACTACATAATACATACGCACTCACGCTTGTAATGCCCTAAGAGGTATAACACGTACACCCACATTTCGCCGTGCTTATTTCCGTTTCATGATGTCTTTCTTTCTTTATTTCTTTCTTTCTTTCTTTATTTATTTATTTCTTTCTTTCTTTCTTTCTTTCTTTCTTTCTTTCTTTCTTTCTTTCTTTCTTTCTTTCTTTCTTTCTTTCTTCTATATCTCGGGTAAAACTGTCAACATTCGATAAAATTCGAAGACAAAATACCACAGCGAGGTTGAAAGTACTATTTTCTCTACTTTATGTCTACTTTTCACTTAACGAGTCGAGTATTCTATGCTACCATGTTAGCTTCGATAGACATATAGAGATAACCAGATAAAACTGGTTTTTCCCGACAAAACTAGTCGATAAAATCATCTCGTGTTGATTATGCTAAGCCCCCAGGCGCGTTCCTTAATTACAATAAAAAGAAATAAAATAAATAAACCCAACAGTCGCACACATAGTCCTGACCCCACACTAGGTAAACCTGTATCGTGGGTATCAGGAACTATGATGGACTTGTAGTCCCACAACACCCAGACCCGAAACAACTTTTTGTGGATCACACTAACATTTGTCTCAGTGCGGGAATCGAACCCACGCCGCAGCCGCCGGCTACTCGCCCGCTGCGCCACAGAGGCTGTCGAACTATGTATGTTTCATTAATAGATTTGACTATGATGACTACTTCAATCGGTGTAAATTATTTACTAAACTATATTAAAAATAGAATACTAATAAAAATTTAATTAAGCAAAATTTGAGTCCGTGCATTCAATCATTGATTAATTATAACTAAACCGACGCAAAATTGGTAAATTTTATTTTAAGTTTTTTATTTACTCTGTCGATTTAAGTTTTATTATTTACGAAGTTCTTTTACTAAATACGTTTTATCGGGGACCTGTTAAACTTTATATTCTCGAATATACCCTACTCAAATAGCACCTGTGTCAAGCTTAATACACGGAACATTGCTAAAGAATCAGTACGGACCCTAATTCAATTCAATTGAGTGAATATTGAATAAATGTGTATTAGAATCTTAGGCCTAATTCACACCGAGATGGCAGTGGCAGGTAGTGAAGCAGCGAGCAGTTTCATTGTCTCTATTTACGCGGCATTTAAAATTCCGATTACTTAAACATTTATCTCAGTGCGGGATCGAACCTGCGGCCTCTCATTTCACAGCCAGCTTCCAGGCGTGAGTGCTATTGGATCGTTGGCTTCGAATAAGTTCGAAGTAGTAGCCGCTTAAAATCTTCTTAGATGTTAAACTTTCGGCAATATAGGAAAATTCGCGATATTTAATGAGGTAGTAATTTCAGATATGTGTCGGCTGTTTGGTCAGAGACTAACTTGAAACGACTAACTTATATGATTAGACAGCTATCGCAAACTGAAGGCCAGTTCTCGTAATTTTAAACGTTCAAAATATCATTCCGATCTAGTCTCAGCGTCAAGAAAGTTGCAAATGGCATTCTCTTAAACCAATAATCTACGTCAAATGTGAACATAAATCTTAATGAGATTGAACGTAGAATAAAAGTTGACTAAAGCCAAAACGGCATGATGCTACTGCTAATGCTAGGTGCATTTGACGTTGATTATTGGTTTAAGAGAATGCCATTTGCAACTTTCTTGACGCTGAGATTAGATCGGAATGATATTTTGAACGTTTAAAATTACGAGAATTGGCCTTCTGGTACTAGAGCCACCAATCAAAGATTCTGGTACCTCGATGTGAATAAAGCCTTACTCCTTTTAAGGATTTCAATGTTAAGTTATCGAAAGCGACGAACCTCCTTCATTATTTACGGAGAAATTTATTGCCTAAATAATTTAATAAGTTTGTATTGAATGATATTTCGGCAAGGAATATTTGATACTATGCCTTTGATATTTTGCATTGAACGAAAGTAATTTCTCCTCGTATTTTTGTAAGCCACTAACATCCAATTTGTAGCACGTAAAACACATAAAATTATAGTTTTAGTAGTATTTCATTTAAAATACCCCTTTCATTGAGCTGCTGGCCTACTACCTGTCCCATTTTTATGTTTGATTTTTCTTATTAGAGATATTTCCTTATGTTTGAGTATCGATTCTCATAACACAGCTAAAAGGAGCAACAGGGTTTTTGTTACATGTTGTGTTAGAGTAAGCAACATTAGAGTTTCTTGACCGTTCTTCTCTAGCGAAACGGCCTTCCGAACTGAAAAAAATTCACTCGATAGAGTTTAGCTGCGATGTGGTCCCATATAAATTTGATGATGACGGAGTACGAAGAAAAAAAAACTTCTCAACGGACAACAGTACACTCGTTGCGATTGTGTTATTGTATTGGAATTTACATGCTATTGCTGCAACTACTACTAAAAATTGAAGTTGGTTTCTAAGTTTTGTTAATATTATTATTTTTTAATTATAAGCCACACGCTGACACGAGACACGCTGCCTACCTCCCTATTTTGTTGTTTGTGTATTATTTAGTTATTGTTTTGTAACTTGTTTCTTCTTTCCTTATGTATTAGGGTCTCTTTCGTTGTATAAAAGTTTCTTTCATTCTTTCAATTCATCTGTATATTTACCACTAAAATAACTTCGTTAAATGTGGACGGATTTGGATTATTATTTTTGTATTCGATAGGAGTTACTTTGTTGGTGAAGGTATTTGAACAAATAATTCCATCCCTAAGGGGATGAAATCAGGGATGAAACGAAACATGTATGCACTGATTTTGATGATTCTTTCACTAAAAATAATAAAATAAAATCTTTTAACCCACATTCCACCGAGCTTATTTCCGTCCCATGATGTGATAGGGGCGAGCCTATCGCTATACCGAGCACAATTCCAGACTCCGGGCTGATACTGATTACGAAATAGAAAAACCAAATATCACTTTTAGTGTACCTGGGGATCGAACCTGAGACCTCAGCACAGCAGTCGTACCGCGTACTCATTACAACTGCGCCACCGAGGCAGTCAAATGTCATCGTGTTATTATTGCAGATTTTATATTTTCCATTTTAATTAAATCACGTAGTGGCCATTCTTCCAACCGTATCTCAATTAAGCTAATGGTTGCAACAGCAACGCAATCTGACAATTAACTAATGAACTTGCGCCGGATGGACTAACTTTTAGTTGCTAGATTTTCTACTACACTCGTCTTCTCTGACATCATCACGGAGAATTAAAAATATAGTATAGGTAGTAATTTTAAAGAAGTAGCTGTTCTGTAGGCCTAGTACAAGTTTTGATAGTTTTCTTATGCCCAGTACTACTCTATACTTAATACTATAACTTACGAACAGCTACATGTAAAATCCGACTTACCGACCGGTTGAGCTTTACCGAACGTTATCTGGTTGATATATAAATAAATAAAATAAATACTCCCAACAGTCACACACATTTTCGGCTCGTCCGTGTCATTACCACTGTCTCACAGAAAACCGGCGTAAAGTAGCAGCTGCGTTTCGTACGGTGAGTGAGATATCCGGAGGCCCAAACCCCCTCCCATTCCCAATTCCTTAATTATCCATTTCCTTTAAGGTCGGCAACGAACCCATGACTCTTTTGGTATTGTGGGCGTACATGGGCGGTGGAGATCACTTACCATCAGATGACCCACTTGTTCTTTTGCCGGCCTATGCCATAAAAAAAACATTGTCCTTACGCCACACTACGGTAACCTGTATCGTAGGTATCAGGAATTACGAAGGGCTTGCAGTCCCACAACACTCAGACCAAGTCGGTTTTAAGTTTTATTGTTTTCTCAAAATTCCCCATTCCATTATTTTCCTCAAATAAATACAGTCATAAAATAACGCGAATAGTTAAAATATTTTCTTGGAATTAAAATAAACAACAATTAAGGGATATCCTTTGTCATAATATTGGGGTGAGTAATATTGGGGGCGGTCGGCGCGGCGGTTAATTAATCGCTCGTAATCAAATCGACGGCCAACAGGTTCCGATAGTACGAATTGGGACTGTTCTTAAGATAGTGCTTTGGTCCCTTGTCGTGAGCTCAGGGACGTATTTAGTGAAATATTCATTAAACATACGCACTCACGCCTGTAATCCCCGAAGGGGTAGGCAGAGATGTAACCAGTACACCCACATTTCGCCCAGCGTATCTCCGTCCCTTATGTGATAGGTGGAGAGCCTATAGCCATACCGGGCACAAATTCCAGACTCCGGGCTGATACTGAGCATTTCGTAATAGAAAAACCCAATACCATTTTACCCGACCCGGGGATCGAACCCGAGACCTCAGCGTTAACTTAATCGTAACGCGTACGCATTACAACTGCGCCACCGAGGCAGTCATATTCATTAAAAGAATATGATATATTTAATAAATAAAAATGGTCAGTTAAGGCATTGGTTGAGGGGATCTGGGTCTATTCGGAGGCCCATTCACTGTAAGAAATGCGAATGCAAACGACTACTTCAAACTATTATTTTATGTTTTTCAATGTAACAACCCGGTCAGTCGGAATCATTCTGTAGACAAAACTGTCTACAGCTCGGCTCAACCATTTGCAAATACACGTATTCTCAGATATTACATCAAGCGACTGCTTCACAATATCCAAATAAATGTAAATTAATACAAGTGTATTAACCCATAGAAAGAAGTTTTTTCAGGTGAAAACCTGATTTGACATTTGATACAGCTTATGCAATTTAATGACATTAATAGTAACCTATTTACAATGCTGCTTACATAAGTAATTTCTTCGTAAGTCTACTTACGAAATTACCTTACCTGAATAAAAATTACATAGCTAATCCAGCCCTAAGATTACATAGTAAACTTACATTTCGAATTTTACTCCAGTACATTGACGTAAATGAAAAATAATCCTTTAAAAATCTCTTCGTCAGCTATAAACACATCATCTAGTAGAATATATTTGTTCTTATTCTTCAGTACTCATTTTTAAGTCTGAATTCACACCTGGTACATCTTACAGAACAATATAATGATAAAGTTGCGACAGGCTTTGTTTAGTGCCCTTGTTTAGCTGACCTAACTTATTCCCTTGGTACAAATACACTATCATAAAGTGTATTGGTCGTAACTGCTTACTATCTAGTGGATGTTTGATTTATTTCATCACCAAAGGGCTTGTTCTATTTCTTATGTTAAGCATCAGTGGATTATGGACTTCTTTCTCTAAGGAATTTGTAAATGATAAAACTACTGAAATCTTATTTATTCCAATATTTTAAAACCGCATACATACATACATACGCACACACGCCTGTAATCCCCGAAGGGTAGGCAGAGATGTTACCAGAACACCCACATTTCGCCGAGCGTATCTCCGTCCCTTATGTGATAGGGGGCGAGCCTATCGCCATACCGGGCACAAATTCCAGACTCCGGGCTGATACTGAGCATTTCGTAATAGAAAAACCCAATACCATTTTACCCGACCCGGGGATCAAACCCGAGAAAGAAGAAGAAAGAAAGAAAGAAAATGCATTTATTTCCACACTTACAACAAAGGACACAAATACAAGAATCGATAATAATATTTCTAAATTAATATGTGGAAATTGGCTGACACTCAGCTTAATGCGGCATCGTTGCCTAGAAGCAACGTCAACAGCGCTGATTTTCGGTGCCCGCCTCAGTACAGTGCCGTCATGGAAAAAAAAACTTATAACAAATATAACAATAATACACTAGCTGCCGCGAGTTGCTTACAATGTTGATATATGTAATTAAAAGACAATACAGTGACAAATCATGTTTAAAAAAAAAACATGTGATTATATTTAAAATAAAATAAAATAATTAAATTTAAATGTGTCCAGTTTATGCCGTGAAACCAAAGGTAACAAATTACAAGTTATACCGAGATTTCTGCAATTCTAAATAGTATTTTTTGAGATTAGTAATGAAACTATATTTTGACTTCATGTTCCGAATTGGTGGAGGCAGATCATTCCAGCAGCGTGTCGCTGCGTACTTGAAACTCCCTCTGAAAGCAGTGGTCCTATGCTTCTGCACAGACAAGGGATTGGTGGACTCACGAATTGGATGTGGGGTTTGGCTTTGCCTCCAACATAATTTATCAAATAAGTAATTTGGTTTCTGTGTACTTATTATACCCAACAGCATACTAGCGAAGTGTATCTTCCTCCTTGAAAGCATTTTTAATAAATTATTACCATTTAAGTAGGGTGTTCCATGATGTCTCCTTGGTATATTGACACAAAATCTTGCACAGGCATTCTGTATACGTTGAATTAGTTGAACTGTTCTAGCCAATATACATGGACCATATACAGTGTCACAGTAATTGACTTTAGATAGTACCAAGGTGTCTATGAGGCGTTTTCTTAGACTAACACTTATATATTTCCTAATTATATTATAAAAACAGTTGCGCATAGCGTTAGAGACATGCACTTCAAAACGTAGCTCAGGATCCATTATTAGTCCCAAATTGGTCACTGTTTCAACTCTATCAATGCATCTGCCGGTAATAGTGATATCAAAATTGAGTGATGAAATAGCGTTTATTTGATGCCTACTTCCCAATATCATAAACTTAGATTTAAGAGGATTTAAAATCAAAGAATTACTTTCTGACCAAGCAGTCACCCTTTGCAAGTCCTCATTAATTTTCTGTACTGCCAGTAAAGCGTCCATAGGTCTAAAGGACAGCATACATGTGATATCTGCAGTTCTGAAAAATATTTACAATATCTGCACTATACAAAATGAACAGCAGTGGACCCAGAATTGACCCCTGTGGGACGCCTCTTGTAACGTTTTTTAGGGAAGATGATGCGGTAGAACCATCTTCTCTACGGATTTCAACACACTGAGTTCTATTTGTCAAGTAGCTATAAAACCATTTAATTGTGTCAGCTTTGAAACCGTAATATGCTAGTTTAGACAATAATAGATTAATGGAGTCAAAAGTCCTAGAGAAATCCAAAAGCACCAGTATTGATCCCTCCCCATGGTCACGTGCTTCCAGGATATTACCCACTACATCTGAAAGTGCTGTAGCTGTTCCTCTGCCTTTCCTAAATCCAGATTGTAGATCAGGAAGAATATTATTCTTCTCCAAATAATCTACCAGTTGAAGGTAAACTACTCTTTCCAATATCTTAGATAGGCAAGGGAGGATACTGACAGGTCGCAGATTCCTGACACTAACCGGCGAGTTAATCTTGGGAATAGGTCTAACAACTGCACATCGCCACAAATCCGGGAAGGCGTGAGTTTCTATTGAAGTATTGATAATACTCGTTATGGCTCGAAGGGAAGATGGAAGTGTTGAACGGATCATTTCCAATGAAATCCCATCAACACCTTGTGCATTTGTACATAAACTGTTAATAATCTTAAGGATAGCATCCTGATTCACAGTTTTCAATTCAAAAATACACTGACTGTATCTATTACCCTCAAAATATGACAGCTGCGGTAAATCAAGTTTCCATTGCCCAGGTACGTCAAGAAAGGCGTTGTTGATCTCATCGGGATTATTGAGATAATATGGAAGAGTACCATCCTTAGAAGATGGAAGGAAGTACTTGCGCTTTGAGATTCTTCCATAATAGTTTTGGATCATTTATATTTTGATTAATATATTTTTCAAAGAATACTTTTTTCTCAGTCTGCAGAGCTGTACTTGCTTGATGTTTAAGATCCAAGTAATAAACCTTGCTACTCTCTGATTTTATTTAATGATATCGCTTGGCCTCAATCGTAACGCGTACGCATTACAACTGCGCCACCGAGGCAGTCCGCATAGATGTATATAAAAGGAGATTATGCCAATCCATAATCCCTATGCAAAACATTTATAACAAAAACGGCAACCCAAAACCGAATTAAGCATTTCACCCGTATTTAATTACCCGAGTCCTTCAAAAACCCGTAGAGGGCCCTTCGACATATGCCTATCGTGAGTACAAGGACCTCTCGACGCTCGGCAACCCTCAAACGCAATTAACTTAAACATCTTTAAGTATCTTCAGGGCTTTTAACCGACTGCAAAAAGGAGGTTTTCAATCCTACTACTATTATAAATATAAAGTTTCAATGTTTGTGCATTTGTGAATCTGTATGTTAATTAGTCAATCACGCCTTAACAGTTTTTTACAGGAACTGTTTTGGATGAAATTTGATAGACCGTGATCTGGAAAAGGCGGTTCACGTGGGTGGAGCCGCGAACACAAGGTAGTTTGACTACATTTTTATATGCGTTAAGGCCTGTTTGTAGTCCGCGACTGAGACAGGGAGACAGCAATATATGACGCGACTGAGGCGGTAGTGACACGTCCGCTTTGTATCAAATAGCATGGAAACGGTAGCGCGTCAGGACCTCCTGTCTCGGTCTCGGTGTCTAAACGGACAACAGCATAAAAAACAGACATGTCTATAACGTCGCAGTCTCTAAAACGTGCACGACAAAATGTGACATGTCCGCCAACTGAGGACTGATTTTATTCTTGTTGCATTCAATGCAGTATTCTGTTACCTGCATGGTAGGTCCCATAAAAAAATTGTTAAAGTCGGATGAGGGGTACATATTTATTTATTTATTAACTTAACTATGGGAAATTCATAACAGTAAGCGCATAGATATTCAAGTTTTGTATTGGAGATGTCATGCAATGGCTGGAACTGAAGTCAAACATCAAAAAAAAAAAATGAAATTTATAGAAATAGATCGAATCCGAGACCTTAGCACAGCTTTCGTACAGCATACGCATAACAATTGCGCCACCGAGGCAGTCAGTGGTTACTTATAATCCAAAATTAGAACCTACGTATTTTAATAAAGGTACACGTTACGTGTAACCAACTAGGCTGCGAATCATAATTCAAGAGCTTTTCAATTCCACGCCAATATCGGATTTGTGAGAATTGAATAATTGAACGTTTTGGGTGAAATGTTGGAAATTTTTCGTAACTTTTTTAATAATATTTTTCTGATCGAATAGTAGTTATCAGTTGCTCATTTGTGACCCAAATGAAACCCAAAATCGTGGATATTAACATACGCCCTAACCGTTATAATCCCCATATGCCGGTTACAAAAACTTTTAAATGACTGAACAAATATTCTTCTAACATAGGTGAGAACTACATCGAAAACCAATTGAAATCGGTAGATTCGTTTAGATACTACTATGTCACAGATAGATAGACACATACAGATTGACATAGGGGTCAAAATTATAATACCTCTCTGCTTTGTCAGGGTTTAAAACAACCGACATTATAAATCGTGTTACGTTGGTGCGTGTCGTGGTGGCGTTCAACATCGACGAGCGACCTGCTCATATCGTCATTTAAACTAATAATAAAATAATTTTCAAGTTATTTTATTTTTCAGTTTTTTGTTGTAGTTACAGCAATAGCATGTAATTCCAATACAATAACTAATCACGACGAGTGTACTGCTGTTCATGGAGGAGTTTCATTTTTTTACTCCGTACCCTGTCATCAGATCCTAACCAAATTTATATGGGACCACATCGCACCTAAACTTTATCGAATAATTTGTTTTCCAACAAAATCGGTCCACAGTGGGCGGAGAAATCGAAGTACATACATAAAAAATAAAAAAACGCACCGAATTGAGAACCTCCTCCTTTTTTAACGACACATAGTGCATCCCACACAAAAACTATACGTATCTTCTAAAGCACCAACTCCCCTTCTATCGCTACGTTCTTGCACAAACGACATCAAAATCAATAATACAACGGGATAATCTATAAAAATTCCGGTACGTGCTGGGAATTGGAGTGTTCCCTGGTCTCAATGGGATCAATTAGGGTGCCATTCCCGTAACGCGGATGTTCCCTTCCCGGATAATGAGGCGCATACTATAGTATGCACTGAAAATGCCGGTTTTGGATTGCTATGGGTTTGCAACGAAACATGGACTTGTGTAAGGTGAGTCCACACTTCCGTGACACTTCGCCGCGTCCCCTAAATATGATCACACCTTTTCGTGATCACGTTGTATAAACTAGGTTGTTTTAAACACAGAGAGGTATTATAATTTTGATACCTATGTCTATCTGTATGTGTGTCTGTCTATCTATCTGTGACATAGTAGTATCTAAACGAATCTACCGATTTCAATTCTTTTTCGAGGTAGTTCTCACGTATGTTAGAAGAAAATTTGTTCAGTAATTTAAAAGTTTTTGTAACCGACATATGGGGGGGGGGGGGTATAATGGTTAGGTCGTATGTTAAAATCGAGAGGCGTAGCTGTAACACATATTTCTTACGCTAATGTGATCGGGTGTCATTTTATCGCGACTTTTTTCTTTTTATTTTTTACCTAGGTTGACGAGACGAGTAGGTCGCTCGCCTGATGGTAAACGCCGCGCCTGCCCATAAACAGAATCATCGCTATATAGAACTTTGAATTACAAAGCATTGATGGCACTGGACTGCGCTCGTGACACCGAGACATGTTAAGTCTTATAATGCCCAGTAGTTTCACTGGCTTCAATGTCCTCCAAACTGGAACACAACAGTGCTTACACACTGTTGTTTGGCGACAGAAATATATAAAGCCGTGGTTCCTACCCAGACGGCCTCTCGCATACGAAGGACCTAACCACCTTGTAGATTGACTGTGACCAAACATAATATACAGTTGTAGTTTAAGTGGAAGTTTTTTTGATAGCTGTCATGTCCCTCGACTGCCTCGGTGGCTTGTTGGTCGGAGGTGTGTTTGGGTTTAGGCCTATGATGTCAGTGACCCACTAACACTCCTACACATATATTCATATACAGATATTATGTGATATTATTATTATCAATTGATTAATGACAGCCTCCGTGGCGCAGCGGGCGAGTAGCCGGTTGCGAAGCGTGAGGCCGTGGGTTCGATTCCCGCACCTTGACAAATGTTTGTCTTATCCACAAATATTTGTCTCGGGTCTGGGTGTTGTCGGACCGCAAGTCCCTCGTAGTTCTTGATACCCACGATACAGGTTTAACCTAGTGTGGGGTCAGGACTATGTGTGTGACTGTTAGGTGTATTTATTTATTTATTATTTATTTATTATTAATGATCGTTCCTCATATTCTAGTTAAAGATAGATTTACTTACTATCAATAGTATTTTGACAGATCTTTCATACAAAATGTTACTGTTAGTAAGCAAATCTGTCGATAGTCAGGATATTGGAAACGACCATAACTCGCAAAAAACTTAAACTACGATGACAGAACTCCATTAGGCATTTGAGTCACCGTCGAAGAGTTATCGGGCATCGTTAAGAGAGTATATATTTACCACAATTTACGGTAGTTTTGTCGCTGAGCTATGAGCGAGTGCAATGGGCAATTACTTGCACCGATTCTAACTTATATCTTTTCATGGCTGAATATATTTTCTTCAAATATGTGAATTCAATGAAATTACAGGACATTATGACACGCAATGCAGTGCCATGCAGTACTTCATAATTCGAAGTTATAATTGGTGTTGCTGTTGCTTACTGGCAGGCGTAACTCTACCGTTAGGCGAGCGACCTGCTCGTCTCATTTACCGCTAATAAATAATGTCTATTAACAATCTATTTTGACAGCCTTCGTGGCGCAGCGGGCGAGTAGCCGGTTGCGAAGCGTGAGGCCGTGGGTTCGATTCCCACACCGAGACAAATGTTTGTCTGATTCACAAATATTTGTCTCGTGTCTGGGTGTTGTGGGACCGCAAGTCCCTCGTAGTTCTTGATACTCACGATACAGGTTTACCTAGTGTGGGGTCAGGACTATGTGTGTGACTATTGGGTGTATTTATTTATCTCCAATAAATCAGGTTTCAAAATAAATCTCATTTAAATTGGTATACTTATTTGGAAGCTGCGATTACAGACAGACAGACACATACATATAGACAAAGGATCAAACTTATAAAACTCCTCCTTTTTGTCGGTTGATCACTAACATAGCAGTACATCGGTTACAGTCCACAATACCGAAAAAAACAATGCAAACAATTTCATATAGAAACTAACTGTTCATTTTATTAAACAACTGAAATAAAAGCGTGCCCGACGTGTTAATGGTTATGTCAGAGACGTAAAGCGATCGTTGTTAACGCTCTACAATGGAAAATGGTGGCAAAAGTTGGCTTACTTAGTGTTACTAACCCAAATAAACTGCCAACTTTGTAGTTGTGGTTGTTTCGCTATATTTTTTAACTGGCAATAAAGATGGTTGTTATAACTTTGACCCCTTTGTCTGTTCGTCCATATTATGTATGTGTGTTGGTCTATATATTGTCTGTGTATCATTCTGCGGCACCGTAGTCTGTGCTGTTTCATGTTTTTGGTGTACTATATAATATATACCTCCAACCTTTATACACACACGGATAATACTCGAGTTTTGGTATATTAATGCCTTGGCAGAGAACTAGCGTCTCCGTAGTGGCAAGTGTCTATTTTTTTTATTGGCTTTAGATGACGGACGAGCAGGTCGCTCGCCTGATGGTAAGCGTCACGCCTGCCCATAAATAGAATTAATACCAGCCAGAATTATGAAGTACTGCATGAAACTGAACTGCGCTCGTCACTCACATATGTTGTTCCCATAACGCCCAGTAATTTCACTGGCTTCAATGTCCTTCAAACCAGAACACAACAATGTTTACATGCTGCTGCTTGGCGACAGAGATAGACAAAGCGCTGGTACTTTAGGCGGTAGATGTTTCGTATACGAGAGTTGGGCTGGCACTGCTTTGTTATTTCTGCCACCATGCAACAGTGTGTAGGCACCGATATGTTTCTTTTTAGAGGATATTGAATTCAGTGAAATTACTGGGCATTATGAGACTTTTACTTTTAAGTCTCGGAATGCCATGCAGCCATGCAGTACTTCATAATTTAAAGTTCTGAGTGGTGTTCTTACTATAAGGGGGCGTAGATGACAACAAGCGAGGGAACTGCTCGTCAAGTAAAAAGAAGAAAAGGGTTTTCATTTCTACATAATTACTTCCTGACCCTATCGGAGATGACCAAAACAGAACGAATATTACGAATACCCTCATGATAAATAGACCTCTCTTCCATAGCCTTTTAAACGCTGGAAAAACGCATTAATTTCCCCTTTGCTCTTAAAAATTCAAATATTCCAACCATCTGTACAATACAGGCATCGCAAAAGCGCGGAGACAAAAATCACTTCCCCACCCTAAAGAATTAAATTATTTATTTTTATTTTAGGTGCGTACTTACTCGTTTTATAGACCTTTTAAGAGAGTGTAGTTCAATTTATTCGAGATTCACACTGCTCCATAACTTTTATAGAGTAGGTATTTCAGTATGCCTTTACGCGTTTGTAGTATCAACAAAAATAAAACTGAGTGGAAAAAGCCTTTTGTCTGAGATACGCTCGTTGAAATGTGGGTGTACTGGTTACACCTCTGCCTACTCCTTCGGGGATTACAGGCGTGAGTGTGTATGTATATCTCCGTGTCTTATGTGATAGGAGGCGAGCATATCGCAATACCGGACACACATTCCAGACTCTGGGCTGATACTGAGCATTTTGTAATAGAAAAACCCAATACCACTTTACCCGACCCGGTGATCGAACCCGAGACCTCAGCGTTAGTCTCAATCGTAACGCGTACGCATTACAACTGCGCCACCGAGGCAGTCAAATATTTTATGCTAATTAATTTATGGTGTAACTGAAATACCATATATTCATAGATAATAGCAACTATTCAACGGAAACGGAACGGTTTTTGAAGACATCCGCATTACGGCGTAGAGTATTTTGGATTGAAAAACCAGACAAAAACAAGCCCACTGAGTTTGAGTATGCATCTTCTCATGACTGGGTTGCGCCGCGTAAAATCCAGTGGTAAAGTAAGCCCACTGAGTTTGTTTCGCCGGGTCTTCTCAGGCTGGGTCATTTTGGATCCGGTGGTAGTTTTAAAACACGTGCCGTTTCAGTAATGCCTATGGTCCATATCGACCCATAAAAAAGAAGAAAAAATAAAATAATAATAATACTTATCAATTCTGGATTATTCCACACTAAAAATATTGTAAAATTTATAGTTGCCCAGTGTATTTTGATGACGCTATGTATGTTATGTATACATTAGTTGATATGATTTCTATACATAAGTTTCTTTATTTTGTACTGACTTGTCATGAGCGCGATTTTTTTTTTTTTTACACCCAACAGTCACACACATAGTCCTGACCCCACACTAGGGTCCCCAATTGTCTACATGATTAATAAAACTATTTCATTTAATTATGGTATCGCGGTTTAGATGCATTTACCAAACTATATTTCACTATCCCGAAAAGTTGCGGGCAAAAAATTTTCCAAAGATAGGGCGTCCAACCACAAGCGATAAATAACACTGTTCGACCTGTCATAAACAGCAGTGTCACAAGAACTGCAGACCCCTTATTGAGTAATATGAATTATTGGACGTCTGTATGTTTTACACGAATCTATTCGTACAAAGTTTTTTGGAACTTACAAACATGCTATAACTTTTGGAAGTCTCCTGGGGCCTCTCGTATGTTGTAAGTGGCGATATGCCGAATTCGTATATTAATTTATACGAGAATGTCACAACTAAATTTATTTTCTAAATGTGAGCTAAATTATTTCGGTTTTCATGTTAAATCTACACTTATCTACACTAATATTATAATGAGGAAAGATTACTTTATTAAACTTAACTACTGGACCGATTTCAAAAATTATTTTGCCGTTAGAAAGCTACATTATCACTAAGTAACTTGGGCTACTTTTTATCCCGGAAAAGGCCGTTCACGCGGGCGAAGCCGCGAACGAAGGCTAGTATGTAATGAAATGAGTATTTTTAGTATGTATCGTCGGATTTTCACAATACGAACGCGTACGCGATACGACTGCTGTGCTGAGGTCTCGGATTCTATCCCCGGTTTGGGTAAAACTTATATTGGGTTTTTCTATTACGAAATGCTCAGTGTCAACCCGGAGCTGGATTTGTGCCCGGTATGGCTATATACTCACATCACATCATGTGACTGAAATAAGCTCGGCGAAATGTGGGTGAACTGGTTACACCTTTGCCTACCCCTTCGGCGATTACAGGCGTGAAATGTATGTATACATGTTTAATTCATCAATTACACTTTCCACTATTAACTCCATTTGAAACTAATAACTGCCGCATTCATAACAATTGTACTTCTACGTAAATCTTTACCACGACAAACAACATTACAGATGCACCCTTCACATCTGAAGCTTTTATAAAATTAACTAGAATGCCAGGTAGTTCCTGAGTTCTCTCGAAATCATCTGAGTAGTGCAGTTTTACGAGGATTACAATTGGACGGAGTGAGTTTAATACCCATAGTAGTTCCGTGTGTATTTTTACCACGTTTTTGTTTTTGATATACAACTAGTTTATACGGATTTTACCACGGTTTAATTATATTTTAGTCCCGACATTTCGAAAGCTTTTTAACCTTAAAACACTGTATTGCAGAAAAAAGTTCATAATAATAAACTAGGTGGTAGGTCCCTAGTATGCGAGAGGCCGTCTAGGTTGGTACCACTGCTTTATCTATTTCTGCCAACAAGCTGCAGTGTGTAAGCACTGTTATGTTTTGGTTTGAAGGAAATTAAACCTAGTGAAACTACTGGGCTTTATGAGGCTTAACACCTTATGTCTCTGCATGACCACCGCGGTTCAGTGTTCCTGAGTTCTGTGTGATTTTTATGGGCAGACATGACGTTTAAAATCAGGCGAGCGACCTGCTCGTCTCGTCATTCAAGCAAATAAAACCCACCCTCCTTTTACACCAGCACGGCGTGGCGCGGCGGTTAGAATATACGTATTATGTAGTATATAGCCAAGTTTAATACGGCAGAGGAAACGATTCCTCGCAGAATTAATTATTCGTAAGTTCATACGAGGCACCCCAACAAAGGAATTAATCTAGTGGAAAAACTATCATTTACACCCCGCGGCTTTTAATAATCAACTATATGTCTTACACACGTTGATATTATGTTTCTAATAGTTGGCAGCTGTAGAAATAAATAGCACCATCTATTATAACATTGCAAATAGTATATGTTATGTTGTATCTGCTTCGGTGGCGCAGTTGTAATGCGTACGCGTTACGATTGAGGCCAACGCTGAGGTCTCGGGTTTGATCCCCGGATCGGGTAAAGTGGTATTGAGTTTTTCTATTACGAAATACTCAGTATCAGCCCGGAGTCTGGAATTTGGGCCCAGTATGGCGATAGGCTCGCCCCTATCACATCATGGGACGGAGATACGCTCGGCGAAATGTGGGTCTACTTTGCACCTCTGCCTACCCCTTCGGGGATTACAGGCGTGAGTGCGTATGTATGTATCGGTTATTAAACATACAATGCGCGTGTTCGCGCGAACATATTTCTGAGTTGTCTAAGTTAGACTCTTAGACTGTCTAACTCAACTCAGCCATCAGTATTGAAGCTCATTTTACTAGAAAAAGAACGTCTGGTTTTAGTGACAGTGGCTGACATTTGTAAAAACTGAATCAGTAATTCCATAGCACCAATGACCAACAAAACGGTGACATTATTCATTACCCTCAGCCGTACTGAAAAGTATTCTAGCACGAAAATTCAGTACTGTCAGTAAATTTTCTAACGTACTCTTTGTTTTAATCCGTCCATGATGCTGAGTGTGTAACTTAGTAAATTAAGCTTTTGTTCGTCCGAACACGTCCAATAATAGTTGGATAACTAGTGATTATGGATTATAATTGCGTTTGCGTTTGGAACTGTTTCCGCTTGCATAATAATAATAATACTAGACTTGTATTATATACGTCCCACTGCTGGGTACGGGCCTCCTCTACTGAATGAGAGGGGTTAGGCCTTAGTCCACCACGCTGGCCTGATGCGGGTTGGCAGACTTCACATACCTTCGAAATTCTTATGAAGAACTTCTCAGGTACGCAGGTTTCCTCACGATGTTCCTTCACCGTTAAAGCAAGTGATGATTAACAATTAATACACACATAACTTAGAAAAGTCAGAGATGTATGCTCTTGAGGCTGGTTTCGAACCAGCGACTTTCGTCTCGACAGTCCATACCACTCCCCGCTGAGCTACCACTGCTTTTTCCGCTTGCATGATTAGGTTTATAGATACCCTAGCCCCTCGTTAGAGGACTGGGCCCCAAATTAAAAAACTACACTTAACATTTTCCTCCATGAAAAGTTAAACGATAACTAATAGGTTTTCTAGAATTAAAAATTCAATACAAATTTGGATTCCTCGACCTACAATCAAATTCAGACCCTTGCTGGTTTTATAAAACCAAGGAGGTGAGGTCTATGTTCGCTGCCACTACGAAGTAATGACGGTGAGTAAATAATGACATACAAGGATCTGTATAGAAACCAAGCGTGCCAGTTTGTATTACGTTAATGCATACGAACTTACGCCTGTAATCTCCGAAGGGATAGGCAGAGGTGTAACCAGTTGACTGAAGTTTTTATTGCGTAAATTGAAGTAATCTGAAGTAATAATGCGCACTGCGTGCATAGATTATACATATAGTGCGTGTTGGTGCGTTGCGCTGAATGTTGTGCTCAATCGCGGCACATGATTAAAATACACATCCAAAGTCTATTATATTATTCGTGGGCTATGGTACTAAGTGTATTAATTTCACAATTTTTATTGAATTTCGATTCGGTTGTCGCCAATAAAAAAGTAGAGTTAGAAAGTACATAAGTAAGTGACTCGTTTGACCTTTTGAAAAAAATTACTCAAATTAAAGTGACTTTCGTTGAAAAATACCTTTAGATTTTACCTAAAAATGCCGTCAACAAGTCCATACTCTCACAGATATCTTGGAATTTAACAAAGCTTTGTTCTTGTTTATCAGTCCCATTTGAATACGTCTCATTTTTTATATTCATAATTCGCGAACAAACAACGCGGCCTTGATTTTATTTGCTAAAATAGAAAATATGACTAAAACCTGTAATTTTTTAGAGATTTAGATTCACTAAGTATCAAAAAATACTCAAATTAAACTGACTTAATAAAGTGCTTCTACATTTGTACCATTGCGAATCACCGGGAGTGTCAGATAACTGATCATCGTAACAAAGACATAAGTATGAAAATGTTACTGATGTTATGACCCATAAAGATCTGTTGAAATTCACGAAAATGTTACCTTGTCATGTCAAATTCTCATCCATATTCAGCATGACAAGTACATGAGATAGCCATAGACTCTCGGTATACTCTCGGTGCTTCAAAATTACACTGAAGTAGACGCACCTTTACACATCGCTAACAAATAGACGTAAGTCATTCGTATAGAGTTTTGTTTAGTTTAGATTTAATGAACTAAAATTAAACTAAAAAGTATACCTATATATTTTTAAACACCCAATAATCACACACACTTACATTAGGTTAACCTGTATCGTATTTTGTTTTAGTAATTACATTACCCAATTTTAGTTTGTTTTTAGTTTAATCAATGACAACAGAATTTGAGAAAGAAATTTATTAAAACTGACTACGACAAAAGACAAATTCAATAAACAGACTCCTCTAATAACATTGAACACGTCCCAAGCTCCAACTTTTTAAACGCATTAGAATATTTTCTTTACATAATTGAACATTAATATTCTTCGCACTGAGCAAGACTCAAAGACATGAGGATTTGACTGATTTAATCAAGGGAGTAACTCATTCAACGTAGAGGTGACGTTGCATAAATTCTTCAGCTTTAGGGTTGCCACACCACCCGATTTTAATACAGAAAAGATTGACACACTTACATATCGATTTGCTAGTTTACAGATAATATTTAATACAATAATTTGTCAATTTGACAGTCTCCGTGGCGTAGAGGACAAGTAGCCGGCTGCGAATCGAAACGCCGTGGATTTGATTCCCGCACTGAGACAAATGTTTGTTTGATCTACAAATGTTTGTTTCGAGTCTGGGTGTTGTGGGACCGCAAGTCCCTCGTAGTTCCTGAAACCCACGATACAGTTTAACATAGTATGGAGTCAGGACTATGTGTGTGACTGTTGGGTATATTTATAAAAAAATATTCCCCAAAGGTTAGAAAATCTATATTTGTGAGTGGTGGAGCGACGCGGTGGACAACTTTTCTACAGCATGGATGGGCCGCCTTGACCGGGTTGTTACCACTGTTTTAGAAAACCGGCGTAAAGACTACTTAACATAGCAGAAAGTTACTAAGCTTGCTGCTACGTTTCGTACGGTAAGTGAGATATCTGAAGGTCCAAAATCTCCTTCCCAATCATTTAATAATAATTATGCCTTTCCTTTATGGGCGGCAATGAGCCCATGAGTCTTCTGGTATAGTGGTCGTAAATGGGCGGTTGAGATCACTTACCATAAGGCAATCTAATTGCTCGTTTGCCAACACATATATACGAGTACTATAAAAAATATGATCGGTGGTATTTTCGCCCCATGGCTATTTTACCTGAATAAAAAGAGAGGTGTTATAAATTGGACCCATTTGTAGGTCTGTGAGAGCTTGTGTGCCTATCTGTGTTTGTCCTATGTGCGTTTTTGTTCAGAAGCTAGTTTAATCGAGAGGGTTCTTTGGAGAAATTCTGTTCAGCCATTTTGAAATTATAATTTCTAATGAACTTCGGGGTTTATGAATGGCTTGGTTATTATCGGTTACGTTAGCATGATAAAACTTTATATTATGACTAGCTTTTGCTCGCGGCTCCGCCCGCGTGAACTGCCTGTTCCGGGAAAAAAGTTTTATATAACCTATAGCCTTCTTCAATAAATGGGCTATCTAACACTGAAAGAAATTTTCAAATCGGACCAGTAGTTCCTGAGATTGGGGCGTTTAACCAAACAAACTCTTCAGTTTATATGTTAGTATAGATAATATTACCATGATCTAAGTTAGTCTTTCTTTCTACCGTCCACCTACCTACCATGATTTGATGGTGGATTCTGTATTATGTGGAGCGACCCGCTGTCTGACCCCCACTACCTGCAACGGGAACCAAGTTTCACCATTGCCTCACGTGCAAGTAAGGTTTTGGACCTAAGATGTTGGCGGCCCACTTACACTCCCATGATCTTAGTAAATAAGCAAGCATAAGCATAAAGCAAGTTTTTATGTTCAAAACATACATTATAAAATAATGTTTTATTTGTTTTTATCTATATAATAAATAACAACAAACTCAAATCCATAGCTTGGCAACCCTATCAGTGAGTGATTACATTTGCCCACGCATTTAAGCATACTTCAGGGAAATGTGCAAACGCAGCGTCTAATTTACTACTCCCCTCCCCTCCTATCACAGTGTGAGGGGAAATCAAATAACAATCTTAAATTGGATTTCTTAATTCGGCGGAAATCGTTTATGCATCTCTAATATTTGCTTGTGGATTATTGACATTTTCCTTATTCCATCACTTGGGGCTGGCACGACATATTTTTGCAAATGTAGCGAAAAAAATACTGTTACTGGACCTGATTGGTGCAATTTGGTGAATGTTTTTGCTTTATGCTACTAATATTACTAATGTATGAATTGGGTGTTTGTAAACATGTTAGTTTGGATGTTTATGAATTTGGATGTACTTCTTAACAGTTGAATGGATTTGGATGTTTAACGCAGGTAGACCATGAGGTGGACTAGGATTGATGGGCAGTTTTATTTCAAGCTTTTTTGAATTGGGTTCAATTTTTGTTGTACTATTTTTAGTAAAATTATCAAAATTTGCATTTTGTGCATATAGGTGTTTTAGTCTTTCATCCCCAATTTCACTCCTTTAAGGGTGGAATTATTTCTTATAATTTAAATGGAACCACCACCGCAGTAAACTTTCGGATAACAAAACGCACCTAATTGAGAACCTCCTCCATTTTTGAAGTCGGTTAAAAATGATCATCCTAATCGGTCCATATTTGACGAAGTTACACGGGAAGATGAACAGGCATAAGTTTAATACGATATTATTAGCATCGCGGGTCGACTTCGTTTCTATTGGCTCTGTAGGCCTAGTACAAGTTTTAATAGTTTTCGGAAATGATGAAAGTTTTCGTTTTCTCTCCATACGTCAAATATTAGTAGCCACTCGTGGGAACTATAATGAATTAAAATTAATAGGTAATATGGTTAAATTTATTTCATATTAGTCGACTAAGAAATTTATTTTCAAGCGATTCTTTCCTTTATTACCGTATGAATTACTAGTTTGACATTTCGACGGTGGTAATTTTATACGAATTCGAAAACTGTGAACGTATTTGTAACTCATACTAGGCCTACAGGAGTCAGGACCGAATCGAATGGCGTGTAAAAAGGGAGGGCTATGCCCAGCATGGAGTTGAAAAGGGCTGTCAATAATAATAACTTTAATCATAATAGACGAGTATATGTATTTATTTTCGTCCATTACGTCAATACGGACCCTTAAACATATCGAGCCCTTCATGTACCGAACGAAAACTAAACTCGAATTACTGGAGGGTTCACGACATCATTAAGTTGACAAATATTATTTTGGGACACTAATGTCTAGTAATGAAGACATAGAACGCATTTTAGTACATGTGAATATTGGGTGTAAGAGGAACGATACTGAAGCCAAAATAGTAATAATACACTACTTTACTTTTGAGTGGTAGAGCCACGCTGTAGACAGTTTCGTCTACAGCATGAATGGGCCGGCTCGTCCGGTTCGTTACCACTGTCTCACAGAAAACCGGCGTAAAGTAGCAGCTTGCTGCTGCGTTTCGTGCGGTGAGTGAGCTATCTGGACGCCCGAATGCCCCTCCCCTTCCCAATCCCTTACTTATCCCTTTCCTTTAAGGTCGGCAACGCACCCATGATTATTTTAGTATTGTGGGCGTACATGGGAAGTGGAGATCACTTACTATCAGGTGACCCACTTGCTCGTTTGCCGGCCTCTACTATAAAAAAAAACTTTAACATAAATTAAAATACTCTATACCTTTGCTGTTTACTTTTAATGTTAGAAATATTATATTTCGTCATCGAAATAATATAACTAGAATGATAGCTCTCATATGAATCTGCCAAAAATACGGCTCCACTTACTTACACATGCCATAAACACATTTATTATGTATCTATGCACATGCAAAGATAATCACACGTAACACTCATACACGCAACAAACATTAATGAACTTTCAAAATCAATTTTAAATCATAAAAGTTAAAGTCTAAATATTAAATTTCTAAATCGAGATACGACGTTCTGCACCACGCAAAAAATAGACGTTTTTATGAATTGATGAATGAACGAGCTGCACAGACTTTTATAGCCCCACCCCCTTGCACAGAGTTTTGGTGGGGTAATTTTTTTGCTTGAGTTACGTTTCTTGTCATCTTATTTCGATGTATTTCGTAAATTCGCAATGTAAAGCATCCTAAACTCGGGGTCGATAAGCGCGCGCGCCACTCGAGCACCGCTTACGCGCGGCCCTTAACCCCAAGCGTATGCTGATTTTTTATTAACTTTACATTACTTCATTAAAATATGATTTTAATTATTTGATTTAAAAATCATTGTATTTATTTGTTCAGATGAAATAGTGCATGAAAAAAATTGTGGACTTAATTTGAGATTTTTTTAGCGTTATCGTGTCTGTAATCAGCAGAAACACCTGTTCTCGTTTTCCGAAGCGTTTCTCTTACACCCACACCTTAGACTTGATATTCTCGCTCAAGCACTTGACTTAATTTATAGGAATGTGATCAACCTTATCAATCGTAATAAACAAGTAATTAAAAATGTCGTGAAATTTTACGATGTCAAAATTTTGATAAGATCCGGTACATAAAAACTCCCATATCCTATCCCTTAAGGGGTGGAAAGTAGTAGGAATGTTTTGCGGGAATACTGCTCTTTATCCCAAAAAAAAACTACCTTGCGAGCAAAACCTATTATGTTACAAAAATAAGAAATATAATTTTCACAAAGATTTTTATTTGCTAACCGTAATATCCTGATATTGATAGCTCACTGAGGAGTGGTATGGACTGTCGAGACGAAAGTCGCAGGTTCGAAACCAGCCCGAGAGCATACACCTCTGACTTTTCTAAGTTACGTGTGTATTAATTGTTAATTATCACTTGCTTTAACGGTGAAGGTAACATCCTGAGAAAACCTGCATACCTGAGAAGTTCTGCATAAGAATTTCGAAGGTATGTGAAGTCTGAGAACCCGCATTAGGCCAGCGTGGTGGACTAAGGCCTAACCCCTCTCATTCAGTAGAGGAGGCCCGTGCCCAGCAGTGGGACGTATATAATACAGGGCTAGAGTTAACCTTAATATCCCAACAATTACTTAACAGCAATAAAAACATTAATACTTACAACAGCAAAGCATACGAAAAGTTAACATTACTTAAAACGATTGAATATACAAGAGTACGATCATTTTTCGTCATAAAAATGAGCCGAGCCGTGCCTTGGGGGGCATTTTATTGTGGGGCCAACAAAACGGTTGACAGACAAACTTTGACTGCGTTCTTTATTCAGTCGGGCCTTTGGGCTGTTTGCGCAGAGAACAGAATCGGTAAGTGGCTTTAAAAATATGATTTGCACAGGATTTCGTACCTTAGAACTTAGGAAAGATGGCAGGTTGTTCAGGTGATAAGACTACTCAGTTTTCTGCAACATGCATAGTGTCGCTGCGATCCCCTTAAAATAAGCCTAAAGCAAAAAAAATACGTTGGGTTTCAATAATATTCTTACAAATCTGCTTATTGAATCCCTGCATAAATATATACGTGTAATAGCTTCATTACGGAACTTTCTGACATTTTTTCATTTTGTTGCATAGGCAAATAAGTAAGTGCAGCACCTGGTAAATGCTCTTCCACCACCCATGTACGCCCACAATACCAGAAGAATCACAGGCCCGTTGCCAACCTTGTAGAAAAGGGGTAATGAAGGGATTAGGAAGGGGAGGGAGATTTGGGCCTCCGGATATCTCACTCAACGTACCAAAACGCAGCAGCAACCCGCAAGTCCACGTCGGTTTTCTGAGAGACTGGTAATGAACCGGTCAAGCCGGACCGCCCATTCATGCTAAAGAAAAATTGTCTACAGCGTGACTACCACTCATAGTATTATTTTTACATTCTAAACAAAATAGTTAACAATGCTCACACATCTATTTATCTATCTATTAGCTATTTCAGTGTATTTAATTGTGATGAGAAAATAATGATTTTTTACATAATAACGCGACATACCACTTTCTACTCGAAAGCAAATCAACCCTCATCTCTTCTAGGGATTGGGCCATTTTATTTAAAGAAGCGAACAAAGTTCGGTAACGGGCGCGGTCGCGCGTAAACATTTACTAGAAAGGTTTATTGATGTTGGTCAATGCTTCGGTTTTACTGCCTTGCCGGAGCCTTTGCGTTCTGTTAAAAGGAACGGATTTGCGATATGGTTTTGCATCTATTTCGATTCTCTAGAGTGTAACTGCTGGTAGAGTATTTTTTTCAGAGTAACACTGAGATTAACTACGCACTCACGCCTGTAATCCCCCAAGGGGAGGCAGAGGTGCAACCATTACACTCACATTTCACCGAGCGTATCTCCGTCCCTATCGCCATACCGGGCACAAATTCCAGACTCCGGGCTGATACTGAGCATTTCGTACTAGAAAAACCCAATACCACTTTACCCGACCCGGGGATCAAACTCGAGACCTCAGCGTTAGCCTCAGTTGTAACGCGTACGCATTACAAACTGCGCCACCGAGGCAGTCAAAAAATATCGTATCTAGCTATAATTTGGGACGACAGTTCCTCCGAGACAGTACATTAGCATTCATTGCATACAGTCAGGTGTCCCCGAGCGAGTTGCAATTTGTATGCATTCAGCACCACGGAACCAACAATATTAATATTGTATTTTTATCAAATAGTCATGGAGAACGGACTCAAGTAATATAAAATTCATAGTGAAAAGGTTTTCGAAAGTCCACTTGATTCTTTACTAAATTAACCTTTCGCGGATTGCCCGGGGATCGCGCAGAGCGAAAAAAATCAATGGCAATGACTTAATATTAAATGAGTATTTGTGTGTGATACGCTTGAGGCTAACGCTGTCTCGGGTTCGATCCCCGGGTCAAGTTAATAATAGTAATATTTTCGTAATAGATTTTCCTATTACGAAATGCTCAGTATCATCCCGGAGTCTGGAATTTGTGCCCGGTATGGCGATAGGCTCGCCCCCTAACACATCGTGGGACGGAGATACGCTCGGCGTAATGTGGGTGTACTGGTTACACCTCTGCCTACCCCTTCGGGGATTACAGGCGTGAGTGCGTATGTATGTGCGTATGTTGTGTGTGAAATTTTAACATCACAATTTCTTCATAATATAAGTACACTTGGGGTGCGTATAGGTGTAACTAGTGCACTTAATTCGCCTAGCTTATTTGTGTCTCCTGGGTCACCTGAATGTAAGTGATCTCCACCGCCCACGAACGTTCACCATACCAAAGAATCGTGGACGTGTTGCCGACCTTAAAGGAAAGGTATAATTAAGGAATTCGGAAAGGGAGAGGGGATTTGGGCCTATGGATATCTCATTCTCCGTACGAAACGCAACCGCAAGCTCTTACTTTATGTCCAATTCTGTGAGATAGTGGTAACAAACCGCCCCATTCATTCTATGGACAAAATTTAGAATATATTAATAGAAACTTTATTTTTTTAACTGTACTTTACTCAAGACTATCTTTATATATATAATTCTAATGTACGTGTGTATGTCACTGAACTCCTCCTAAACGGTTGGACCGATTTGAAAGATTTTTTGTATGCGTTTGGGTGGCGCCCTGGATGGTTTAGATTCACAATTGGACCCGGTAGGTGGAACTGCTGTAGTTGCGGGAGAAACCGCGCGGGACAGCTAGTAATAATATAAACGTTACATGACCGATTCAAATTTTAATTATTAATATTGACACATTATTTAAAAAATAAAATCAAGTACCTATATGTTTTAATTAAGTGCACAATGAAATGTATCATAATAGTAGCTATTAAAGAATAAAAGGGGGCTTTATTATTATCATTTAGTAAGGCAACATGTGCGTTTCTAATCGATATCCAAACAACATTAATTCATAAAGCATACAACGTCATTTAACACTTTGCAAATTGCCCACAATATGTAAAGACAAAACCATTGTAATATGTACAATATACACACGCATTTTCATTTCTTTTTGGATTAAATTTTTAACCTCATCACTGAGCTCTTTCCATAAAACACGAGAATAAAGATTTTTTTACGTTCCCTTTACAAAATTAGCTTCTTGCAATTTGCCTTGTATCTAAATAAAAAAATATTTTATTTCATCGAAGTAAAAGCACAATTTTTTGACGACACGTGAAAGAGGAAAGGAAAAAACCATGCGTCCCTAATTCTGTACGGTCGGGCAACCTTCATTTACGATGTATTGTGTCTGCCGGATTATTAGTCCCTTGTCAGGAACGGATTAAAGTGTGAGTTGTGGGGGCGTTCGACTCCCAGTGGTGTGCAAGTTGTTACAGATTTTATTTGTGATGGCTCTACAAAGAGATGCATATTATAAAACGGAATCCGAAATACATTTATTTATTGCATAGGCCGACAAACGAGCATATGGGTCACCTGATGGTAAGTGGTCTCCACCACCCATGTACGCCCACAATACCAAAAGAGTCATGGGCGCGTTGCCGACCTTAAACGAGAGGGAGAATTAAGGGATTGGGAAGGGGAGTGGATTTGGGCCTCTGGATATCTCACTCACCTTACGAAACGCAGCAGCAAGCTGCTACTTTACGTCGGTTTTCTGTGAGACAGTGGTAATGAACCGGAGGAGCCGACCCATTCATGCTGTAGACAAAAGTGTCTACTCGTACAGCGTGGCTCTACCACTACTGTGGTCAAATAATGATAAAATACTCACAGTAGCTGTAACTTGAGTAGTATTTGTGGCTTGACTTTAGATTGTTGGCTGCTTTTTTATAATTTAGAAATACTCCTATTAATTTACATTATAATATTTGTAGTTAACATTCAATAATATAAATGATCATTGACAGCCTGCCTATCGTGAATGGGCGAGTTGTTGATTTTGAAAAGAGAAGTCGTATATTCGTTTCCGCACCTAGATAAATATTTGTGTGATTCCGAAAAAAAACTGGTCTACGTAATATGCAAACCAAAAGTCTGTCATAGTTCCCGACACTAATACATACATACGCACTCACGCCTGTAATCCCCGAAGGGGTAGGCAGAGGTGTAACCAGTACACCCACATTTCGCCGAACGTATTTCCGTCCCGTATGTGATAGGGGGCGAGCCTATCGCCAAGACACTAATGACACACGATAATCATATCTTACTGTAGAGTCTGCACAAACTGGTTGATAATTGGGTGTTGTTTATTTATTAATAAAAAATATATATTTTGTGAGTCGGTGAAGTCAGCCATTCCTATTGTGGACAGCGTGGCTCTGCCATTTACTAAGATAGACATCGCACTATTTTTTTCCTTGAAAAAATCTTCTGAGTACACCCCAGTCCCCCTCACAATACCCGAAAGCCCCTCTTTCATAATGAGTGGAATTATAACTTTTTTTGTGCCCAAATTACTCTTAAGCCGCATACAGGCAGGTACTTGAGAGTATTACCGGGACTTTGTCTCGGATTAAAGACTGTGCACTTAAAAATGACTTAGGACTCTTCAAAGAGATAAATTGCATTGTACAAGGACGAAGAGGTTTGATAAAGCATTGTGACTTGGAGGATCATTTGAATATCACAAAGTACCACAGAGAGGTAAAAAGGTACTATTTAATCTACTTTTGACATAACGAGTCGAGTCTTCTAATATGCAACCATGTTAGTTTCGATAGACATGTAGAGATAACTAGATAAAACCGTTTTTTCACGACAAACAAGTCTACAAAATTGTCTCGTGACGCTTAAGTTAAGTCTGAATGATAAGCTGAAATTAGTAAATATTACCAGTAAAAGTTAAACTATAACTAATAGATATAGATATTATATTGAGCCTTGTTCCTTTTCTCTCCATTTAATCGTAACAGAAAGATTGAAAGATATCCAACCGACTTGACTAAAACTTTGTCATTTCCTTCATGCAAAATTACATTCGGTGGAGACCTCTTACGCATAGGAAATTTTTAGGGGTCGGTTTCACATTTTCACGTGACGGGACCGATAGGATGACGGCAATATATTCTTGATTTTCAGATTTGATTTTGGAATAAAAATTGATTAATTTATGATGGCGAATACCTGGAAATAATTTAAATGCAAAAAAGATAATACAAAATGGTCTGTAGAAAATTGTAATCGGTATTTTTAAAACTAGAAATCTTAAATGCAGTGCGTTTGTTATTTTCCGGCAAAGATTTCCCACATGCCTCGGATTCCGTCATCGGATCTTAGCCAGATTTATATGAGATCACCACAGAATACCATGGAAAAACTAGCAAACAAAAAAATAATCGTCCAAATAGGTGCATATCTTTCGGAGTAATTCGTGAACATACATAAAAGTATACAGACGAATTGAGAATTTCCTTTTTTGAAATTGGTTAAAAAGAAACTACATTTACTGATTCTATAGCGGAATGTTCAATTTGCAAATTAACGACCCAAAGATAGATTAATTCTTTGAACTATGTTTATACGTTCCAAAATGGTAAAACGTAGAGGGCTATTTTATTTTATTTTAAGATCCATGTAAAATAATTCTTCTAGGTAGTCAAATCGGGCGACGGCTCGAGGAGCATCGGGATACATAACTAGTTATTATAAAATGTTATTAAAATATTTTTACAAGTTTACCTTTTAGGGCATAAGCTAAAGGCTAACGAAATAAATGTCATCATATCCCATTGTTCGTTACGTCCATATAAAAATATTTTTACGTGAAAGTGTGATACCGCCTTTTTGGGGTCGGGATCACATTGAGCGGTGAGAATATTAAAAAACTTTCGGTCGCCCAACTTGGATTGTCTTATTTCAAAGACTGTTTACTTGTCGGGATCACGAAGTTTTATTTTGTTCTTGTAAGGGATGAGTTTTCATGTGTCTTCATGTGTCCACGAGCTATTTTCTCACCACGCAATGTTAGCATATTCAAGGGCACATTATTATATTATTCCTGTATAATTGTACAATAGCCGTAATTTTCAAAGTGGTAGAACTACGCTGTAGGCAGTTTTGAATGAACCGGCTCGTCCGGGTCATTACCCCTGTCTCACAGAAAAACGGCGTAAAGTAGTAGCTCCCTGCTGTGTTTCGTAAGGTGAGAGAGATTTCTAGAGGCTCAAATTCCACCTCCCATTCCCAATCCCTTTCCTTTATGGTCAGTAATGCGTCCATGATTATTTTGGTATTATGGGCGTACAGGTGCGGTGGAGATCACTTACCTTCAGGTGACCCACTTGCTGATTTGTCGGCTATGCTGTACAAAAAGCCTGCAAACAAGCAATTGGGTGACCCGATGGTTAGGTACATCCCTATGAACATTGGTTTAAGAGAATGCCATTTGCAACTTTCTTGACACTGAGACTAGATCGGAATGATATTTTGAACATTTGAAATTACGAGAATTGGCCTTCTGATATTATATACGTATACTAATGCAAGTATTATGGAATTTGTAGTTATTATTAGCATTTCAGTTAGCAATACGCTCCGTCGGCCAATCACAAAGCTGCGTTTAACAGTCCTTTAAAACCCTTTTCAACACCGCCTCAGGAACATTTATCTGCGTATTATACGAATTAAAAGCAAAAACTAAATCCCCCACGTATTTAAACGGGACTGTGTGTTTATACAAGATCTAAATAGATCAAAACGGAGGGTAGTCCGCGGTTCTCTTTTGGTAAGGAACATTGTGAAGGGCCTTTCAGATTTTGAAGTGGAAAAGTAATTTGTGCTGATCTATAGTATTTTTGTGAGTAGTATTTTATTTATTTTGGTAATTACAGAAACCATCTACCCCTATTTACACAAAGTTTATTGCATGATGGAGGTAAGGTGAATACAATAAAACAGAATATTCTTTTTTAAAAGAATCGTATGATGCGTTCTTGTAAACTAGCATCGTCGTCTCTGATTCGATCATTAATAACTTAATCGATTTGATGCAAAGACTTTAATGTATAGCTACTACAAACTGCGCGGTACATAGAAATTGTACCACTAAGTTGCGGTCAATTGACCGTAACTCAATATTAACATCTCGCTTACTCTTAACTAGAACCCCTATCGCGCTCCCTGTTTGTGAGCTGTCAAACTCCCGCGTTATGTGACGCAATTTTACTTCTAAACAGCCCGTCTAGTAGTATACATTAAAGCCTTTGATTTGATGCGAGAATCTACAAATCCCTCACTCTCAATCAACCTACTCTACGTTAAAAAGTAAAGAAGCCAATTAATCCAAACTTAGGTATTTCGGACGCATAACATTAGTGTTAATTACATTTAAAATCCAAAAGAGGAGTGCAAATCCACTCTCTGAAATTTGAATTGAAATTGGCGAAAGCTCGAGCACCAATCCGTAACGTTGATGTCGAGACGCTAGATGTGTTACTGCCGCGCTCAGAAATCTATATATATAAAAGCGAATGTATGATCACCTAATACTCGGGAACCGTTAGCCCACTTGATATGAAACTTTGCACACATATAAAGGGCAACATGACCACTCCGACGAACATAGTTACTACTACTACTACTAGCCCTGTATTATACATGTCCCACTGCTGGGCACGGGCCTCCTCTACTGAATGAGAGGGGTTAGGCCGTAGTCCACCACGCTGGCCTAATGCGGATTGGTAGACTTCACATACCTTCGAAATTCTTCGAATGGAGAACTTCTTAGGTATGTAGGTTTCCTCACGATGTTTCCTTCACCGTTAAAGCAAGTGATAATTAACAATTAATATACACGTAACTTAGAAAAGTCAGAGGTGTATGCTCTTTGGGCTGGTTTCGAACCTGCGGCTTTCGTCTCGACAGTCCATACCACTCCCACCTGAGCTATCACTGCATTTATTTGAACATAGTTACGTTAGTGCCGAATATATAGCGCTGTTGTCAGTGATTTTTGTCTTTTGAACCATATGTTGAATTGGTATGAAATTTGTATAAATGCATGTGGCAGCATTGGAACACCAACTAATATGGTAATACTGGTAACTGATAGATGACGTTAGTGCCGTTTAGTTAAATTCATTTTGAGTAAGTATTTGTTGTCTTTAGGTAGATGGATAATATGCTCTACTTTAAATATAATGCGACACATGTTTCTCATCTTTGTATTTGCACATAGGCTAGGTACTTTTATCCCTAGGTTGAAAAAGATATTCACGCGGACGGAATCGCGGGAAAAAACTAGTGTTAAATAAACTTTAATTGTCTCATATCTAACAGTTTTATTATTTTCACACTCAGATCTAGTTAATGTCGTCTACTCCATTACTGAGTAAGTAGAGTGTAAATAGCATTTTCTTCTCCCCAGAGGGGTTGACGTCAGGCAGGCGGCCGGTCGTAAAAACTACAAGCCAAATCATTCTGTAACATGTGTTAAAACATGTTGCGCCGAACCCATTGCGAGTGGGATAAGTGCGAGTAGAAGAAGAAGAAATAGCATTTTCTGAACTCAGCAATGGAGCGTACGACAAACTGGTTCGAAACTTAGACGTAAAATGCTCTAAGGTCCAGATTATGAAACGACCATGTATGAAGTGACCAGTCATGTAGATTGACGATCCGAGTGCGACAGTAAAATATATACATAAATAAATACACCCATTAGTCACACACATAGTCCTGACCCGACACTAGGTTAACCTTTATCGTGGGCATCAGGAACTACAAGGAACTTGCGGTCCCACAACATCCAGACTCAAACAAATATTTGTAGATCACACAGACATTTGTCTAGGTGCGGGAATGAAGCCACAGCCTCAGGCTTCCTAAAATCATGGGATTTTGGGATGGGATGGGATGGAATTTTTATAGCATAGGCCGGCAAACGAGCAAGTGGGTCACCTGATCGTAAGTGTGGATATCACAGCCCACAATACCAGAAGAATCATACGTTAAGTCGGTATTCCTCATCCCGGGATTTATCACATAGGGATGCCAACCCAGGAGATAACCTGGTGGGGTGATAGCCCTTCTTTTCATTTCGGGATAAGGAATCTCATTTTTTTATCATAGCCTGGTAAAGGAGCAAGTGGACCTGATTGCAGGTGATCTCCACCGCCCGTTACGCCCACAATACCAAAAGAATCATGGGCACATTGCCGACCTTAAAGGAAAGGCAAGAAAAAATAATTAAGGAATTGGGAAGGGGAGGGGGATTTGAGCCTCCGGATATCACACTCACCATACGAAACGCACCAGCAAGCTGCTACTTTTCGCCAGTTTCCTGTGAGACAGTGGTAACGACCCGGACGAGCCGGCCCATTCATGCTGTAGACAAAACTGTCTACAGCGTGGTTCTACCACTCAAGAAGTGACAGTATTCTTCACCCCATTAAAACTACAATACATTTTATATAGCAGTCACTTCCAAAATATTTATACAATGTTCTTTCACCGGAGGTGATCGATGTCCGCAAATTAGCTACGACGTACCCCAGCGGCGGCGCGTGGCGGACCGCGCGGTGATTTTTCAACGGAAACTTTTAAAACTCTCGCCTATAACTGCGCATTTGTATTTATGCTGGGGTGGATTTCCTTTTTTAATAAATAATAATGTTTATAAAATAGTAAAAAGTAGGTTTTTATGTTTTTTAATAGCTTGACGATATAAGTAGGTCGCTCATCTGATGGTAAGCGCCACGCCTGCCTATAAACAGAGGCAACGGCACACAGAACTTTAAATTACAAATCACTGCATGACTCTGGCCTGCGCTCAATGTACAGTAATCTTACTGGCTTCAATGTCCTTTAATCCCGAACACAACAGTGCTTACGCACTGTTGCTTGGTGGCAGATATAGACAAAGTGGTGGTACTGACCCCGACGACGTTATCCTGGAACGGCGAAACTACACTGTAGATGATATTAAATACAATGCAGTGTAATTATAATGCCGATCGTGAAAGTGATTGATTTAGACGCACTTAGTATTCCAATAATTCCACAATAAAAAGTTTCAAATTCAAAGGTCTTAAAAGTTTAGGAACCGCTGTCACTAGTTGCAGCTCTGCCTACCCCTTCAGGGATATAGGCTTCAGCTTATGCTATGTTATAAAAAGAAACACTCAAAAACTCACCAGTTTCGTAAATGAAATCATATCCACCAAGCTCTATGCATCGAAAAATTTGTAAGCAAAAAGACCATTAATCTTACGGCACAAAATGTCTATTTGGTTCATAAACTAGGCAAAGGCTGCTCAAAACGGGGCGGCGCGCCGTCATGCGGGGTTACACGACATTCCATCACTCCGTGTTTGTTGAAAGCGAGTGTATGTGACCTGGTCGATAGTTGAGGATTCAGTATCAAAGGAAAGGTGGCTTTATCGCCTTTTGGTTATGGTTTGGGAGGCGCCGGTACGATCGCGAGATGGAAATGAACGCAAAAATAAGCTATGATTCAATCAGTAAAATTATAAACAATAGTGAGACCAGGCAAATATTTCTTGCATTCGCGGAAAAAGTTACCAAAAGAATCCGAAAGATTAATAGATCAAATAAGTGAATTCGAAAGATATATCAAAATTAGGAGAATAATTATGCTGCAGTATAAAAGTTAAATAAAAAACATTGTGCTAGGTGGTAGGTCCCACTAGACACTCATCTAACTATCATAGTTATATTCTTGAATCATCAGGAACAAATATATAGGCCACACAAACTTTTATTATTTGACAGGTCCCTTATATTTGAGATGCCGTTTGGTTTGGTATCATCCCTTTCTTAGTCTTAGTGGGAAGGCGGACCCTGGCAATGGCCGGGATAACGCCAGGTAGAAAGAAAGTGCAAGTGGTCCTAAGACAACAATGTAATTTTGCACTACTATATCAATTCAACTGTGACGTTACACAGAAGGGGAACAAAGTGCCATCACATACCTCCCGAGCGGACCTCAGTAGCCCTTTGTAACTTCGGCAACGCGTTTGAGGTCAACCCTGTAAGTGTATAGCGAGTTTCCTTCACAAACGCAGATATTGTAAATGGCATCGTGGTTCTGTTTGCTTAATTTATACTTAAGCGATTCTGTTTGGTAGAGTTAATTTGAACTAAAATAATGTATTTTTACGTGAATGATTTTGTTTGTGTTATTCTTATACATACATACGCACTCACGCCTGTAATCCCCGAAGGGGTAGGCAGAGGTGTAACCAGTACACCCACATTTTGCCGAGAGTATCTCCGTCACACGATATGATAGGGGGCGAGCCTATCGCCATATCGGGCACAAATTCCAGACTCCGGGCTGATACTGAGCATTTCGTAATATAAAAACCCAATACCACTTTACCCGACCCGGGGATCGAACCCGAGACCTCAGCGTTAGCCTCAATTGTAACGCGTAAGCATTACAACTACATCACCGAGGCAGTGAATTTGTTATAAATTCCTTCAATAAGTATTTCCCAGTATTTTTTCGCAACAAAATGTGTCTAAAATACAAAATAATATAACAGAGTTTGTACGTGAAAAGAAGCGCTTGATTAAGGTCGTTCGAAGTTTACAAAAAGACGGTGTTTACGTAAAAAATGCCAATTTGGCGGAACGGTGGAAATGGGTGAAACTTAGACGTTGCTGGAGGCATGTCCGCTGTAACTGGTGGGCGGTACGCTTCAATTTCTTGTTGGTCTGCCGTCGCCCACACAAGCGTCCCAAAATCAAGAGAATGGCGGGAAGAAAAATGAAATATGCATACGCACTCACGCTTGTAATCCCCGAACGTGTAGGTGTAAGCAGTACACCTACATTTCGCCGAGCTTATTTCCATCCCATGATGTGATAGGGGGCGAGCCTATCGCCGTACCGGGCACAATTCCAGAGTCCGAGCTGATACTGAGCATTTCGTAATAGAAAAACCTAATAACACTTTTACCCGACTCGGGAATCGAACCCGAGATCTCAGCGTCAGCCTCAGTCATAACGCGTATGTACGTTTAACAAATGCGCCACTAAGGCATATGTTAAACTAAAAATTAAAAACTAACCTTGAAAATGTTTTGTGTTAGAAATAGAGCTCTAATGCACGAAATATTCAATACAAAATTTGAATAACGATTCGTTTACTGTAACTCGTAAAAATGTTTCCTATTAATTCCATGTAACTCGTCATTGAATCTGATAAAAGATGACAAAGATAGTAGATAAAGAAAGATAGTAGTATAACTGGTTTTATCTCAAATAAAATTTTAACCAGTTTTCTTTGCAATCACAAACTTCGGCTTCCTCGACGCAGTTGTGATGCGTACTCAGAATAGGGTAGTTTCCTATATTGAATTTTATACATTAGTTTATAAGCAACAGACAATGATACGCAAAAGAAAGCCTATTATTAAAAAACAATCACAATTGGTTTAGAAATGTGCCCGCAGTTATGACTTTTAAAGTTGGTTTGAGGAAAAGTGGGTGCGTAGTAGGGATATCTCACTATCTCGCTTGCACACGTGCACCATAATAAACATTTTACACAGTGACGTCAAAGTTTGCGTCGTCTGTCATTTGACAATTACCCCTTCTACAGGATTTGAATGGCTTCTAACTTATTTATTTTTGGTCCGATTTATAAAATTCTTTCTGCAATAGATTTTGAGTAACGTTACTTATTGATTTAAATTAAAAAAAATCTAGTCAACTACCCTATTACGAGTGTGTTGAGGTATCGGATTCGATCTCCGGGTCTGGTAAATGATATTAGGTTACCCCTCTTACGATACTAAGTATCAGCCCGGAGTCTGAAATCGTGCCGGGTATGGCGATAGTCTCGCCTTCTATCACACCATGGGACGGAAATAAGGTCGGCGAAATGTGGATGTATTAGTTACACCGCTGCCTACCCCTTCGGGTATTACAGAGTGCGTATGTATGAATGACACTACAAAGAAAATAATTACACAACGCTATCTACTATGCCTTGAAACGTTGCACATCGCAATAGCAAGTGACGTCGACCAGCTGAGGCAATTGGCAACTTGGCGAATTAAACCTGTACACGGTGTAAGAGAATTTTATCCTTGGCTAGAGGTAAGGACGAAACTATATATCTGGGCTATCGAATTGTGCATCAAATCAAATCAAATATATATAATCACTGAATGATCATGAAATTTATTCGCATATTGGGAAAATTACGATTTTTTTTATAGCATAGGCCGGGCAAACGAACAAGTGGGTCAACTGATGGTATCTCCACTGCCCATGTACGCCCACAATACCAAAAGAATTATGGGCGCGTTATCGACGTTAAAGGAAAGGGATAATTAAGGGATTTGGAAGGCGAGGGTGGTTTGGGCATCCGGATATCTCACTCACCGTACGAAACGCAGCAGCAAGCTGCTACTTTACGTCGGTTTTCTGTGAGACAGTGGTGACGACCCGGACGAGCCGGCCCATTCATGCTGTAGACAATAGTGTCAATAACTCAAAAAAGTCAATTATTATGGTAAAAAAAACATGCGGGACAGTCTTTGGGGACTGCCGATAGAAGTAAATAAAATAATAAAATAAATACACCCAACAGTCACACACATAGTCCTGACCCCACACTAGGTTAAACCTGTATCTTGGGTATCAGGAACTACGAGGGACTTGCGGTCCCACAACACCCAGACCCGAGACAAATATTTGTGGATCAGACAAACATTTGTCAAGGTGCAGGAATCGAACCCACGGCCTCACGCTTCTCAACCGGCTACTCGCCCGCTGCGCCACGGAGGCTGTCATTACTAAGTAACTTGTGAATTGTATCGTCGAGCTATTAGATTATAATTTTTGGTTTGTAAAAAAGTGTTAATGAACAATTTAATATATATGTAGAGAGATATACTCTTTGTATATATATAATGTGATGTATTTGTCAGCCTCCGTGGTGCAGTGGGCGAGTAACCCGCTGCGAAGAGGCCGTGGGTTGGATTCCCACACCGAGACAAATGTTTGTCTGATCCAAAAATATTTGTTTCGGGTCTGGGTGTTGTGGGACCGCAAGTCCCTCGTAGTTTCTGATACCCACGATAAAGGTTAACTTAGTGTGGGGTCAGGACTATGTGTGTGACTGTTGGGTGTATTTATTTATTATTTATATTTATTTATTTAATGTATACTAACACCGCACGGAAGTATATCTATGTACATATACAACGTGTTACAGAAAGGTGTGGTCATATTTTAGGGTCATTACGTACACCTTACAATTCGTACTTATGTACCGGATCTTTTCAAAACCAAGACATCCAAACATTTCACGTTAATTTTAATCACTCGTTTATTAAGATCGATAAGATTGATGACATCCCTATTCATTATTATGAACGACTCACTCTTTAATAAACTTGAATTAGGTGTACGTAATTCTACGGAAATACGTACTTAACTTATAATTTATACACAATTTAACACCTGAAAGAGATTGTGTGCTGAAGACGCTATTGGTACCATCCTCTAGAAGCATTTTAAAGACTTAATTCTCGGGTCTTACATCTATGAAATTGGCTTAATACAGTCGACGATCCTCTTAAAAACTGTTATCAATTACACCCACACAAAGTACCAATACTTAATACTTGTTTTTAGTCAAATACAACATATTTTTTGAACTCGTACTCGAACTTCATAAAATCAGAAATTGCCGAACTGACTGCGTCAAACAAATATTTACATTTGTCAATTGTTTAATGCTTTTTTAATTATAAAATAAATAAATAAAAGGAGGTCTATAGTATAATTTTTTATCATTTAGTGTTGTCCAAAGTTGAAAGTCGATATCGACATGTTACTCATTCGATAAAAAAGAAAATTCTATAATTATTGTCCTAGCAATGCAATCGGATTTGGTACTATGGGAGATAAAATACTAATACCCTATACTATACATTGCTTAAATTTGACCGCCCCTTTCTATAACACGTTGTATACATCGTATACATATAGCTCATGGAAAGCGTTCGGTGATGATGACGCGAGTTCCATGATTTTTGTTCACCCAAAAAGTGCTCAACGCGCTAAAGAAGTTTTCACTTCAAAAGTTTCACTTCAAAAACAATTTTGAGTTTACTTGTCATTCTACCCCTTGGTGGATATAGACGTGATGATATATTTTTGGTTGTTTTACGAACGAATGTCGTAAGTAGTTCGCATTGCCTCCTAGTTAGCACATTCTGGCACAGTGCCACACACCCCAACAATACCGTGTCAGTATTTTTCGCTTCGTTCGACAATTTCCAGGTGGTAGATTGTTGGGGTTGCCAAAAATGAAAATTCTGCTTTTTGTCTTTACTCCAACTGCAACTGTGTGTTTAAAACTTCACAAAACTTCAAACCAGACTTCATTTATTAGATTTTCCGGTGTTGGAACTCATGTTTTCAGTCAAAAGTCAAATATTCAAGTCTCACGTCAAGGTTAGAACTGGAATGTTTTTTTTATTTATTAGCTTGAGTTACGAAACGAGCAGGTCTGATGATAAGCGCCACGCCTGCCCATTAACAGAAAGAACACCACACAAAACTTCGCTATACAAAGCACTGCATGGCACTGGACTGCGCTCGTCACGCCGAGACATATAATGTTAAGTCTCATTATACCCAGTAACTTTACTTACTACTATATCCTGCAAACCGAAACACAACAGTGGTCATACAAAGCGGACGTGTGGCTTGACTCGCGTCACGTATCGTGGTTTCCATACTACAGTCGTTTACTTCGAAACAGGCATTAACTGAGCAATTTCCTATACCTTAACACTTACATAACGAACTTGTTCGCATTTTTGCTCCTAATAACTACTGCCGCAATAGAAAGCATGAGTTATTCGCAGTACAGCTTGGTAGAACGGTTGCCAGTACCAAATCTCCATTGCCTCGTACGCTTAACTTGCTAAACCAAAAACGAAATCCGTACTTTCGGCTGTCGGATCGCACATTTTGTTACTACGAAGTGTTACGGATCCGATGACGGATTCGAAGACGGATCCGATGTCGAATTTTGACACTAATGACATTATTACGTTCGTCGACCCTACTATGAAAACAATTTGACATAAAATACATCGTTTTTTCGTTCGGATCTTAACCTCAATTACACGAAAGCTCTAAACCTTTCGTTTGATATTCATTTGGATATTCCGAGTTTCTAAAATGGCTCTATTCCTTCTGTTTCAAGAGTTGTTGCGAGAGGAAAGTCTGAGCGAAGTCGGAAGCGTCTCCGACTGCGTGAAACCATTCGTTCACCGCAATATTCCAGTAATGGTTTCTTTTTAGAAATCATAGGGTTTCGCCATCCCTTTTTGAAATAATCTGCGAGGATATAGTTCCATTGCTTCCTCCAAAAGAAAAATACGAGGAATTGATCCCACCACCAAGGTAAGTTACAGAATAAATATTACTTTCTACCTTTCTCAAGTACCTAGCTGGGAGTAATCTTAACGCCTATATAATCTTATCTGGTTTTGTTATTATATGCATTGTATACTAAAATGACTTATATTTGTTATATAATTTCGAGCTCGAAATTACTTGATACAGTTACTCCATAGAAATAATAGGTGAATATTTTACATCATTATTATTAACTAGCCTTGCCTGCATTATTACTGTATATAGCCTACAAAGATTTCGTCTAATACTAGTATAAGTACACAAAAAGAAGAATTTTATGCTATCATTTGTGCCTATGTCTTTGAATTTATTGGACAATTTATTTTCTTGTTTCAGAATAGAATAATTATAAGACTTCCAACTCGCAAGAGCACCCATGACCAACAATGTTCCCAAGCAAGGAAAAAGATCATCTTCCAAATATATGTATTTAGGGTCCTGTTATAAGGCAGTAAATCCTGGGTATGTCAGAAGTATGAAAGCAAGGTAAATGCAGTAGAAATGCGTTCTCTGCGTAAATTATGCGGCGTTACCTTGGGCGACCGAATACGCAACGAAGAGATACGAAGTATGGCAGGTTTGAAAGAGTGTTATCATCAAGATGCATCGAAATATGCTTCGATGGTTTGGGCACATGCAACTTATGGAGGATGAGAGGCTCACAAAAAAAGATATACAATGCGAAAGAGAGTAGAAGAAGAAGCCGAGCACGACCAAGGATGAGCTATGAGGAACAAATCAAACAAGTATTTGTTGATGATGAGATTAAAAGTACTCTTAACCGGCGTAGATGTATGAAAGGATTGATGACAGTTCAGAAGCGAGGTATACAAATGTAGGACGCACTGGCGTTCTGTCCTCTCTGCCTACCCCGTCAGGGCATGGCGTGATAATAAGTAATAATAATAATATATGTATTTAGGAAAATAAAACAATTTTTCCAAAAGATATTTAAATTTTTTATTGATCTCTTTTAGCTCCCCCAGAACCCCCTCCAGTATTTCCATTTTTTCGGCTTTAAGGCGAAGAAGGCGATTGCGGAGGTCCGCTTGTGCCGCTGGGCGCACCCGTCGTCGTACTCTCCTTGAAGCTGTTAGGTGAAATCATTAGAAAAATGTTAATTATTTATTGAAAGAACCTAAACACACGGTACATAAACATATAGGTGCTTATTATTACTAGGATGAAAAATACTAAAAATTCATAAAGATTTAATAAATTTTACCCAAATAAGTGGTGCTGGTGCTTGGTTCTGGGTAAAATTACTAGGTTGTTAGGCTATTAGCTCAAAATGAGTCAGATTATGTTTGTTTGTTACAATAAATTTTAGTATGTTGATCTCTAGCGACTACAAAACAAACTTTTATTTAATTTAAGCATATAATATTATTAAAATCACATAGTAAAAGCATTACCTGAGGAAAAGCTGGCACTCTACAAGTGGGTATGTCAGGCTCACCAAAGCCTGTCCCCATTATCAAGACAACCATTTGTTCATTAACCGATAATAGGTCAGCGGTTGGTGGCCCACCCCCAGTAGCACTAGCTGACCTAGCTGCGCTGTTGGCGTTTTTGGCCAAATACTTTCTGTCAGCCCACACCTAAGCAGATAGGTTAAGCTATGCACACATATTCAAAGCACATGCTATGTTGATGGGTAACAATAGGCATTCATGCATGCATGCCTGCACCTGCCTAAACTCACATTTTGATGTGTTGAAGGCAGATTGTACTTATATTAATTATAGTGTATTTGAAACATGGTGTATTGTAATAGATATAATGTTAATAAGATGAATTGTTTTTCTACATGTATTGATTTTGTCATTTTGTTAAGTGCTGACTACTCTAGAATTTAGTATAATGCTGGCATTAGCTGTTAAGGGGTTATATTTTCCATTATGAATAAATAAATATTTCTAAAGTGCATCCTATTATTATTCTAGTAAGCATAATATTACCTTCTTCCACTGCTGCATCGTTTTGACTGCACCCTCCATGCAATTAAAGTGGGACGTCAAAGTTTCCCACAAGCGTTTTGTTCTAGCCCGCCCCTCTGAGCCATGTACTAGCCCACGAGCTAGATCGGGGTTTTTACTCCTAAACCCTAGGAGTGCCTCTATTTGCACGTTTGTGGCAGTCATCTTGAGCTGAAATGTTTTGAAAAATAGCAATGATTATTTTTGTAATAGTTCAAATCACAGAAATTGCATTTTGTCACACAATAACTGCCTTTGCAATATAAAAGAGCATTCATATAAAGCGAGTAAATAACAGTTTAATGATAAACTTACCAATAGAATGTATAAAATTAATTAACTATATGTTGTCAACAGAAACTTTGCGATGTTTGTTGATGTTTGTCAAGCGCAGTGCTGCCAGATGAACACAACAAAATTACGGTACACAGAAGGGCAAAATTACCTGAAATACGGTGTTCTAGCTTAAAGAAATACGGTATATTTAAGGTGACATTTCCTTATTCTGCAGCTTTTGTTACAGCGATAAAAAGAAACTTACAAACAATATTGTTTTTCTTTATTTGACTATGATTAACTGAGATTTACTTTCAATTATTTCAATGGATGTTTTTTTAATATAAATATGATCATTTATTTTCTTAATCATAACATTATTTGGTTCAAAGTCATAGCAAGTATTATTGTTCCTTTTATAAATTCGGCAGATCCACCGTAATTACGGTGCATATGGCAACACTGGGCAAGTGTAAAAAATGCTAATATTCCACAGATTAAACACAACGCAATAAGATTAATTACCGCAGATTACAAAATAAGCAAAAACATTTATTATTTTAAAGCTATTAATTAATAAAAGCTATGAAATAATAGATATATTACAGAAAACTTATTTAGACATCCAATTTATTATTTTTTTCATCAGTATGTCATAATCGGTAAAAAATTACGGTTTTTAAAGATATACCTCCCTAATCCGAACAATATGTTCAATCGAACGATTGTCTATGGGTCCGACAGAAACGGTGTCGGATTCGAAGTAATTTGGTAGTAAGGCTAATTAAGAAGTTCGTCGTTTCTTCGTTTCGGACCGACGTTTCGACGATCGTTTTTGGTAGTAGAGCAGCAGATTTCTGGACTCGAAACCAGAGTGTGACATGTTTACGAGTGACAAGATTATTTATGTCAGAATGCTTGAGGTTTTGCGAGAATTATGGATGAATCGATTATTATTAAAATAATTTGTGTATTGTACCTATTGATTAGTATAAGTGGTATTCATACCGTTCTATTCAAATAAATACATGAAAATATAAACAAAAATATAAAAACCGAATTTAGCACCTTCCCCTTTTTCATCGGTTAAAGCCTAATTACTAAATTACAGGTACACCATACTCACAAAATTGTAATAACATTGAATACAAACCAAACAATAACACCATAATTCCTGTAACATTAAACTTCCCAGCCACAATAAAGTTCACCTCTGGTGTAGAAAATTATAAGCTTCGCCGCGGAATTTCCATGAAAATCAATAACCGACTCTACTCCCGGTACGGATAATAAAGGTTACTATGTGGTTATATTTGAATAATGTTCTGTGTATTATAGGTATACAATACGTAGAACATTGTTATTTTTTTTTACGTAACCAGTACACCCACATTTATCCAAGCGTATTTTCGTCTCTTATGTGATAGGGGGCGAGCCTATCACCATACCGGGCATAAATTCCAGACTCCGGGCTGATACTGAGCATTTCGTAATAGATAGACTCAATACCACTTTACCCAACCCGGGGATCGAACCCGAGACCTCAGCGGTGGCCTCCATCGTAACGCGTACGCATTACAACTGCGCCACCGAGGCAGTCATGATGTTTTCTTTATTTTCTTGAATAATGAGGCAAGCAGGTCACTCGCCTGGTGTTAAGCGTCACGCTTGTCCATAAATAGAAGTAACGTCACACAGAGCTCCGGATTACAGAGCACTGCATGCCACTGAACTGCGCTCGTCATCCCAAGACATAAGATGTTAAGTCTCATAACGTCCAGTAATTTCACTGGCTTCAATGTTCTTCAAGCCGAAACACAACAGTGCTTACACATTGCTGTTTGGCGACAGAAATAGACAAAGGCCTCTCGCATACGAGGTACCTACCACCTAGTTTTAAGTTGCACAACCACGCTGAAACAGTTTTATCTACAGAATGATGGGCCGGCTCGTCCGGGTTGTTGCCGTTGTTTGACAGGGAATCCCCAACGCCAATTAGAAAGAAAGATCTGTAAAAACCATCGAAATAAGATGACAAGAAACGTAACTCAAGCAAAAAAATTACCCCACCAAAACTCTGTGCAAGGGGGCGGGGCTTTAAATGTCTGTGCGTAATAATCTCTAGTTGACACTTGATACGTCTAAATTTTTGCACGGTGCAGAACGTCGTATCTCTATCTAGAAATGTAATATTTATACATTAACTTTTATGAAAGAAAGTTGATTATGACCGTTCATTAATTTTTGTTGCGTGTATGAGTGTTACGTGTGATTTTACCTTTGCATGTGTAAGAAAGGGAAGCCATATTTATTGGCAGGTTCTTGTGAGAGTACGTTATAGTTATCTTATTACGATGGTAAAAAAATCCCCAACAAAAAAGGGGTTATGATAAGTTTGGTCTCTTTGTCAATCTGTCCGTCTGTCTGATTGTATTCCATAGACCATTGCATCGTAGAGCTTAAGCCAATAAATCTTATTAAAACCCTATGGATTTATTTAAAAGTGAAATGGCTCCATAGCACAGTGAGCAAGTAGCCAGTTATGGAATGAGAAGCCGCGGGTTCGATCCACGCACAGAGACAAATGTTTGTAATCCACAAATATTTATTTATTAACTTTTAATTAGCTTTTCTCTTGTTTATATTTTTTACTATGTTATCATGTTAGTTGTAAGTTTTCCAGAACCAGAAACTAAATAAAAATTAACGCGTAAAATACATAAAAAAATCCAGACGAATTGAGAACCGCCGCGTTTTCGAATTCAGTGAATATGTTTTAAAGAATTGAAACCCCCAAAGCATTTGATGTTCATAACATATTGCAATACGTGTTGACGTGACGGGAACGTAATATACGCGTTGATTTCTTGAACAAAATAATATTAAATCCATCCCTATCGTTCACCTTAGGGACGGTGTGTTCTGCTTTGTACTTGAATATTTTACTATAAATTGTTTGGTTAATTATCGTAGTAAACATAGTACTTATATTAGTCATAGCCATAACAATAGCTATAATATATAGTTATTAATTCATTTGCTATCACATCATGGGACGCAGATACGCTTGGCGAAATGTGGTTGTACTAGTTACACCTTCCTACCCCTTCGGGGATTATAGGCGTGTGTGTATGTCAAAAGTAGCCTCTGTCCTAATCAAGGCCATGGTCTACCTGTGTGCCAAATTTCATTCAAAACCGCTCAGCCGCTAAAGCGTGATTGACTAACAAACATCCAAATTAGAAACTTTAACTTTTTTAATAGTAATAGGATATCAAAATTACAAACACACAATGCCCTGGAAAGCAATGAATAAGCAAATATAGAAACGTAAGAAGTTTAAACTCGCTTAGATACAACAACATTGGAACAGAATTATTTTTACACAATACCCCAAAACATACGTGTCGGAAAAAAGATCAGAAATTTCTAAATGCTGAATAGATTTTAACAATCATAATAAAATGTATAACCGTATTAATTAAACCAGCTTTCAAATAAAATAACTGCTAGAAGTTACGTGAGACGAGTATTATTTTAATAATACCAAACGACAGTAATCACTTTAACTCATAGTTTATTGGTTACATTTACAATATCACTGCTTTACAGACCACAACCCCATGTCAGGATTCTATAGAGACCGCTCTCTAACTATAACTCAAATAACTAGGACCGAATAGTATACCAGCATAGCTACCGCGTAATGAACACTTGGACTATCGACTGAGTACTGATCTTACTGAACTGGAGACTATCTGACCGACTGCGGACAAAAGACCTCCAGTTATGGCGACAACCTCTTTTATACCATTTAACTACCCTTGCACAAATATATCGCACTACTATGACAGTGTACCCAACGTTGCTTTCTCTGACACCCTCAATATACCAATATTAACAGAATACGTTAACATAACCGAATTGAAATTGGTCCATTCGTATAGGCGTTACGATGCTACAGACAGACAAGACAACAAAGGGGACAAGTTCTTTTTGTCAGAGACTAAAAGGTATAAATCAAAAAAAAAAAAAGTGCTAAAAAGTGATGACAATACAAGACGCAAGGGGAACGCACCTTGCCGCGCCGTGTCGCGCCACGCCGTGCGGACGGTCGGTCGCGCCACGTAAAATATTGACTCGTGACGAGATTCTCGCACCCTCCACTGATCCACGATACCCACTGTTAATAACGACAGATAATATCACAGGATTACATTATTAAGTCAGTTTTTTCATAGTTTATAGCTCAGATAATACAAAATTCGACCAAGAAATCAAGTTGGAGGTTTTCGTAACAAAATAGCAAAATCATAATGTGTGTGTGTTGTAGTGTTGACAGTCTCCATGGCATAGTGGCCGAGTAGCCGGCTGAGAAGCGAGAGGTCGCGGGTTCGATTCTCGCACCGAGACAAATGTTTGTATGATCCATAAATATTTCAGGTCTGGGTGTAGGTAAGTAGGCCTAGTACGAGTTACAAATACGTTCACAGTTTATGAATTCGTATAAAATGACTACCGTCGAACTAGTAATTCATCCGGTAATAAAGGAAATAATCACTTGAAAATAAATTTCATATTCGACTAATATGAAATAAAATTAACCATATTATTAATTTTAATTAATCATAGTTACCACTAGTGGCTACTAATACTTGACGTATTGAGAGAAAACGAAAAATATCATCGTTTAGGAAAACTATTAAAACTTGTACTAGGCCTACAGGTAAAAACTACAATCCAAACTTTTCTATAGCATGTGTTAATCATGTTGCGCCAACCCCACTGCGAGTGGGATAGGGGCACGGGACAGGTCTGGGTGTTGTGAAAGAGAACATTTGTTGTAATTCCTGACAGCCACGACACAAGACTTGTATCTTATTGTCGAGTCACGTCTATGTATTTTTTTTTTTTCAAATTCAAATTATATGTTAAATCCGTGAAATGTAAAAATAAATAAATAAAAAATAAATAAATAAATGTAATAATAATAATAAATGTATGTACATTTACAGTAAAATAACTCTACCGCTATTTCGAAATGCTGTTTCGCTAGAGAACGGGCAAAAACTCTAACGTTGCTCTTTTCAAAACTGATTTACAATATTTGCACTAGATTTATATAGTTTATTTTATAACATAAAATAATGATTATCGTGCATGATCCCCATGATCATGTATGTGATTGTTTTGTGTAGCCATTTTGCCGGCTTTAAACTTTAAGCTTCTTATAAGTGATAGAGACATACATACATACATACGCACTCACGCCTGTAATCCCCGAAAGGGTAGGCAGAGGTGTATCCAGTACACCCACTTTTCGCCGAGCGTATCTCCGTCCCATAATGTGATAAGGAGCGAGCCTATCGCCATACCGAGCACAAATTCCAGACTCCGGGTTGATACTGAGCATTTCGTAATAGAAAAACCCAATACCACTTTACCCGACCCGGGGATCGAACCCGAGACCTCAGCGTTAGCTTAATCGTAACGCGTACGCATTACAACTGCGCCACCGAGGCAGTCATACTTATTAGTGAATAATAACAAAAAAAATTAATAAACTCGTCGATTTGAGAAGCTCCTCCATTTTATTTGTAGTCGGTTAAAGATTGAAATTATAAATCCAGAGTTTTGAAGTTTTACGACTGTAAGCAGTGGATTTAGCCCCATTCTGGAATTTGCTGATATCCCCGAATGCGAAAGGGGATTGCTTTGTATCAAATAATTTCTTATTTAAGCCTTTGTGAGAGAAAGTTTCGCAATGGAGTGGGAAGTCAACGACACCGTTTTCCGCGAAGGAAATTCGAATTTATATTACAGAGATGTTTTAATATCTTGCAACACTTTAGTTGGAAGGAGATACCGTGAATTATCGTTGATGGGGATATATATTAATTTGAATCTATTCTTTATCGAATGGGTAGTGGCCAACCCAATATCAAATTATTCAAGCCACCCAAATTCCCCTACCGTTCCCATTCCCTTACTTATCCCTTTCCTTTAAGGTCGGCAACGCGCCCATGATTATTTTAGTATTGTGGGCGTACATGGGCGGTGGAGATGACTTACCATCAGGTGACCCACTTGCTCGTTTGCCGGCCTATACTATACAAAAAACCCGAAGATCACTGACTTGGCTTAAGGACTGCTGTCAGTTAACAGCTGGATGTGACTTTTTACGTGCCCTCTGAAGCACGGAACGCTCAGTTGATATACAACTAAGCGGTTACCCATCCATAGACTGACCGAACCAAGAGTAACTTTACCGGTTAATGATTGTAACTAACTGGCTATGACCGCCCCGTTATTTTAATAATAAGACAATAATAGTAATATTAGTCCTGTATTATACTATCCCACGGCTGGGCAAGGGCCTCTTATATTTATAGGGTTAGGCCTTAGTCCACCAAGCTGGCCTAATGCGAGTTGGAAGACTTACATACCTTCGAAATTCTTGTAGCGAATTCTCAAGTATGCAGGTTATCTCATGATGTGTCCTTTACAAACGTAATTTAGAAAAGTCAGAGGTGGATGCTCTTGGACTGGTTTCAAACCTGCGACTTTCCACGATATATTTTCCTGTCTTGCCAAATACCTATTTTCTGACTTATCTGAATCAGAAATGTTCTTTTAGAAACGTCCCATTTGAGAAGTAACATTTAAATTCCATACTTTAATTATGAAACGATCCAGAGCCCGCATACAGTATAAACTAGACATAGAAGGGCACCCCCGATCCCAATGGGACTATACCGATAATGTCAAGTTACGTGACACGAGCATATCTTGAAGTTCACGGCAGACCGCTCAGGGGCCACCAGTCAATTCGCTGTCGGATTACTTGGATACGAGCATATTTGCTCGGTCGAGAACTACGTCAGTCATGTTCATTAGATTTTCTTTCGAGTAGAAAGAATCATTCAATTTGACCGCCTCATTGGTCTGGTGGCAAAGTACTTAGGCCGATAAATCGTGCAACATTCATATGCATCGTCACATTATTTGTGTTTGAGTATTCGATTTTTAAAATCACAGATGTGTAATGCGGGATTGGAATTTGTGCTAGGTATGGCGATAGGCTCGCTGACTATTCATCATGATATGGCATAGCTCGGTGAATACCGGTTGCACTAGTTGCATATGAAGGATGTCTGTTTACCCCTGTTGGTGTGCGGGGGCTTCCGAGCCCTATCACAAAAGGAGACGGGCCGCAAAAAGGCACTGCGCAGGGCCTGTTCTGGCTGAAGCTGGGGCCCTTCTCGCCTCAGGAACCCAAGGGGCGTTTAGTTGGTATTACCGGTGTAGGGTGTCCATAGTGTTAGGGACTCGACCCAGCGATCATCCGGATGTTTACCATCTCTCCCGGACGGATTATCGTTAGGTCATAAGACTAGAAAAGCCCAACCAACCCGGCCCGCCTCCCCTTGGGGCTAGACGATAGTGATAAATCGCTTATCCCCGCAATAAATAAAAAAAGAGCTGAACTTATATTATATATTATGAGCAGAAAGAAAACTTTGACTGCCTTGGTGGCGCAGTTGTAATGCGTACGCGTTACGATTGAGGCTAACGCTGAGGTCTCGGGTTCGATCCCCGGGTCGGGTAAAGTGGTATTGGGTTTTCTATTACGAAATGCTCAGTATCAGCCCGGAATCTGGAATTTGTGCCCGATATGACGATAGGCTCGCCCCTATCTCACCGTGGGACGGAGATAGGCTCGGCGAAATGTGGGTGTACTGGTTACACCTCTGCCTACCCCTTCGGGGATTACAGGCGTGAGTGCGAATGTAAGACAACTTATTTCCACTATTTGACTACGAATGTATGAGTTTACAATCTTATGTTAAAACCCGATTTCAAAACCCTAATGGGGTTGAGTTTACTGCTTAGACCATTAATCCAGTTTGCTGTTATCAGTTAAAGAGTTTTCTTTCTGGTAGAGCTGTATAATCTTTTGTCTGCAGCATACATAGGCTGGTTCGACCGAGTTATTAACACTGTCTCACAGAAAACCGACGTGAAGTATCAGCTTGCTGTTGCGTTTTGTCTGGTAAGTGGGATTTCTAAATTCTTTCTCTTCTTAATCCCTAATTCTTTCGGTTAATTTTGGCAAACCATTCATGATTCTTCTGGTATTGTAGATATTCGTGTGTGGTGGAGATCACTTACCATCATGACCCACTTACTTGTTTGCGGTATTCTGATATAAAAAAAGAATTTCGTTTTTTTTTCATCCCTTGAGATGTAAACCGACGTAAAGTAACAGCTTGCTGCTGCGTTTCGTATAGTGAGTGAGATATCCGGAAGCCCAAATCCCCTCCCCTTCCCAATCCTTTAATTATTCCTTTCCTTTAAGGTCGGAAACACGCCCATGACTCTTTTGGTATTGTGGGCGTACATGGGCGGTGGTGATCACTTACCATCAGATGACCCACTTGATCGTTTGTCGGCCTATGCAATAGCAAAAAAAAGGTAAACTATTTCTATTATAAAAATATACCCAACAGACATACACTTAGTCCAGACCCCACACTAGGTTAACCCGTATCTTAGTTATCAGAAACTACGAGGGATTTACGACACCCTGACCCAACCAATATTTGTGGATCAAATAAATATTTGTCTTGGGGTGGGATCGAAACCGCCGCCTCTCGTTTCACAGCCAGCTACTCGACCGCTGCGCCACGGAGGCTGACCTCAAGCAAATTGGCCAAAGTTTGTCGAAAATATACATAACAAATATAGAACCTTCTACATTCTGATGTCGATATAAAATAATCAATAATCAGTCAACCGCTTTCACCTCTGAAATAACAAACGCGTCTATATTTGTATTTATGTCTATTAAAGCCACAAGAAAATGAGCAAAATTCCCCATGACAGGGAGTAATGATGTGAAATATCAGGCGTTTACGCACCACCTACGTTTGAGCTCGCTTGCACTCAACCACAGTATAAAAATAACCTAAAGGTTAAAATCTCCCAAAATCAATTAGAAAATGATCAGTTGTAATTTCTAAATGGCTGAACTAATTTCCTTCAAACATAGCTAAGAACCATCTCAGCTTTCCAATAAAAAACAACAAAAAAAACGTCCATTCGTTTAGGCGCTATTATGCCATGCTATGCTTACATTCAGACAGTCAGACAAATACACAAAGATGCCAGTCTTACGTCCCTTTTTGCTGGCAAATCCGAAATCCGTGTTTCCGAAATCGAAGACTGATGGTAGTGTTGGTGATTAAGGACCCAGATGGCACTAAAAAATCTTGAAATAAGCCGACATATTTTTTTTACTTATCACGCGCAGCCTTGTTTGGACCAATATACACAATGACGTTTCATTGAAATAATAATTAACATCATATTTTGAATAACGTAATGTAAGCCGAAAAAAAAATACGCTCGGAAACAGCTGTGCAGTGCGGCGCACGGCGTGATATGCCTACTGAGTACTGAAGCGCGGTAATACGTGCGGGTCATTGACCTTGACTTTAGCATTAGTACGCTTTATATTGCTGGCTTACGTTTCCACAATGACAAGTAAATAGGTAAAGAATAGTGTTTTCGATTTATGTTAAGGTAGTGTTTTATTACCGTTTCGGAAGCAGCCCCCTTACACCTGGTATACGACTTCGTTTGAAATTCTGACAGACTGCATGAATTTTAAACTGTGAATTCACTGTGCACATTATGAGCTGTATATTTGTGCATATGTTTAGAAATAGAAGAATTCATTCATGTGTCTTATGGCATTGAATGATTTACCGGGACTGGTTTATTAGGGTTTAAGACAGTTATTAAATATATATTACAAATAAATATATAAGACAATTATTATATATATTAAATATATATAGTTCCCAGAATTGTACCCGAAATGCTCACCGATAGGCTCACTCCCCTATCACATCATGGCACGGAAATAAGTTCGGTGAAATGTGGCTGCACTGGTTACAACTCCGCTTACCCCTTCGAGGATTACAGATATGAGTGTGTTTGTATGTATATGGTTTCTTACATTTGTTTTTTTATTTATGTTAGTTTATGAAACATTCTCACTATATATAGTAATAATAATACTATCCCTGTATTTTATACGTCCCACTGCTGGGCACGTTCCTCCTCTACTGAATGAGAGGGGCTAGGCATTCTCACTAAAGCAGCCAAAACTTTTGACTCTGACCTCATTTCACTAAAAGAAGAAGTTTCGGGAGAACCAGTTATGAGCAAAGTTAGCTTTTAGAATTGTAAAGAATTGATCCGATACATAAAAGTATAAAATATTTTTAATGCAAACAGCAAATTATTATTACCAAACGTTCTAGTTCCAAACTAGATAGAATTCAAATGATTTTATTAATCACATTACGTAAAACTGGAACAAATAGAAAAATATTTTCATCATAACAAGTAATAACACGAACCGTGTAAAAAAACAAAACCTATATTTTCAAACTCACCGACCTGTGCAAAATAGTTCAACGACGGTAAAGTAGGCCGAAGTCATACGCTGTCATAAGCAACAAACAAGTCAATGCTCACCGAATCATAAAACTGTAGGTATTATTAACAAATATAATGTCCATACACGTTACGTGAAATCGCTACGATTGGACCTTTAGGTATCCGTCATCTGATCGCTTAGTTAGATTGATCTGTGTAGTGTTATTCTACTGAACCAAAGAATTAAAATTATCCAAGAAATGTATTTCCTTAATCCCCAATTTTACACACAACTGCTCAGTACAACTACTAGTTGAATGAGAACATTTTATTTCCCTCGAAAGTTAAGGTCTCGGGGTAAAATATTTTTTTCTTATTTCACTACTAGATTTTCTGTATCCATTCCGTCCGGTTCGAGCCCGGCGCTTACCAGCCGCTGCCAGAGTATGCTCGCTCGCACGTTTATTGTCAAAGTTCTAACATAACCTAACCTAATTTACGAGTACGAGTAGTTACAAAAATAATTAGCTAGTAGTGGTATCAAAACAATGATGGTGATGAAATAACGTTTCTAACCACGGATACCTTAACCTTTTTCCGATCACCCAAGGTCGACTGGTAGAGAATGCCTTTGGCATTAAGTCCGCCTTTATACATTTGTATATAAAGTTAAATAAATAAAATAAAATAAAATCACTAAAATTTAAATTACAATTAATTTAACTATTATATTTAAAATTAAATCAGACCACGGACACTTAGCAGATAGTTGGTTAGACTTACAAAACAGATTATTCGATGAAGAGACGATGCATAAAGTGATTATTATGGACAGCCTCCGTGGCGCAGCGGGCGAGTAGCCGGTTACGAAGCGAGAGGCAGTGGGTTTGATTCCCGCACCGAGACAAATGTTTGTGTGATCCACAAATATTTGTTTCGGGTCTGGGTGTTGTGGGACCGCGAGTCCTTCATAGTTCTTGATACCCACGATATAGGTTAACCTAGTATGGGGTCAGGACTATGTATGTGACTGTTGGGGGGAAAAGAAAATATACATTTATACACCAGTTTTTCGAAGATACTACTACCAATGTCTAAGAGTGCCACAAAACCTCAAAGTTCATTCACAGGACCGTTAGAAATAAATAATAGTAGTAGCTAAGCTACTTCTATGTCTCTACAATACATTCCTGAGAGTAAGTAGATAAGATAAAATACAGAAAAAAACAAATATTTAGTTATTATTATTGTATAAATCTGCAATGACTACATATTTATAACAGAATAACTAATTTATATATAACACAAATTTTAAATAAGAAAAGCAAATGTTATAAAAGAAAAACAACAACTAGTTTCAATTTGAACAGATATGAAACGGGGCCGCATATTGCCGTAATGTACAAATCCAATCCTGGGCATATGAGATATGTCTAAACGAAATTTACACATCAGTCAACGACTGCAAAAATGAACAATATAATATGTACCATATTCATTTCACACACCAGTCGACGACTACAAAAATAAATGAAACAATATAACATGTACTATATTCATTTTACACACCAGTGAACGACTACAAAAATAAATGAAACAATATAACATGTACTATATTCATTTTACACACCAGTGAACGACTACAAAAATAAATGAAACAATATAACATGTACTATATTCATTTTACACACCAGTGAACGACTACAAAAATAAATGAAACAATATAACATGTACTATATTCATTTTACACACCAGTGAACGACTACAAAAATAAATGAAACAATATAACATGTACTATATTCATTTTACACACCAGTGAACGACTACAAAAATAAATGAAACAAAGTGATTTCTTAGGTTTACGCGAATATTACACATTGAAATAAAACTAGTTTATACGGATTTTATCGCGGAAGTCTGCAGTTGCTGAACATTCAGACGAAGGCTCCAAACATGACCTTAGATTTGACAAACCACAAATCCTTGCCAAAGAACACCGATTCCTACCAAGGATGATTCGCGAGGCTATTGAAATTAAGAAACACCCAAATTTCAATAGAGAAGATGGTTGGAAGCTTGCACAAGCCTGGGATTCAATTATACATTTAATTAAATCGGAACCCAAAAGACCAACTGCCAGACCTCAAGACACCGTGAGCTCTTTCTGCGTAGATCGGACTAGTGTCAACTAACTTTTTTTTTTTAATAATTAAAAAATAAATGATTAATTTTAAAATGAAGGTAGCCAATGTAACATTAACTTTTCGAGACGACCTACACCTCAGTCTCTCCCGTGACCACGAAGGCTGAAAAGCTTTCGAAACGTCGGGAATAAAAATAAAAATTAAACCGCGATAAAATCCGTATAAACTAGTTAAAAGAAACAATATAATATGTACCATATTTATTTTACACACCAGTCAGCGACTGCAAAAATAAATGAAACAATATAATACCACATTTTCTCGTCTCTGCATCACCCACAGGTGAGACTGGTAGAGAATGCCTTTGGCATTAAGTCCGCATTTATACATGTTATGTATATAAAGTGTTATAAGTGCTGGCAGTACTAAATAATAACACAATGGTTATGACGTCACACTATAATTGTATGACGTTATATTGTCTGTTAAATCCATAAGATACTCTGACTTATTTAATTATTCAATTATAAATAATATACACGTTATTTAGAACGATCTAACATGTTCAATAATAAATATAATTACTAATGTGAACTATTTGTGAAAAGGTATAAATAAGGTGGAATAATTATTGTCGGCAGTCAGTCGGTTGCTAAACGGAATATAAAGTGTTACTCTGCCCAAATAAATGGAGAAGGTCGTGTACATTGTGTTTCAATTGTTCTACTTCGTTACAAAAGTTTAAATAAATAAATAATATGTACCATATTCATTGTATAATAGACCCGTCAGTATTTATTTAGTGAGCCTCAATAATGCTCATTAACACGGAGATAAACTCATTTTACGAAGCTGCATTGAGTATTTGTGATCGAAGGCTGCATTTCTTTGGCCGCATCATATGATTGTTGTTGTCATATAGCATTATGCATCATAAATTACAGATTTACGAGAAATTCTCGCCTTTGTTGTACTATAAACTCTAAAGGTTAAAGGTAAAACATACATTCATTCATACGCAGGAGGTATACTTCTTTAGTGAACTGATTATAATCAGTTCACATTTTGCCAAGTTTATCTCCGTCCCATGATATGATAGGGAGCGAGCCTATCGCCATACCGGGCACAATTCCAGAGGGCTGATACTGAGAATTTAATACGTAATAGAAAAACCCAATATCACTTTCACCCGACCCGGGAATCGAACCCGAGAATGCGAAGTCGCAGTCGTAACACGTACGTATTACAACTGCGCCACCGAGACAGGCAGATTGCTGCCTCGTTTAAAAATTTGGATACTGTTTTAGGGTTATGTACCCTAGGGGTGCCAACGAAACCCTATTAGTAAGTGTACGCCATCTGTCTGTACGTCTGATTATCCTCCCTTAAAAGGGTTTAATTACCCTCTATCTTTTAAACCGTAATAGGTAGATAACTGAGATTTATTATGTCCTGGCTGGGAAGCGCCGGAATCGAATGGATACAGAAAATCTAGTAGTGAGATAAGAAAAAATATTTTACCCGTCACCCTGCCGGTAGTTTCGAGGGAAATAAAATGTTCTCATACAACTACTAGTTGTACTGAGCAGTTGTGTGTAAAACTGGGGATAGGGGAAATATTTTTTTTAAATAATTTAATTCTTTGGTTCAGTGGAATAACACTACACAGATCAATCTAACTAACCGATCGGACGACGGATACCTAACGGTCCAATCATAGCGATTTCACGTAACGGCTTATTTTTGTTGGTACATTTTTTTTCACAAAATAACACCCGATTTATGAAAGGCTGATCAAATCAACATTCTACTAACAGAACTTTAATTAAACACCGCTGTCAAATCAATTCGAGTTGCTGGAACGTTATTTAATGAAAAAATTAATAATATTTGATGTCTGACTGCCTCGGTGGCGCAGTTGTAATGCATTCACGTTACGATTGCGGCCAACGCTGAGGTCTCGGGTTCGATCCCCGGGTCGGGTAAAGTGGTATTGGGTTTTTCTATTACGAAATGCTCAGTATCAGCCCGGAGTCTGGAATGTGTGCCCGGTATGGCGATAGGCTCGCCCCCTATGACATAAGGGACGGAGATACGGTCGGCGAAATGTGGGTGTACTGGTTACACCTCTGCCTACCGGTGATTACCGGCGTGAGTGCGTATGTATGTATGTATGTACGTATAAGATGTCTATTTAGTACCGTTTGACATACGATTTTTCATATTTATTTTAAAGTTATGTTAGCTAACATGTGTGTTAAATCAAAGGTGTTGACCACGCTTCTAGCAACTCAATTTCGACTTGACATGATATTTGACATTTGATTAGTTAATTTTCCATTGATCAGCCTTTCAGAAACCGGACGTAAATGTTGTAATGGTGGTTATCATAACAAATAACAAAAAGGAAAAACGTTTAAGTTCTAAATCCTAGATGCGCGATTTCGAATCGCACTTGACGGGTAAGGCTGTTACATAATATAAAATAATATATATTAATTAACCATTGACAATCGTAGACTATTAAAATATCGCCTTATTTAGTGAATTTATAAATTTTAAATATAAATCGTCACTAGGCAGCGACTTAGCAGTGTAACGAGTGCGCTTCTTTGAACGCGGTGTTCTTGTACGTTTACGTTTCTTGGTCCTTTTTGTTGTAGTGCATGGTGTCGTAGTTGTAGTGAATTCTGTCGCAGTTGTAGTGCATGGTGTCGTAGTTGTAGTGCACGGTGTCGTAGTTGTAGTGCACGGTGTCTTAGTTGTCGTGTAATCTGTTGTAGTGCATGGTGTTGTAGTTGTAGTGCATGGTGTCGTAGTTGTAGTACATGGTGTCGTAGTTGTAATGCATGGTGTTGTAGTTGTAGTGCATGGTGTCGTAGTTGTAGTACATTCTGTCGTAGTTGTGGTGCATGGTGTTGTAGTTGTAGTGCATGGTGTCGTAGTTGTAGTACAAGGTGTCGTTGTTGTAGTGTGTCCTGTCACAGTTGTAGTGCATGGTGTCGTAGTTGTAGTGCACGGTGTCGTAGTTGTAGTGCATGGTGTCGTAGTTGTAGTGCACGGTGTCGTAGTTGTAGTGCACGGTGTCTTAGTTGTCGTGTAATCTGTTGTAGTTTCAGTTGTAGTGCATGGTGTTGTAGTTGTAGTGCATGGTGTCGTAGTTGTAGTACACGGTGTCGTAGTTGTAGTGCATGGCGTCGTAGTTGTAGTGCAATCTGTTGTAGTTTCAGTTGTTGTGCATGGTGTTGTAGTTGTAGTGCATGGTGTCGTAGTTGTAGTGCATTCTGTTGTAGTCTCAGTTGTAGTGCATGGTGTTGTAGTTGTAGTGCATGGAGTCGTAGTTGTAGTGCATGGAGTCGTAGTTGTAGTGCATGGAGTCGTAGTTGTAGTGCATGGTGTTGTAGTTGTGGTGCACGGTGTCGTAGTTGTAGTGCATGGAGTCGTAGTTGTAGTGCATGGTGTCGTATTTGTAGTGCATGGTGTCGTAGTTGTAGTACATGGTGTCGTAGTTGTAGTGCATGGTGTCGTAGTAGTAGTGCATGGTGTCGTAGTTGTAGTACACGGTGTTGTTGTTGTTATGCAAGGGGTTGTAGTATTTATACACGATGTTGTTGTAGGACACGGTGTTGTACAATGAAGAACAGCATCTGGGGGTGTAAAACAAATGTCAAACGTCTAATATAAATAATAATAATACACCTAATAATCACACACAAGATGCCAATTCCCACATTAGGTGAACTTGTGGTTATCAAGAACTACGAGGTACTTATGGTTCCACAACACCCCGACCCGTAACACATATTTGGGGATCACAAAAACATTTATCTTGGTCCGGGGATCGGACCCGTGGCCTTTTGTTTCACAGCCGCCTACTTACCCGCTGCGCCACGGAGGCTGCAAAAATCATGAAAATCTGCTCAAAAATACTTGAGCATAAATGGTGCGGCTCGACCAAGTTGTTATAACTGCCTCAGAAAAACACCGACATGGAATAGCAGCTTTCTGTTGCGTTTTCTGAAAGTCCAAATCCTTCCCAATTTTATCTCGATCTTTTAAGGCCTTCTTAACGGTAGACAGCGGCTTGGCTGTGCTCTAGTATTGCTGAGGTCCATGGGCGGCGGTAACTACTTACCATCAAGTGGGCCGCCTGCTCGTCTTTCTATCTGGGCAAAAAAAGGTCAATACCGCGCATATTCAATTATTCTTTAGGTATTGTGGATATTCTCAGGCGGTGGAGATCACTTCATTAGGTGACATACTAGCTCGTTTCCCGGCCGCTGCGAATATAGACAATAAGGCATTTTAAAATTTAGAATCTAATACAAGTTTACTTACGTGGATTTCCCCAAATATAAGCATAGGAGGAGCAAATCTGTGAATAAAAAAATGGTTAACGGCACTGATTTCAAATTAAGATAAGTGTATTGTATTTTTATAGCAGAGGCTGGGAAACGAGCACGGGGTCACCTGATTTGTCATTTCCACTGTACATGAACGCCCACAATACCCGAAGAATCATGGGCGATGCGAACTTAAAGGAAAGGGATAATTAAGGGATTGGAAACGGGAGGGGTTTGGCCCTCAGGATATCTCACTCACCGTACGAAACGCAGCAGCAAGCAGCTACTTTACGTCGGTTTTCCGTGAGACAGTGATAACGAGCCAACTGAGATAGCCCGTTCGTGCTGTAGACAAAACTGTCAACAGTGTGACTTAACCACTCTCTCTCTCTTTGGATCATTTACGAGTATTATTACCATATTATGGATACCCCTGATCGAGCAGCAAGCGTAATGCGTAATAAAATGCTAAATACGGGTCAATTCCCATGCGCCAATAATATTTGGTTCCGAGCGTCCGCGCCAGCTGACTTTTTTATTGATTTCTTCTTCTTTCACCTGCCCTTAACCCACATGCAGTGGGAACGGCGCAACATGCTTTTTAAGACATACTACGGAAAGATTTGGCGACCGTTTTCGCGACCGGTCACCTGCCTGACGTCAAAACCTCTACGATTTACTGGCTTTACTTACGTTATTATGAAAATTCGATTTAAAATTTATTACTATTTGACTGCCTCGGTGGCGCAGTTGTAATGCGGACGCGTTACGATTGAGGCTAACGCTGAGGTCTCGGGTTCGAACCCCGGGTCATGTAAAGTGGTATTGGGTTTTTCTATTACGAAATGCTCAGTATCAGCCCGGAGTCTGGAATGTGTGCCCGGTATGGCGATAGGCTCGCCCCCTATCACATCGTGGGACGGAGATACGCTCGGCGAAATGTGGGTGTACTGGTTACACCTCTGCCTACCCCTTCGGGGATTACAGGCGTGAGTGCGTATGTATGTACTATTTGAATAAAACACCATTGTATTTATTGGTCGAAACATGTATGGCGTAAAAAAAAATGAAGAGTTATTTCGCGATTTTCTTGTGGTATCCGGTCAGTAATGACCAGCACTACCACTTGTCTTCATTTTCGGAAGCGTTTCCCTTACACCCGGTATATTTTGGACTTTTCCCAAATGACAAGGTTACAAGGTGTTAGGCTCCTCGTATTCGAAAGGCCGTCTGGATTGGTACCACTGCTTTGTCTATTTCCGCCGCCAAGCAGCACTGTTGTGTTCCGTTTTGAAGGGAATTGAAGCTTGTGAAATTACTGGGCATTATGAGACTTAACATCTTATGTCTCGGGGTGACGGGCGCAGTCCAATGCATGCAGTGATTTGTAATTCAAAGTTCTGTGTGGTGTTGCTTCTGTTTATGGGCAGGCGTGGCGTTTACCATCAGGCGAGCGACCTGCTCGTTTCATCACATAAGTTAATAAAAAAATACTTAAACATGTTTGCCAAGGATTGATATTTTTGATTAATGGTTAAAAACAACACAGTTAAACTTACCACTTGCAGCAAGATACAGGGAGTTAATAATTTCATGTTGCCACCGTTACCATAGAGGAGTCAGAAACTAATATAAATTACCTTGCACCTTCATTTTATATTACGTATTGTCCTTTATAATCATTGTTTTTACACCGTATTTCTACAGCTGGATAAATGACAATAGCAAACAATGTAGATTATTACTTGACATAATATCAAAGCTTGTAATTACGTAGATAAATATGTTTGTAATGATTTATTTTTTATTGAATCAAACGTAAACACTTTTGAACTGTTTATTATTCTTTTAACAATATATATTTGCATTTACATGTTTTATTTCTTTAAACATCATCGAATACTTAGTGATTTCTTAGGTTTACGCGAATATTACACATTGAAATAAAACTAGTTTATACGGATTTTATCGCGGTTTAATTTTTATTTTAGTCCCGACGTTTCGAAAGCTTCTCAGCCTTCGTGGTCACGGGAGAGACTGAGGTGTAGGTCGTCTCGAAAAGTTAATGTTACAACACTTAACTAATATTAATAATAACTAATATTATACTTAAATAATAATTATAACTTGTGGTTTCCAACAATATACCGAAAGTATATTTTTCATACGCAATCACGCCTGTATTCCCCGAAGGCAGAAGTGTAAACAGTACACCTAAATATCGCCGAGCCTATTTCCGTCCCATGGTGTGATATGTGATAACCTAACCTAACCTAACGCCATACCGGGCACAATTCCAGACTCCGGGATGATACTGAGCATTTCGTAATAGAAAATCCCATCACTTTTACCCGACCCGCGGACCGATATTATAGTCGGAGAGGCATCAACATATAAGGAAACCCAGGATTGGGTTTCCGTTAGTCAAGAACTAGTTTTAGGTGCGAGACTAGCATAGTAGATATAATATTATAACTTTTTATCGTGTTCTTTCTTATAGCATAGCCCGGCAAACGAGCAAGTGGATCACCTGATGGTAAATGATCTCCACCGCCCATGTACGCCCACATTAATAGAAGAATAATGAGTGACAAAGTAACGGATAAATAAGGGATTGGGATGGGGAGGGGGATTTGGGGCTCTGGGTATCTCATTCGTACTCGTACGAAACGTAGCAGCAAGCCACTACTTTACGTCGGTTTTCTGTGAGACAGTGGTAATGACCCAAAAAATGGCCAGTTGCAGTCATTATAAAGAAGATTAAGAGCCTATTTCACAATTTCCATTTAAGTTTTATCCGCCAGATAAAGCATTAAACAGTAAAAAGTGGGTGGAGCCACGCTGTAGACAGTTTTGTCTACGGCATGAATGGACCAGCTCAACCGGCTCGATATCCCTCTATCTTACAGAAAACCTACGTAAAGTAGCGGCTCGCTATTGCGATTGCGAGTGCGATATCCGGAGGCCCAAATTCCTCTCGCTTCCCAGTCCCTTAATTATCCTTTCTTTTACGGTCGTCATTGCTTCCATGATTCTTCTGATATTGTGGATGTACAGTCAACGCCAACAGTCAATGAACATGGACAAATCTCCACAAATCCTGTACTCCATAAGCATCAAAAGTAGCTGATCAACTACTGCAACATAACGCGGTGTGCAACTTAAAGTTACAAAGGTCGGAATCCTGAACAAGGTGCGTGGGTTTTTTACTCCCGGTCAGCTTTACCGCTTATACAAAGCGCAGGCACGGCCGGGTGTGGAATACTGTTCGCACCTTTGGGACGGTTCCGGCAAGTACTTACTCGATGCCTTGGACGGATTGCAGCGACGGGCTGTTCGCATTGTGAATGATGCAGACGTTACTAAGAACTTAGAGCCGCTGCAATTGCGTAGGGACATTGCCTCACTTAGTTTTTTTTATCGTCTGTATCACGGTGAATGCTCTGAAGAGTTGTTTGACCTTATCCCATCCTCACCTTTCCTTAACAGAACCACGCGTGCTGGCTTACGGCACCACAGCTTCGTGGTCTCTTCCATCTCGGCTAGAACTAAAAAGTTCGCAAAATCTTACTTCTGCCGGACCATCAAGCTGTGGAATAGTTTGCCGGCACACATGTTCCCTCCTTCATATAATATGGGGTCCTTTAAACGGAGTGTGAAGAAGCAATTAGGCAGGCCGGCATAATCTTGCCGACCTACGATAGACACATCGTCTGTCGTTGGTCGACAGTATTCTTGGATTGCGCTGCACTTAACATCAGGTGTAGCGTAGTCACTTTGCCGAGCCAGTATAAAAAAAAATAAAAAAAAACATAATTTCATTTTGGTTATTTTGAAATCATGCCCGGCTCTTTTGGCTTTATGTATAGAGCAGTTACGTGGATATAATTAATAGGTCCCGGAAAGTGCATTCTTGCTGTTGGAAGCAAAGTATGTTCAAGAATTTCTACATATGTTTCGCTATTAACACCTAACACTTCAATTAGTTCACCGGGATCCAAAGCGCACATCCACCCCCAAAATCCTATAGATACACGACCACTAGATTGATTAAATCCCAGGTCGGGCAATCACAATTTGAGTTTTAGTTATAAAAAAATCACACATCAGTTTTTCGCCCTATCACATAATTATAATAATGAGACTGAAATAAGCTTGTTGAAACGTGGGTACAGCAATATTTGACCTCTGTCTACTCTTTTGGGGATACAGATGCGAGCTTAAGTTATTTACAATTTTTAGCGCTGGGAACATGTATTATATGTATTTTTCAATAAAATTACTGGGACTTGCGGTCCCACAACAACCAGACCCGAAACAAATATTAGTGGATCACACAAACATTGGTCTTGGTGCGGGAATCGAACCCACGGCCTCTCGGTTCGCAGCCGACTACTCGCACACTATGCCACGGAGGCTGTCAAACGTGACTTACGAAGTAAAAACGAAGGTAGACGAATAAACCCACCATATAATAAATTTTATTTTTTATATGGACTTTACAGACCAATCATGTACACATAAATCTACACTTAGCAAAGAGCTTACCTGATTGTTGTTTGTAAATATGGGCTTTAGTGTCGTGAAAATTGTTATGACAGCAACTGTGGCACCATGAACATCGAAGTTTGTTTTCGCAATTCGTAAAGTTTTTTGCATAGATGTATTTGTATAAAATGACAGCCTCCGTGGCGCAGTGGCTGAATAACCGACTGTGAAATATATGTTTCGGGTCTAAGTGTTTTCTCCCCGGAGAGATTGACGTCAGGCAGGTGGCCGGTAAAATTACAAGCCAAATCTTTCTTTAACATGTGTTAAAAAGCATGTTGCGCCGACCCCGCTGTGAATGGCATGAGGTCAGGTGGAAGAAGATGGATATGTACAAAATGAAAGAATGATGATGGTGTGAGAGTTGCCTTGTAGGCCACTTCTTAAGCATCTATAATTTATACTGAGGGGTTTTTTTTATTTATTTATCTTTTACATCTGCCGTTATTATGTGGCAACATTTAAAATTTACGTGCTAAATAGTCTATTATTTTTTTTCCTTTACTATTAAACCAATTTTTCATTTATTAAAGGTTTTCCTATTTTATTATTATATATCATTTCTTAATACTGAAGGTGTTTCGGATCCTATATACGCGTTTCGTTGATAAACTGTACTTTCGCTACATTAGGTTTATCACGGTTTCGGTTTTACTATGAAACTAGTTGCATGACAATAGTAGTGTCGCAGAAAATTCGCGAGAGTCGCGAAAGTCGATAAAGAAGATGATAACAATTACTGCTGTTTAGGTCGCACTGCAACATGTAGCTGAATGAGTGGAACCGTTGTTGGAGCAACATAATAATCTTTTTTTATTTATTTTTTACGTTTATTGTCGGAACAATGCTACATAATGATTTCTTAGGTTTACGCGAATATTACACATTGAAATAAAACTAGTTTATACGGATTTTATCGCGGTTTAAGCTATTGAAATTAAGAAACACCCAAATTTCAATAGAGAAGATGGTTGGAAGCTTGCACAAGCCTGGGATCCAATTATACATTTAATTAAATCGGAACCCAAAAGACCAAATGCCAGACCTCAAGATACCGTGAGCTCTTTCTGCGTAGATCGGACTAGTGTCAACTAACTTTTTTAAATAATTAAAAATAAATGTATAATTTTAAAATGAAGGTAGCCATTGTATCATTAACTTTTCGAGACGACCTACACCTCAGTCTCTCCCGTGACCACGAAGGCTGAAAAGCTTTCGAAACGTCGGGACTAAAATAAAAATTAAACCGCGATAAAATCCGTATAAACTAGTTTTATTTCAAAATGCTACATAAATATTAAGAATTATTATTATTTAAGAATCCAATTAAGAGAACATTCTCTAACATCGTGTTTTCATCATTCAGATACATGCTACAGTGCGATCTAAAAATCACTGCAGTGCTGATTTTCAATGAGGGGCCCAGGCTGATTTGCTATGTTTAATATATTATCGTCTCGCTTATTTTAACTAGAAGTCCATTATTTATTTATGTTTTTAGCTTAACTTTACCGCTCCCCGTATGTCAGCTGTCAAACTTCCGCGTTATGTGGCGCATTTAATCTAAGTGTAGCGAAATTTTACTTCTAAACAGCCCGGCTAGTAGTACTTATGCATTAAAGTCTTTGGACGCTCTACCATAGTTTTACCCGTTGCTTCAAATTTGTCAACTGCCATGCGAATGATTCTTACGTAAGAATTACCACAAAATTTAACAATCAATTGGTATTCATGCGTGGTAATCAATGCATTTGTTGAGCTAGTAAGAAATTCTCGTAATGTGTTGTTAGAATTTAGATTGTAAATAAAGTTGTTAATAAAGAATGGTTTTTTTTCTGGTTTTAATGATTGTATAGTTATAAAGTTGTACTAATGTATTGATTGTACTCTGTTTTGCGTCTTAAATAAATAAATAAAGAAATTAAGGAACGAAATCTAAGAATAATTTGACAGCCTCCGTGGCGCAGCGGGCGAGTAGCCGGCAGCGAAGCGAGAGGCCGTGGGTTCGATTCCCACACTGAGACAAATGTTTGTGTGAACCACAAATATTGGTCTCGGGTCTGGGTGTTGTGGGACCGCAAGTCCTTCGTAGTTCCTGATACCCACGACACAGGTTTACCTAGTGTGGGGTCAGGACTATGTGTGTGACTGTTGGGTGTGGGTGGGGGTGTGTACGCAGGACCAGAAACTATTCTATTTCAATTCAAGACAAATGTTGGTGTGATTCATAAAAATTTATCCCAGGTCTGGGTGTTGTAGGACCGCAAGACCCGCGTAGTTCCTAATACCCACGATACCGGTTTACCTATGTGGGACAGGACTATGTGTGTGGCTGTTGGGTGTATTTATTATTTATTTAAATGACTTTTCAAGATTACTTCAGTAGTGTGTGGACAGTATCCCATAGAAAAGAATTATAAAAAAATATTTATAATAACTTATAAATAAATAATAAATGAAATGTAATAATATTTATAATTTATTATAAATACATTCATCCAGCAAGTGAGCAAAGGAAATCAAATTATAAATCATTTATTCAATAACAATGAAAATCATCATATAAGGTAAGAACAAAATTAACAACATGATCAACAACATTAGGTAAGGTAAAATCATCATATATGGTAAGAACAAAATTAACAACATGATCAACAGCATTAGGTAAGGTAAAATCATCATATAAGGTAAGAACAAAATTAACAACATGATCAACAGCATTAGGTAAGGTAAAATCATATTGTACTTACATACTAAGATTAGACATAAGTTATATTGGTTTACTAATACATTATATGGACATGTTCTGATATAAAATAAAATTATTACATACACGATACATAGGTACACACTCACGCCTGTGATCCCCGAAGGGGTAGGCAGAGGCGTAACCAGCACCAATTTGCCGAGCGTATCTCCATCCCATGGCGTGATAGGGGGCGAGCCTGTAGCCATACCGGGCACCATTCCAGACTCCGGGCTGATACTGAGCAAGCATTTCATAATAGAAAAACTCAATATCAATGTTACCCAACCCGATCGAACCCGAGACCACAGCGTTAGCCTGAGTCGTAACGCGTACACATTACAACTGCGCCACCGAGGCAGTCAAAAATATTATTATTATTATCATGGGCTTAAGTCTGTATCCCAGTAGGGGTGGGTTGAGGTGCAGTTCATTCACGATTCCACAAATTTATTCCTATCCCAGGATGTAAGAGGAGCGAGCTTATCGCCACACCAAGCACAAATTCCAACCCGAATTAACGATTGATTTTTTGGATCTTAAATTAAAACACAAATTATGATTGCCTGACCTGGGATTTGAACCCAGGACCTTACGATTGTTAAGACTGACTGACTGACCGACTTTAGTACCCGTACGCTGCCAGTAGACCAATGAGGCAGTTATTCGATTCAATAGAAGTATATTTCAACTTACGGTCACTTATACTTTGTTCCATCAAATAGTTTGTATTTTAGATGAACATCCACCAATTATTTGGATTCTAATTAAATTAAATGCTTAGTGGTTTCTTAGGTTCACGCGAATATTACACATTGAAATAAAACTAGTCACTTATCTTAGTAACATTTAATGAGGATATTTGCATTTAGTATTCCCATATTAAATAAGTTGTAACACATTCAAAACCGACTTTAGAAAACTGAAGAGTAAAAAAAATTTCATCAACTCCAAAGACACCTATAGAAATTGTTATTTTGAATTTGTATGTAGTGTTTTTTATACTTTTTAATTTTTCATACAGCTATTGCTTGTAAATTCCAATACAATAACACAATCGCAAAAGGATGCGCTGTTATCCGTTGAGGAGTTTCATTTTTTTACTCCGTCCTCCGTCATCAGTTCTTAACCTAATTTATATGGAACTACATCGCAGCTAAATTCTATCGAATGAATTCACAAAACAAAAATCGGCTACTATTGTCGGAGAAATCGACGTGCATGCTTTAAAAACCAAAAGTACGCGCTGAATTGAGAACCTACTCCTTTTTGAAGTCTGTTAAAGATTAAAATAAATCCAGGAATTTACAGATATGTGTACTACACATAAGAAACAACATTAAAATAATGTTAAGGCTTTTGACTTATCATCTTCCACCTAGAAATCCTCCAAATGTTTTCTTAAATATATCATCCACTATACTGATTAGCCCTAGGTCACCGACGTTAGTTAGTTTAGTTGAAGTTTTCGGAGTCGTTGATGTTGTGTTGGTGGGATGTGATGGTTTTGTAGTAGTTGATGTAGTGGAAGTTGTTGATGATGTGTTGGTGGGATGTGATGGTTTTGTAGTAGTTGATGTAGTGGAAGTTGTTGATGATGTGTTGGTGGGATGTGATGGTTTTGTAGTAGTTGATGTAGTGGAAGTTGTTGATGATGTGTTGGTGGGATGTGATGGTTTTGTAGTAGTTGATGTAGTGGAAGTTGTTGATGATGTGTTGGTGGGATGTGATGGTTTTGTAGTAGTTGATGTAGTGGAAGTTGTTGATGATGTGCTGGTGTGATGTGATGGTTTTGTAGTAGTTGATGTAGTGGAAGTTGTTGATGATGTGTTGGTGGGATGTGATGGTTTTGTAGTAGTTGATGTAGTGGAAGTTGTTGATGATGTGTTGGTGGGATGTGATGGTTTTGTAGTAGTTGATGTAGTGGAAGTTGTTGATGATGTGTTGGTGGGATGTGATGGTTTTGTAGTAGTTGATGTAGTGGAAGTTGTTGATGATGTGTTGGTGGGATGTGATGGTTTTGTAGTAGTTGATGTAGTGGAAGTTGTTGATGATGTGCTGGTGTGATGTGATGGTTTTGTAGTAGTTGATGTAGTGGAAGTTGTTGATGATGTGTTGGTGGGATGTGATGGTTTTGTAGTAGTTGATGTAGTGGAAGTTGTTGATGATGTGCTGGTGGGATGTGATGGTTTTGTAGTAGTTGATGTAGTGGAAGTTGTTGATGATGTGTTGGTGGGATGTGATGGTTTTGTAGTAGTTGATGTAGTGGAAGTTGTTGATGATGTGTTGGTGGGATGTGATGGTTTTGTAGTAGTTGATGTAGTGGAAGTTGTTGATGATGTGCTGGTGTGATGTGATGGTTTTGTAGTAGTTGATGTAGTGGAAGTTGTTGATGATGTGTTGGTGAGATGTGGTGGTTTTGTAGTAGTTGATGTAGTGGAAGTTGTTGATGATGTGTTGGTGGAATGTGACGGTTTTGTAGTAGCTGATGTTGTGGAAGTTGTTGATGATGTGTTGGTGGGATGTGATGGTTTTGTAGTAGTTGATGTAGTGGAAGTTGTTGATGATGTGTTGGTGGGATGTGACGGTTTTGTAGTAGCTGATGTTGTGGAAGTTGTTGATGTTGTATTGGTGTGATGAGATGGTATTTTTGGTGTTGTCACTGTCAAAGCGTTACTTCCTGTTGATGTTGTTGGGTTTCCACTTGATTTTGTCGTTACTTCGGGACTCGACTTCTTGTTATTATCTTCTGTAAATATTTATGTTTAAAGTGTATTTATTACAAGATTTTTGTAAAATTCCATGGTACATAACTATCTATATACTATCACGCTACGACCCACGAGGGCGGACCAGTATACTATAATAGTTATAAAATAAGTTTTAACGAAAAATAGAAACCGACTACAAAATAAAAACACTGAAAAGGTACCTTTAGAGTCGGTGCCTGTGTGCACCGACTGCAAAGAGGCTTATTATAGAAATTGTTATTTTTCACTTTTCAGAGTTTTTATTTTGATCGATAGATGGCGTTGTGCAAATAATGCAGCGGCGTTGAGCTAATTTATTTTGGTTTGTAGTATAATGCAGGTTTATGATACACAATTATAGTTTGTATAATTGGAGCCCTCTAATGGATATTGGACAAATTACATTGTAAAGGAGCAGAGTGTTGAACTCTGTAATGAAACATTTGTATGAAAACGAATACGACTAAGAAATTACATATGCACTCACGCCTGTAATCCCCTAAGGGGTAGGCAGAGGTGTAACCAGTACAGCCACTTTTCGCAAAGCGTATCTCCGTCCCTTGATGTGATAGGGGGCAAGCCTATCGCCATACCGGGCACAAATTCCAGACTCCGGGCTGAAACTGAGCATTTCGTAATTGAAAACCCAATATCACTTTTACCCGACCCGGGGACCGAACCAGAGACCTCAGCGTTAGCCTCAGTAGTAACGCATACGCATTATAACTGCGCCACCAAGGCAGTCCAGTTTCAGACTATGAAATTGAATACAAATATTGCTTATAAAAAAAAATGAAACGTTTCACATTTTCGTAAAATTTCACGCGCAAAAGGTAAGGAGGGGTTTTGAACTTCGTAGTCCGTGGTTATACACTTTTAAATAACTATGTATGTATGTATTAGTTAACACATTTTTATTATTTATTGACATTGTCAAAGCATCACATCTAAGGTACTCAATTTATACAAAGTTTCGCCAATGAAACATTAGAGCGTGTTTTGAGGTAACGTTAAATATGTACCAAATTATTGATCTTTTTTATTCATTCAAATCGGTTAATCTATCAAAAGTCGGTAGTACAGTAGTTAGTTTATTTAAAAAAAAATGGTGAATCAATGATGCTAAATAATCTCATCATTATCATCATCATCATGAGCCCATACATTTTAAGGGGTAAAAACGGTGAAGCTGAACTTTGTATGAAAACACGGAATACGGTTGTGAAATTGAATACAAATATTGTTTATTAAATATTATATTTATTGAGACACATGTTTCACATTTTTGTAAAATTCCACATAAGAACACGGTGGCGCAGTTGTAATGCGTGCCTATGCGTTACGACTAAGGCTGACGCTGAGGTCGCGTGTTCGATCCGCGGGTCGGGTTAAAATGATATTGGGTTTTTCTATTACGAAATGGTCAGTATCAGCCCGGAGTCTGAAATTGGGGCCGGTATAGCGATAGCGAAATATGAGTGTACTGGTTACACCTCTGATGTATGTATGCACGTACAATGATTATTTGCGGCCTTATCACTCAGGGCAATCTCTTACAGGCAACCATAGGATGAAAATATGAGATGGAGTGTGTCATTCAGTTGCATCGCGCTTCTAAATAGCGACTTAATCGCTGCGACAGAGGCGGCCGCGGCATCGAGCTCCGAAGCATCTAAATCGCCGATTGCTAAAAGTATAGTGAGTGCTGTGGCCCTAAATTGGGCTTAAGGACCAACTGCACCAAAACTATAAATACAAGTTATACATTTACATACCATGATCTGATTGTGGGGCTGCATTGGAATAATAAATCTGAAAATAGATAATTAAATATTTGTAACAAATCATTATGATATTTCACTATACTAAATCTTCGTGGCGCAGTGGGCAAGTAGCCGACTGTGTAGCGAGAGGTCGCAGGTTCGATATCCGCACCGAGACAAATGTTTGTGTGATCCACAAACATGTTTTAATTCTGGGTATTTCTCCCCAGAGAGGTCAGACAGACTGGTTGTAAAAACTACAAAGTAAATATTTCTGTGAGTAACATGAGTTAAAAAGCATTTTGTCTACTGCGAGTAGGATAAGGACAGAAGAAGAAGAGCAATAGTAGCCAAATATCAAATCATATTCATTAAACGCACTGATTTAATTTGGACCACCAAGGTGCAGTATATATAGCACAAGTTATAATCAACCAGCTAGGTTAGCTATTCATAAGCTTAATCTTTCTTTCTACCTGGCATTATTCCGGCTTAATGCCAAGGTCTGCCTTCCCATTAGACCCTGACCCTGATTTGGTATTATACGGGGCGACCCGCCCCACGGTCTGACCCCAATAAACCACAACGGGAACCAAGTATCGCCCTTGCCTCGTTCGTTAGTCAGCAGAGTGTACCACGTGCAGGTAAGGATGGCTTTGAGCCTGAGAGGTTGGGAGCCCACTTACACTCCTAAATTGTATAATTAATACTAATCATTAAAATAGGTCTTTACCTATGAAATTGCCGTTCTGTACGAAAAAATATTTTTTTCCATTATTTTATTTTTATTAATCAAAGTAACCACACATGCTATCGATGCGTCTTTGCCAGTACAGTGGCAATTTATCAATGCCCTTGAAGAATTCGGCAAGACGGGAGGCAACAAACTCTTCAAAGGCATTTTGTACTGCCTCTCAGGTATTGATTTCTTTTCCCGCCAAAAAGTTGTCTAAATTCTGGAAAAAGTAGAAGTTTTAAGGCGTAAGATCTGGTGAATACGGCGGATGACCTTCCAACCCCTCTCTTGTAGTTTGGAGATCGCCTGTTGTGCAGTTTGGGGTCGCGTGTTGACGTCCAGGAGCAGCGGGGTCAAGCGATTGACCTCAACTGCTGCAGATGTGCGAGCCTCTCCACCAGAAAAAAATGAATGACAATGTACAACATTTGGCGGCAAAAAAATCAATACCCGAATCAATTCAATCCACGTCCATCCAATTTCTTCAAGAACAGCTTCGATAAATTGCCACTGCGCTGGCAAAGATGCATCAATAGTATGTGTGGTTACTTTGATTAATAAAAATAAATATTATGGAAAAAATACTTCAACTTTATTAGTACAGAACGACAATTTCATAGTCAATAAATATTTTTCCATAAGCAGCTGTTTCTTTTGAATGAACCAATAATTACTTAGCCTTTTGTTACTTTGCTTTCAATTTATTTCATTATCATTTAAAATAACTTTATACGATTATATTTAAATAAATAGACAAATTGAAACTGCTGACGCAACAAATAAACATTAACCGTTGTGCGAGTCTTTTTTTTTTTTTTTTTTTTTTTATCCTGGCTCGGCAAAGTGACTACGCTACACCTGATGGTAAGTATAGCGCAATCCATGAATACTGTCGACCAACGATAGACACTGAATCTATCGCAGATCGGCAGAATTATGCCGGCCTGCTTAGTTGCTTCTTCACACTCCGTTTAAAGGATCCCAAGTTATAGGAAGGAGGAAACACGTGCGCCGGCAAGCTATTCCACAGCTTTATGGTCCGACAGAAATACGATTTTGAGAACCTCTTGGTCCGAGCCGAGATGGAAGAGACCACGAAGCTATGGTTTCGCAAGCCAGCACGCGTGGTTCTGTTAAGGAAAGGTGAGGAAGGAATAAGGTCAAACAATTCTTCAGAGCATTCACCGTGATACAGACGATAAAAGACGGAGACGGTCTTTTCAATAGTTATCACATCATTGGCATATTTCTTTCTGCCTGGCGTTATGCCGGCTTAATGCCAAGATCCACCTTCCCATCATGAATTAACGGTGAATGTGATATTATGTGGGGCGTCTCACCCGCACAATCCGCAACAGGAATTAAGTTTCGCCATTGTCTCGTCCGTTAATAAATAAATAAATACACCCAACAGTCACACACATAGTCCCGACCCCACACTAGGTTAACCTGTATTGTGGGTATCAGGAACTACGAAGGATTTGCGGTCCCACCACACCCAGACCCGATAAAAATATTTGTGGATCACACAAACATTTGTCTCGGTGCGGGAATCGAACCCACGGCCTCTCGCTTCGCAGCCGGCTACTCGCCCGCTGCGCCACGGAGGCTGTCATCAGCAGTATACAAAGTGCATGTGAAGTTGGCTTTGGGTTTAAAATGTCGGTGGCCTACTTACAGTACTGTCACGTCATTAGTGTAGCAGAAATAATAATAATAACTAATACTATTTCAATGCGATCGACTAGGGGTGCTGTACGAGGATGCATACATCATACTAATATTATAAATGTGAATGTAAGTTTGTTTGTTACGCTTTCACGTGAAAACTACTTAACCGATCATCATGAAACTTTGTACACATATTCTTGGAGGTGTAAGAAGTAACATAGGATACTTTTTATGGAAAAAATATATATTTGTTTGTTATGCTTTCACGCCAAAATCACTGAACCGGTTTTTACGAATTTTGATGTAGAGATAGATGGGATCCTGAAAACGGTTATAGGCTAAGTTTTATTTCGAAAAAGTCTATTCACGCGGGCGGAGCCGCGTGCAAAAGCTAGTATAGTTATAAATACACATCACTTGACAGCTTTAGAATAACTCACAAAAGCTTAAAGTACAATTCATGTCATTTTCATCTTTGTATGCTTCATGTCAAAATATTAAAAAAGTCTTATATAAATCTTAATTCCATAACAACATTATTACGCCTTAATAGATAAATTTATAATGTTTCACACACATTTTTCATTCACTCACCAAATAAAGCAGTAGCGGTAAATAATAAACTTTCATTTTTCTTGCGGCTAATAATAATAAATTAAATATCTGATGCAATCCGTTTAACGATGTAACTCTCTCATTCTCCACTTCACTTTATATAGACTGTTGATGACGTCTTTAACACATGTGTTGTTACAGCTGCATATTCTATTAATGTTATTATACATAAGTCCAAATGCATTTTAGTCAACGCTTCATTACCTAACAGTGTTCTTTTAATTGTGCATAAACCATGTTGTGACGTTTTTGATGTATTACTCATGTTTTTTAGGATTCCGTAATCAACGAGTACGAATGAAACCATTATACAGGCTTACGCCGTTTTTCTGTTTGTCTTTACATCTGTCTTTCCTACCTTTAAAGGTTTCTATCTTCTGCACCATTACAGGAAGTCGGTTGAAATTTTCACAGAATATACATCTATATATATTACACACATACGCACTGACGCCTGTAATCCCCGAACCAGAGAATGTAATGCAGAAGTGTGAACAGTACACCCATATTTCGCCGAGCGTATGTCCGTCCCATCATGTGACAGGGGGCGAGCCTATCGCCATACCGGGCGCAATTCCAAACTCCGGGCTGATACTGAGCAATTCGTAATAGAAAACCCAATATCACTTTTGCCCCACCGGGGATCGAATCCGAAACCTCAGCGTCAACCTCAATCGCAACGCGTACGCATTACAACTGCGCCACTGATGCAGTCTATGCATATATTAATAACATTATTATTGCGAATAAAAGCAAACATTGACAGCCCCCGTGGCGCAGCGGCCGAGTAGCCGACTGCGAAGCGAAAGGCCGCGGGTTCAAATTCAAATTCAAATTCTTTATTGAATCCATAAAATGTTATATTATCATTTAGATTCAGTCAAATTTTAACTCTACCGCCTTTTAAATGAATGAATTTAATGAATATAGTTCTTAATTCCCAATGGTTCCCATGGGAGTCATGCTTCTCCAATTCTGGAAAAGGTCGAAAATTCATTTCATAAACATAAACATAAAGATCCCAATAACAGCAATAGCTACTTTATAGATTTACTGTAATAAATCATTACCAAGCCTTTCTATCCTCTAGATATTCTGAAAATTTGTAATAGGCTTTATTACATAACTTTCGCTTAATAGTAGCTTTAAAGTTAACGATATTAAGTTCTTTAATATCATTGGGAACCTTATTGTAAAAGCGTATACAAAGACCTTTAAAAGAGTTGCTAATTTTGTGGAGCCTGGTTTTATCACTAATAAGATTATTTTTATTTCTAGTATTTATTCCATGCATATCACAATTTGTTGGAAATTTCTCTATATTCATATGAACATAAATTTCGAGGTTCGATTCCCGCACCGAGACAAATGTTGGTGTGACCCACAAAAATACAATATGTTACAGAATGATGTTATGTTATGATTTGGCTTGTAGGTTTTACGACCGGCCGCTTGCCTGACGTCGACACCTATGGGGCCCAGCTCAAAAAAGAACTACTAAAACGCTAAAAAATATGTAAGTTAAAGTCGATGATTTCTATCTAAGTATAATAATTAAGAATTAAATTGCAATAATAGCGACTCAAAATTGGTTAATTTTATAGAAAAAAAGAAAGGAAGCATTTATTGGAAGAAATTAGGTTGTATGTACTTACATATGAAACTCATAAGCAGAACATTTTTTATGTCATATTTAATCCCGCCAATTTTTACACCCTACAAGACACACGATACACTATAAAAATCAAGAAGCCACAACGCCTCAAGAAGCAAAAAGCCACCCTAAAAATATCAAATTACATTACAGATTGAATTTCCACAGACGTCAACGTTTACTGGGAAGCCGCGGCACCTTAAGTTTCGGAGAAATATGAAATACTTATAAGATTAACTAAATTGGACAGCGAGTGTAGTTTGAACTAGAATTTTAAGGTTTCACGTCAAATGGTTCAAATAGTTGGCTTGAATGAAAAGTTTGCCGAGGAATTTTGCTGTGTTGAAAGTTGGTGTTGATATTTGCTTAATTAAACTATACAGTATGTAACAAAAACCGTGTTGGCCCTTTCTAGGTCGTGTAGACAGCTTAATAAAAAAAGTTAAATTAAAATAATAATAAACAGAAGCGAGATATTATCCTTACACTGATAGTTTTGGAAAATGGACATATTTAAAAAAAAAAACCTTCTGAAAAGCGATGAACAGCTAACTCACGTGTCGTACTGACGTAGACGAGCGCGCACGCGGCGCGGCGCTTTTGATGCACGTAGACTCCGCAACTTGCTGTCACGCTCTGCAGGCCAATTCTCGTAATTTTAAATGTTGTAGCATTATGCCAAAACGGTATAATGCTACTGCTAATGCTAGGTGCATTTAACGTTGATATTGGTTTAAGAGAATGCTATTTGTAACTTTCTTGACGCTGAGACGAGATCGGAATGATATTTTGAACATTTAAAATTACGAGAATTGGCCTTCTGGCTCCGAGTTCCGAGTCATCGCTCTTACAGAGGTAATCAATCGAAATACGGTTGACAAACAATGAAATAATTAAATTATAATAAATAAATATGATTATTTGTATAGACTTATTTTCGTATGCGAGTTATTTCATTACGTTTGAATATCGATTCTGATATCACAGTTAAAACACCCAAACGGGTTTTTGTTACATATTGTATATGCCTAGATCTTGAAACGTAAATATATTCTGTGATAATTTATTGTGTTATAAGAAGAAAATTACTAATTATTGGAAATCCAGACTGAGTTAAGTCACTATGTTGGATACACAATATTTACCACTCAATGTTTATTAATATGTCATTTGTTATAAAAAATGAAGTTGTGTTTTAATTATATTTTATTATTTTAATTAATGCACCAGGCATTACTTGTATTCCTTGTGTTCACCTGTAACTGGGTAGCATGTTATATTTGTTTGTTACATAATAAGTTTTATATGTATACCCATTGGCGATCCAAAATAAATAAATCATTTTACGCCGGAATTTGGTGGAGTATATTAGTTGATATCTCTCGTATCTGAGAGGCTATCTAGATTGGTACTACGCTTTATTTATTTCTGCCGCCAAGCAGTAATATATTATACTGTTGTGACCAATGAAATTACTGGACATTATGACATTTAACAACTTATGTCTCAGGGTGACGAACGCAGTCCAGTGCCATACAGTGCTTTGTAAGTACTGTGTAGTGTTGTGTCTATTAATAGGCAGGTATGGCGCTTACCATCCAAGAGACCTGCCCGTTTCGGAACTCAGGGTAATAAAACAAAATTGGATGGACTTGAACAGACATCAATTTTAAAGGTTTTTTACGTTACTTTTATACGGCACCGAATCTTGTTTGTATTAAGTTTTTTGGTTACTTCATATCGTCTGAAGTTTTATTATTACAGACATTCGATACGCAGTATATTTTATGTGTTTAGACATTTATATAACCCGCATCACCATTTATAGCCGATTTCAATAAACGATCTTGGATTGATTCTCCAGATCGATCCCAAAAATCGAAGAATCAAACTTAGTAATTTATACGACTTTCAAACTGTATTTTTTATTATAGCATAGGCCGGCAAACGTGCAAGTGGGTCACCTGATGGTAAGTGATCTCCACCGCCCATGTACGCCCACAATACTAAAATAATAATGGGTGCGTTGCCGACAGGAAAGGGATAATTAAGGGATTGGGAAGGAGAAGGGGTTTGGGGCTCCAGATATCTCACTCACCGTACGAAACGCAGCAGCAAGCTGCTACTTTACGTCGGTTTTCTGTGAGACAGTGGTAACGACCCGGACGTGCCGGCCCATTCGTGCTGTAGACACAAGTGTCTACAGCGTGGCACTACCACTCTCAAATATAATGAGATGTATTCACACTCTCAATGTACTCTTATGGGCTAATTTCTGGGATCGATCGGGAGACTCAATCTAAGATCGGTTATTGAAATAAGCTGTTAGTCAGTCTGTCTTCGATCCTTGCATCGAAATCGCGCATTTTATTGATTATTTGCGTTCGATCGTTTTATCGAAATCGCTCATTTTAGCAATTGCATCAATGTTGTAATGCATTTTGAGGACTCTCGTTGTATTAAAATCGCGCGTTTTAGTAATTACTTCGATACTACCTACATTGCAGACTGCCTCGGTAGCACAGTTGTAATACGTAAGCGTTACGATTAAGCTAGCGCTGAGGTCTCAGTTTCGATTCCCGGGTCAGGTAAAGTGGTATTGGGTTTTTCTATTTCAAAATGCTCAGTATCAGCCCGGTGTTGGAATTTGTGCCCGGTATGGCGATAGGCTCGCCCCCTATCACATCGTGGGACGGAGATACGAAATGTTGATGTACTAGTTACACCTCTGCCTACCCCTTCGGGGATTACAGGCGTGAGTGCATATGTATGTATGTACTACATTGCATTCTGACCACTATGCATTCGATCGGTGTATCGAAATCGCTTTTGAGCGATTACATCTTTGCTGCAGTGCATTTCTAAAACTCGTATGCACCTTATTCATTTGATGTCTAACAATATTTACTATTTATAACAAATCAACATAACATACTGATGCAGTTATTCACACGTTTGATTAAATGCGAATAAAAAAGGTGCACATATTTCCCCTAATTGATGCAATGGGCCACTTAACTAACTGGCTGAGGGGTTAATCGCGGATGTAATTTTAACAAACTCCAACATAATCACACCGCATTACTTTATAGTTGGCAGATTGAGGACTTATTATGGGAAGTATCGAATGATTAGCAATAGCCATAGAGATTACTGAATACGAAAATTGCTGTGAGTTTTCGCCAAAAAACTGTTTATACTAATGCTCCCGTAGTGGTGGAAATTCTACCTTTAATCATATTATCCATTTTTTATTGTTGTTCTATTTAATAGTTCTATCATAGGTGACGCGTACACATTACGAGTACAACTCCGCCACCAAGGCAGTCAAATACATTTATTTACATCATATCGTTAAAATATTAATTTAAATCTATTTTTAATACAGAAATGTAACGCTTGTAAAAATCAGCTGACGCTCGGGGTTAGTGGCTGTTAGCTGTGCACGAGCAGCATGTGCGTGTGGTCGTAAATATAATAGGTGGATTTCTTTAGCGATTTTTTTATTGGTAACGTGTCTGTAATCACCAACTCTACCAGTTGTCTCAATTTTCGTAAGTAAATGAATGATAATAGTTAATCCTACTTCCTACTACTATTATAAATGTGAAAGTTTGGATGTTTGTTAGTCAAGGTGGTAGGTCTCTCGTATGGGAGAGGCCGTCTGGGTACCACCGCTTTGTCTATTTCTGCCGCCAAGCAACAGTGTGTAAGCACTGTTGTGTTCCGGTTTGAACGACATTGAAGCCAGTGTACTGGATATTATGAGGCTTAACAAACTTATATCTTGGGGTGACGAGCGCACTCCAGTGCCATGCAATACTTTGTAATTCAAAGTTCTAAGTGGCGTTGCTTCTGTTTATGGGCAGGCGTAACGCTTACCATCAGGAGAGCAACCTACTCTTCTCGTCATTCAAGCTAACAAAAAGGAACAGGCCTTAATAAATCAACGGTTTTGGATGAAATTTGGCACACAGTTACACCATGACCTGGAGTAGGGCATGGGCTACTTTTTATCCTAGAAAAGGCCATTCATGCGGGCGGAGCCGCGAGCAAAAGCTAGTGGACAATATGTCTACCGTCATCTCGAAGGTTTACAAATAACCCCCCAGTTCGTCGGCCTGCCGGCATTTGTCGGCAATACCTACATCATCAAAGGACCGCAGCTGCAAACGCTCGCAACATTCTTATATCATTTCGCATAACTTACATAGCTTATGATCTTGACTAATTAGGGAGGTCACGCGAGGTCGGCTTGGGGAGGTCAATGACCTGGTTTATTGTTTCCACAATCTGCGACAAAGTGGCAATAAAAAATAACTAAAGGATTTTTTTTTATATATCATAGGCTGATAAACGAGCAAGTGGGTCACCTGATGGTGAGTGATCTCCACTGCCCATGTACGCCCACAATACTAAAATGATTATGGGCGCGTTGCCGACCTTAAAGGCAAGGGATAATTAAGGGATTGGGAAGGGGAGGGGGATTTGGGCCTCCGGATATCCCACTCACCGTACGAATCGCAGCAGTAGCTGCCACTTTACGCCGGTTTCCCGTGAGACAGTGGTAACGACCCGGACGAGCCGGCCCATTCATGCTGTAGACTAAACTGTCTACAGCATGGCTCTACCACTCATACAAATTCTTTATTCTATCAGGCGAGTGACCTGCTCGTTACATTTCAGGGTTATCCTAACTAATATTATAAATTTGAAACTTAGTTTGTTTGTTTGTTACGCTTTCACGCCTTAATCACTGAACCGAGTTTGATGAATTTTGGTACAGAGATAGATGGGACCCTGGATACGGTTATAAAGTACTTTTAACCGGGATTATAGGCTACATTTTATAGGGCCGCGAGCCTATTGCTCATGAAATTAATATTCTATAATTTCTATGTTACACGTTCTTTGTATTTTTTTTTAATTTTTTTTTGTAGATTGAATGACAAGACGAGCAGGTCGCTCGCCTGATGGTAAGCGCCACGCCTGCCCATAAACAGAAGTAACGCCACACAGAACTTTAAATAAAGCACTGCATGACACTGGACTGCGCTCGACACCCCGAGACGTAAGGTGTTAAGTCTCATAATGCCTAGTAATTACACTGGCTTCAATGTCCTTCACACCGGAACACAACAGTGCTTACACATTGTTGCTTGGCGGCAGAAATAGACAAAGCGGTGGTACCAACCCAGCCGGTCTCTCGCAAACGAGGGACCTGCCACCTTGTCAACAATACAAATAAGGGAGAATTTATTAGCACAGATTACGTTTCGCGCAAGTTTCTCATTTCAAAGGGCGGTTTTAACCTGATCCCTAAAAGGGGGACTTCTTTACGTTCGTATGTAAGCTAATGAAGGAAAGTTGGTGCCGTTTTGTTATTGTGTATTTTGCATCGAAATAAGATAACAAGAAACGTAACTCAAGCACCAAAACTTTGTGCAAGAGGGCGTGGCTATAAAAGTCTGTGTATCTCTAGTTGACACTTGATACGTCTAATTTTTGCGCGGTGCAGAACGTCGTATCTCGATCTAGAAAGTTAATATTTAGACATTAAATGTTATGCAATAAAGTTGACTTTAACATAAATGTTTTATTGTGTGTATGAGTGTTACGTGTTACCTTTGCATGTGTAAGTAAGTAGAGCCGTATTTTTTGACACATTAATATGAGAGTTATCGTTCTTATTTCGATGGTATTTTGTATACATTTGCTGATCTCGCGCCTGTACGCAGTGGTACTACCGTCATATGCATTTTGACGTCTTTACGTCATTTTTAAGAACCGTGGTTACACCAGGACTATCTACCTGTAATTGAACATTAAATGGCAATAATAGCACCTCCTGAAAACTGTTGATTTTAGCTTTTTAGATTTTTCCAACTGGTTTTGTTTTTGTTAAAAAGTTTTTTTATATTTATTTTTTTCAGAACGACGTTACCTTTGTTACTTATTTATTATTACATACATTGTAGTCAACAATTACATAGAACCACCTGTATCAACATAATGCAAATTAAATGTCGACTAGACAGACTGTATCATAATACTTAAATGCGTATAAAAATGGAATAACATTTATAATGAGGTCATTACGAGTATGTCTTACTGCACATCTAAGTCCTCTGTTTCCTTAAAACGATGAATATTCCAACAGAACAGAACGGTCCAATCCATAGAGGTTTTACTACAGAGGATGATCAAGATCAAGCGAACTCGTAGTACCCTGGCAGTAGTCGGTATAACGCCAGGTAAAAAGAAAAATAAGAAAGGTCCAATCCACGGACCAATTATCCATAATGCTGGTCCAAAGAGGATCCAAATGGTGGATCAATAATCCATCACGCTTATCCACAGACGTTCCAATCTACGTATCAAGAATCCATCAGGCTGGCGCTGTCAGCGCTGGCTTCGTCATCGTCTCATTCATGCTGGCAACCTCCGTCAAAATTTACATTCGACGAATCCAGGCTTATACAGTCATTATAAAATGACCCCGTTCGGACACAGACGAAACATAGATATATATGATGTAATTGAAGAAAACTGTCGACGGAAAAACTGGTTCAAATTTGCTACGTTTTTTTTACTGTGGCGCGTGATTCCAGCAACTCCAAAATAGGAAGACGTTCAGTCTCTCTATGTATCACTCCAACTATGTCTACATTCACCAATGTATAGAATGTGTTCAATTTACATTAAATATTGTCTTAGTATAGGTATTTTCAGTTCACCAGTTTCCTCATTTAAAGACTGATTAAAATTAAATCCAATATTTTTATATAATACTTTAGGTAGTCCTAATATGAAAATTTCTAATAAGTATCAAAGCCCCTAATAATTTGCCCTATTTGCTGAGATTAATTGTTGTGATTTTCATATCGAAACCTAAAACACAAATTGTAATTGCCGTCCTGGGATTTGAAACCAGGACCTCACAATTACTCAGTCTAAGTACGCAGCCGAGCAACGCGGCGATTACAGTATTTTTATGACAGACTAACAAATTATTATATTTGTTAACCCATAAAACGCTAAAAATATATATATACGCATTCAAATACACATTCAAGCTTGTAATCCCCGAAGGGGTAGGCAAAGGTGAAACCAGTATACCCACATTTCGCCAAGCGTATCTCCGTCCCATGACGTGATAGAGCGTGTGATAGAGGGCGAGCCTATCGCCATACCGGGCACAATCCAGACTCCGGGCTGATACTAAGCATTTAGTAATAGAAAAACCCAATATCACTTTTACCCGACCTGGGGTTAGAACCCGAGACCTCAATCAATACGTGAGCCTCAATCGTAACGCGTACGCATTACAACTGCGCAACTGAGGCAGTCAAAAATATATATAAAATAATAATACTCATATACAAGTATACTTGAAATCCGTCGCAAAAGGAAATAATTTTAGCGGAAATATTAATAAAGGCTCGGTACGATCAAACGTAGTGGAAAGGGAATAAACATTAAGTATATCAAACATCAAACAAAAATGCTTTCGTATCAGACGAGGTAATATGTGAAAGGAATTAAGATTGTGATGTACTGAGCACAATCGACATTCTTTCTATGAACAGTGAATTTAACAGTCATATTATTTGTTTAAGTGTCTGTTTCAGAATGTTTGACTAAATACATATATTTCAATTAGAAAATCACCTATTAGTATTAAACTGCTAAAAAGATTGTCTTTGAACATAGTTCGTAGCTACTCGTTTCAATTAAACCAACTTTCAAACAAAAATAAAACTGCACTCGAATCGATCCTTTCGTTTAAGGATATGATGCCATAGACATATAACTGCCAGATCAAGACCTTAACTAATTTTATTTACGGCAGTGTACCGACTAAAACCTCTTGCCTCTTATGGATCATTTGAGATGGTTCTGGATTGCTGTCAGTACCGCCCATCTGCGCTGCCTTTGCAGCAGTCCGTTTGGGGCTTGAAAATTCTCCCACAATTAAGACACTCTCAGCGTTTACAACGAGGTTTTCAGTCCACCATTTCTTTCGTTGCAGTACCAAGAAAAACAAATTACAATACGAACATTTCCCACTGCGCGGTCGTAACATACTTACCATGATAATCCACTTAGTCGTTTGCCGGTCATCTGCCATAAAATTTACGGTAGGTAGCGGTTTCGCTGTGTTCTGGCATTGCTGAGGTCCATGGGCGGCGGTAATCACTTATCATCAGGTGGGCCACCTGCTCGTCTGCCTATCTAGGCAATAAAAAAAACTTTACACTTACTGTATCCCAAACTTAAGCCTCTCCAATGGTTGACTGTTTTCTTTGGTTTCGCTAAAGTAGTAAGATATCCGTGTACATTTTCCTTATGATAATTTTCTTTGCAGATAAAATATTGCAAGCACTAGATGCTAGTACCTACATACAGGATTGAATGCGTTACGTGTTCCTGTACATTTTATTTCGATACTGGAAACTAATAAAATAAACTCAGGTCTTTTTTGAATGAAAGTCAATATTTGTGGAAAAATATTTGGTGTTTTGCTTCAGTCTTTAAGATCTTTTATAGGTATATCGTATCATTTAAATATAATATGATGTTGATTTTAGGAATGGGAAAAATATTGTGTATGCTGAACCTTGTATATGATTAACAGCTAGTTCATATTATTCCAGTCTAGTAATTCAATTCACTCGTTAGATTACTTCGACTAAACTGGATTGGACAGATATCATCTATGTTTTCTTTTTTTCTTTCTAACTTGTGTTATCCCGGCTTGGTGCCAGGATCCTCGGTCTTACTTAAACGCTTCCACTTCACTCGATCTTGAGCATCTTCTATAGTGAGACCATTGGCATTAAGTTCTACCTCCAAAACTTCGTCGTCAGCGCTTTTTGGGTTATAAATTTTCCAGTACCTATTTCTATTTTTTGACCGTCTCCGTGGCGCAACGGGCAAGTAGCCGGCTGTGAAACGAGAGGCCGTGGTTTCGATTCCCGCACCGAGACAAATGTTTGTGTGATCCACAAATATCGGTTTCGGATCTGCGTGTTGTGGGACCATAAGTCCCTCGTAGTTACTGATACTCACGATACAGGTTCACCTAGTGTGGGAACAGGACTATGTGTGTGACTGTTGGGTGTATTTATTTATTTATTTTTCTGACATCCAGCAGCAGTGTGTAAAAACTGTTGTGTTTCGGTTCGAAGAACACTGAATTATGAAGATTACTGGGTATTATGAAACTTTAACATTTTATGTCTGGGAGCGACGAATGCAGTCCAATGCCATGCAGTGCTTTGTAATTCAAGGTTCTGTGTGGTGTTGCTTCCTTTTATGGGTATGCGTGACGCTAATCACCATCGAAATGGTCTGCTTGATAGTCTTTTTTTTAATTATTGCATAGGCCGACAAACGAGTAAGTGGGTCACCTGATGGTAAGTGATCACCACCGCCAATGTACGCTCATAATACCAAAAGAATTATGGGCGCGTTGCCGACCTTAAAGGAAAGGGATAATTAAGGGATTGGGAAGGGGAGGGGGATTTGGGTCTCCGGACATCTCACTCACCGTATGAAACGCAGCAGCAAGCTGCTACTTTACGCCGGTTTTCTGTGAGACAGTGGTAACGACCCGGACGAGCCGGCCCATTAATACTGTCTGGTCCCATCCCGGATTAATGCCAGGGTCATGATTTTACGGTGGATTTGATATTATCTGGGGCGACTCACCGTCTGATCCCTACAACCTAGAACGGGAACCAACTTTCTCCATTGCCTCCTCCTTAAATCAGTAGAGTGTACCACGTGCAGGTGAGGTTGCGTTTGGGACTAAGATGTTGGTGACTTACATTCCCCATATTTTCCCAGTATTATTTAATTTAAATGTAGTAACACTGAGTGAAAATGATCTCAAGCATAAAGCAGTTATGAAACGCACTGGAAGGGCACTGGGTCGTTTACACTATCCCAGTGGTGCTAGAATAGCAAAGTTGATTCAAAAATCGAGCACCAGTGCAATTACGAGACTGGATCTCCCACTGGAGCTAGTGCATTCCGGTGTGAGGTTATATTATTCCAGTCGCAATCCAGCGCTGGATTTGATCGCTAGTATGGAACCCTACAACGAAGAACTAATGGAAGTATTATTTTATTTATTGCCATTTTCAGCTTTTCTTTTAAATATTGCATTCGATATAAAGCCATTCATGTTAGACATACAAAACTTAATAACCCGTCTATTTCGAATAATCTGCAAGGGAAAAATCCTTTCATACGAACAATCGCACCCCGTAGCAATGAAATCCAAAATTCATGTGCAATTAACAGCGCGTCGGCTTTAGAGCCATTGTGTCACAGCAATAAACGAAAATTGACATAACGCAAAACGACCGGGCGTTATTAAAAATTCCATCATGAGGAGATTGCTTGCAGCGTATACCGTACCAAGGTCATACAAAAGAGCTTTCAGTGAAAGCTGGTTATTGCGTTAATAAAGGCACATGTTTATTTTTTATGTGTTACACGGAAATTGCATTGTACCCATGAAGGTGGAAAGTTAACGAAATTCTACTTCGGTTAAAAGACTGGCTCATTCTGTTAGATCCCAAAAAAACTTTCTCAGGCTTTTCAAAGTTACGTATGTATTCATTGTGCTATAACGGCGAAGGAAAACAACGTGAGAAAATCTGCATATCGTCCCTTAGCTAACAACACCGCGCAGGTTAAATTATCTTAGTTTTCAGGCGAGACAAAAAACTGAATATCTTTTATGAACATGTGTGATGTAACCAATGAGTTGTGCGGTGACAGAACTATTTAAATAACATGCTTTATATGGTTAATTTAATTTTTTCTATAAATTCATTGGATACACGCCGAAAAAAAATCTATCCCATGACAATATCACATGGCCAATTTTAGAGTTACGCGTATTGTTTGCTAAGCGACGATATATGAGAATTCTCAATAAGAACTTCGAAGGTATGTAAAGCCTGCCAACTCGCAATAGGCCAGCGTGATGTGGTGGATAAAGACCTAACCCTTTAATTTCGTTGAGATGATCTGTGTCCAGCAATATGACAGTATAATACAAGGCTGATATTACATGAGCATAAAAACATAATATGTCTGTTTTACCTGAGTTTTCAAATAAAAAAACCGCATTTAAATCAGTCGATCGTTTAGACATTACATTACCACAGATAGACAGACATACGGCCAGATAGACATCACAAACTTATGACGCATTTTATTCAGGAGTTAAATATCGCCTTACTAACTAACAAAGAGTGTCATAGCCATCGATTTTCCCTCACTGCACTCCGTGCTCGTAGGTGCAATGTAAGTCAATTTGTCGCCGTCGCTCCGCGGCCATCGCGGTAATCCGGTTCAAACCGGATCGATCTAGTTACGTGTTACCTTGTTTACCGGATTATACGGGATCGACACGTTAACACCACGGACTGAGGGCCTTATGTACCTACTGCAATCTGTATCAAAACCAAGTCTAAACTTTGTCTATTTCCGCTTCCGCTGTGTAAGCATTGTAGTGTTCGGTTTCAAGGACATTGAAGCCAGTGCAATTACTGGGCATTATGAGATTTAACATCTTATGTCTTGGGGTAACGATCACAGTCAAATGCCATGCAGTGGTTTGTAATTCAAAGTTATGTGTGGTGTTGCCTCTGTTTATAGGCAGGCGTCATGCTTACCATCAGGCAACGACCTGCTGATTTCGCAAAACAAGCGAATAAAAAAACTCTCCAGCCTAACAACTTAATTTTTGAGAAAAATCATATCGAAAAAACAAACTTACTTTCGCATTTATAATATTAGTATAGATTGCTCTTTTATTCGTCCTACTTACAATACATATTGTGTTTACATTATATCAAATAACTCGTACAAAATATGAGATAAAATGCTTAAGAAAGCTCTCCACATATTTCCAATGCTCATATTGAAAATATCAATTTAATATCCGAAAGCTATCAAGATTTGAACGCCCTAGAGGCATTCCGATTGAGCAGAATATTCATGTCAAAAAACTTTTATAATATATTTACTCTGCCGCGTGATGTGATATTATAAAATAAAGTGTTCATAAATTGTTTTTATAAAACCTTTTTATTGAAAATAAAACCGATCCAAAGAAAATAAAGGCTAAAAATATGATAAACCAATTTTGAGTTGTTGTTAAGTAATACAGTTTATTGGTCATTTAGCGGGAAAATACTCAATACTTACACGAGAGGTATAACAAAATGCCTTTGAAGAGTTTGTTGCCTCCCGTCTAGCTGATATCTTCAAGAAGGGCATCAATAAATTGCCTGGTAAAGATGCATCGATCGCATCGGGTTTGATTATTAAAATAAAAAAGATGAAAATGGAAATACTTTAACTTTTTTCGTACAGAACGGCAATTTAATAGATTACTTAATATAATGCTTAATCTTCTTTCACCTACCTTTATCACAAATGTTACAGAAATATTTGAATTGTAGCTTTTACGACCGGCCGCCTGTATGACGTCAACCCATCTGGGGAAACAACATCCAGGCCCGAAATAAATATTTTTAGATCACACAAACATTTGTCTCGGTGCGGGAATGGAACCCACGGCCTCTCGCTTCGCAACAGGCTACTCACCCGCTACGCCACGGAGGCTGTCAAAAAAGATAAAGCGGTAGTACCAACCCAGACGGCCTCTCGCATACGAGGCACCTACCACATAGAACTAATTCCTCTAAACGCCAGCGCTTTTGGGTCATCATTCAAGTAAAATTTGAATGGTAGAGCCACGTTGTATATAGTTTAGTCTACAGCATGAATGGGCCGGGTCCGGGTCGTTACCACTGTCTCACAGAAAACCAGCGTAAAATAGCAGCTGGCTGCTGCGTTTTGTACGGAGAGTGAGATATCCAGAGGACCAAATCCCCTTCCCCTTCCCAATCACTTAATTACCCCTTTCCTTTAAGGTCGGCAAGGCGCCCATGATTCTTTTGGTATTGTGGGCGTACATGGGCGGTGGAGATCACTTACCACCACGTTGACACAACGACCGTTCAGCTTATTTTTTTTCGATTATCCTTAACGTTTGTAGACTTTTTTGGAAATGAAACAAAGCCATCCATATTTTGTAATTTTAAAACTATATTACTGTAAGACGTCAACAAGTGATCAATAAAAAAAATAATCAAGATAAGTGTACGTGTTCACCCTCGTCCGAAACATTCCTTATTTACGGGGGTTGCGAAATTGATGTCATGAAATTTGTTTTACATTTTATATGAGTTGCCAAGTTTGGGTAACAACTTTCCTTGTCGCTCGCTTTTGTTGCGAAGTTGTCTGTAGGATAACATCTTGTTTATAGGAATATATTATTGTTCCTTTGATTTTTTGGGATGGTATGTGTTAGAGTTGAAAATAAGAGTTACACAATACAAGGGTAATGCAATATAATTGATAGTAAAACAGAATAACCAAACCATAATAATTAAAGATAGAGCACAAGCTTTTTCCACAAACGGTACCATGACAACAACATCAATTCTAATTTTGAATTCCTCCACTTACAAATATGAAGGTTTGACGTTGCATTCAACCTTCTTTAACAGTATGGGTTTTATAATATTGTTAGACAATCGCTACTGCCAACAGTGATAGCTCAACGGGGAGTGGTATGGACTGTCGAGACGAAAGTATGCAGGTTTGAAACCAGCCCCAAGAGCATACACCTCTGACTTTTCTAAGTTACGTGTATATTAATTGTTAATTATCACTTGCTTTAACTTACTTCAACGGTGAGACTATCCCGCCCACACACCCGCCACTGTAACTCCTGTGCACCAGGATCGACAATGGCACGCATATTGTTGACACCGAGCAGTGAAGCTCGGCGAGTCTCTGGAAATGCTAAATTGTCTTTGTCCCGCATCGAAATTAATCAAAAAGGAAGTTAAGGAGGAGTTGGAAATATCACTTCAACGGTGAAGGAAACATCGTGAGGAAACCTGCATACCTGAGAAGTTCTCCATAAGAATTTCGAAGGTATGTGAAGTCTGCCAATCCGCATTAGGCCAGCGTGGTGGACTACGGCTTAACCCCTCTAATTCAGTAGAGGAGGCCCGTGCCCAGCAGTGTGACGTGTATAATACAGGGCTAGTATTATTATTATTAATCGCTACGTATTGATTGTTCAGAGTTGGTCGAAAATACTTCAAAAATCGTCTTCAAAACCCAAATCACTTTCCTTTAAGGTTGTCAGCGCATCCATATTTTTTCTGTTTATGAGTGTTCATGGAGTGTAAGTGAGTCACCAACATCTTAGGCCCATAGCAAACCGCAGTTGCACGTGGTACACTTGGCTGATTAACGGACGAGGCAATGGATAAACTTAATTCAGTCAGACAGCGGGTCACCCCATGTAATACCGAATATAGTCAAGTCTATGGTACGAAACGGCGGATCCTGGCATAAAGCTGGGGTAATGCCATGCAGACACAAACAAAAATTATTATTACTGCACCTTGGGATTTGAATCCAGAACCTCGCCCGTTAAGCTCAAGCTCAACACGGCAATTAAATAATAAAAATCCCGACTATTATCCAAAACAATAATACCTGAATAAATAAAATATTTCGTATGGAAATAATTGTAAGAAGTGCTGACCTTGCAATAATACGATTATGTGTTCATTTTCTATTAATCCCATTATTATCGATGACACACTACACGTATATTTGCTACGAAGGGACGGAGTTAGAAGTTACTGTTGTGAACATAAACGTAACACATTAGTTTGTTCTTTTTGCCTGTTATTATTCCGGCCTAGTGCAGGTTTCGCCTTCCTACTGCGCCAGACTTTTATTTGGTCTTGAGTATACTCTGTATTGGGACCAAGGAATGGAAGATAGGATGATATTGGAACTCTCGTATTTGAAAATTTAAAATATTTTTTTAATTCTGAGAATCGAGAACCTGGTGACCTGAATCACAGGCTTGGCTTACATCAGGCACCAGTCTCTATACAAATTATTGTTCTTATATATTTCAATGTACTTAATTGTGATGAGGAGAAGATTTTTATTATTATTATTTTATTATAGCTCTTCCCTTAAAACGTCAAGCCAGCGCTTGTTGGGATGAGCGTATCTCTAGTACGAATATTTGCGACCTACATACTTCTGCGGTATCTTCGAAACCAGACCGAACTACCTTCAGTGATATTCTTGGATTTTATCGGCCACGTCGCGGACGCAAAGGCTGCCAGAGGTGTACTCATTACGTATACGATGTAGTTGTGTAACGTTGCACATCCGTCACTGCATCTTCATCTCCGCAACATTTGAGTGGTGGAGCCACGCTGTAGACAGTCTTGTCTATAGCATGAATGGGCCGGCTCGACCGGGTCGTTACCACTGTCTTACAATAAATCGGCGTAAAATACCAGCTTGCTGCTGTGTTTCATACGGTGAAATATCTGGCGGCCCAAATCCCGAAATTTGGCACAAAGGTAGACCATCATGATCTGGATTACAACATAGGCTACTTTTTATCCCGGAAAAGCCAGTTCACGCCGGCGGAGCCGCGAGCAAAAGCTGGTATTGTATAAATACTGCAACTTATTATCAAGAAATATAGACCATTAAATCAAAAGCAATTTAATGCTACTTTCACCACATCTTCGGACTTCAGATAGGCCAACTACGCCCCACGTTATCTAGTCAAGTTCATAGAATAGCTCTTCTAGACGATCGTCTGTTCTCAATGTCCTGACGTTGTACGAAGCTACTGCAATCTTTGTCAATTTATTATTTTTAGGTCAGCTTGATAACTCCCAGAGACTCTTAAGCAAGCAAGCGTCCTCAAGGAAGATCACAAATGCGCTGGAAAGACGACGTGTAGAAGGTAGCTGGTTCCAATTGGATGCAAAGAGCTCAATGCCACAATGAATGGAAAATGTTGAAGGAGGCCTACAAAAAACAGGTTGAAAAAGGCTAAAGAAAGCAAAAGCATTTCCTAATCCGTTTAACGCGTCTCCATATTAGAACAGTCATTCACTGAGCCAGTTATCCATTTAGCGCAGTCATCCACTGTCTGCATGACTGCGCTAATCTCGATGATATTTGCATGACTGTAATTTTCCCATTATTTGATTTGTTTTTTGTTTATAGCAAAGGCTAGTGAATGATCTAGTGAGTCAACTTATGGTTAGCGATCTCCACCGCCCTTGAATGACCACAATACTAGAAGAATCATAGATACACACACGCCTGTAATCCAGAGATGTAATCAGTACACCCACATTTCGCCGAGCTTATCTCCATCCCATGATATGATAGGGGGTGAACGTTTCGCACCGGGCACAATTCCAGACTCCGGGCTGATACTGAGCATTTCTTTATAGAAATACAATATAGAAAACCCAATATCACTTTTACCCGACCCGGGGATCGAAGCCGAGACCTCAGCGTAAGCCTCAGTCGTAAACTTTTAATGTCCAAACATCACATCCCCTATCACATCATGGGACGGATATATGCTCGTCGAAATGCTGGTTACACCTCGGCCTACCCTTTCGGGGATTACAGGCGTGAGTGCGTATGTATGTATATTACAAAATTTCCCGGGAGTTGCATGCGGATCATGTGTGTTATGGTACATTTTTTATGTGCCCCATCCATGATACAATATAAATACATACGTGCGTATTGTTCATACAAGCACTTTCAATCTATAAAGCAGGCGTCGATAGTAAGAGATCAATAGATATTTTCAAAATCCCGTACACCGCCCGTCGACGGGTTAAACTTAATTTGCGCCTCTGATCCAATTTCCTCCGGCGAACGGCAACCCCCTGATTATTGGAAAGATATACATCACCATCTTTCTTCCACCAGACATGTATCGACTTTCGCGAACAATTTTTAAAGGGATTTTAAGGGAATGCTTGCACTGTTAGGTTATCTCGGTAGGAAATTTATTTAAGATAGTTTGTGTAGTATATGAGTCTTACCACCGTATTCATAAACGTTACTATGAGACCTCATAGTGAGTGCGAACGCATAGTGATGATTTCTCTAAACGTCATTGGTTAGTTCTTGGCGCTAAATCAAAACAGGCATATCATGTACATAGAATTGGACACTTGGCAAAGAGCTTACATATTTCTCTCTCTTTATACCTATCTTTATCCCTCATATATAGTCGCATTCCATCAAGCCGAAGACCGTAGCAAATGGAGAAAAACCATTGCTAGAATCCTTGCACGGAGTCACAATCCTCGACAATGAGGAAACGATATAGAAGGAAGATGTTTTAGCATAATTATTAAATCCATGTTTGTCACAGTATATACTATAGTAAAAACACTTATATGCAGAATATATAAAACATTTCTCCTTTGAACAGCGTAGTTTTATTTCCCGCTGCACTGTGAAGGGGTGTCGGCAATGGCGTGTAAACATTTCTTAAGGATCTCACAAGAGACGCTTTCTGAAAAGTTTTACCCTCATGTGAATCATGTTTTGTTGATGGATATATTATTATTTATATGCTTAGTTTATCCTAGTATTTATTTATAAGTTGAATTTTATTTTATTAGGCTCGCCCCCTATTACATCGTGGGACTGAGATATGGTCAGCGAAGTGTGGGTGTACTGGTTGCACCTCTGCCTACCCCTTCGGGGATTACGGGCGTGAGTGTGTTTGTATATATATGTTGTTTTTTTTTATTGCATAGACCTGCAATCGAGTAAGAGATTTGATGGTAAGTGGTCTCCACCGCCAATGAACGCCTATATTACCGAAGAATCTTAAGACGCGTTGCTAACCTTAAAGGACAGCACAGACAGTAGCGACTAAGAAGAAGAACCCACTAAAAGGGTGTATCGATAATCCGTTCTCCAGGAGTGGGAAAGTTACTATAACAAATAAATTAATTTACTAGTATTTATTTGAAGATTTCTATCATCTTCAACACTAATAAAGAAACACGTATTTATGATTTTTCCAAAATTCATCCTTTATAGTTTATGGAGAGAAGGGCAGTTACGCCAGAAAAGACTTTGAAGCGGGCAAAGTTTTAAAGCAAACAAATGCCCGTATTTGTATAGAAGAGTAATCATTATACATCCCTAACCAATATAATAAACAAGCACTCTAATTTCCTAAGCACATACACCCACAGCTCAAAGACTCTTTCCATACTTTCGATAAATGGCTAGAAAAAGAAAACCTCACGCCGCCGCCCGCGAATCGAATATCATCCAGTCGACAGTAACGCCCGGAGGAAATTAAAGATTCTATCCGTTGCTAGAACTTAATCCCTCAGTACTAGTAAGTCGGAAAATTGCAAATTAAGGCATACCTATTCACACTAAATTATACCATACTTTTATCGGGATAGAGTCCAGTTTCGAATTAATATAAATTGTTAGGCATCAGATAAAAACGCTGATTTCCGCGCCAAGGTTCTGGATGGGGCCAATTAATTAACGTTGCCTATGGATACAGCTTTATAGAGTGGTTATTGACTATTAATAATGCAACTCAATCGTTAAATACAATTTGAATGGTGCTTAAATCGTCGTGTTTTTTCGAGGGAGTCCATGAAAATAAATTGTTTATTGGTCATATAGGCAATTAAAGTGGGGCTATGAATTCGTTATTGACCTTAATTAAAGCATTTTCATTTGTAAATATTGTCTTAAAAGAGTTTAAGTACGTAAAAAAAACAATTTTAACAGAATACATAATTTTAGAAATATTTTGCATTAGCTGTATACCTTTTATTTTATTTTATTAGATTGAATGACAAGACGAGCAGGTCGCTCGCCTGATGGTAAGCGCCACGCCTGCCCATAAACAGAAGTAACGCCACACAGAACTTTAAATAAAGCACTGCATGACACTGGACTGCGCTCGTCACCCCGAGACATAAGGTGTTAAGTCTCATAATGCCCAGTAATTACACTGGCTTCAATGTCCTTCACACCGGAACATAACAGTGCTTACACATTGTTGCTTGGCGGCAGAAATAGACAAAGCGGTGGTACCAACCCAGCCGGTCTCTCGCAAACGAGGGACCTACCACCTTGTGGTACCTTGTGTGTGTGGTTGGGTATTAATATTACCACCTTGGTAATATTAATACCCTTTTTATAGCATAGGTCGGTAACGACCAAGTGGTCCACGTGATGGTAAGTGATCTACACCGCCCATATACGTCCACAACTCCAAAGAATCATGGGCGCATTGCCGACCTTAAAGGAAAGGGATTGGAAAGGGGAGGGGGATTTGGGCCTCCGGATATCGTGTTTCTTTTTTGTACATATTCTTTTAATTAGCCTGAATGACGAAACGAGGTCGCTTGTGTGATGATAAGCGCCTGCCCATAAACAAAAAACTACACAGAATGCTTAATTACAAAGTACTGTCTGGCATTGGACTGCGCTCGTCACTCCGAGACATAAGATGTTAAGTCTCATAATGCCCAGTAATTTCACTGGCTTCAATGTCCTTCAAAGACAATACTAATTCTTAATAATGATACACCCAACACCCACATAGTCCTGCCCTTTAACCTCATCAGGTTATCATGGGTATCAGGAACTACGCGAGAGTCTTACAGTCCCACTACACCCAAACCCGAAACAAATATTTGTTGACCACACAAATATTGGTCCTGATGCGGGAATCAAACCTCTCGCTTCGCAGCCGGCTGCTCGCTCACTTCGAAAACAAAATTGAGACCGCTCCCCAGAGGGATTGCCGTCAAGCAGGTGGCCAGATGTAAAAATTACAAGTCAAATCTTTCTGTAACATGTTTTGCCCACTGTGACTGGGATAAGGACAAGATAAGAAGAAATTTGAGACCACTTCTCCTCAACCGAATAAATCTATAAACTACAGAATGGTACTCAACAAAATAAATCTACTACAAGTGTGATATTTCATCAAATCACATTTTTGACGGTACATTTTCCAAGCAACAATTTACTTTCCTTAACTAAACAGATAATCTGATTAAAAAGGATTCTGAGGGCTGTTGTAAAGATTAATTTATTTCTGAAGTATAATCGAATTGTAGCAAATTCACGCTGTTTGCGTAGAATAATAATAATATTATACATACATACATACGCACTCACGCCTGTAATCCCCGAAGGGGTAGGCAGAGGTGTAACCAGTACACCCACATTTCGCCGAGCGTATTTCCGTCCCTTATGTGATAGGGGGCGAGCCTATCGCCATACCGGGCACAAATTCCAGACTCCGGGCTGATACTGAGCATTTCGTAATAGAAAAACCCAATACCACTTTACCCGACCCGGGGATCGAACCCGAGACCTCAGAGTTGACCTCAATTGTAACGCGTACGCATTACAATTGCGCCATCGAGGCAGTAATAATATTATATACTGTATATATACTAGCCCTGTATTATATACGTCCCACTGCTGGACACGAGCCTCCTCTACTGAATGAGAGGGGTTAGGCCTTAGTAGTTAGTTTGCGTAGATGGGATAAAAATGAAAATACACAAGGTAGGTTCCTCGTATGTTAGAAACTGTTTAGGTTGGTACCACTTGGTCTATTTCTGCCGCCAAGCAGCAGTGTGTAAGCACTGTTGTGTCTTGGTTTGAAAGACATTGAAACCAGTAAAAATTTTGTTCATTAATAAAATACTTTATATCTTATATCTCGGGGGACGAGCGCAGTCCAATGCCATACAGTGTTCTGTTATTCAAAGTTCTGTGTAGCGTTGCTCCTGTTTATGGGCAGGCGTGGTGCTTACCATCATGCGAGCGACTTGCTCACCTCGTCATTCTAGCTAATAAAAAAGGAAAAAGACATACATACATATTGAAAATGGGCGTAAATTGCACAACTAAAAAAAAAAAAATACCTATTAATAACACGCAAACTAAAACAATCATTGGGCTTAATATTCCTCTCCAACCACAATTAACCATGTAATATCTACATGTACAAAGTTTGTACACGCACACACTTGTAGCAAAGTATAATGTGTATAATAAATTGATCATAAAATCTGTAAGTGTTGAACAATGTTATCAATGCAAAGTATCGTGTAACACGGCCCTAAATTTCATGTTGGCGGTTAGGATGGTGACACATTGAGTATTGTAATTAATTAATTACTTAAATTCACTGTTATAACAAAGGGCAAAAGTAAAAAGTATGACACTTTGTCTATTTATCTATTTGTCTATAGAGTGGTAGAGCCACGCTATAGACACTTTTGTCTACAGCATGAATGGGCCGGCTCGTCCGGGTCGTTACCACTGTCTCACAGAAAACCGGTGTAAAGTAGCAGCTTGCTACTGCGTTTCGTACGGTGAGTGAGATATCCGGAGGCCCAAATCCCCCTCCCATTCCCGATTCCTTAATTATCCCTTTCCTTTAAGGTCGGCAACGCTCCCAGAATTCTTTTGGTATTGTGGGCGTACATGGGCGGTGGAGATCGCTTACCATCAGGTGACCCCTTTGCTGGCCTATGCTATAAAAAAAAATGGCGCCAATCAGCAGTATACAAGCATTTTATTGGCTTTAAGGACATTGAAGCCAGTGGGCATTATGAGACTTAACACTTGATATCTCGAGGTGTCGAGCACAGCCCAGTGATATGCAGAGTTTTGTAGCTCAAAGTTATGTATGGCGCTGATTCTGTTTAGGGGCAGGCACGGCGTTTTCAATCAGGCGAGCGACCTGCCTGTCCGCCTCGTCATTCAAGCTAATAAAAAAACCGATTTCAAAAAATGGAGGATGTTCTTAATTCGTCTGTATTTTTTCATAATATTTTCATGATTATTTGGTGAGCACAGTTCAGTGCCATGGAGTGCTTTGTAATTTAAAGTTCGGTGTGGTGCTGCTACTGTTTATAGACAAGCATTGCTTACCATCACACGAGCGACCTGATCGTCTCGTCATTCAAGCTAATAAATTCTTCCATAGATTCAAATAGTGTGTTGTTCTAATGGGCACACACAGCGTTACTAACGTTCGTGACGGAACCATGCCTTAACAGTACATCGCAGTTTTTTTATTTATTTTTATAGTTTGACTGGCGAGACGAGCAGGTCGCTCGCCTGATGGTAAGCGCCACGCTTGCTCATAAATAGAAACAACGCCACACAGAAATTTAAATAAAAGCACTGTATGACACTAGACTACGCTCGTTACCCCGAAACATAAGATGTTAAGTCTCATAATGCCCAGTAATTTCACTGGCTTCAATGTCCTTCAAACCGGAACACAACAGTGCTTACACACTGTTGCTTGGCGGCAGAAATAGACAAAGCAGTGGTACCAACCCAGCCGGCCTCTCGCATACGAGGGACCTACCACCTTATGAAGTTTGATTAATTTAACTCATCGACACCTTCCACCCACTACATCTCGCACCTTAACAAGTCCCAAACACCAAGTTTAGGGGCGGTTAGCGTTACACTTAATTGTTCGTACTAAAACAAAAGTTTCCGATGCCGATAACGTAACGGGGGATACAGGAAATAACTCACGAGTTTGTAGGGGGCGCCATAACATTGTATTTCTGAAGGGTAAAGCGGGTTTAAAATTTATTTTTGTTATAATGTCTTTAGAATGTTAGTTTCGGGTTTTCGAGGTTTTCATGACGTCACTATTTAAACATAAACGCACAGACGTATCTTACTGGAATCTCACTTTTGTCATAATTAAAAATAGCTTATAGCCTTCCCCTTCCTGCTTTAATCCCACTTGTAGTGGGGTTGGCGCAACATCCTTTTAATACATGTTACAGAAGGATTTGGCTTTTAGTTTTTACGACCGGCCGCCTGCTTGACGCCAACCTTTCTTGGGACAAAAAATAGCCTATAGCACGTTATAATAAAGTAGCTTCCTATTGTTGAATGAGTTGTCAGACTCGTATCTATAGTTCCAGAGATTAACCCCCTACAAAGAAACTCACAAACTTACAAATAGACTTACAAACAATCTCACAATCTTACAAATTTTGACTCTACAATGTAGAGATAAAAATTACACTTATTAGCTAAAATCCATATCCGAAAATGGTTCAATGGTTTTTGATTTATTTTTATTTCATTATTTTTGGCGAGTTCTGGCACTAATTTCGTCTCTGTTTACCCCACATACCCCAAAAGGTGTTAAAAGTGCAAGTTTATGTTTATGTTTCTTTCCTTTAAAATAGACACGACTAGAATTCCTAGAACTGCTGGAATAGGAGAGAGAAAGAGAGCTTAAGAGTCTAAGGACCTATACTTATAACAGCCCTCTTTCTTGTCGGAGGTTAAAAATCACTGCAAAATCGTACCAATGTACGATTAAGGGTAATTAGCTAATTGTACATAAATGCACCCAATAGAACGATAACTCTCATATGCATCTACCATAATACGGCTCCACTTATACACATGCAAAGGTAAAATCACACGTAACACTCATACATGCAACAAAAATTAAAGAACGTTCACAATCAACTTGATAATGATTTCATAAAAGTTAATGTCTTTAATATTACATTTCTAAATCGAGATACGACGTTCTGCACCGCACAAATTATTAGACGTACTATGTGTTAACTAGAAATCATGAATCATTTTTTATGAATTATGAATGAACGAGCTGCACAGACTTTTATAGCCCTGCCTCTTTGCACAGAGTTTTGGTGAGGTCATTTTTTTGCTTGAGTTACGTTTCTTGTTATCTTATTTCGATGCTTACATGTGACTGTTGCATTAATTGAGACATCAGAATAGCGGGAAAAAAATCAACACAATGTAACTGAGCTGCGACGTATGAATGAAAATAGGAGGCCAATTCTCGTAATTTTAAATGTTCAATATATCATTCCGATCTAGTCTCAGCGTAAAGAAAGTTGCAAATGGCATTCTCTTAAACCAATAATGAACGACAAATGTGAACATAGATCGTAATGAGATTGAATGTAGAATAAAAGTTGACTGTAGCCGAAACGGTATATTGCTACTGCTAATGGTAGATGCATTTGACGTTGATTATTGGTATAAGAGAATGCCATTTGCAACTGTCTTGACGCTGAGACTAGATCGGAATGATATTTTAAACATTTAAAATTACGAGAATTGGCCTGCTGAGCATTTGTTTTTTGTCGATGCAATAGTGTTGAAGCTTAACGGGGGTAGTTTATGATATCATATATCTTTGTACCGTGTGTTACATAGCTGGTGTATGGTGTAAGGTAAAGGCGATATCGTGAAACAGAATGAATATAACTCAAGGAACGAAATGAAAACCGACTTTGCTGTTATCTTAAGCTTTAAACAGGAGTTTTTTTATGGGAATTACCGGCACTCGAGCAAGGGTATGTGATTTATTAATTTTTAAACTCTTTATTGTACATCCAAGAAAATTAAATAAGAACCATAAAAATTATAAGCGAGGTACAGATGGCGGTCTTATCGTTAACTGCGATTTCTTCCAGACAACCTTTTTCGAGTTTTTCAACTGCTTTCTCAATTCGTGTGTTATTTTAATTATACAAAATGTGGGCTAATTTTGAGTAATACGGTACATAGGCTATTAGATCGAGATTGGTTTCATATAAATTAGATTAAGATCTAATCGAATCTGAGCGAAAATGGACAACAGCAAATGCACTGCGATTCGCGGTATGATATAGGTTTTTGTTTTTTTTTTTTACTTTTTATATATACGTGACGAGTATTCCCTAGAATGGTTGATAACAGGCAGGCCGTCGGTCATAAAAACCACAAGGCAATTTTTTCCGTAACATGTGTTAAAAAACATGTTGCGCCGAACCCACTGCCAGTGGGATAAGGGCAAGTGGAAGAAGAAATAAATAATTAGATGTGATGTGAATTGAGAATCTCCTCCGTTTCTTTTTCGTCAGTTATAACTTACAACGTAGTATGCATCTGCCTCGGTGGCGTAGTTGAAATGCGTACGCGTTACGATTGAGGCCAACTCTGAGGTCTAGGGTTCGATCCCCGAGTCGGGTAAAGTGTTATTTTAGTTAAGTGGTATTATATTTTAGTGGGGTTTTCTGTTACGAAATACTCAGTATCAGCCCGGAGTCTGGACATTTGCGTATGTAGTATGTATCTACGAGTAGATAAATTCGCTCGGTTCCGATGCCGTGGCCCGCACATAACCCCACAAATTAAGTGAGAGAACCTGTTTATTTTATTTTACAACTATATTTCTAGCTCGTAACATGATTTTTCATTACGTTTCAACTTCACACACATCATTATTCACAACGTTCGCAACATTACTTATATTTTGCTGTTATTTACTATGTAATTAACTTCTTTTTAATATAGTGTTGATTCAATTTTTGAACCCAATAAAAAGGGGTTTCATAAGTTTGCCCCTTTTGTCTGTTTGTGTGTAGTACGGAATTCTCGGACCGTTTTTTTTACGAATATACAAATAATGTCCACCTTTCTGGGCCTCGTCAGGCATTACTATGCCCTTTGTGTGTTCTAAGATAAACGATGATTGCCGAGCTGTGGGCAATCATCGTTGCAAATTTGTAGCAATCTTTAAATCATATTACTATAGTTTGTTCCTTTTTTCTATAGCATAGACCTGCAAAGGAGCAAGTGGGTCACCTGATGGTAAGTGATCTTCATCGCCCATCTGTACCTACATGTGGCATCTTAGCACCTAAATGCATGGATTGATTTGAATACGGTTGTTTTTTTAATTTATAAGTTGGGTCGAGATGGTTCTTTATGTGTAAATGAGCCCACCAGTGCACGTGCTACTGGTTGTGGGGGCCAGACGGCGTGTCACCCATATATTGCCAGACACCGACAAATCTATGGAACGAAAAGGTGTACCCTGGACCGGGATAACGCCAGAAAGAATGTACGTAATTAAGAGTTTCATAATGAAATCGTTTCGGTAATGAATATTTATAAAAGAACAAGCGTTGAGAAACTTTTATTTTAAAAGAGGTTTAATTAACACCACTGGCTCTGGGTTACTTGGGTGTTCTTTGTTCGTGTTTAGTCCTCTCTTTTAACAGCTCGACTTATTAAATAACATTTGTGATGCTTTACATATAGTTTATTTTTATATTGTCATAAAAGACGAGACGAGCAAGCGTGACGCCAGCCTTTCCCAATCCCTTAATTGTTCCTTTCCTTTAAGGTCGGCAACTCACCCATAATTCTTTTGGTAGGTACTATGGGCTTACATGGGAGGTGGTGATCACTTGCCATCAGGTGACCCACTTGCTCGTTTGGCGGCCTATGCTATTAAAAAAACGTAATTACAGGTTTCATAATGAAACCGTTTCGGTAATGAATATTTATAAAGGAACAAGCGTTGAGAAACTTTTATTTTAAAAGAGGTTTAATTAACACCACTGGCTCTGGGTTACTTGGGTGTTCTTTGTTCGTGTTTAGTCCTCTCTTTTAACAGCTCGCATGAGAGGACTTATTAAATAACATTTGTGATGCTTTACATATAGTTATTTTTATATTCACTTGAATGACGAGACGAGCAGATTCCTCGTCTAGTGGTAAGCGTAACGCCAGCCTATAAACAGAAGCAACACCACTCAAAACCTTATATCAAATATATTTTAATGTGGTAGCGCCACCCTGTAGATAGTTTGTCTACAGCATGAATGGGCCAGCCCAACCGGGTTATTACTTCTGTCTCGCATAAACTGAGGTGAAGTAGCAACTTGCTGCTACGTTTCATTCGATGCGTGAGATATCCGGAGGCCCAAATCCTCCTCCTATTCCCAATGCCGTCATAATAATTATTCCATTATGTTGCCTACATATCCATAATTCCTCACGATCAGAGGGGCGAGCTCGAACAACTTACGAATAAGTATTTGAATCGAGGACGCTAGCATTTGTATGAATTTTCAAACAAATTTTTGACATTTCGATTCGAATATGTTTTCGCAAGTTGTTTGTGCTAGCCCCTCTGATGACATACTTGATCGTTTTCCGACCTCTTCTCTTTCTTTCTTTTTGCCGGACGTTATCCCAGCTTAATACTAGGGTCCGCCTTCTCGTGCAATAAATGTTATGGTATTTCGTACTAAATGTGGCGACCAGCCAACTGACCTCTACTAGGGACCTCTAATGGGAACCAAGTTTCACCATTGCCTCGTCCGTTAATTAGCAGAGTTTACTAGGTACGTGCAGGTGAGGTTGCCTCTGGGCCTAAAATGTTGATGGCCTCCTACTGTACTTATCAAAGAGTATCTATTGTTTCATTAGTTTCCAGTCTTAGGTATTAAGTACAGTTTTAAAAGCCGGTGGCGGTTACTGCCTCGGTAGTGCAGCTGTAACGCGTAAGTGGTACGAGTACTGTGCTGAAGTCTCGGGCTCAATCCCCGGGCCGGGTAAACGTGATATTGGGTTTTTCTATCACGAAATGCTCAGTATCAGCCCGGAGTCTAGAATTGTGCCCGGTATGGCATAAGACTCGCCCTCTATCATGGGACGGAAATAAGCTTAGCGAACTGGTTGTGTACTGGTTACACCTCTGCCTACTCCTTCGGGGATAACAGGCGTGAGTGCGTATGTTTTAAAAAACCTTTATTGCAGGATAAAAGAGAATATCGGTAATTTAGCAGTTTTATTAGCTCCGTTTTAAAGCCTATAACATTGTTATATAATCGTAAATAGCATTTAGTTGTTATACCGGTAGCGCTTAAAACGCTTTGCCTGTTAAATGCTATTTTAACGACAAAGAGCGTACTGTATTGAGTTAACATTTTTAAGTTCATTATACATTCTTAAATACAATAACCATGTACTTTGATCTTTATTTTTATACAAAGGGACTGCAATGCTCCTGGTGGTAAGACCAGAGTAGCCCAAACTTTGACCACCTTACACATTCGACAGTTTACAACAAATAGTTCTCGCATAGTGGTCGAAATTCGAACTCTATAATCATATACTTTTGTGCAATAACATCAGTTGCGATATTTGACATTCGGATATTGACAGTATAAATTGTTGACATATATTAATGTTTTATTTTATTTTATTAAATGTACATATTTGTTACCATTTGTTACAGATACATACGCACTCACACCTGTAATCCCCGAAGGGGTAGATAGACGTGTAACTAATACACCCACATTTCGCCGAGCGTATCTCCGTCCCATGATGTGATAGGGGCGAGCGTAACGCCATACTGGGCACAAATTCCAGGCTCCGAGCTGATACTGAGCTTTTCGTAATAGAAAAACCCAATACCAATTTATCCGACCCGGGGATCGAACCCGAGACCTCAGCGTTGACCTTAATCGTAACGCATACGCATTACAATTGCGCCACCGAGGCATCGTAATGATGTTTTCCTTCACAATTAATACACATATGACTGAATAGTCAGTGGTGTTTGCCTTGGGGTTGGTTTCGACTTCCAACTTGAAAGTCCTCCTGACTAAGACATCGCCGCACACACATTTTATTTTTATAACATAGGCCGGCAAATGATCAAGTGGTTCACCAAATGGCAAGTGATCTCCACCACCCATGAACGCCCACAATACCAGAAAAATCATGGGCGCGTTGCTGACCTTAAAGGAACGGGATAATAAAAGGAATGGGAAGGGGAAGGGGATTTGCGCCTCCAGATATCTCACTCACCATACGAAACGCAGCAGCAAACCGCATCTTTACGTCGGTGTTCTGTAGACAGTGGTAACGATCCGGTCGTACTGTAGACAAGACTGTCTACCGCGTGGCTCTACCACTCACAAACCCTTCTGGCATTGGCCGGGATTCAAATCCATTTAGTTACGGCAATCTAATGCTTTAATTTCTAAAACTGAGCAACCAAACTCGTCTCGAAAACACTTAATTAAAAAACAAACAAAGAAAGTTGTTGCCAAGTTCTTGCAAGTCAACAAGAAAAACTTGGCGCATGGCACTGTCGTTTTGAATTACAAATATCTTAGGCGGACTGACGAGCGGTGATTTAATTCGACGGTAACAAGACGTAATTATGGAATTAATTTTGGAAGCGCGATTCAAACGCGGACATTTTAGTTGATGGGTTTAGATATATTCCTCGGATAAGTTAATATAGGTTAAGTAGTAGTGTAGACAGTTTTGTCTACAGCAGGCATGGGCCGGCTCGTCCGAATTGTTACCACTGTCTCACAGAAAAGAGACGTAAAGTAGCGACTTGTTGCTGCGTTTCGTACGGTGGGTGAGATATCAAATAACAAATCCAAGCCCCTTCTCAATCTCTTTCCGTTAAGGTCGGCAATGCGCTCATGATTCTTTTGGTACTGTGGGCGTACATGGACGGTGGAAATCGCATACCGTCAGTTGACCCAGTTGCTCGTTTGCCAGTGTAGGCTATAAAAAAACGAAGTTTTTTTTTTAGATTTGCTCAAGGCGGTCTAAAATATTACTAAGCGTTAAAAACGTGAAACCTGAATGTTTTTCAAACTTTCCTTCCATACAAAAAAAAAGTTAAAACGAACAAGCAGTTATAAATTTTGCAAAATATTTTCACTCATAACTATTTTTCCAGAAAGTAATTAAACAGCACTAGCAATATTTTAATAAACTCAAAGGGTTGAACGGTGTGGCACTATTTTTGCAAAATATTCCACTAAAACTTCGTTACACCGGAGATTTAAGACGATGTTGCCCAGTTTTGGGGTAAATTAAAAAAAAACTTGGTCAGGTAGGGTGCCATTGAATTTGTTTTTTAAAACATTTTCTTTTAATGATTTCTTTATAAAAGAACAATATTTCAGAATAAATTACCACTATATTATTAAAACCTGTTATGAATGGTAGAGTAAAGCTGTAACCAGTTTTGTCTACAGCATGAACGGGCTGGTTCAACCGAGATGTTACCACTGTCTCACAGAAAACCAACGTAAAGCAGCGAGATATCTGGAGGCGTTCCCTTCTCAATCCCTTGATTATCCCCTTCCTTTAAGATCGGCAACGCGTCAATCGTTTTTGTATTATGGGCGTTCATGGGCAATGGAGGTAACTTACCATCAGGTGACCAACTTGCTCGTTTACCGGCCTAAACTATAAAAAAAGTGGTTTTGATTTTTGTGACAGTGGTGCGTTAGCCGCATTCCTATACCTATTGATACGCATAAATAGTCACCCAACTACTAATATAAATGTGCAAATTTGGATGTTTGTAGGTTTGTGAATTTGGATATTTGTTAGTCAATCACGTCTTAACGACTGAACGGTTTTGGATGAAATTTGGCACTCAGGTAGATTATGACTTGAATTAGGACATAGACTACTTTTTATCCCAGAAATGGTTGTTCATACAGCCGGAGCCGCGAGCAAAAGCTAGTTGTATATAGATATTATGTTTGTATGTATACATCATGCACACAAAGTGCGCGCACATTTGGACGAAAAATATTCAACAAAAAATTAAATGTGGAATTTTATGGTAACCCCAATCTGGTTACACCTTGCGGCCTCTTGGCTTGAACTTAATTAAGCATTTTTCGCCTTGATTAAACACTGGAGGCCTCTTAATAAACAAGCCGAATGATTGGAGAATTTCCCCTGTTTTATATCTTCAATAAAATATTTTTTATATTTTTCTTCCTCACTTAATTTGTTTAATATAATATTCGTGCAAAATCTGGTTCGTCTACACTAATATTATAAAGAGGAAAGATTTGTATTTTTGTATGTAACGAATAAACTTAAAAACTAGTGGACCGATTTCAAAAATTCTGTTGCCGTTAAAAAGCTACATTATCACTGAGTAACATAGGCTATTTTTTATCCCGGGACAAGCCGTTCCCGCGGGCGGAGCCGCGAGCAAAGGCTAGTTTGTTATAAATATATGGACTGTGAATTATAAGAAAAGTATTTCAAATTGGATGTTATACGAGTTATATAAACATCCTCACAATTGGATTTTTTTGGTATGTCTACAGGCTCACAACCTATCACATAAAGGAACGGAAATAAGTTCGGCAAACTATAAATGCATTTGTTGAAATTCTGCCTATCCCTTCAGGTATATAGGCGTTATATAGCTTATGTCATTCTCGTTGAGATCGAGAAGTTTTGTCTACAGCGTGAATGAGCCGACTCGATCGGGTTGTTACCACTGTCTCAATGAAAACCGACGTAAAGTAGCAATGTTTCGTACGGTGAGTGAGATATCCGGAGGCCCAAATCCTCCTTCTCTTCCCAAGCTCTCAATTATCCCTCTCTTTTAAGGTTGGCAATGCGTCCATGAGTCTTCTAAGACTGTGGGTTGATGGGCGACGGTAATCACTTACCATCTGGTTAGCCACTTGGTCGTTTGCCGGCCTTTGCTATAAAATAAAGAACTATAAGGAACTGCGGTCCCACAACAACATCTGAAACATGTGTTTGCGTATAACACATACATTTTCATTTGCCTGCGACACGAGCAGGTCGTTCTCTTGATGCTAAGCCCTACGCCTGCTCATAAATAATAGCAATATCCGCCAAATCTGCATATTTTTGCATGGTATTACAATGCGTTCGTCACCTCAAGACTTTAGTTAAATAAAATCACCCAAGAGTCACACACATAGTACTGACCCCTCACTTGGTTAACCTGTATCGTGGATATCATGAACTACGAGCGACTTGCGGTCCCACGACACCCAGACCTGAAACAAATATTCGTAGATCACGCGAACTTTTATCTCCGTGCGGGAATTGAACCCACGGCCTCTCGCTTCACGGCCGGGGACTCGCCCATTACGCCACGGAGGCTATCAAATTAGATGGAAAAAAATCAAATACTTTAATGTATATTACTAGACAAGCTGTGCGGTGCGGTCCATAGAAATTGTACCACTAAGTTGCGGTCAATTGACCGTAACTCAGTATTACCATCTCGCTTACTCTCAACTAGAACCCCTATCACGCTCCCTGTTTGTGAGCTATCAAACTTCCGCGTTATGTGACGCAATTTTACTTCTAAACAGCCCGTCTAGTAGTATACATTAAAGCCTTTGGAAAAAACCAATGAGGCCGACGACGACGAGTGGTAGAGCCACGCTGTAGACAATTTTGTCTACAGCATGAATGGGCCGGCTCGTCCGGGTCGTTACCACTGTACCAGAAAACCGGCATAAAGTAGGAGCTTGCTGCTGCGTTTCGTACGGTGAGTGAGATATCCGGCGGCCCAAATCCCCGTCCCCTTCCCAATCCCTTAATTATCCCTTTCCTTTAAGGTCGGCAACGCGCCCATAATTCTTTTGTATCGTGGGCGTACATGGGCGGTGGAGATCGCTTACCATCAGGTGACCCACTTGCTCGTTTGCCGGCCTATACTATAAAAAAAGAGGCGATAAAATAATATACAGCCAATTTAATTGCCATGTATGAAAACAATATTGTTCACCAATATTGTAACAATATTGGAATTAATTCCAGCTTATCTTGCAGTTTCACGATTTTAATCTAAGTGGGGTACCGTTAAAACGGATTTGCCCAGCGCGCCCGGCGCATGAAAGCGAACGAGTCACAATTAATTCCGCCAAATGTCTTTTAGTACAGCCGTAAAAATCCAGTGTTAAGCTTCGCACGGTCTTAACAAAACTATATAATTCACGACCGTCTCTTATTCATGTACTTTTGTACGGCCAACGAGCAGATGGGTCACCAGAAGGCCAATTCTCGTAATTTTAAACGTTCAAAATATCATTCCGATCTAATCTCAGCGTCAAGAAAGTTGCAAATGGCATTCTCTTAAACCAATAATCAACGTCAAATACACCTAGCATTAGGAGTAGCATTATACCGTTTTGACTTCAGTCAACTTTTATTCTACATTCAATCTCATTACGATCTATTTATTACATTTGACGTTGATTATTGGTATAAGAGAATGCCATTTATAGCTTTCTTGACGCTGAGACTAGATCGGAATGATACTTTGAACATTTAAAATTACGAGAATTGGCCTACTGATGTTAAGTGACTTCCATTAACTCCCACAGTACCAAAATAAATGAATAAACGAATAAGATGCATGGATGTATAAGACTGCTTCAGTGGCGCAGTTGTAATGCGTACGCGTTACGATTCCTCAATCGCTGAGGTCTCGGGTTCGATCCCCGGGTCGGGTAAAGTGGTATGGGTTTTTTCTATTACGAAAATGCTCAGTATTAGCCCGGAGTCTGGAATTCGTGCCCGGTATGGGGGTAGGCTCGCCCCCTATCACATAAGGGACGGAAATACGCTCGGCGAAATGTGGGTGTACTGGTTACACCTCTGCCTACCCCGTCGGGGATTACAGGCGTGAGTGCGTATGACTTTTAAAGGAATGATATAATTAAGGTTTTTTTGTCGGTTTCTTTTTTAATTTTATTACCATGTCTAGATATACGTATTATTCCAACAATAAATATGTTTTCTATATTCCACACACTTCCAAAACCCTACTGAGAACTCTCAGGTATGCAAGTTTTATCACGTTGATTTTCTTCGCAGCGATGTTTTGGATGAGATGTTAACAAAAGGCAATATGAACTTTTATTTTAAAGATAAAAGGCCACAGTTCTCGAATAAGGTTTTATTGCCGTATATTTTTATGGCAAAGTAAATATTATCCCCCGGTACATCATAGGTATGAAAATGTGATCCCTCAGCCCGCATAATGTGCTAACATAAAACAAGTAATAGAACTCAATATTGAGTTTTGGTTTCACGCTGTGATGATCAGTAAGTCAGTCGTTAATGGAAAGAAATTTAAAGGCGTTTTGTTTTATTTATACGTGTTGTGTAAACTGAAAAATAGTATAATGTACCCTGTATGCATTACCCATAATGCTTTTATTTTTAGTCACAAATGTGTTTTTGTTTTAAAAAGGTCACATTTTTCATTATTCCATAGCCAGCTAAAATGTATGATAAAATGCATGAGTGTTAGTCTATGGCACTCGATAGTCGCTGCCAACCCCCATGGGATGCAGATGTGAGTGTGTATGTATGTAAAATTTTAACTATAACGTATACTGCAGTATAAGTTACTAATAAATGTGTTACGATATGTATATTATATGTATCAGTAAAGTAAAAACTTATGTAAAATGGCCGTTTTTTATTTTAACTTAAATATTACTGTCTGGATTACTTAATGGATTTTGAATTAAAAACAGATAAATTGATTGTAATATAATAATTAAATACTGTAAAAGCATAACTCTCCTCGTGACGCAGTTGGTTAACAAAAATGAAAATTATAGCATAGCGGCAATATCATTTTGTTTCGTTATAATTAACAAGCTACAATGTACTTTTTAAAGTTGTAGAGTCACAGTCAAGAAAATTGTATCTATCAATGAGCTGGCTCGATGGAACCTGGACAGGAAAATGACGTGAATTGGCAAATAATTGTTTGTTAGGTCGCTATTCCACTATCATATTTGCATCATATCTATGATATAATATATGTCGTCATATATGATCCTATGTCACAGCATTCTGTGAAATAGGACCATAGAAATATGATCATAGAAAATATGAAGTTTATGTTGCTATTACACTGTCATACATTTCTCATATATTTATGAGCTATAGAAGTAGGATCATTTTTATATGATAGTGGATTATCAGTCTTACGGTGAGTGAGGTTTCCGGAGGCTCAAAAACCCTTTGCCAATTCCCCTATCCCTATTCCCTATTTAAGTTCAGCAACGCATCCATGATTCTTCTAGTATTGTAGATGTTCATAACCAGTAAAAATGGCATAACAGATGACCTACTTGCTCCACTGGCAATTACCAGCTTCTGCTATATAATAATTTGGCTGGCTTGACGTTAGTGTGGAGTGGCGTCACGGCTATAGAGTTAACAGGATATACTTTGCTTACTGTTATACTTCAGTATGTAACGTCGGTATGCGGAAGAGTCAGTACCCAAAGCAAACATTAATGGCGAACTCGTATATAATGGTTATTGCCAATATTTATCCTCAACTTTTACGTTTCACTACCATTGTGATGGTGATGTATTAACCTGGATATGTGGTGTGAGAGAAAGAACGACCGATGCGCTAATTTCACGTCCAATTTTTATTTACTTATAACGCTTTAAGTTTTTGAAGTGAAATGAGCTATATGTATACTGTGTATATATGTGTACTTTTTGGGTGAACAAAAAGCGTGGAACTCGCGTCACCGTCACGGTACGCTTTCCATAAGCTATATGTATACTGTGTATATATGTGTACTTTTTGGGTGAACTCAAATCTTGGAACTCGCGTCACCGTCACCGAACGCTTTCCATGAGCTATATGTATACTGTGTATATATGTGTACTTTTTGGGTGAACAAAAAGCGTGAAACTCGCGTCATCGTCACCGAACGCTTTCCATGAGCTATATGTATACTGTGTATATATGTACAAAATAAATTTAAACTTTAATCCTTGATCATAAACACTTCTTAACAAACGAAAAATAATTCGAAAATAATAATCTAATAGCTCGACGATACAATTCACAAGTTACTTAGTTTTCACTTCTATCGGCAGTCCCCAAAGACTGCCCCGCATGTTTTTTTGTTATAATAGCGGTCCTATTATTAACTTTATATATAAAGACAATTAGATACCATTATGCATGTACAAAAATAGATTTCCGATCCATATAAGTGTATTAATTATTTCCGGAATACAATGTTACTTAGGTCGTTACTAGGAAAGGAATAGGTATTATAAAATGATTATTTGGGCCTCCGGAAATCTGCCACATCACGTCTGTTTTCTGTGAAGCAGAGGTACTACCTAGCAGAGCTTGTCCATTCATGCTGTAGACAAAACTGTTTACAGCTTGGCTCTACCACTTACTAGTTACTAGTTACAGGTACTTCAACTTCGGAGTAGTTCCTTTAAGGTCGTCATATATCCATAATTCTTAAAGTATTGTGGATGTTGATACATACATACATACGCACTCACGCCTGTAATCCCCGAAGGAGTAGGCAGAGGTGTAACCAGTACACCCACATTTCGCCGAGCGTATTTCCGTCCTTTATGTGATAGGGGGCGAGCCTATCGCCATACTGGGCACAAGTTCCAGACTCCGGGCTGATACTGAGCATTTCGTAATAGAAAAACCCAACACCTTACCCGACCCGGGGATCGAACCCGAGACTTCAGCGTTGACCTCAATCGTAACGCGTACACATTACAACTGCGCCACCGAGGCAGTGGATGTTGATAGACGGTGGATATTACTTATCATCAGGTGATCCACTCGCTCGTTTGACGCCCTCTGCGATATAAAAGGAGATAAAAGAACATCACGTAGCATACATAAAAACATATAAACGAATGTAGAAAATATTTTTTTTTATATAGCACAGGCCGGCAAACGAGCAATTGGGTCACCTGATGGTAAGCGATCTCCACCGCCCATGTACGCCCACAATACAAAAGAAATATGGGCGCGTTGCCAACCTTAAAGGGAAGGGATAATTAAGGGATTGTGAAGGGCAGAGGTATTTTGGCCACCACTCTTATCACACTCACCATACGAAATCCAGCAGCAATCTGCTACTTTACGTCGGTTTTCTGTGAGATAGTGATAACGACCCGGACGAGCCGGCCCATTCATGCTGTAGACAAAAGTGTCTACAGCGTGGCTCTACCACTCAATCACTCTTAATTTTGAAGTCGGTTGAAAAGTCACATTATCAAGTAACTGCCCATTACACTGATGAAAGACTATACGCTATATTATTGAGCGCACGAACGAACGCAAAAGCCACTAGTAATTACACGACGTAATAAAATAGGTATTATAGGAAAAAAGGTTTATTTGCGGGCACGAGATGAGGACACCCTGTACGCTCCGGTTGCTTCACTGAGCCCATCCTAATCGCGTTACACATGGTTAATTATGCACATCCTTTGAAACTGTGACGTAAGTTACGAATTTAAAGCGGGTTTACACGGTTCCATTTTAGTTGAACAACTGTTTTGTTGTATGCAACAACACACACACAGCCCTGGCTCCTCACTAGGTAAACCTGTATCGTGGGTATCAGGAACTACGAGGGACTTGCGGTCTCACAACACCCAGACACGAAACATTTTATGGATCACACAAACATTTGTCTCGGTGTGGCAATACAGCATGAATGGGCCAGCTCGTCCGGGCTATTACCACTGTCTCACTGAAAACCGCATAAAGTAGCAGCTTGCTGCTGCGTTTCGTACGATGAATGAGATATCCGGAGGCCCAAATACCCCTCCCATTCCCAATCCCTTAATTATCCCTTTCCTTTAAGGTCGGCAATGCGCCTATATTTCTTTTGGTATTGTGGGTGTACATAGGTGGTGGAGATCACTTACCATCATGATCCACTTGCTTGTTTGCCGGTCGTGACATAAAAACAATGCTAAAGTAACGTTTCGAAGTCAGGCCGTAGACAGACTGGTCACTTCACACATAACATGATTATGAATTATCATAACTGTAGGGTTTATGAATATTTTAATATAATAAATAAAAAAATATATTTATTATATTAAAATATTTTAATATAGAGATATGTCAAATAATCTAGTGTAGGCAATGAGTGTAGGATTTACGAATATCTTAATAAAGAGCGTATGTCAAATAATCTAGTAAGTCATTGTATGACAGTAACTATAGAGGGGCTATTTGTATTTAAGAGGTGAACTAGCTGCCACACGGAACAGTATTTTCGTAATACTCGAGACGTGATTATGTTACTTTAACCATGTTTAACATAGTGTGTAATCAGAAAGTGTTGTGAACATTACAATAATGAGAATTGTCAAATCTGTGTGGTGTTTCAATCTGAGGTGCTTGAGGTGTCACATTTACCGGGAACAAGTGTTGTGTGAACATAATTGTCTTACATAACATACATCCTACAGATATCTTTCCACTTTTATTCTTATCATACATGTTACCATGTAGTAGTAAACTTTTGGCGTATTAGATTTACGACCGGCCGCTAGCCCGTCGTCCCTTGTAGAACATAAAAATATCATAACTGGTTATTTTACTAAATGGCCGGTATGGTGAAATTACTGGGCATTATGAGACCTTAACATCTCTCGAGATTACGAGAGCAACCTAATTACGTGCAGTAGATTGTAATTCGAAGTTGTGAGTGGTGTTGCTACAAGTTATGGGCAGGTGTGACGCTTACCAGCAAGCGAGCGACTCGTGTTGTGACTGTAATATAAAAAAAGTTTTGATATTTGATACCGCGACAACCTTTGTGGCCAGTGGGCGAGTACCCGGCTGAGAAACAAGAGGCCGTGGGTTCGCTGCCCGCACCGAGACAGATGTAGGTGTGATCTACAAATATATGTTTCGGGTCTGGTGTTTTCTCCCCTGGGGTTGACGGACATTGAAACGACAAGCCAAATCTTTCTGTAACAGTGTCAAAAGCATGTAGCGCCGACCCCACTGCGTGTGGGATAAGGGCGGTTAGAAGAAAATTTGATACCACGTAAAATGATGATTTTGAGCTGATTCTGTTCAATAATAGCGGGTTGATACGGTTCACGGTTGATCAAGTGACTTGAATCAACAATAGTTGTAAGTATAGTTATTGTTGATCAATCGATTGAAGTCTGTTCAGACGATACGTAAATAGCCGGGTCTCCACCGGGCGCACGCGCTCGCGCGGCAGCCTCGCGAGCCAAATGCTCGGTCTGTGTGGACGTGCCTCAGGGGCCCGAGGCACGCTCGGCCGAGGCCGCGTGCGCCCGGTGGAGACCCGGCTAATCATTTAGTCATTGATCAACTAAAATATAATCTTGGAAACCCGCTATTAGTATTGTTGTTGCCAAGTCAAGTGTAGATTAATTAACCGCCTATCAAAAGATGCCTGGGTCTCGCCTCGGTTATGTGTTTCAACACTTTATTTGCCTGTGGTATCGTTGTAACGAGTGGTAAAAATCAATGCTTTTTTTTAAAGATTTTTGTCTTGCTTGCTTGTATTCTGAGTGGTAGAGCCACTCTGTAGACAGTTCTGTCTACAGCATGAATGGACCGACTTGTCCGGGTCGTTACCACTGTCTCACAGAAAACCGGTGCAAAGTAGCAGCTTTGCTACTGCGTTTCGTACGGTTAGTGAGATAGCTGGAGGCCCAAATTCCCCTCCCCTCCCCAATCCCTTACTTATCCCTTTCCTTTAAGGTCGACAACGCGGCCATGATTATTTTAGTATTGTGGGCATACATGTGTGGTGGAGATCACTTACCATCAGTTGCTCGTTTGTCGGCCTTATACTATAAAAATAATTAAAAAATAATAATGGTATTGATGACTATTATTATTCACTATAATAATTTAATAACTATATGTATGTATGTATATGTGTATGATGTAATATGGTATATATATATATATATTCTTATTGTAAACTGTATATTTCATGTACTCTTAGACAACCCTCTCTTATTCGTACCTTATATTCATCCTATGGTTGCCTGTAAGAGATTGCCCTGAGCGATAAGGCCGCCAATTGTACTATGTTTAAAAGTAAATTGTCTTTTTAGTTTTAATAAGTGTCTAATGTACAATAAAGCATTATAAATAAAATATAAATAAAAATGCTTTTAGTCTTGAAAGACCCATGCATCATGAAGATACTCATGCATCAATTCAAACTTCCAGGCAAATAAATAAAAATTATTTGTGTATCTTACATTATTCCAGTCGTAACACTAAAAAAGTTGGGCAGTAAAACGTTGGAGTATAAAACTCGCACTTTACGGTACATTTGAAAGTGTTATGGACGTCACGTTCTGGCCCACGTTTAAAGCCATTGGAATTAAGAATTACAGGCGAGACGCTGACGCTGGAGTATAAATGGTGCTGGAAATTATAAAATATATTACAGATAGTTGGGGAAATTGCGCGTACATACGCACTCACGCCTGTAATCCCCGAAGGGGTAGGCAGAGGTGTAACCAGTACACCCACATTTCGCCGAGCGTATCTCCGTCCTACAATGTGATAGGGGGCGAGCCTATCGCCATACCGGGCACAAATTCCAGACTCCGGGCTGATACTGAGCATTTCGTAATAGAAAAACCCAATACCACTTTACCCGACCCGGGGATCGAACCCGAGACCTCAGCGTTAGCCTCAATCGTAACGCATGCGCATTACAACTGCGCCACCGAGGCAGTCTTTGGAAATTGCGCGTCCATTTTGAAATAGTAATGTCTGTTAATATTGCACATATGCGACAGCCTCTCTGACGCAGTAGGTAAGTAGCCGGCTGCGAAGCGAGAGACCAAGGGTTCGATTCCCGCACCGAGACCAATGTTTAAGTGTCCATAAATATTTATTTCGGGTATGGGTGTTTTCTCCACTGGGATTGACGACAGGCCGGTCGTAAACTACAAGACAAATATTTTTGTATCATGTATAAAAAGCATGTTGCGCCGACTCCACTGCGAGTGGGATAAGAGCAGGAGGCCAATCGTAACTGCAACTTGCAACTTTCTTGACGCTGAGACTAGATCGGAATGATATTTTGAACATTTAAAATTACGATAATTGGCCTTCTGGTGGAAGAAAAATGTCCGTTAGTATAGCGAGATGAAGTTATACAACAATAATTCGTTAAAAGTATAGGACACAACGTGTTTTTATTAGAATAGTAAATCAAGAAAAATGAAAAACGAACAGAATTATATGAGGTCAAACGAATGATAGGAATGAATATAAAAATGGTTTGGCTTGTCTAGGCTTTCGTTGACACATGCCACTCTGGCTAACAGTTAGGCTCTATGGCAGCGGTTCCAAAATCTTTCAAGGCCATTTTGAAAGGAACTGCTATCCACTACTTGGGTCACTTGACTCCGCTATACACTTGGAATAGAATATAGAATAATACTCTACTTTACTTTCTCTATGTACTATATTTCACAATGATTAACTTTCACAAAATTCAGTTGTCACCCGAGCGTGCGTTTATCGTTCTTTTTAAACTTTGTGTGTACATGAATTGTCAAATCCCACCCTTTAAAACATTGAAGTGTACCTCCGTCCCATAATGTGATAGGGGGCGAGCCTATCGCCATACCGGGCACAAATTCCAGACTCCGGGCTGATACTGAGCATTTCGTAATAGAAAAACCCAATACCACTTTACCCGACCCGGGAATCGAACCCGAGACCTCAGCGTTAGCTTAATCGTAACGCGTACGCATTACAACTGCGCCACCGAGGCAGTTCTCACCCATTAACACTAATATATCCGCCACATCTAACATTTTGCACCAACCACACTCCGGTAGGCAGAGATTATCAAGGGTTACCTACGTAGAATCGGGAAATTAATTATGAGAAAAACGTTGACTAGATTAAAAGGGTTTACAGTATTTAGGAACATCGTAGGTTTCTCACTGATTTACTGTTATGTCTCTTTACCAAGGCTTTTTTGTTTAAATAGGCTCCATATTAAAATTACAAATTTCGTAATTTGTCGCTGTTAACGCAAACAGGGGTTTACTAAAAAGCTACGACTTGCCGGTTTAAGTTTGTGGATTTTGTCAGTTCTTATGTTGAGGGCATAAGGTCTAGATTGGCGGATTTCGAATAATTAGTGGCATTTATTATTCTTGGTTTCATGAACGAGGTTATTAGTACGTTCAAATTAAGACCTTCTAGGTATGAGCACATATAATTTATACGAGCAAATGAATAAAATTATGAGATGAGAATATTTTGAAACAAAACATAAGTCTGTTATATCTTTTTCGAAAAAAAGAGTTTGCTTTTAACCGCCCCCAAAAAACGGTTCTGAATTCGTCTGTATTTTTTTTATTTTTGTTCACATATAACTCTGCCAAATGTGGACCCTGTGGGAAATTATTTTTGTATTCGGTACAGTTCAGTTCAATGGTAGTCCCATTTAAATTTAAAGAAATAATTCCATTCCTAAGGAGTGAAATCGGGGATAAAAGACTAAAACCCCTTTACGTACTGATTTATGCCCCGATTCCGATAATACTTTCTCTAAATGAAGAAAGTAAAATAAAAACATTACAACAAAAATGATATAACTAGCCCTGTATTCTATACGTCCCAATGCTGGGCATGGGCCTCCTCTACTGAACGAAAGGGGTTAGGCCTTAGTCCACCACGCTGACCTAATGCGGATTGGCAGACTTCACATAGATTCGAAATTCTTTTTTCGACATTCCAAAAGTTTTTTTTAAGGCAAAGGCCGGCAAACGAACTAGTGGTGATGGTAAGTGATCTCCACTTCCCATGTACGCCCACAATACCAAAAGAATCATGGGCACGTTACCGCACTTACAGGAAAGGGTTAATTAAGGGATTGGGAAGGGGAGGGGGGATCCGCATTACTCACTCACCGTACGAAACGCAGCAGCAAGCTGCTACTTTACGTCGGTTTTCTGTGAGACAGTGGTAACGACCCGGGCGAGCCGGCCCATTCATGCAGCAGACAATTGTGTCTACAGCGTGGCTGTACCACTATAAAAGTACGTTATACGTTAATGTAGAACAATGAACATTTGACAACAATACATTACTGGGTATAATTAATGGAATTAATAGCAGCAATTACTCCAATAACAGCCGATCAGCGTTTTACTCCGGTCTCGATTTTATTGCTCTCATCTGTCGACCCGCAGTCATGTTGTTCAATGTGTTTTATTGCTTTTTGTTCTCGCATTGTGATCCCATAAGCCTTGTACACGTATACTTTTACAAAGGCTGAATAAAATCATATACACTGAATCACGCCCACGCCTGGATCTGGTAGGGTTGGTAGAGGTACAACTAGTGCTGCCTGCGATTCGCATTTTGGTCCCATGATGTGATAGAAGGAGCCTATCGCCATATGGGGCACAAAATGATGGTAAGCCATAAATAGAAGCAACACAATACAAAAATGTGAAATATAAAACACTGCATGGCGCTGGACTGCGCTCGGCACCCCGACATTAGATGTGAAGTCTCAAAACGCCCAGTAATTTCACTGGCTTCAATGTCCTTCAAACATACACACAACAACACAACAGTGTTTATACACTGCTGCTTGGCGGTAGAAATCATTATCGAAGGCATCATCAATATCATCATGGTTTATTTGTGGTCCATTCTTGGACCTAGGCATGTTCCTTCCTCTTTCATTCCCAGCGGTCTTGCCTGGCCTAGCAGTGTCGTCTTATGTCACTCAGCGTCGTGGTGGTCTACTGCGTCCTCTGTTGTTGATTCTGGGTATCTACTCTACTCATTTCGTTGCCCAGCGGCTTGTGTCTATTCTCGCTATATATCCAGCCTACATCCACTTCTTCTTGGCTATTGTTATTATCACATCACTCACAATCCATGGCATATAAGGACTCAAATATTGAGCCTCAAAATGAAGTAATCATAGCTTTCTAATTATGCTTCGAATCAAATTAACATTTTCTCTCATAAATTAACAAAAAATAAGTATGTAAATTATTTTATTTAATACGACCTAGAAATAAGTACCAGTTTAGCATAACATAAAGAAGCAAAAATTAAACGTAAGAAGCCAATATTGCATCCAAACACTGTCATTGTGGAACCTGATCGAAATCCAAATTAGCTTGTGGGCGACTCCCTCAAATTAAGTTCTTTGTTCTAGTACCTGGGAAATGGCGTACGCTGCAATTTGAATGGCGCTATTGGTATTTAAAACTATAGTATGTCATGTTCATTCAGATTGTAGACCAGAATAACACAATAATCGGAGTTTTTTGAGTGGTGAATAGGCCGGTTCGTCCGGGTCGTTACCACTGTCGCACAGAAAATCGACGTAAAGTAGCCGCTTTCTGTTTCGTACGGTGAGTGAGATATAAGGAGGTGCAAATTCCCTCCCCTTCCCATTCCCATTCCCTTAATTATCCCTTTCCTTTAAGGTCGGCAACGCGCCCATAATTCTTTTGGTATTGTGGGTATACATGGGCGGTGGAGAGCAGACCACTTACCATCAGGTGAAACACTTGCTCGTTTGCCGGCCTATGCTTTTACAAAGTTCTGTGTGGTGTTGCTTCAGTTTATCGGCAGGTATGGCGCTTACCATCAGGCGAGCGACCTGCTCGTTTCGTCACTGAAGCTAATAAAAAAAAGCCAAACCCAAGCCGAGCCCGGTTCGACCACTTTCTCACAGAAAACCGTCCTGAAGTCGTGGCATACTGTTTGTTGCATTTTGAACAATAAATTAGATTTCCTGTCTTTCCTTTTCTTTATGGTTAGCAACACACCTATAATTCTTCTACTATTGTCTACTCCTACTATTTTAATGGGTAGTGGAGTTCACTTACCATCACCACAATCTTTAACGGAATGTGAAGAAGCAATTACGCAGGCCGGCATAATTCTGCTGATCAACGATAGATACAGTGTCTATCGTTGGTGGACACTATTCCTCGTTTGCGCTACACTTACCATCAGGTGTAGCGTAGTAACTTTGCCGAGCCAGGATTTAAAAAAATATAATAAAACTATACTGTAATTAAACTTCTGTGGTAGAAATGTATGTCAATTGCAAATCCAAAGCATTCACAAAATATTTGTCCAATGTCTACCATGGCAGGATATATAAAAAGTTACAACATTATTATCATTTACAACTTCCTACCGAAGACAGACACAATCCAGATCTAGCTATGAAAAGAAAATACATGTTTACTCCAACTAAATCGAGACGAAAACAAACTTTTCCCAGACAGTAGACATTATCTCGAAAACAACTCACGTAAGTACAGTCCGCAAGTCTAAAGGTCTGTAATAGGGCATCGTCTGATGGAATCACTGCCTATCCTCTATTAATGTTGCCCATCACTCTCAGCAACTGATTAGATCAAGCCAATGCAGCCAACGATGTTCACAATTACCAAAACGGCCTAACTTCCAAGTACCTTGCAGGTATTTACGACATTTTCGCATTGAAAGGTATTACTCAGCGAACTGAACTGTGTGTAGCGAAAGGGCGTAAGTTGATAACGATGGTTAGGTTGTTACTACCTATTGGAGTGGTCGGTGGAAACTTATTAATGATCGTACTACAACTCTAGGCAACTCGTTACTAGAGTAATAAATAACAGACCAACTGCCTCTCAAAGTTGCCTCTTTCAATCTTTCCCCTTTGAATGGTACGTAACATTTCTATTTCAATTTATTTAACTTAATCGTATTTGTAATTGAAAATATTTGGTATCAATAATAAACTGTTAATTATAATGGAGTGTCGTATTAAGGCATAGGTACTCTTTATAGTACGCACTACATACGCACTCACGCCTGTAATCCCCGAAGGGGTAGGCAGAGGTGTAACCAGTGCACCCACATTTCGCTGAGCGTATCTCCGTCCCACGATGTGATAGAGGGCGATCCTATCGCCATACCGGGCGCAATTCCAGACTACGGGCTGATATGCATTTCGTAATAGAAAACCCCAATATCACTTTTACCCGACCCGGGGATCGAACCCGAGACCTAAGCGTTAGCCTCAGTCGTAACGCGTACGCATTACAACTGCGCCACTGAGGCACTATTTATAGCATTTTTAATATTATAAATAGGTAAAAAAGTGTGTAAAGGTAGACTGTATTGCATTCTGTAGTTATAAAAGAATATCATATTTTTGTTGTTAGTTCATTTATGCAAAGCTGAAACCTGTGCAGACTAAAATGGCGTAACAAAACACATAATATGCCAACTTCATCCCTTGTGCATTATAATAAAAACTTCCCCCGGCTAAATGCAGTGCCGCGCCGTTTCGCTTCATTTCATAAGCTTAACATTAAATTATGGTGTTTATGTGTAAACATGGGTTATGCATTAGATTAATGGACCCATTACACGCTTTACATTTATGACACATTGCAAAAATGTTTCTTTAAACTTATGATTTTCTATGTTTATGGTTACATATTTGCAGATTATGCTATTCATTCAGTATGAAACAAATTTAGAAACCAGAGAGGTCTTGAGTTCAATCATAATTTGCGTTTGAATTTTCGATTAGGATGACAATACATAATCACATATGGATGCCCGGGATTGGAACCTATTTCCGATATGGCAATAGCCTCGCCACCACACCATAGGATGGAAACAAACTCGGCGAACGGTGCGTGCTCTAGTTGCACCTCTGCCCATACAGGTATGGGTATAAGCCCATGAAGATGTATCGGCTGTGGAATGGTTGAAATGGCTTTAGCACAATTGCACCACGGTATCCCCTGCCTGTCGTAAGAGGCGAAATTCCACTTCTAACGGGGTGAAATCAGGGATGCAGGACTAGCGCCCGATTTTAGAAAGGCTGATCAATGTTAAATTTGCTAGTCAAATCTCATATCAAGTCGAAACTGAATTCCTAGAAGCGTGGTCAACACCTTTGATTTGATCCGCACGTCAGTTAACATAGCTTTATAATAACATTCATATAATAATAATAAACACCCAACAGTCGCACACATAGTCCTGATCTCACACTAGGTTAACCTGTATCGTGGGTATCAGAAACTACGAAGGACTTGCGGTCCCACAACACCCAGACCCGGAACAAATATTTGTGGATCACACAAACATTTGCCTCGGTGCGGGAATCGAACCCACGGCCTCTCGCTTCGCAGCCGGCTACTCGCCCGCTGCACCACAGAGGCTGTCTGTATATACAATAATTTTAATATGAAAAATCGTATGCCAAACGCTACTAATGAGACATCAAATTTTTTTTTTTTACTAAATAACATTTCATCAACTCGAAGTGATTTGACAGCGGTTTCATTTCAAAATCAAGACGATTTCAAAATCAAAGTTCTGTTAGTTGAATAATGATTTGATCAGCTTTTCAGAATCCGGGTGAAACACTTTTATTTATGCACTGATTTTTGATGATATAAAACCGTTTAACATAAGTAAAACCGGCGCCATTTTAACACTTAAATTCTAAAAATAATAATAACCAATGTTGAGTCGTTTTTATTTTAGTTTAACACTTTTGAAAAACACTATAAATATTGTGTCTCAATTCTTAACTATTTCAAAACATGACCTTTCTTAATCTCCAGTGATCTAAGTTCATTAAGTGTAATAATAACTTTGACACTCTACAACTCAGTAAAAGCTTCAAATTATCCAGACAATCTGCACTTCAAAGTTTTGTATTCTTTAACATAAACATTTATATTACCACTCTAGAACGCTGGTTCTATACCTACTTATATTTTTCAATATATCTTGCAGAACAGACATTTTAAATTGAACTTTTATAGTACAACAACGTTTTTAACCCACGACTTAAAATATGGGTGTTATAAGATTGACTACTAACATTAAACAATTTTGAGGTATCAATAATTGACCATTAAACTGCATTAATGAATGAAAAAATAAACAATGATTGTATTAGACTACGTAACAATAATATTATATCCCCTTGTTATAAACGCATTTAGCTGTTTATTAGTTGAGTTTATCTTAGTTGTAGTATTTCAATTTGTATCGTATTATATGTGTAGTTGTATCGGAGGCGCAGTAATTCTCATCTGTCATCATCATCATCATCATCTGATCTCACCTGGAGTGAAGTGAAGCATGCAGCCAGCGACAGAACGCGATGGAGAACCACTGTGTCTGCACTCTGCTCCGATTGGGGGACATAGGAATATGATGATGATGTTAATTATCATATTATTTACTTTCCTTTCTACTTTATTATGACTGCCTCGGTGGCGCAGTTGTAATGCGTGCGCGTTACGATTAAGCTAACGCTGAGGTCTCGGGTTCGATACCCGGGTCGGGTAAAGTGGTATTGGGTTTTTCTATTACGAAATTCTCAGTATCAGCTCGGAGTCTGGAATTTGTGCCCGGTATGGCGATAGGCTCGCCCCCTATCACATAAGGGACGGAAGTACGCTCGGCGAAATGTGGGTGTACTGGTTACACCTCTGACTACCCCTTCGGGGATTACAGGCGTGAGTGCGTATGTATGTATGTATTTACTTTCACTACGATGGATATTCTATACTACTCTACGTGCACGTTATCTAATTTCGTTTCGTTTCACTGCATAACCCAGATCAGTTTAACCTATTTGTAAGTTCTATTCAAGAATATTTTAAAAGAGTTTATATTTTTACTATCGATGGATTATATTACTCGGTTGAACTATGAATTTTGAACCAAAATATATTAGTTTACTATCAAAGAGTTACCCGTAAAATACAAAGTATAAAATTGTTTTTTAGGAAGATAACGTACTTATTTCTGGTACATTGACTTTTAACGGAGGATAGACGTGGACCGTCAATGGTTATTGTTGAGAAAGTAGCTATATAACCTAAGATTATGCATAAAAAGTAAGTATTATACAGTATGTAACAAAAACCCTGTTGGTCCTTTTTGGGTCGTGACGATAGACATATAGACAGCGTAATAAAAATAGGTAAATTAAAATAGAAATAAACAGAAGCGATATACTTACACAGGTAGCATAGAAAAATGAACGAAGCGGGGCCGCTCGCACAGCGCGGCGCGTTTGTTGTACGTGGACGCTGCAACTTGCTATCTCGCTCTGGTTTCAAGGCATCCCTCGTGCAGAGGTAATCAATCGAAATACGTTTTACAAACAATTAATTAATTAAAGTTTAAAAATGTAATATTATAATTTTTTGTCCTATTTTCATATGCGAGTTTTTTAGTTACGTTTGAATATCGATTCTGATATCACAGTTAAAATGCCCAACAGGGTTTTTGTTACATATTGTATAAGCTCTCAAAATGTTTAGACTATATTTTAATATAAAATTAGTTTATACGGATTTTATCGCGGTTAATTTTTATTTTATTTTAGTCCCGACGTTTCGAAAGCTTTTCAGCCTTCGTGGTCACGGGAGAGACTGACTGACCTGACCTAACGGTCCGTATAAACTAGTTTTATTTCAATGTGTAATATTCGCGTAAATCTAAGAAATCACTATATTTTAAGATCAAAATAATCCCCTACCTTGTATGAGGGTATTGCTTAAATAATAATACCAGCGCAGTATATGTCCCACTGCTGGGCACGGGCCTACTAATAAGAGGGATTATCCCGATTATCTTAGTCAACCCCGCTGGCCTAATGCATAATATGAATAAAAAATCTGTTCCTCCGTGCCTGGTTAATTATTAGATGTAAATGAGTGTACTTCTTATCAAACTTTATGGGCTTAGTCACATCATCTAGTAAGCCAATTATCTCTTGAAAACAATAACTGCTACGCCCCTACTTCTGACTAACTTCAGAGCGGTCATAAAGATTGATAAGAACTATAAATAATGTAACGTTGTAATAGGCCTATATTAGTATTATCATAATCAAAGTTCTTATTTTCAACCGACTTCATAAAGAAGGAGGTTACCCATTCATAATACCATACCAGGCACAAATTCTAATCTCGGCCACTTCATGTATGATTTTATGTTTCGAAAACTCAAACATAAATTGTGATTGCTCGACCTGGAAGTTGAACCTAAGACCTCACGCCTCAGCCTTAGTACACTGCCACTATCCCAAAGCAGCAATGAGGCGATTAAAGTAAAATATATTAATTTAATGAAACATGAAGTTCCGACTTATGAATATAAAAAACACATAATGAATACCAATCGTCGATTAATCGATAAATTCATTGAGTTTCGCAGAAGATTGAGTACAATCGGATCGTCTTTTAATATCGTTCAACTAGCCTCCCTGTACCCCTATCTCCCCTCTAATTGTTAACGAGGGAGAGTACAAGGATACTTATGAAGCTTGCACTTTTGCATTTTATTATGGAAACTGATTTAAATAAAACTTATTTTGTATGGGACCGATGGCCTAGGGAGCAGTAGAATGAACTACCAAGGCAGAGATGTCGGGTTCCATCCGAAGTCGCAGAGCACACATCTCTGTTTTTTAACCGACTGCGATGTGGTCTCATATACATTTAGGTAAGATCTGATGACGGAGTACGGAGTAAAAAAATAAAACTCCTCAACAGACAACCGTACACTTGTCGTGATGGTGTTATTGTATTGGAATTTACATGCTATTGTTGTAACTACCATAAAAAAAAAGTTTAAAAATACTATAGAAATTTTTCTTTTTTATTTTCAATATTTTTATTTTGAAGCCGGTTTCTTAGTTTTGTTAAACGTTATTTTATTCACAGTTACATGTCTATTCATTATATTCGCTCGACCTAACGGTAAAGGAAAATATTTGAAGAAACTTGCATAATAAAACCGCGGGCTTAACATAAGCGCCTCGAGAAAATTCTGTTGCCTCGTTTTGTCGCGAAATAACCAATTATAACTGATTATCTCTTATGGCCGTTCCAAATATTCTGTCTATGAAAATATTAGCCTCCTGATATAGGAACCCACCGTCTAGACTTGACGTCTAACATTAGCTCAAATGCCCTAGATCCTAGGTGATCGGAGTCAAACTCGTGACCACGGAAAAGTTTGTTTGGCAAATCTGATTTTTACCCGCGAGAGAGAAAAAGGTAGTACCTGTAGGATTATATTTGGTTACACAGGTCTGCTTTTAGCAAAGGCATTCTGCGAATTTAACAAAGTAAAAGGATAAAATTTAGCATAAACTTTACATTCCATCACTCCATCGCACGCCTACAACTCATAACTGCATTATTCATCAAACAGGCTCCAAATTCAAACTCAAGTACGTAACTCTCTTAGCAAATCACGCAAAACTCTCATAATACATGAAGTAACACAACAAGTTTGGAAGCTAACTGGCACATTAGACTCTAAATAAGACGCGTTTACGACGAGCAAAGTGAAAAGCCGTGTCACGGACGGATAGATGCGCAACAACGCTGTTCTCGTGGCCCCAGGGGTTTTATGGCCACACGTGTTCTTTTTTTGAAAAATGATGAGCTACGTGATACTGGCTGAATAGAATTGACGAGTTTTCAAAATGAGATTAGTTTCCGTTAGTATCCCTTGAGTATCAAAATGGATTTAAAAAAATATACCTAGTATGGACATAGAGTTTTTATATTTAATCTCTTTGCGTCTGCCATTTTTTATATTGAAACGTATTACGAGAGATTGAAAAATAAAAGCAGACCTTTTTTAAATTATTTTATTATTAGCTTTTAGTCGTGGCTCCATATGAAAATTAGAAAACTATTTGTAACTTTTCAACGGCTGAACTAATTTTCATCAAAACATAGCTAAAAAAGATATCGATTAAACCAGATTTCTAACCACAAATCGCCCGCATCTTTCGTTTAGACGCACAATGCCTCAGCAGACACACACACACACACACACACACACACACACACACACACACACACACACACACACACACACACACACACACACACACACACACACACACACACACACACACACACACACACCCACACACACACACACATGTAATACACTCAAAAACAAAGGGGTCAAATTTATACCATCCCTCTTTTTCTTTGGGTGTTAAAAATAGCTTATAAGGGGTGGTGTAGCTTCGTATTGGTAGAAAAACAATTGGATCGGTAATTTCAGAGACTACCCCCTACAAACATACTAACAAACGTTACCGCTATATGTTGAAAAAACAATTATAATTTTTGTGGGAAAAGTTTATTATCTAATTGGTTACACCTAAAAATTGCCATGAAGAGTTGGCAGATTTTTTTAAGTCCAACTTCTTCATTATATATAACTTCATCTATTAGCAAGTTTAAACTAATAAGTAGTAAAGTCTACGCACTAAGTAAAACAGAACACGTACCTAAATTATTTATAATTATACACATATAGTAAAATATTACGTCTTTGTGAGTGCAGTGAGCTGAATTCATCACCCAGCAAGACACTTCAAAGCCCACTTGCCTACTTCAACTGCAAACACAAGGGACACCGTATAACACTGTGTCACGAACACTGCACGCACATTGTAAGCACATGTGAAAAATGGAAAACGGTTGAAATGTTTCGAAGCCACGTTTTCCAATAAATTGTGTCGTGTCATAAAGGCAGTGTCACGTAACCAACGGGAAGCATCGGGAGGGTTAAACAGGCACCGGCCGTGCACGGTGCCAATGTGTGTCGGCCCGTTATGGCCGCGACAAATAAGTGTGTAGGAAATTGGTTCGCTGTCGGGTTGGCTCAAATTTACGGCTTAATATAAAAGTAGGCTTTCCGGGGTAAATTTCCGTTGGTTACGTTTGTTGGTGGGACGAACTTTTCATAGTGTTAGGTCAACGGGGATCCAAATGTAAATTTTTAAAACAGCAATTATATTAGTTATTGGTAAATTATTTTATTCGTCTAGTATTTTTAACGGACTTCAAAAAATGTTCTCAATTCGGCGAGTTTCTTTTGCTTTTTTATGTATGTACATAGATTTTCCGCCAATTGTGGGCCAATTTTGTTGGAAAAAAATCATTCGATTGAGTTTAACTGCGATGTGTGTACGGAGTAAAAAACTAAAACTCTTCAACGGATAACAGCATACCTAGTCATCGCGATTGTGTTATTGTATTGGAATTTACATTGAATTTCATTTGACCGGAAGCTGCACCGGCACCGACACCAAAAAGACCTATAGAAATTGTTTTTGGATTTTCAATGATATTTTTTAAAGTCGGTTTTTAAGTTTTGTCATATATTCGCCTAAATCAGTAGAGAAGTTCGGTGAAATTGCAACGTACAGCAGATTGTACCTACTGCGCTGATTATCTCAATATAGGTACATGATGGACAAAATACGTTTATATAATGCCATTACTTTCAATAAACACATTAATGGAAATGATGGTGAAAACGTAATTGTCCAAAGCACTAACTCCAACAAAGAACTTAACAAATAAATCAGAACAATCTAATTTATTGGTGCGAAAGTATTCCTGAAGAAAATCTCACAAATTGATGGATTACAGAAATTCCTCCGTGGAACTCATTGAACCGGGGTTTAAATGTTTTTTTACTTACCGCCTTTGCTTGAAGCAATTTTTGATGTTTCCACTCGATAAATTGAAATGAAAGCTATTTTAAACATTATTTATTTAATTAATGATTTCCGTAATATATTTTCCACTAGAGAAGCGCCATGTCGGAGAGGCCTGACATGACTTGACTTGACTCTGGACAGTTCCTACAGATCTATTTTCGCGGAAAAGTTAAGGATTATTTATTAAAATAGATAACTTTACTACGGATAATTAAAAAAATAATTACTAAAAAAGGTGTGAATGTGGAACTTAATCAAACCTGAGAACAGTAAAGTGAAACGAATGGTAGAGCCACGCTGTAGACAATTTTGTCTACAGCATGAATGGGCCGGCTCGTCCGGGTCATTACCACTGTCTCACAGAAAACCGGCGTAAAGTAGCAGCTTGCGGCTGCGTTTTGTACGGTGAGTGAGATATCCGGAGGCCCAAATCCCCCTTCCCTTCCCAATCCCTTATTATCCCTTTCCTTTAAGGTCGGCAACGCGCCCATTATTCTTTTGTATTGTGGGCGTACATGGGCGGTGGAGATCGCTTACCATCAGGTGACCCACTTGCTCGTTTGCCGGCCTATACTATAAAAAAAATTAAGTGAAAGATAAAGTCAGTCTAGTCCAACCAAGTAAATTCGAGTGAGCTGTTTTTTTTTATAATACCTATATATTTTTTATTAGATTGTATTATGAAATGACCAGATCGATCGCCTGATGGTAAAAGCAACGCCTGTCCATAAACAGAAGCAACACCAAACAGAACTTTGAATTACAAAAGAACTCCATGGCACTGGACTGCGATGGTCACCCCGAGACATAAGTTGTTAAGTCACATAATGTCCAGTAATTTCACTGGCTTCTATGTCCTTCAAACCGAAATACAACAGTTGCTTGACGGCAGAAAGGACAAAGCGGTGACACCAATCCAGACGGCCTCTCACGTATGAGATCTATCACCCAGTATAATACAATCTTTAAATAACATGAGCCATGGCTTGTACCAATAACTTAGCAATGGATTGTAATCCACACAAAGTTTATCAATTTAAAGACTCTAAAACAGAAGGAGCAATAAATAAAATAAGAAGCCTTCATTTAACAAACGCACTTGTACAATGCCGTTTGGATGCCCCCTCCCCATCCCAGAGCCTGCCCTCACCCCTCATCTGTGAAGGCAGCGTCTTAATTAATTACATTGAGTTGTCAACCGTTGAGCTGTCTTCACGGGTGTCCTCATAAATTTAGTTTTTGCCAGACGCTTAATAACGTTTAGACGGGACAAAAACTTGTTGGACTTGCTTGTGTATTCAGGGTTTTGTTGATCGATTGGAATACTTCATTAGTTACGTAGTTTAGAACTTGATTTTTCTCGCTGCTCCTCCCGCGGAATGTCTGTTTTCAGGATAAATAGGAGGCCATGCTCTAATCCAGGTCATGTATCTTTGTACCAAATTTCATCCAAATTGAACTAACATTCAAATGTGCATACATACTCACAAATATTTATAATAGATATTAGTAGGAAGTGAGGACATTTCTCCGAAAAGTAATGTATCTAACTTAGAATTACTACTTACAAAAAGTAGATTTCAAAAAACACATACAATCGTCAGCTGAAAATTCGCTAAGTGTGATGTGTTTACGTTGTTGTAACGTCACGCACACAAACGCAAAAGAAATGTCAGCTGAAATGTATTTTCCAAAAAAATGGTAATTTGTAGATGGGAAAAATGTGTTTTATACCTTATAAAAGCTGTTGCTATCCCTAATAAAGAAAATAAAATACACTAAGCGAGTATCATAAATATAATATGGTGAGTAGTTATTAGCATGGTGATCGTATTTTGGAGCGATATATGGCTCTAATTGAAGGGCTTTAATTTCGTGCGTGTACTTAGTTTCTAGTCTGTAAGTAGATAATAAAATTAAATGTTAGATCGGTATGACAAAAAAGTTTCAAAATACGTTCCTCTGTGGGTATCGGAAATAAAAGACTAAAACATGCAAAATACAAAAAAAAAATACTAAAAATAAAATTACCCAATTTTGAGTCGGTGCTACTCAACATCGGTTAATATTATTTTGGCTTTTTGGTTTTGTTTGAGTCACTGTACGCATGTCAATTATAACTATTTTAAAATAGATTTCAATTTTTTTATAACCTATGCAAAGATTATGAAAAAATAAGTGGACAATTTTACACTCATGTTATTTTCTCATAATCCTTCTGCGAGTTTGCTAGATCTGTGCATATTATGCGAAAACGTAAATTACAAACGCTATAGCCGAGAACTGTGACGTGTCAGGCAAAATTCAGCCCGAAGTGGATGTATTCTTAACAAAATTAAAACCTAAGGAGTTCTCTAATTGGTGTGTCAACTGAGGCTGTGACGCACTCTCGCGGATCAATCTGAAGTTACGTGACTTATGTAGTGTTCTGTTCGGTATTAATTAGGCCTAATTAACACATTCATTAATTAGCTTTTGCTCGCGGCTCTACCCGCGTGAACTGCCTTTTCCTGGATTAAAAGTAGTATATGTTCTAATTCTAATAATCTACTTGTGTGCAAAATTGCATCGTAGACCCTTCAGCTGTTAAGGCTTGATTGACTAACAAACATCCCAATAAACAAACTCACAAACATCCAAACTTTCACATTTATAATAGTAGTAGGCCGTCAGACTTGCGAAAATGGCTTACATATACTTTTACAACTTGATTTTACTAGGTGAGAATTATCTTGTATTCGATGCCTTCTGGGTTCTTACCACCGCTTTGATTTTTGGCGCGAAGCTGCAGTATGTGAGCACTGTTGTATTTCGGTTTAAAGGACATTGAAGCCTGAAATTATTTACTAAATTATTAGGCAATATGAGACTTAATATTTTATATCTTGGGTGACGAGCGTAGTCCAGTGGCATGTAGTGCTTTATAATTGAAATTCTATGTGGTGTTGCTTCTGCTTATGGGCGAGGAGACTGCTCGTCTCAACATTCAGGAACTTCTAGATCTAAAATACGCTACAGCTTGCGTAGTGACATTTTCAGTAAACAACTTACAATGCTATTTACAATAGTAATTTCTTTGTAACTCATTCGTTATTGGAGAGACTTGCCATCAAGTACTACTACTTCAGCATAATCTATAAAAAACTAAACTAATCCAACCGAACACTCAAAAATCCGATAAACATTCTATCATCCAGAATTAAAACCCATAAAACAAACCTTAAGCGGCAAAAAAGCATTACCCGAAAATAAGGGAATATCTTCGAAAATCGTCTCCATATCGAAACGTACCGTTCGGAATGGCTTTCAATACAGTCAGAGTCGTTCATAAGGCGGCGAAAAGTAACAATTCCTATTCTGGAAGGATCGCGGGCCGTGTGCCGACTATCTATCGGTATAAAATGCTCTCGGGATATGGGTGCGGCGGTATGGAACAAAACTACTTACTTGCTACCTTTCGTTTGTTTTTTGAAGAGTTTTTCTTTTAGAATTTCGTGTTCTTTTTACCTGATGGTAAGTGATAATATTTCCAACTCCTCATTAACTTCCTATTTGATTAATTTCGTTGCGGGACAAAGACAATTTAGCATTTCCAGAGACCCGCCGAGCTTCACTGCTCGGTGTCAACAAAAATGCGTGCCACTGTCGATCCTGGTACACAGGAGTTAGTGGCAGGTGTGTGGGCGCGATAGTCTCTGATGGTAAGTGATCTACCGCCAATGAACGCTCACAATACCAGAATAATAAAGAAGAGATAAAAGAAGAATAAAGAAAAGGGATAATTAAAGGATCGGGAAGGGGTGGAGGATATGAACCTCCGGATATCTCACTAACCGTACGAAACGCAGCAACAAGCTACTATTTAACGCTGGTTTTCTGTGGGATAGTGGAAACGACGGTATTAAAATCAATAGTTACATAACGCTGAGTTTACACATACATACATAAGCTCACACACAGCCGTGATCTCTGACTACCCCTGAGGATACAGATCCTCGAAGGGGTAATATATTATATTATGTTTACTAGATGGTAGGCATCTCATCACCATATGCATCATCATCATCATCGTATGCAAGAGGCCGTCTGGGTGGGTACCACTATATTGTCTATTTCTATCGCCAAGCAGCAGAGTGTTCCAGTATAAATAAAAGACATCAAAACCAGTGAAATTGAAAGAAAGAAAAGACAGAAATTGTATTTATTTCCACACTTAAAACATGGGCACACATACAAGAATAGAAAAATAAATTATATAACGTGTTACAGATAGATGTGGTCAAATTTAAGCAGCGTATAGTATACGCCCAGTATACTTATATATAAGTCTCCTCTGGGTTGGTACCCTCCGTAGTGTCGAATCCGATTGTATTGCTAGGACATAAATAAAGCATTTTCTTTTTTATCGAATGAGTAACGTGCCGATATCGAACTTGCAACTTTAGGCAACACTAAACAAAGACTTTAATGTATACTACTAGACAAGCAAGAAATTGTACCACTTAGTTATGGTCAATTGACCGTAACTCAATATTACCATCTCGCTTACTCTCAACTAGAACCCCTATCGCGACTACAGACAGGAGTCTGTGAGTTGTCAAACTCCCGCGTTATGTGACGCAATATAAATTTTAAACAGCCCGTCTAGTAGTATAAGTACATCAAAGTATTTGACACTAAATTACCACCTGAGGGCCAATTCTCGTAATTTTAATTGTTCAAAATATCATTCCGATCTAATCTCAGCGACAAGAAAGTTGCAAATGGTATTCTGCTAAACCAATATTCAAGAACTTAGAACGCAATGATATCGAAAGTAGAATACAAGTTGACTGAACCAAAACGGCATTCTGGTAACAATTTTGACACTTAACTATATAAAATGCATTTCGTCTATAGACAAACGTCAAAATACTAATTGAGAACGAAATGTGACTGAAGGTGAAGCAGTGTTGCCAAGTGCACTGTAATTACAGCAGATCTGCCGTATTTTCATGCCATCTACTGGACACCGTTTTTTTATAAATACCGTATATGGAGACACAGTATTTTTTTACAGTCATAATTTCGTATTATTATTGTATACTACTAGACAGGTTATTTAGAAGTAAAACTGCGTCACATAACGCGGGAGTTTGACAGTTCACAAACAGGGAGCGCAATAGGGGTTCTAATTGAGAGTAAGCGAGATGATAATATTGAGTTACGGTCAATTGACTGCAACTTAGTAATACAACTAATTTACTATACTACAATTTAATTAATTTATTAAACTACAATTTCTATGTACCGCGCAGCTTGTCTAGTAGTATACATAAAACTCTTTGATTAAACACATTAAAAAAACTAAACCGATATCATCATCATCGCAGCCATCCATTTCTGCAGCGATCGATATATACAAATAAAATGTTAAATTAGTTTAGGATATAAAGTTTAAAATAAATTTATATTTTACTTAATAATTTAATTATTTCCTTTTTTGTACGACATTTTATTGCACTGTAAAATACACTGTATTTTTTCCCATCAAGCACTGTATTTTTGGCGCAAATACCGTATTTTAATGTGGACACCACGGTATTTTCAAAAATCTGACTTGGCAACAATGAGGTGAAGTGACTGTGAGTTAACTGCAGATAAATTCTTAACTTTATTCTCTTTTACTGCAAGCAACTAAAAGTAGTCAAAATTGTTCGACTTTGTGTACACAAAGTCGAACAATTTTTCGAAATTTCGAAGAATTTTAACGAGTACTCGTTATTTCAGTAAAGTATTAGAAATGAGTTTACAGCCTATGTTACTCAGTGATAATGTAGCTTTTTAACGGCCAAATTATTTTTGAAATCGGCCCAGTAGTTTTTTAGTTTATTTGTTATATACAAAATTACAAAAAAATCTTTCCTCTCTAGAATATTAGTGTAGATTAAATTATGAGATCAATCGCACTGTCAAAATTCCCGCCAAAACTCTCGCACAATTCATAATTATTATAAATATGTCCTCAGCAGTGTTGCAAAACCGTAATTCGGTAGAATCTCAAATTTCAATAAATTAATCGCGATTGTGGTTATTTCCGGAAAGGACTGCCTCAGTGGTGCTGTTGTGCCGTTTTCCTTCAGTTATGCCATGGAATAGATAAATTAATTAAATAAATAAAATACATGGAATTAGTCAAATCAATTAATTAAAAAATCATAACCTCCAGTTACGTCATTTTTTAATCACTGAAATTAGTCATATTGTGGGTATTTTATTGTGAGTTAGTAACATTGATTTTGTCGCTTAGGTCATTTTTAATTTCTACAATTTAGTCTATGGCAGCTGATACGTAAAATTCGGTAAAATACTTGTCATTGGCGAAATGCATAATAATGCGAAGCCATAATTTCAACAAAAGAAAGACATTGAAAGTTGATCGAATTGACAGTTTAAATGCAATTTAACTGAGATGATATCGAATTTTTAAAGGAGCAGAATGCCATATTTTTAATTAATTCAAAATGTAATCTCAGTTCGGTTAAAATTCCTTCGCAGTGTCAGTTAAAATAGCAGAATTGGCCCTCAGAGCTTTTGCCTCACTCCAGCATTGTTATTCTAGCTCACGTACTTCACATAATATATAGTGATGTGAATGATCTTATCGATCGTAATAAAGGAGTGATAAATTAGCGTGCAATTTTAGGATGTCTACATTTTTATAAGATCCGGTACATAAACACTCACTGTTAGGTGTATGTAATGACCCTTAAATATGGCCACACCTTTTTGTAACACGTTGTATATATTAGTCAACCAGTTGTAATAAAAAAGCCAGTCAAACCACATTAGGTCAGAGTGATGGACGAAGACTTCACCCCTCTGAGTAGTGTGAAGCCTATGCCCAGCAATAAAACAGCATTTAATAATACAGATGGAACATAACAAGTCCAAAACACAGAAGAGAAAGTCCGATTTCAGCTCAAAATGTGGACATAATACAGAAATTAAATTCATACATGAAGCCCTAGACGATTATGTCCTAGCAAAAACTATTAACACATAATATTAATGTTTAGCAAGGCCCATGAAACAAACGGCGGTGGTTACCATAAATTCACACGTTCTGATAGTAATTCACGTCGACCTTGTTGATTTATAAACGTTCTTGTTTTTGCGGCCTTATTTAATCATTGCCTTTTGTTGTCCATTGAAGAGGATAGTGGTAAAACGAGTTTTATTAAAAGCTTAAGTAATATTCTAAGGCTCGATATTTAGAATAGAATCGCAAACGAGTGGTAGAGCCATGCTGTAGGCAGTTTTGTTTACAGCACGAATGGGCCGGCTCAACCGGGCCGTTAGATAGATAGATAGATAACTCTTTATTGAACACCAAACTTAAGAAACAATACAAAAGAACCTTATAACTATAATAATGTCAAGAGGCGGTCTTATCGGTAAAAGCGATCTCTACCAGAAAATCTTATTAAAATGGAATTGCTTAAAAGAGCGAGTAGAAAAGTGGGGTGTATGTATGTAACATGTTACGTAATTAACATTGAAATACTAACCACTGTCTCAAAGAAAACCGACGTAAAGCAGCGGCTTGCTGCTGCATTCCGTAGGGTGAGTGAGATATCCGGAGGCCCAAATCGCCTTCCCTTTCCCAATCCCTTAATTATCCCTTTCCTTTAAGGTCGGCTACGCGCCCATGATTCTTCTAGTATATGGGCGGTGGAGATCACTTACCATCAGGTGACCCACTTTACTATGCTCGTTTGCCGGCCTATACTATAAAAGAAAACACCCTAATGTTGATAAAAACTGTTGTTAGGTGGCATTTGTCGTTTCTGGGTTTCTAGAATAAGTCCACCTAAATTTATATTGGATTTTACTTTAACTTGAACTCAGAAGACTTTGCAAAGTCAACTGAAAAATTATCTCTCATGATATTTTTTGTGTTTGATATTTTATATGAAACGAAAATATCTTTTACCAAAAGACGGGTCGTCGATGGTCTACTGATAATGTCATGGCAGCGTACTACGGCTGAAAACCTTGGGACCCAAAGTTCAATTCCAGATCGGGCAAGCACAAATTATCTTTGAATTTTCATTTTAAATATCACACTTGAATTGCCCGGGATTGAAATTTGTGCTCGGTATGGTTATAGGCTCACCCCCTATCACATCATAAGACGGAAAAAACTCGGCGAAGTGTGGGTGCAGCATTAGTAGTGCCTACCTCTTCGTGGATAAAGGCGTGAGCTGATGTTTAGGTGTAATATTTATGAAATGACCGATCTAAAAAAAAAACAATTTTTGTATATGTTTTCTACCAGTAAAGTGTAAATGCCTACAGTTTTTTAAACAGCACACAATATATCTTTATCGTGGATGTGTATAAAAATAAACATCCAAAAATAACTGAACATTTCATGTCAAGAAAATTTCCAAAAAGAACAGTCACTTCGAAAAACTTAAATATCACATGGTAAAGTGCGGTAACCAGAACAAAATGGAGACGCAAATAGCTGCGAGGCACTTTTAACAACCTTTGCTGTGAAGGCAACCGTGGAAATCGCCGCGTAATTGGAGCGAAAGGGGAAAGATTCCTTGGGCGACAACGGCAAGGTGTTTATTAGTAGATTCATGATATTGTAAAGAGTCTGTAGGTGGCATAAAATTGTGGTGACAAAAAATATGGGCATTTGCTATTACATTGGGCGTGTGTTTTTTGCTAGCTTTGGCTCGCGTGTTCGGGCTTTTCCGGAATAAAAGCCTATGACCTAATCCAGGTCATGGTCTACCTGTGTGCCAAATTTCCTCCATAACCGTGTAGCCGTTAAGGCGTGATTGACTAACAAAGATCCAAATGGTATGCGAAAATCCGTCTGGGGAGGCCCAGGATGATGAACGCAGTGCAGTACCACACATTAATAATAATACACCCAACAGTCACACACATAGTCCTGATCTCACACTAGGTAAACCTGTATCGTGGGTATCAGGAACTACGAGGGACTTGCGGTCTCACAACACCCAGACCCGAAACAATTTTTTGCGGATCACACAAACATTTGTCTCAGTGCGGGAATCGAACCCACGCGATCTCGCTTCGCAGCCGGCTACTCGCCCGCTGCGTCACGGATGCTGTTAAATTTGAAATTTGTCATTTGACATTACTTTGTAATAACAAATTATAAATGGTATTCCTATTCCTATTTACAAGCAGGTATATTTACCATCAATCAAGCGACCTGCTCTCCTCATTGTTCAATTGTAAAAAAAAATGCTGCGACCCACACATGTTAACGGCCAAGTGGCATAATGGTGTCAATTCAATTTAATATCTCTTTTGGTATAATCCTTCAAATTCCACAGGATGGTAAACACTGCATCAACCTTCTAGATTTATATCCCTAACTCAGCCTTCCATTATCGCAAACTCAGCGCCGAGCATTATAGCATGCTATTACCGTCGTTATTCATCAAATAACTCATTATGATGGATTCCGCAGACGTGCCTGGTGCCATATGCAAAGCCTTGAAACCGGGCCAATTCTTTACAACGCTCATTAATTTGGGAAACAATAAAGCGATGTCACACTGCGGTTATTGTAATAAAATATTCGTGACACGTTACTAAAGTCTGGCGTGACGTAAACTTGTTCCGCATAAACATTTTTCACGTTACAGCAGCGTCGTATTATTTCAAATAATGTGTTTGTGTTAGATACTATATTTAATTGACTAACTTTGACTGCCTCGGTGGCGCAGTTGTAATGCGTACGCGTTACGACTGAGGCTGACGTTAAGGTCTCGGGTTCGATCCCCAAGTCGGGTAAAAGTGGTATTGGGTTTTTCTATTACTAAATACTCCGTATCAACCCGGAGTCTGGAATTTGTGCCCGGTATGACGATAGGCTCGCCCCCTATCACATCATGTGACGGAGATACGTGGAGATATGTGGGTGTACTGGTGCACCTCTGCCTACCCCTTCGGGGATTACAGGCGTGAGTGAGTGAGTATAACTTTTAATCGCAGCTTCGCGGCGTGTAAGTCTTTTTCTGGAATAAAAAGTAGTAAATGGTATTTAATAAGACAAATCTTACACTAATGTATGAATATTGTAAATTGTTGCTAACCAATAATTACACAAAAAAATCAAATAATCGACTTCGAGATTCTCCGAGTCTCGTGCGCGGAATCGCCTGACTTTCCCAGGGTAGCCAGTAAAAAGCAAACAAGTGGCAAACGCGATAATGTTACAGCGATGAACATTTCTCGAAAACCGCTAATCTTTTCGCGCATTCCTTTGTCGCCGGGGTAATATTTTAATTAAGACTCACTGCGCCTCGGTTGCTACCAATTAAAAGTTGCGTTTGTTTTTGGCAAATTATTGTGATCTGGAATTGCATGTTGCCTCAGAGCCCGTTCACACAGAAATTGTTTACAGTTTTTAGGCGTATCCGTTTTTCTTCAAAAAGTGCGAATTTCTCACTATGTATTTTTGTTATGTTACGCGATATGTCAATTAAATGTTACCGACTTTGATGATGACATAAATAAATCATTTTGTTTTTTATCGAATGAGTGTAATTGGGTCAGTAACATCTTAGGCTCAAAGCCAACCTCATTTATACGTGTTCTGTTGATTAACGGACGAGGCAATGGCGGAAGTAGGTTCCTGTTGCAGGTTGTGGGGGTCAAACAGCAGATCATCCCACATAATATCAAATTCACTGTCAAATCATGATGGGAAGGCAGACCTGGCATAAAGCCGAAATAACGCCAGATAGAAAGAAACATTAATGTGTATATATTCGGCGTGCAACTTTGGACTGCCTCGGTGGCGCAGTTGTAATGCCTACGCGTTACGACTGAGGTTGACGCTGAGGTCTCGGGTTCGATCCCCGGGTCGGGTAATTGGTATTGGGTTTTTCTATTACGAAATGCTCAGTATCAGCCCGGAGTCTGGAATTTGTGCCCGGTATGGCGATAGGCTCGCCCCCCGTCACATAAAGGACGGAGATACGCTCGGCGAAATTTGGGTGTACTAGTTACACCTCTGCCTACCCCTTCGGCGATTACAGGCGTCAGTGCGTATATATGTATAATAATATACATATTTCTCATAATGCCCAGAAGAAGAAGAAGAAGAAGACTGGCTTCAATGTCCTTCAAACTGGAACACAACAGTATTTACACACTGCTGCTTGGTGACATAAATAGACAAAGCAGTGGTACCTACCAAGACGGCCTCTCACATATGAAATACCTATTAACTACATTTAAATAGAACGGACCTATCCATAGTTAGGATCCGCTTGAAACACCAAATGAATTCCTTCTACACTGACTTACGGTCTAGGGTCGGGCAAATGCAATTGTTACCAATTAAGAGGATCGTCGCCTGTATTAAGCCAAATTCATAGATGGAAGTCCCGAGAATGAAGTCTTTATAATACTTCTAGAGGATGGTACCTATTTGTCTTCAACACACAATCTCTTTCAGGTGTTAATTTGTGTTTAAATTACAAGTTACGTACGTATGCCCGTAGAATTATGTACATCTTATTTAAGTTTATTAAAAAGTGAGTGTCGTAAATAATTATTAATAGTGATGTCATCAATCTTATCGATCTTAATAAACGAGTGATTAAAATTAACGTGAAATTTTTGGACGGCTTGGTTTTGAAAAGATCCGGTACATAAGTACTGATTGTAAGATGTATGTAATGACCCTAAAATATGACCACACCTTTCTGTAACACGTTGTATATTGACAACGTGATAATTTTGTTTTTTGCCGACATATATTTTAATTGATAACCAACGTTTACTTAGAGATGAACCTTAAACAACTAATAAATGTTAATTTGTGCATATTTGCTTCAGACCATTGCTTTCCAATATTCAACAGAATAGTTAATAATTACGGACCTCAAGTTAAAGCATCAAAATTCCGTGTAGTGTGGATTGCACCATCTGTCGGTTAAAGTAACAAACAATAGTTCTATCTATATATCGTATCTACCTACAGCCTTTATCCACTCACTGCTAGTATAGGCCTCTTCACTAGCACGACAAGTGAAACGGTATTGCGCACTCTATACCCACAAATGTCCAGCGTGCAACCAGTTGACCAACGGGCTGCTGGATTGCCCATAGATCTTTTGCTCATCCTCGGCCAACATTCTGCAATTGCCTTGCACTATCTTTGATCCTCTCGTCTAACCAAGTATGCCACCCATCTTCACTTCAATCAATATTAATACTAGCCTTGCAATATATACGTCCCACTGCTGGGCACGTCTCTAATGAATAAGAGGGATTTGGCCTTAGTCTACTACGCTGGCCTAATGCGGCTTTCGTCTTGACAGTCCGTACCACTCCCCGCTGAGCTATCGCTGCTGCTTCAATCAATAGTTCACGTTATTTAAATGTTGTATCATTTGTTTCCCGTACTATCAACATGTTAAAATCTGTGGATGTTGTTAACCATTGCTTTTTACAATAAATTTAACCGATGATAAGTGCAACCCATGCTAACACCCGGTTTCTGAAAGGCTGATCAAATCAACATTCAACTAACAGAACACTGCTGTCAAATTAATTCCAGTTGCTGAAACTTTGATTAGTGAAAAAAAAAATTGGTACCGTACCGTACTCTTTAGTACCGTTTGACATACGATTTTTCATATTAATTTGAAAGTTATGATAACTAGCATGTGTGTCAAATCAAAGGTGTTGATCACGCTTCTAGCAACTCAATTTCGACTTGACATGTATTAATTGACATTTGATTAGTTAATTTTACTTTAATCAACCTTACAGAAACCAGGCGTAAGTATTTCGTTGCTCAAATAACATGTGTATCGACAGGGTAACTTGTAACGTCGGTACATCTAGTCTCGCCAAAATGTACCGAATATTATGTTTTATGCGTCTGGCAACACACAATAAATCTAATCTCAGCTAAATTACGGCCCACATGCGAGCCAGTCTAGTGTAATGGCATTAAAATTATTCGCGAAACAATGTTGCCACCGCTTACTGAATATAAACGTTGGAGTGAATTAGTGGCTTTGACTTTATCTTTGTAATATTTTAGTTGTTTATTCGCGAACATTTATTGTTCCATTTAAAAACGACAATTTATTTATTTGCTGTCTTTTGTATTTTTAAATACTAATAAATGACGAGACGATCAAATCACTCGTCTGATGATAAGCGCTACGCCTGTTTATAAACAGTAGTACTCAGAACATCGAATACCAAAGTGACACTTTTATATGACATTGCAATACTATCTTACCCGAGACACCAAGTATTAAGTAACATAATAATGAAACCCAGTAATATCACTGCTTTAATATTAATACAAAAAGTAATAACCCATGAGTTTGATTCAATTTACAAGTTATATGTTTGATTTGATATTCTTCAGCTAGGCATGAGATGAGGCAGACCGCATACTCGAGACCTACCATCTAGTGAACTATTTTAATAAGCGTCAAACAACAGCAATTAACATTTTCGATTTTAATTCTAAATTAAAATATGCAGATAATGCTAAGGGAGATATGCGACCACTATATTTATCTAATAAGCCCCATTTACGAGAAAAGGGCTTATCATATGACAGAGGTCAGAATATAACAGAAAGCTGACATGTGTGGTATCACTGGACAGGTCCTTAAAAATGATATAAGTTGCTAAAAGTTTTTTTTTATAAAAGTCATTAGTTTGTGATATATATGCGTATATAAAGTCGTGAAACATGTGTGTCCCGTCCCCTCTAAATTTTAAACTACGAGGTGAATAATTCAAGGTAGTATAACTTAAAAGGTAGGTACTGCCAATGAAAAATCGCAGGAAGAAACTTACAACACTAACATTTATAAACGAATTGTCTTACGCGAGTAAAACTTACAATTTTATTTGACAAATTTTCAGCAACATTAAACATTCTAAATCAATTTATTTTTCTAATCAAACCCTGGTATGCCTGATGCAGGGAAATGGCCAACTACCTCGTTGAAATATTTTTAGAGTCTGGTGGCGCACCGCGGGCGACTTACCCGGCGACCAAACGTCCTGTTAGCCTGCCAATTTAGCATAGCCCCGGGCTACTGCGATATTGGTAAAGGCTAGGACTGCCATCCATCCGGGTTTTACCGGATTTGTCCTTGTTTAGACCCGTTTAAGCGCCGGCAATGGGTTTCCATTAAACATCATATTTAGAATACTTTTGTGTGTTTGTTGTTATCCGTTAAAGTGTTGCCCATTTTCCCTCGTACTCTGTCAGGTTAAATTCCTATCCTTAACCTATCGAAAAGAAAAAGTAGCATCAAAATTGGTGCATATATACAACGTGATACAGAAAGGTGTGACATTTAAGGGTCGTTGCATACACCTGTGAGTGAGTGTTGATGTATCAAATCTTATAAAAATCTAGACATCCTAAAATTACACACTAATTTTAATCATTTGTTTATTGCGATCGATATCATCAATCACATCTCTATAAATTTAGTGAAGTACGTGAGCGAGACAAATGCATGACAGCTCCGTGGCGCAGCGGGCGAGTAGTCGGCTGCGAAGCGAGAGGCCGTGGGTTCGATTCCCACACCGAGACAAATGTTTGTGTGAACCACAAATATTGGTCTCGGGTCTGGGTGTTGTGGGACCGCAAGTCCCTCGTAGTTCCTGATACCCACGACACAGGTTTACCTAGTGTGGGGTCAGAGCTATGTGTGTGACTATTGGGTGTATTATTATTATTATTATTTAGTGTTGACCAAAGTTGGATGTCGAATATCGACATATTACTCATTCGATAAAAAAGGAAATATTTTATTTATATCCTGGCAATGCAATCGGATTTGGTTCTATGGGGTGTGAAATACATAGGTTGTACATAATTCATTAAATTTAAACACATCCACCTAAAAAATATTTTTGAAATCAGTTAAAATAAAAGTAAGCTTAAATTCAATTGGTGTTATTTTCAATTATAATATTTACCCGGAAAATATAATATTTCTCTCAATACCGAGTTTTAACGGTTTTATCCGGAAGGTGCAAATTAAATGATGGTAGGCCTAGTGAGGGTCAATTCCGGCTGCGTTTTCATTTTGCCAGACCGGGATTTGTTGGGAATTAGCAATAATATGAAAATGTATGGTTAGTTGTGCCCGTTATCGGTTTAACAAGGTTTGCATCTGTCTATACTGTTATTAAATTATAATAATGTGTGTAGGATAATTTTGGAAAGCTGATAAGACTGATAGACTACTACCAGTCCTTATCAGTGGACCACACTGCAATACTACCGCCCACGCCAATACATTAGGCCCAAAGCCAACCTCACCTGCACGTGGGTGTACCACCACCAATACAAATCTGCAGATTAACGAACGAGGCAATGACGAAACTTGGTTCCCGTTCAGTGTTGTGGGGGTCAGACGGCTCGCCCCAAAATCATCAAATCCATGGTACGAGAATGTGGACCCTGCTTTTAAGCCGGGAAATGCCAGGCATAATGGAACAAAAATGAACGCCCGGTTTCTGAAAGGCTGATCAATGTTAAATTAACTAATCAAATGTCAAATCTCATATCAAGTCGAAATTGAGTTGCTAGAAGCGTGATCAACACCTTTGATTTGACACACATGTTAGCTAACATAACTTTCAAATTAATATGAAAAATCGTATGTCAAACGGTATTAAAGAGAGATGAAATATTACTATTTTTTTCACTAAATAACGTTTCAGCAACTCGAATTGATTTGACAGAGTTCTGTTGGTTGAATGTTGATATGATCGGCCTTTCAGACACCGGGCGTAAGACTGTTAGTGTATTTGTATTCGCCTGTTACAAGTACCAACAAGATCTACTAAATGGGCACCCCATGGTATGAGGTGTGTGTATAGCTTCGTATCGATGGTTAGTACAAGTGATACTGTCAGATGTATTTTAGATTAAATTATCATTATTATTAACAATAATTCAGCATATTGGAGCATGTTCAATAATTGTATATTTGAAACATTTATAACAAGGTGGAATAATTATTTTTTAAATAAATATAAGGGTAGGCATAGGTGTAAACAGTACACTCACATTTCGCTGAGCGTATCTCCGTCCTATAATGTGATAGGGGTCTATCGCCATATCGGGCACAATTCCAAACACCGAGCCGATACTGAGCATTTTCGTAATAGAAAAACCCAATACCACTTACCCGACCCGGGGATCGAACCCGAGGCCTCAGCGTCAGCCTTAGTTGAACGCGTACGCATTACAACTGCACAACCGAGGCAGTCTCTAGTTGTCACTAGTCAGTCGGTTGGTAAACGGAATATAAGCTGTTACTTTACCCAAATAAATACTTTCAATTCATCTACTGCGTAACATCTGTATGACGAGGTCACTCGTCTGGTTGTATGTAAGCGCCACATATTTACAAAGATCTAGTACAAGCCAACTTAGTACTTTAGTAGTTGTACTTTAGTAGTTTCTAATACAAGCCAACCCACTGAGCGACTTACAATACAAACTGAAGTATTCAACTCAGTGTCTCGAAAAGCTGAAAACAAACGTATACAATAATTATCCAATTTAATATTATAAATGCAATAGTCCGTCTGTACCGTTTTCATGATTAAACTGCAGAACCGATTTTAATTAAATTTGGTATGAGGACTTTAACTTCGAAGACAACCATAGGCATAGACATTTCAAACGATAGAAATAAATAAGTATCTATAAAGACTTCTAAAAATAAAATAAATCTGCACTCCACTTACTCGTTTGCCGACCTCGGCTGTTAAAAAAATACAGATGCAATATGAAAAGGAAACGAAAAGACTCGCCTGAAGAAGTTTTTTGATGCTTCTCAGGCCAGTGGGCATTTTCTAAGCACCGTTAAAACCTGTGATATCATTTTGATAATTTTATTATTGACGGGAAAAAGAGCCCCTTGCAAAGTAAACGTTTCGATTTTGATATAAATCAATATTATTATATAAAAGAAAACATAAAATGAAACAGATCGCCTGAAGTTTTACTACGTAAGTTCTACTTCCATTAGAATTTCTACGTTCGAAGTAAATTCCGTGGTCTCTGGTGAATTTTCAGAAGCTATTTCATATAACCTATAAGAAAATAATTTGTTCAATTCCTATCGAGTATTTGCTATTAATTTTTTCTTTTGTTAAATTGTAAATAAATTCTTGGCAAAATTAATATTTAGAATATGATAGTCGAAATAGATTATGACTTAATGACGAAACAAATAGGCCATAATCATTAGCAACACCACTCATAACACTGAATTATAGAGTACTATATGAGACTGAATTGTGACACATAGAGTGTTGACTCATAATGCCCAGTAATTTAATTGGCTTTAATGTCCTTCAAACCGAAACACAATGGTGCTTACACATTACTCTGCTAGATGGCAGCAATAGGCAAAGCGATGATACCTACAGAGAGGTCCTGAGGTCTCGGTTTCGGTCCCCAGGTCGGGTAAAAGTGAAATTGTGTTGTTCTATTACGACATGCTTAGTATCAGCCCGGAGTGTAGTACCGAACAAAGAATTACAAAAATTAGAGGAATACATAATAAGATATGCGTGGTCATACAATGAAAAAGTAACGAGAGCTAAACTTCCTCTTTTCCGCCGATCAAATATTTTTTTTCATAGCATAGGTCGGCAAACTAGCAAATAGGTCACCTGATGGTAAGCGATCTCCACCGCTCATGTACGCTCACAATACAAAAGTTATGGGCGCGTTGCCGACCTTAAAGGAAAGGGATTGGGAAGGGGAGGGGGATTTGGGCCTCCGGATATCTTACTCACCGTACAAAACGCAGCAGCAAGCTGCTACTTTACGTCGGTTTTCTGTGAGATAATGGTAACGACCCGGACGAGCCGGCCCATTCATGTTGTAGACAAAAGTGTCTACAGCGTGGCTCTACCACTCATAAAATACAATAATCATATCCAGCAAACCTAACTCATGTCTTCAGTTACATAATGCGCATGTTTCACAAACTAGTATGCAATTAGGTAGCGCATAAGTGGCAGACGCCGCGGTCTGGCCCCGTTCCAGCGGCGTCTGCTCCTTTCCCTGCCAATTGTTCGACCCAACTACGTCGATTCATACCTTATAACCCCGTGGAGAGTTGCGTGTCGCAATTACTATGTTGTTAATGTTTTTGCACAATTCAATATATATTCTGTGTTCTGTATATATAAAAGGCAAAGTACTGACTGACTCACCATCGCCCAGTCAAACCGTAAAGGAGGAACATGAAGTTTTGAGAATATCTATCTAAATATATCTATGAACGCAATATCACGAAACAAAGTTTCTGCTCATGATCAGAAAAACAGGCTCAGCATGGGTATAGTTAGTATTATCTTTGAGCATGGGCATTACGCCGACAGTCTTTTCTTTTTTAATTCTACTTTCAATGTTTATCCAAATAAATATGATTCCTTTTATTTATCCAGTTGGCGTCGAGGCGAAGGCGGTAAAAATAAAGAAAAAGATTAAACGCAATCGCACTGCAACAGAACTCTAGTTTCATTTTGACTCTTTAACTACGATGCTGATATTCTAACAGGAAATATTTGTAGAAAATATTTCGAATTAGTTTCGTGTATAATTAATAATACAGATATAAACTGTGGACCCAAAACAATATATGACTATGCATTTATTCTAATCGCAGATACTCGAACTGTAACTTAAATTCAAATATTACATTTGACATACATTTATTTAGACGACCCAACCTCATTAGGCTTAGGCCTTAGAGGTTAGCCCCTGTCGGTAGAGAAGGCTCGTGCCCAGCAGTGGGACAGTATATAATACAAAGCTGTATTAGTATGCTTTAATTGTGTCTGGCGTCGTTCTTTGTATCTCGTCTTAATACCAGGATCCGCCTTCGCACCATCATGTGACAGTGTATTTGGTATTGTGGGTAACCTGCTGTCAAACCTCACAATACTTACTTAGGATGCATATGCTATGGATCACCTGTATGGGCTGATAGGGCTACTATCGGTGCCGAGCGCAGAAAACTGCTCCAAAGCCAACGCCTGGCGTTGATATTCTTGTGTAAGGTGTATAGAACCGTTAGTATCGAAGCTTTGCCTGTCCTTGTGGGTATACTTCCAGTCGATCTGGAAGTGCAGCGTCGGGCCGCTATGTATTACTCAACGAAAAAGAATATGGACAAAAATTTTGTTACAACGCGCGAGCTATTAAGAATTAATCGACTTTTCAAATCGTGTTCTAAAAATTACAACGATCTACTAAACGAATGGCAATGGCGAGGGGATAATTCTACTAAGGGACGGCATTTATATCAATACTTTCCGTCGGTTCGCGATCGTCTAACAAAAACTTGGCTGGAAGTTGATCATTGTGTTTCACAATTTCTCACGGGCCACGGCAACTTTAAGTTTAAACTGTTCTTGTTTAGGTTGGTTGATTCGCCCACGTGCCCATGTTCTACACCTAACTGCCGGTACGAACAATCCGCGCATCATATTCTTTGGGAGTGTAGTCTCTGGCAACAAGAGCGCAACATTATGTTAGACAGTATGCAAATAACATCTGGAGTCGTATACTATATGGATCTTGTGGAAACTAGGAAGAATTTCCGTGCATTCACGCGTTTTTGTCATATCTATTATTGGAATCAAGTTTAACAGCTCACGTGATAGGACCCACTTAATGAAATGATATCTGTGGTGCTTTACATCTGGCTTCTCCAATTGTAAATGTCCTTGTACCTGAGGTTAATGCCTCCTTAGTTCATTATATTGTCTACCGCTTTGCTATGGAGGGAAGTGGACAATTGATATTTCCAACTCCTCCTTAACTTCCTATTTGATTAATTTCGTTGCGGGGCAAAGACAATTTAGCATTTCCAGAGACTCGCTGAGCTTCACTGCTGGGTGTCAACAATATGCGTGCCATTGTCGATCCTGGTGCACAGGAGTTATAGTGGCGGGTGTGTGGGCGGGATAGTCTCGTAAAACCTCACAATCCGCAATGGGAACCAAGTTTCGCCATTGGCTCGTCCGTTAATCAGTAGAGTGTATCACGCACATGTGAGGTTGGCCCCAGGCCCAAGATGTTGGTAGCCAAAAATTACATAACTATCCAGTGTAGACATAGCACATACGCTGAAGATAAAACGAGACTAAAACAATTGGTAAATTATTTCATAGTAAAGGTTCCCTTAGAATTACTCCTGGGGTTCTGTTGTTTACTCGTGGATAGTGATTAAGGAATAAAATAAGACGATCCTGTAAGTAGTTAATTTGTAGCTGCTTGTAAGAAATTTCTTGTAATTAAAAGCCACCAATTGATTAAACCATCACTTAATATTAAAACGTACAAAATAAAAGAATTGAAGATGAAAAGAAAGGAAATAATTAATACGAATATTATAAAGTGCAATACATACCCATTCTCCTCTTAATATTTTCATTAATGTTCAATGTTTATAAGAATAAACTCACAAAGATATAGAGAAAATATACAATAGACAAAAATGTTTTTTACATGGAAACAATTAATAAATAAAAATAATAACATACAACATAAAGAATAAATATTCCGTTAATAAATAAGACGCTTGTTTCTACTTACAAAGGCTTGTAATAAAAGAATAGAAAAATCCGTATCGAACTACTTCGGAATAGTAAAGTAATAACAGAATTGAAGGTACAATTCCGCCTCAATAACTTGTGTGTTCTTAGTAAACTAATATTACAACTGCTGACTTGAAGCTAAATTAGTAAAACATACACTGTACTTGGTCATTTGTGGAGAGAGAAATTAATACGTATAATAAGTCTTTTGTTTAATATCATGAATACGTCCTAAAGTAGGTAAGGTATAAGTAATAACAGTAAATACACCCAACAGAGACACACATAGTCCTAACCTCACACTAGGTTAACCTGTGTCGTGACTATCAGGAACTAGGAGGGACTTTCGGTCCCACAACACCCAGACCCGAAACCGGTATTCGTGGATCACACAAATATTTGTCTGCAAGAATCGTACCCTCGGCATCTCGTTTCACTGCAGGCTTCTCAACCGCTGTGCCACGGAGACTGCCAAATAACTGTTTATTAAATTCAAAAATAGTAGGATTACAAACAACGAAACAAATTCAAATAGTTGTCTCTATCCAACAGCTGTACCAACAATTCAACTAATTTGTGCACGCAGTGTTATGTGTACACTACTTCGGACGCGTATTACGCTATGTTTGAGTGGTAGAGCCATGCACACACTTTTGTCTACAGCATGAATGGGCCGGCTCGCCCGGGTCGTTACCACTGTCTTACAGAAAACCGACATAAAGTAGCAGCTTGCTGCTGCGTTTCGTACGGTGAATGAGATTCCGGAGACCCAAATCTCCCTTCCTTTCCCAATCCCTTAATTATCCCATTCCTTTAAGTTCCATGATCCTTTGGTACATGGGCGATCGAGATCATTTACCATCAGTGGCCCACTAGCTCTTTTACCGGCCTATGCTATAAAAAAACAAACAAATTCAAATAGTTGATGAGCGATAAGACCGCCAATTGTGCCTGTTTATGTATTTTTGTTTTTTATCTTACTGTATATGTTCTGGTGTACAATAAAGATTTAAATAAATAGTTGTCTCTATCCAACAGCTGTACCAATAATTCAACTCATTTGGTCACGCGGTGGTATACATATGTATACGCTATTACGGACTTACATTTCTCGCAGCCATGTCGAATACAATATCCTTACATGCTATCGCAGGCCATCTTGATGGTCGATATTATATATGGACTGCACTGTACTTTACATCACATTTTGCCGTGTCTGCATAATGCAATGTAAGAACACTTCAAAATGTCAGCTTTCTAGGTCCATGTATTTAGCTTGGGCGTTAAAATTAGTTAACCAGTCCATGATTTTTATTGTATACGATGTCCTTATGTCCTTGCCTAACGATAAATAGTTTTTTTTTGCTTGAATGACGAGACGAGCAGGTCGCTCGTTTGATGTTAAATTACAGAACTCTGCATGGCACTAATCTGCACCCATCATCCCGAGACATAAGATGTTAAGTCTCATAACACCCAATAATTTCACTGGCTTCAATGTCCTTCAAACCGAAACACAACAGTGCTTACACTCTGTTGCTTGGCGGCAGAAATAGACAAAGTGGCGGTACCAACCCAGACGGCCTCTCGCATACGAGGGACCTACCGTGTAAAATAAATGTAAAGTTAAATATTTTTCTACAAAGCGAGTATTATTTATCACATAGTTAGTGTAAGTTGGTGTACGGAACGTAAATTGTCCGTGAAGTATCAACACGGAGCGCGATCGATGCGTTATGTAAAGACTAGCCGCACATACAGACACTGCATATTATATTTGCATACAGTACCACAAATAAATTTATGCATACATACATACGCACTCACGCCTATAATCCCCGAAAGTGTAGGTAGAGGTGTAACCAGTACACCCACATTTCGCCGAGCGTATTTCCATCCCTTATGTGATAGGGGGCGAGCCTATCGCCATACCGGGCACAAATTCCAGACTCCGGGCTGATACTGAGCATTTCGTAATAGAAAAACCCAATACGACTTTACCCGACCCGGGGATTGAACCCGAGACCTCAGCGTTGACCTCAATCTTAACGCGTACGCATTACAACTACGCCACAAAGGCAGTCCGCTCCGGCAATAAAATAAATAAATAAATACACCCAACAGTCACACACATAGTCCTGACCCCACACTAGGTTAACCTGTATCGTGGGAATCAGGAACTACGAGGGACTTGCGGTCCCACAACACCCAGACCCGAAACAAATATTTGTGAATCACACAAACATTTGTCTAGGTGCGGGAATCGAACCCACGGCCTCTCGCTTCGCAGCCGGCTACTCGCCCGCTACGCCACGGAGGTTGCCAATCAAATCTTTAGATATTTTGAAAATACAGACATGTGATGGGGGGTCTTAGTTAAAAAACCAGCGCTAGGCAATTTACCTTGCCTGGCATTATGCTGAACTAAGACTCTTTCAGCACCATAACACAAGACACACTATCCGTCCCTTTATACTATTTTGTATTTTATTTTTTTACTCTGTAAGTTTATAATATTGTGTATTTACCTTTGTCTATGTTGTATATACGTGCTGAATAAATATTTTCTTTCTTTCTTTCTTTAATGATGATGACCTAATACAACCCTATTAAATACATTCTGTTCTTGTTATTCTCAAGTGACAGCCTCCGTGGCACAGCGGGCGAATAGTCAGCTGCGAAGCGTGAGGTCGTGGATTTGATTCCCGCACCTAGACAAACGTTTGTCTGATTCACAAATATTTGTTTCTGGTCTGGGTGTTGTGGGACCGCAAGTCCCTCGTAGTTCCCGATACCCCCGATACGGGTTTACCTGATGATGATGTCCTCCACGACGTATCCGTCGACGGCGACTCTTACTCTCATCGTTTATGAGATCGGATATGGCTCGAAAATCCGAGTTTTGTTTTAAAGGTCCGGTTACACGTGGCACAATATAATTGTCCGGCGCGATCATACGTGTAATTGTAGATGGCCTTAGGACGAGTCTTGCGATGTTCGCGCTTAGCATCAAGGTCTTTGAGTCGGGCACTTTCAAAGGCATCCGTACCTGCTAGGACAGCCTTCCGCCATTCAGCTCTTATGCGTGCAAGCATATCTTCCCAGGTGTCTGGTTTTATGTTAGATGCTGTTAAGTGCCGCTTCAGAAAATCCTTATACCTCAAGTACTGGCCACCTGATTTCCGTTTACCTGTAGAGATTTCCGAGTAAAAGACGGACTTAGGTAAACGGTCGTCATTCATGCGAACGAGGTGTCCACACCATCGAAGTTGGCCCTTGATAAGGAGGTTTTCCATTCCCAACATTTTAGTGCGGCGTAGTATTTCGGTGTTTGGGACTTTATCCTGCCACTTTACGCGAAGAATTATTCGTAGACATCTCATGTGGAAGCTTAGTAGCACCTTTACAGAATTACCGGTCGGCTTGCTTTGCCTGCTTCGCTTTGCAAGTGGTGGTTGCTGACTGGTCTACGAACCTCCATAATCTCTCCACTAGTGGCTCCAAGAAGCTGTTGTGTACGCAGCGGCCACACCCTGGTAACCACGTCGACCCGTGGGCTAAACCTAGTGGAGGGGGGGCTGATCACAGATTATGTGAACAGTTCTGAAGGTGAGTGATCCCCCACACACAGTACATGAAGACTGCATCGGTATTGTAGGCGGACCCGTCAGTATGACAAACTCTCCGGCGACTGTGGCGGTGCAGCAGGGTATCTGTTATATGCCTCAAGGGCACACGTCTGGATCCACGTAGAGACATGTGGCCATTCACTGCATTCTCGTATTTCGCCAGTCGTATCGGTTATCCGCTCTACTGGGCCCCGGGAACGAGGACGAGGGAGTGGATTTGCGGCTACGCAACCGCCTGTCCACTATAATATACTCACGCGTTGATGACTCTTGCAAGCTTCTTTGGGTTTACCTAGTGTAGGGTCAGGACTATGTGTGTGATTGTTGGGTGTATTTATTTATTTATTTAGTACCACGAATAAAATTATGCGCTCCGGCGATCTTTAGATATTATGAAAATACGGACTTGTGTTATTATACCATAGGCCGGTAAACGAGCAAGTTGGTCACCTGATGGTAAGTGATCTCCACCGCCCATAATACCAAAAGGATCATGGCCGCGTTGCCGACCTTAAAGGAAAAGGATAATTAAGGGATTGGGAAGGGGAGACGGATATGGATCTCCAGATATCTCACTCACCGTACAAAACACAGCAGCAATTTGCTAATGTAAGCCGGTTTTCTGTGAGACAGTGGTAACGACCCGAACGAGCCACCCCATTCGTGCTGTATACAAAACTGTCTACAGCGTGGCTCTACCACTCACTAATATTGCTATTTAATTGATGCATATACATAGTTTCTTATAATCCCAATAACTTCCATGATCGCCACTACTCTGTACAGTTCGAACAATGTGATAACATTGCAACAGTACTCCAAGAGGCCAATTCTCGTAATTTTAAATGTTCAAAATATCATTCCGATCTAGTCTCAGCGTCAAGAAAGTTGCAAATTGCATTCTCTTAAACCAATAATCAACGTCAAATGTGAACATAGATCGTAATGAGATTGAATGTAGAATAAAAGTTGACTGAAGACAAAACGGTATAATGCTATTGCTAATGCTAGGTAGATCGGAATGATATTTTGAACATTTTAAATTACGAGAATTGGCCTCCAGATTACTTACTACATAACATATGTACGCACATATAAACTAATTGCTTTAATGTATCACATTATGTTATTACACGAACTCCGTGTACTACAACTCGGAAATTACGATCAATCAATAAAGATGGACAAGACATCAGTTCTACAATTAAAATATAATTCTAATTCTACTATTATATCTTGACTGCCTCGGTGGTGCAGTTGTAATGCGTACGGATACGACTGCTGTGCTGAGGTCTCGGATTCGATCGCAGAGTCGGGTAAAAGTGATATTGGGTTTTTAATCACAATATGTTTAATATCAGCCCGGTATCTAGATATCCGGAGGCCCAAATCCCCCTCCCCTTCTCAATCCTTTGCTTATCCCTTTTCTTTAAGGTCGGCAATGCGCCCATGATTATTTTGATATTGTGGGCAGTGGAGAACACTTACCATCAGGTGACCGTGCTCGTTTGCCGGCCTATATAAAAAAGTGCCCGGAATGGCGATAAGATTGCCCCTATCACATCATGGGACAGGAATAAGCTCGGCAAGATGTGGGTGTACTGGTTATTTATCTGCCTACTCATTAGAGGATTGGAGGCGGAATGCTTATGTATGTGTATAATTTCTTCAAAAAAGAAAACTAGAGGTACGTAAATTTTTCCTCTAAACAAACAATTTGAAATTCTTTTCATTCAATACGAATTACCATTTCAAACCCAAACTCAAACCTACAGAAAATTGATTCACTATAACGCTTATGCAATATTTCACTCGAACATCTTATGGTAAGTCTCCGATCAAATATTCAAGGGGAAAGGATTTAGGTGGAACCTGCAAATATTTATTCTTTTTATAAGAGGGTACCGTGTTTGCCATGAATATGAAATTTAAATGAACATTTCTTTCTTTTATAAGTTTGCACGCCATTATAAAACTCAATTACTGGGTATTTTAATTTGGTGATGCCATAGAAATTATTATTATTATTATTATGTTTTTTTTTTTTTTTTTTTTTTTTTTTTTTCTATTTTATTTTGGGACTTTTAGCCAACAATGGTATGTCAGTCCCATCGTACCCTAAACATTATCTGTCGACAATAAAAATAATTTAAGGACTTAAAATGTACATATCACTGATTTATAAACATTTCAAATAATGACATAGCCGCTTCAGAAGTAGGTTCCGATAAAACACTGACGAAAGTGCCTATGTCATATCTATTTAACTTCAGTTTACGAATCAGCAATTCTCTTTCATCTTTGTATTTGATACAATCCATCAAGAGATGATGTACATCATCTATAACTCCACAGGCTTCACAGTTTGGCGAATCAACCTTTTTCATAAGAAATCCGAATTTTCTTGATGGATAGTGACCAGAACGAATTCTATGTGCTAGAACAATGTAAGACCTACTTATTAGTCTGCTTCGCACAAACCAAGGTATTCGAGGAGGCTGACATTGCAAAGTTTTATACCAAATCCCCTTTTCCCTACTCCTTTCATCAAAATATTCTTTGTATATATTATAGCATATTTTCTTACATTTAAACAAATTTTCTGTGAAGTTCGGCTTCAAAAAATAATTTTCGCCTTCTGTAGAACTTAATTTAGCTAATTTATCGGCCTCCTCGTTACCTCTTAAACCTATATGTGACGGAACCCACTGCAATTTCAGATCGATACAATTAAGTGCAATATTATGAATTTTATTCAAAATGTCATAAGCTACCGAAACACCTCTGTAACCAGAGGCGCATCGAGCTATATGTTGTAATGCACTCTTGCTGTCTGTAAAAATAACTACTGCCTGATTATTTAACATGTTTACAGAATTTAAAGCTTCTAAAATTGCAATTAGTTCCAGTGTCATAATCGATACATCAGGATTAATTTTAAATATACCATTCTTACGATAACTTACGTCATAGAAAGCGGCTCCTTGCCCTATATCACTCTTAGACCCATCAGTATAGAAAGTATGTCTATCGTGATATTTATCGTTTAACTCTTTGATAATATCAAATTTTAAAGACGTTATTTCATTACTTTTCTTTGACCCTTTTAAACTTTCTAAATTACAATGAATAACCCTTTCAATACTAATGTACGTTACCCACACATCTAGAGAAAATATTTCAAGTGGATTAGAGCAATGTATATCAAAATTTTTACATTTATCGTAAACTGTGACAAGTAACGGTCTCTTTTTAGATTGCCAGTATCTAATTTGTCTCAGAGAGTGAAGATTATGAAGAAGCTGAACTGTTGTACTATTTTCGTAAGACATGCTTTTTATACAAAATTTATATGCTAAATATAATCTTCTAATATGTAAGGGTGGTAGGCAAGTTTCACTCTCCATAACATGTATCGGAGTACTCTTGATAAATCCACCGATAATTCTTAAAGCTTGATTTTGCACTTTTTCTAATTTATATAAATGTACTTTAGCACTGGAGTCATATAAAAAACAACCAAAATCTATTCTACTCCGTATCAAGGAAATGTATAACGTGCGCAAGTATTTGGGATGTATTCCCCAACCAGGCCCAGCAAGTACTTTCATTATATTTATATATTTTGATGTTTTCTCGGTGATTTCTTTAATATGCCTGTTCCACAATAGACATCTGTCCAGCCACATACCCAGGTAACGAACATTATCTACTTGGTCTAGTATGCAATCATTAACACTTACATTGATTCTATTTCTCCTCCGTCCCCTGCTAAACATACATATCATCGATTTATTGCCAGAAAGTTCGAGGCCCATTTCTCCAAGATACGTAACCATTGAATTTAAAGAACTTTGTATGGTATTTTCACAGAATGTTAAATTACGATCACTAATATAAAAAACGAAGTCATCAGCATATTGGGATACTCTTATCGTTTGTTCCAGTTGAATGCATATTTTATAGGTAACTAAATTAAACAACACTGGTGACATCGGATCACCTTGGGCTAACCCTTTTGTTGTCCACCTAGAATAAACATTGTTGTCGTTTCCTTGGATTACTAAACACCTATAACTTAAAAATGACCAAACGTACCTACATAATTTAGATCCAACATTAAGTTCGTCGAGCGTACTAACCACTTTTTCAATTAGAACATTATTGTAGGCATTATCGATGTCTAGAAAACATGCAACTGTAGGTATGTTATTCGAAAAACCTAATTGAATGTAAGTTATAAGCCTAGATAGGGAGTCAAGGCAAGACTGTCCCCTTCTAAAACCAGATGTATTTTGTGAAAATATACTATTTTTTTCCGTGTACCACTCAAGTCTTCTAACTATCATAGTGTGAAGAATTTTGCACAAACATGAGATAAGTGATATCGGCCGTAACTTTTGTTCAGCGTTAGGGTTGTAATTAGCTTTAGGTATCGGAACGACAAGTATTTTACGCCATTGGGACGGTACATAGCCAGACGCGTAGATATCGTTATATATTTGTAGAAGTAGTGTTTTACCTGCAAAGGGGAGATGATATATCATCGAATAAGTAATATCATCATTCCCTGGGGCCGTATCTTTTTTCTTTACACAATGTAACAATTCCTGCATAGTAAAAGGTACTTCTAGTGTATTATTCCGTGATTTAATATTTGGTTGTTGATTTTGGACGTAATCAGGAGTTAAGGAGAATAATAATTGTTTTAGGTTAGTGTCTGAAGTAACATTTTTGTATTGACGGTAACCTTTGAACCACCGCATTTTTCGCCACATGTCTGTTACGGATGTATTTCCATCAATACCACTACAGAATTTTTGCCAACTATATGATTTAGCTTTCTTTATTAATACACTGGCATGTTTAGTTTTTTCTTCAAGCTTTTTATAATTAACTGGTGTAGGGTTCTTTCTAAAGTTTTTGAGTGCTAATCTACGTTCTCCTACTGCTTTTGATAATAAAGGTGTCCAATATTCTTTAGGTTTAAATTTCGATGAAGGATTATCACATAGTTTAATAAAAGGTATATTTTTGTTCGCGCTCATTGTCATAGTTCCTATAAAATAATTGTACTTCTCCTGAATATTTTGGTCCATCAAGTTATTATTTACTAAACCAGGTAAATCACTAGGCACAGAGATTATTTCCACAATATCATTGCTGTATTTTTCCCAGTCTGCTTTTTTATAATTACGTTTTTTAACCATTTCAAATGTCTCTATAACATCCAGGACTATTTTCACAATAAGATGGTCACTCCCTAAGTTTTCATTAAAAACTTGCCAACTAAACCCCATCGCTACGTCAGTTGAAGCAAACGCTATATCAGGAGATGATTTTTGGATATTTCCACTAACTAATTTAACTCTAGTCGCTTCTCCATTATTAAGGGGTATTAAATTATTTTCTAAAGATGTATCTAAAAGTTGTGTGCCTCTCTGATCTACTTTATATGACCAATTAGTATGATGACCGTTAAAGTCACCTGCGAACAAGGTTTTTCTAGAGGTCAATGAGAAAAGAGTATCCCAATCGTTGGGACATGTTACTACAGACGATGGACAATATATTGATATAATATTTTCTAGCCTTTTGCAATTTAATATTTTAACATGAACAGCTTCTATACCTTGATTTGTCAAATTCATAGGACATGAATATGATTGAAGGGTATTATGAATCATGATCGCAACACCTCCATAAGAGTCATTTCGGTCTTGTCTGTAAATTTTATAACCGCTTATATTTATACTTATGTCATTAGATAACCAGGTCTCACTTAAAATAGCAACGTGAATATTTTCTTGGTGTAACAATGCTTCCAAACTACATAATTTAGGTCTCAAACTTTGACAATTCCATTGAAAGATGTTGATACCAAAATGCTTTATAGGGCCCTCTGCTATGAACACTCAAAAGAACGCCGAAACATTCTTTTGAGTAACTCCCCTTCTGCAAACACATTTACAATAAATGAACTTATTTCGTCAAATATAAACTTCAGCGCATTTAAAAATTTATCTTCCAGTAATTCATTAGAAAACGCTATGTCCTTGAGTTTTTGGAATATTCTTCTCCAATCAAATTTTCTGTCCCCTGTTTCTCTGATTTCTTCCTCCTCCTCATTCTTTTTTGCATTATTATTGTTTTCGATATTTTTTCTCCTAAAATCTTCAACAGACTCTTCAAAATCCATATTTTCAGGTTGTCTTATTCCTTCTTTTTTTTTGTTTGTTCTCTTATCATTGAGTACTTTTATGCTTTGTTGGTGATATAGTATCTCTTCTTTTTCTTCATTTCCATTCTCGTTGTCAACTGTGTTATCATGAAATAGAGTAGGAATAGCTTCAACGTGAGGATTAACTGTGAAGTTGTTACTTAGTGGTGGTCGAAGAGGTGGGAAATCTCGCCGAAAAACATGTTCTTTATCGTAGGTCTTTATGAATTGTTCTAGTGCCTTTTTATACGTTATGTTTTCCTCGCTCATTAAAATGCGTATTTTTTTCTCCTTCATAAAACATGGGCATGTTTTATCTAAAGCCATGTGTAGGCCTTTGCAATTAACACATATAAAGCGTTTTTCTTCGCAATTCTCATGTGGTTTGCCACACTTTGGACAAAGGCATTTATTAGTCGGACAATATCTTTTTATATGACCAAATTGCCAACATCCTGAACATTGTGTTACTGGGAACACATATCGTTCCACGGCAAATCTACACCCATAAGCCTTTACAAACTCAGGACACGTTGAACTTTTAAAGCATAGTCGTATCGTTTCGCTGTCAATCCACTTGCCATCATTATCCATACGTTTTAATCTTTTAATAGACACAATTTGTGCCGTACTGCTTAATGATTGTGTTATTTCGCTTTCATTCATTTCCAAGTCAACACCTTTGATAAGGCCATAGGATAAATTGCCTTGATCCGTAAACTGAGCTCGTATTTCTAAGTCTGTAAGTTTCGGACATTTTATAAACTTTTCGGCTTCGTTTTTATCATCGAATTGGACAAATATTTTATAAGGATTTTTGTATTTAATGCCTACGACGTTGTTGATGTTTTCATTTCTTAAAAATCTAGCGAATGCCATTCGTTTCGGTAATATTTTCAACGATGTTAAAGATACTTCATATATATTATCTCTCCTATTCTCCTGACTGTTATTATTGAGTATCATAATATTTGAATAATTCTCGCTGACCGACTCGCTTCTAATAAGTACCTTTTTTCTCGATTTCCTCCTTGTAACCGTGATAAATCCCTCTTCACTACTGTCTTCACTTTTTTCCCTTGGCCTCTTCTCTAATAACTTCTCAGAAGGTTGTTGTTCTGAGGTGGATGGTAAACAACTATGCGTCATAATCTGCTGCAACTCTCGTTCACACTCCTTAACAACTTCCGAATCACCGCCATCCGATAACTGCACATTATCGCTCATCTCATCCATTTTCTTATCGCTCGGCTATACAAACGGGCTCGGCCCGACCTCGGGTCGCGTCGCGTATCTATGCAATATTTCTAGTGGCACGGGATCGTAACTACCTACGTGTGTTCGAAACAACGCACCGCGCGCGACTGTATTATTATGTTGTAATCAGGCAGGCAGTTTGTGCAGTTTGTTTTGTTTGTTTTTTGTTTTTTTTTTTCATTGTGGGTGGGTAAATATTACGGGATGGAAAATGCTGAATGAACAGTGGTTATTAGTTGCAAATCAGCCTGTCCTATCGTGGATATAAGCGTGAACTTATGGTTTTATAATTTTTCTTCATCCTCAATTTTATTTATTAAGCTTAATGGCGAGATGAGCAGGTCGCTCGGCTGACGGTATGCCTGATTAAACAGAAGCAACACCAATCAGAACTTCGAATTATGTGGTGTTAAGTCTCATAATACTAATTTCCTTCAAACCGTACCACAACAGTGCTGCTTAGCGGCAGAAATAGACAAAGCGGTGGTACCAACCCAGACAGCCTCTCGCATACGAAGGACTTCTACCACCTACTAAATATTACAGAATATATAATACAGCATGGATCTTAAAAAGGTCTAACGTTTTTATTTAAATCAGAGGATCCCAACCCTTTTTGGATACGGGCCAAAACTCTAACCTAAGTTTATATTATGTGTTTTTACGAGCTTTGTACGAAGGGTTAGAATTTTAGCGTATAATATATTTCCTCTTTTAGAGACGCTAAAAGCAGTAAAGATCTTAAAGAATGCAGCTGCTTGACAGTAAGTGCTCTTACTGCTTAAACAACGCTGTATATCTTCCTCTTCCACGTGACCTTATCCCACTCAGTGGTGTCGGCGTAATATGCTTTTTAATACATTTTACAGAAAGAGTTAGCTGGTACTTTTTATGGCCGGCCGCATGCTTGACGTGAACCTCCCTGGAGAAAACACCCAGACCCGAAACAAATGTTTGTGGATCGCACAATAATTTTGTCCCAGCACGGCAATTGAACCCGCAGCCTTTCGCTTCACAGCCGACTACTCACCCTCTGCGCTACGGAGAGGCTGTCAATTAGAAAGGTAACTATGTAGTCTGTACATTGAAAAGAGTGGTGTAATATCTTAAAATTCTAACATTTCTTAGAAACTAAAATTAAAATATTGGTAGAGCCACGCTGTAGACAGTGGTTTGCCTTATGGTAAATGATCTCCATTGCCCAGGAACGCTTACAATACCAGAAGTATCATGGGTGCATTGCAGATCTTAAAGAAAGGGATAATTAAGGGATTGGGAAGATTTAAGCCTCCGGATATCTCACTCATTATATTAAATGTAGCAGCAAGACGCTACTTTATGTCGGTTTTTAGTGAGAATGTGGCAACGACAGCCTCTGTAGCGCAGTGGGCAAATGGCGGTTGTGAAGCAAGTGTTTGATTCCCCAGTCGAGACAAATGGCATAGCCTAGTCCTACCGCTAGATAGAAATAGAAGCTGTATACAACGTGGCTCTACCACCCACAGATATTTCAATAATGTCCTTTTTCAATAAAGCTATAGCAGACCCCACACACTAGATTATATTCAACGCCCTCTATATTTCTGTCCCGTAAATATCCCTACACCATAAACACCTCGAACCTGAAAAGATACGATACACGCCCGCGTCCGGAATCCGAATTAGCTCATTTCAACAACGCCGTCCCAAAAATCTGTCCATGATTTAGAATCGCACTCTCTTATGAGGACGCCATAAAATAGTCCCCTGTCAAAGCCAAACCTTGGTGAGATCGACTAATGCTTAACAAATATTTGGAGGATTGTATGGGATTTGTGAAAAATGTGTCATTATGTCAGTAACGGGTTTACGAATATATATTGTTACTAGCTGTTGCCCGCGGCTCCGCTCGCGTGAATGCCTATTACCAGGATTGAAGTAGCCTAGTGGGCGCCCCGGTGAGAAACGCGCTTGACAAAAATACTAAAATGACTATTAAAAATAAGGGTTGATTTTCACCCTTCTGGTGAAAATTTAGGGTTGTATGTATTTTTTTATGTTGTGTCATAAAAAAATAAAAACAAAAAATATTGTCTAAAAAATAAAACAAAAAAATTTGGGGTGGACCACCCTTAGCATTTAGGGGGATGAAAAATAAATAGTAGCCGATTCTCAGACCTACTGAGTATGCATATAAAATTTCATAAAAATCGGTCGAGCCGTTTCGGAGGGTATGGGAACGAACATTGTGACACGAGAATTTTATATATTAGATATCCTTTTGTAATTTAGCTCATGCTTGCATCCATGAAAGGGTAAGCAGAGGTAAAACCGTAGGTTACAGCGCTACGGTTTACCGAGCTTATTTTTATTCCATGATATGATAGGGGGGCGGACAGCCCCTGTGGAGCAGTGGGCGAGTAGTCGGCTGAGAAACCAAAGGCCGCAGGTTTGATTCCCTGACCGAAATAAAATGTTTGTAAATAATCCACAAATATTTGTTTCGGGTCTAGGTGTTTTTTTCCTAGAGACATTGACGTCAGGCAGGCGGCCGGTTGTAAAACCTATAAGTCAAATATTTCTGTAACACATGTTAAAAATCAGATTGCGCCGAACCCACAGCGAGTGGGATAAGGGCAGATGGAAGAAGAAGACAGACGAGCAAGCGGCTCCCCTGATCGTAAGTGGTTATAATCACCTGGATATCAGCAATGCCAGGGTGTAGAGTTAAATTAGAGTAAAATTTACGAGTGGTAGAGCCACGCTGTAGACAATTTTGTCTACAGCATGAATGGGCCGGCTCGTCCGGGTCGTTACCACTGTCTCACAGAAAACCGGCGTAAAGTAGCAGCTTGCTGCTGCGTTTCGTACGGTGAGTGAGATATCCGGAGGCCCAAATCCCCCTCCCCTTCCCAATCCCTTATTATCCCTTTCCTTTAAGGTCGGCAACGCGCCCATAATTCTTTTGTATTGTGGGCGTACATGGGCGGTGGAGATCGCTTACCATCAGGTGACCCACTTGCTCGTTTGCCGGCCTATAGTATAAAAAAAAAACAAAGCCAAAGCACTGCCTACACAGAATCACATTCAAAATTTCTTTATATTTATTCAATCTCTGACAAATATATTTTGCGAAAAACCTCAGATCAATTATGAAACCAAAAAGCTTTTTAGTGAATATAATATTTAGTAGTAATTGAAATGCATCACTTAAATTTATTTATAGTGCGCCCATTACAACGTTTAATTACTTAACAGTTTTAATATAATTAATCAATGGTTTACAGAGATAATAGCATCCGATTCGACGCAATTTAAAGTTCCAATATGATAACACTTATCAATAATTAAAATCAATCCATTGCATATTAAAAACACAGACAGTACCACACAGTGCCGGTTTTTCTTGTGGCTTGCGAGAACTTGGCAACAACTTTCTTTGTTTGTTTTAATTAGGTGTTTTGAAGTGCTGAGTTTCGTTGCTCAGTTTTCGTTTTAGAAAATATTGAGGTAAATGGATTTGAATCCCTGATAAGCTATTTTTCTAATATATATTTTTTTAGACTGCCTCGGTGGCGCAGTTGTAATGCGTGCGCGTTACGATTGAGGCCAACGCTGAGGTCTCGGGTTCGATCCCCGGGTCGGGTAAAGTGGTATTGGGTTTTTCTATTCGGACATGCTCAGTATCAGCCCGGAGTCTGGAATTTGTGCCCGGTATGGCGATAGGCGCGCCCCCTATCACATTAGGGACGGAGATACGCTCGGCGAAATGTGGGTGTACTGGTTACACCTCTGCCTATCCCTTCGGGGATTACAGGCGTGAGTGCGTATATATATGTATATATATTTTTTTTTATTGTATACTTTACGTTGGTTTTCTGTGAGACAGTGGTAACGACCCGGACGAGCCGGCCCATTCATGCTGTAGACAAAATTGTCTACAGCGTGGCTCTACCACTCATAAAACCATAATAAATAACCAAAATGTGGGAGTGGTAATGGATAGCGGGGAGTGATCTGGACTATCTCGAGACAGACGTCGCGGATTCAAAACCAGCCGCAGGGCATACACCTCTTGACTTAAATAGTAAGTATATTTCGACTCGAACCTTCGTAGGAGTGAGTACTCTTAAATCAAATACTTCGCGATACCTTGAAAATCATTCCCTTAGGGGGTGAAATGCTTTAAAAGGGCGGGGGCTGTTCCAGATAAAGACCTTAACGCGAGCGTAGTCGCGAGTAAAAGCTAGTACTTAATAATTTTTATGGCTTTTTCAGACTATCGGCATTGCCAAGTGATTATATCAGTATAATAAATAACTGAAGGTCGCAGGCGTAGATATCCGATTAGATGGGACCATTGCGGGCACGTAGTATATTGGATAAACGTCAAACTTGACGTATGGTGTACAGCGGTGCGTCTTCTTGTATAACATGAGGGGTACAAGCTACAAGATACAAGGTATTAACATATGAAATTGTCGTTTAGTACGAAAGAATTTAAAGTATTTGTAGCAAGTGGGTATACACATAAAAGAAGCAACTGTTCAATCACACTGATTATAATATTCTGACCGCAATTGAACAGAGTATCAGCTTATACTCTTATCGTAGATAAGATAAGTAACTCAAATGAGTTCGCAGGTCATTCAGTAGTAAGGGTGGTGGCTTGGATTGGCTTGGCTTGGCTAGGATTGGCTGACTGGTATGGTGCGCTGCGATTGGCTGAGGTGCTGTGGCGTAACATATTTTTTTTATTATTTCTATCAATCAAAGTAACCTCCCATTATATCGATGCATTTTTACCAGCGCAGTGGCAATTTATCGATGCCCTTCTTGAGGAAATCAGTTACACGGGAGGCAAAAAACTCTTCAAAGGCAATTTAGGCTGCCTCTAGGGTATTGAATATTAAGCTCGCCAAAAAGTTGACCAAATTATAGAACTTTTTTGGCGTTAAGGCGTGATTGACTAACAAGCATCCAAATTGATAAACTCAAAATATCACTAGCATCCAAACTTTAATTTTTTATAATAGTAGTAGGATGATTTGTTATCAGTAGGGCATCGGTGTTTTGCCCTCACATTGCTAAAATACCCCAATATGTGCGAGTGTAATAAACACACGTAAGTGTATCATTTACGTGATTACTTAACAATTCTGGACTAATATAAAAATATTGTAAACTTTATAGTTGCCCAGTGTATTTTGACGATGCTATGTATGTTATGTATATATTAGCTGATATGATTTCTGTAATTACATACGTTTCTTTATTTTGTACTGACTTGTCATAAGCGCTATTTTAATTGCCTAAATGATGAATAAAACCATTTCATTTCATTTCGTTTCGTTTCGTTTCGTTTCGTTTCGTTTCGTTTCGTTTCGTTTCGTTTCGTTTCGTTTCGTTTCGTTTCGTTTCGTTTCGTTTCGTTTCGTTTCGTTTCGTTTCGTTTCGTTTCGTTTCGTTTCGTTTCGTTTCGTTTCGTTTCGTTTCGTTTCGTTTCGTTTCGTTTCGTTTCGTTTCGTTTCGTTTCGTTTCGTTTCGTTTCGTTTCGTTTCGTTTCGTTTCGTTTCGTTTCGTTTCGTTTCGTTTCGTTTCGTTTCGTTTCGTTTCGTTTCGTTTCGTTTCATTTCATTAAACAATGTATTGGATGGCGGTTTTTTTATGACATAGGTCAGCAAACGAACAAGTGGGTCATCTGATGGTAAGTGATCTCTACCGTCCATATACGCCTACAATACGAAAAGAATCATGGGCGCGTTGCCGACCTTAAAGGTAAGGGATAATTAAGGTAAGGAAGGGGGATTTGGGCCTCCGGATATCTCACTCACCGTAGGAAAGGCAGCAGCAAGCTGTTACTTTACGTCGGTTTTCTGTGAGATAGTGGTAACGACCCGGACGAGTCGGCCCATTGATGCTGTCAACAAAAGTGTCTACAGCATGGCTCTACCACTCAAGGTTTGCTCTATTTGGTCTCGCTTAGCATCTTGTGCCTGCTTTTATCTCCGATATAATACAAGGCAAAAATACCTAACCGCTCACGCTTATACTATAACCCAAGCACCAAATCTTCTGCGGCCGTATTGTATATAGGCTGTGACAATTACGTTGAGTGTGCCACAATTGTCCCAACGTAGTGCATTTGCTACAACCAATCATGTGTTTGGACAATTCTGGCCATTCAATCAATAAACAATACATACAAGGTCCATTAACACACAAAGTTAATTCTAACAACTGATTTGTAACCAATGTTTGATCCATATCTTAGACTATAAGTAAACTTTGATACAAATCTGTTAGTTTATATATACGATCCCCGAAGGGTTAGCGTCAGACAGGCGGCCGATCATCTTTCTGTATCATGTGTTATAAAGCATGTAGCGCCGACCCCACTGAGAATGGCATCAGGGCAGGTGGAAAAAAAGATGCACAGACATAAATCTATATAGACCACGCAATTTCTTCAATCTGTATTGAAATTAAAACCAAGCTTGTTACATTTTGTACTTGCTGGTTGACGTCAGTCACAAGAGCGATTAGTAACGATTAACACCCTTGAACCACTTTCCACTTGGATTCCCAGTGCCGAATGGAATCCCATTGTCTGAAGTTGAGAATATCCCAGTTCGAATCAGAATGTCGAATTCGGATCGGATTCGATTCGGATGATATGCGTAAATACTAAGTTTGTACACATGGGTATGTATTTCAGCTCAGATCCTCAGTTCTGCATCATAATTCGCATGAAGGTTTCAATCCGAACGAACAACGGCGTCTATATTTACTACATTAGCTCTATATGTCCCTCAAACTCAATACCATTCGTTAAAACGCTGTCCAAACCCGCTCGCACGCCTTAACTCAACGGTTCTCAAACATTTATTTATCTCCTCATTAGTCTCATTTTTTTTTATCCTAGCTCGGCAAAGTGACTACGCTACACCTGATGGTAAGTGTAGCGCAACTCAAAAAAAACTTTCATACAACGACAGACGATGTGTCTATCGTAGGTCGGTAAAATTATGCCGGCCTGCCTAATTGCTTCTTCACATGACAGCAGACTTAGACTGAGAAGCCTAGTTGTAATCCATAATCCAGCAATCATCATTTGTGTTTCATTTTTTGGAATTTGTGCCCGGTATGTTGATAGACTCACTCCCTATCACATCATAGGATCATCCCGTGATATAAGATGTTAAGTCTCAAAATGCTCAGTAATTTCACTGGCTTCAATGTCCATCAAACAGAAACGCAACAGTGCTTACACACTGCTGCTTGGCGGCCGAAGTAGACAAAGGGATGATATCACACCACCTAGTATACTATACTAGCCCTGTATTGCATACGTCTTACTGCTGAACACGGGCCACCTCCACTCATGACTCAGTGGGACTAAGTCTCAGGAGGGTGGACTCGGCTTAGGCCTAAACTTAGTCCACCACGCGGGTCTATTTCTGCCACCGAACAGCATCGTGTAAGCACTATTGTGTTTCGGTTTAAGCCAGTAGAGTTACTGTGCATTACAAGACTTAACATTTTATTTCTCAGGATGACGAGGAGTGCAGACCGATGCAAAGCAGTACTTTGTAATTCAAAGTTATGTGTTGCTTCTACTTATGGGCAGGTGTGACGCTTACCATCAGGCGAGCGACCTGCTCGTCTCATCATTCTCTCTAATAAAAAAAACATACACTTTAAATCTAGTCTCGCAGGTAGGTACACCATTTTGAGAACCTTTGTGCAACCTAGATCCGATTAACATAGTCGGCAACACTGTCGAAACTACATCACTGTGTCCCTTTTTTGAATGGCATCGTCAGGGCTTAGGGTAAAGAGAGAAAAACTTGTAATCGCATGAACTACGAAAAGATTTTCGACACCTAAAAATAGGACAGCGAAAGCGACTATTCTACAAATGAAAGTGAAGTTTGAAAGTAGTAGGAAAACGTTAAAAGTTAATGGTGTTCATCTTCGACTGCCTCCGTGGTGTAGTGGGCTAGTAGCTGGCTGTGAAGCGAGAGACCACGGGTTCGATTCCCGCATCGACAGAAAAATATTTGTTTCGGGTGTATTTTCTTCTCTGAGGGGTTGACGTCAGGGAGGCGGCCGGTCCTAAAAACTATAAGCCAAATCTTTCTGTAACATGTGTTAAAAAGTATGTTGCACTGGCCCCACTACAGGTGGGGTAAGGGCGCGTGTAAGAAGAAGAGGTGTTCATATTTGAAGCAAAGATAACAAAGACGTTTATTTGGTAGACCACAAAATTCAAATAAAATATCCAAACGAAACATAACCATCCATCTCAAAATCCAATTTTATTTTACTGCTCTTACCTAGTTTACGAGCAAAAGGAGTCTTAAAACAAAATTCACCCGTTTACCAAACAGTATAACAGGGTGATTTACGCTCGAACAAGTAAAAAAAGTTGTAAAAAATTTGCTATAATGATACTACAAAAGTAATTCACTCCAGGGCGAAGCATTGTTCTGTAAAACTAGGTCAGAACATTTCAGTTTCTTCCATAGCGACTAGAGAGCAAACGTAGTTTCAATTTGCGAGAAATGCAATGCAACTATTTTTATTTTAATGCTTTAATCTCGTTCACAGCGAAATTCTTGAAGTTTATAACCACTGTTGTCGGTTAAGCCTTTTCTTTTGAAAGAATGTGCGCATACATGCAAGGTTTTGTTCTGGAATGAGTGTGTACTAGAGACTATATCGGAATGATATTTTGAACATTTTAAATTACGAGAATTGGCCTACAGATTATACACACTCATTCCAGAACAAAACCTTGCATGTATGCGAACATTCTTTCAAAAGAAAAGGCTTAACCGACAACAGTGGTTTTAACGTCAAGAATTTATGTCGTATGTTGAGCTGTTTATGAGGGAATGTTATCAAAAGATTACAAGTTATACTCATATTACCCTAGGGTTGAACCCATATTTATGTTAAAATCTGATAACGGCTACAAGGGCAAATTGGAAATTTTTAAACGCATTAAAATGTCGATTTTTATGCTTTACATATTTTTTTGTCTACAGCATGAATTGGCCGGCTCGCCCGGGTCGTTACTACTTTCTCACAGAAAACCGACGTAAAGTAGCAGCTTGCTGCTGCGTTTCGTAAGGTGAGTGAGATATCCGGAGGCCTAAATCCCCCTCTCCTTCCCAACCCCTTAATTATCCCTTTCCTTTAAAATCGGCAACGCGCCCATAATTATTTTGGTATTGTTGGCGTATATGGGCGTTGAAGATCATCCAGACCATCAGATGACCCACTTGCTGGTATAAAAAAAAGTCTGAAATAAAAAAATAAAAAATTTACTAGTTTCTCTATTTCTCAACCAAGTGTGAGTTCGTGCAAGTGTATTTTGTCTATTATTTGTTTGGATATCCGCCATACTAATGTATTGTATGAAAATTTCAATAGCTTTTTAAAGGTAGCACAGACAGACATACGTCACGTGGTTTAGGCTTAGTAATAGGGTTCCGTACGCACCCTTTGGGTACGGAACACGAAAAACGTACAATCACCAACAACAAAACATCAACAGGGGAACTAACATTCACAACTCGATGCAATTATTGTCAACATCCCCTTCAAAAAAGAAATAAAAGAGCACTCGCGGAATTGAATATTCTGCTCTCAATAGATAAGTAGCGGGTTCGGATGCGGTTCAATGATGCTGCACGCATCAATACTGCTGGGGCTTTTGTATATTCTGTTACCGAAAATATGTAAAATCATATTTTTTTTCAAAAATTCAGTTTCCATTTTCAGATGGTTTTTGGTTGGGTGATGGCACAGACATATTATGTTATATTAAATTAGATGTCGCAAATGTGCCTACTTCGTGCCAAGACTAAGTATGAGATCTTGCAAAAAATCACAGATTTTAACTCGGCATTACCGTAAAATAAGCGGAAAATGCATGCAATAAATATTAATCTATAAATGCATGTTTCGTGCTTCGGGTGTTTTTAACTAAATACATGTCTAATATTTATATGTACTGGTAAAAAAATCTACTCACATTTGGTGTACATGCGTTGAATTTAAAATATTCGATACCTGTGCCGTGTACACTACGTTTCATTTACACGGCACATGTTTATTTTTTTGGGTATCGTAACAGCAAACTGGCCACACATAATGCTGTTTTACTGCACTCAAACGTTTTCTTTCTGAAGGCACATATTGTTATGTTTTTTATTCTCTTATATGACGAGACGAGGTGTTCGCTTGACGCTTGCCTAATGGTAAACATTTGTATATGAACAGTGATGAGATCACCAAGAGTTTTTCAATTACAAAGAACTGCATGACACTGTTCTGCTCTCATCACCCTGAGAAATCAGACCCTACTTTTTACTAAAATTATAATTGTGAAAGTTTCTTAAGTGGTAAAGCCACGTTCTAGACAGTTTTGTCTACAGCATGAATGCGCCGGCTCAACCGGATTGTTACCACTGTCTCACAGTAAACAGACATAAAATAGCGGGTTGCTGTTGTGTTTCGTATGGTGAGAGATATCCGGAGGCCCAAAATCCCCTCCCTTTTCCAATCCCTTAATTATTCCTATCCTTTAAGGTCGGCAACGCGTCCATGATTCTTTTGCTATTGTGAGCGTTCATGGGCGGTGGATATCACTTAGTTTGGTTGTTTGTGAATTAATCACGCCTTAACTGCTTAACAAATTTAGAAGAAAATTGGTGCATAAGTTGATCAAAACCTGAATTAGATTAGAGTAGTTTTATATCAGAAAAAAATTAACGGGCGGAGCCGCGAGCAAAAGATAATGTCTCATAATGCCCAGTAATTTCACCGGCATTAATGTCCTTCACGCTAGAACTTATCAGGGGTTGCACACTTGCCACTACAGCTTGCTGCTTAACACTCCTCTTTTTTCGGTGGTTACAAACATTCGCATCGAATTTCGGTGTGATTTGTGCCGTTGGTAGCGGACCGATCTAACGTAGCTATTATTATATTTCAATATGGGTTTTTTTATATTAAGAGCTAGTGTACAGCTCGTTGGCCATCGATGTTTCCATCCGCCATAGCATGCGCCAAAAATACGCGTTCATAGTTAGGAAAATAAGTTTATAGCGGTTTGAATTAAGTGGTGAGAGTTTTATGATTTTGATATTGTTTTTAACAGACTGCAGAAAAGGAACTTCCCAATTCGGTGCTATTTACGTTTTTATGTATGCACATCGATTTCTCCGCCCAATGTAGACCGATTGTGTGAAAAACGACAGAGTTTAGCTGCGATGTCGTCCCATATACATATATATACATTTGGTTAAGATCTGACTGCCTCGGTGGCGCAGTTGTAATCCGTACGCGTTACAATAGGGTAGTTGTCTAGATTTTTTTTATTATTTAAATCAATAAGTTATGTTACTCAAAATCTATTGCAGAAAGAATTTTATAAATCGGACCAAATATAAATAAGATAGAAGCCATTCAAATCCTGTAGAAGGGGTAATTGTCAAATGACAGACGATGCAACCTTTGACGTCACTGTGTAAAATGTTCATTATAGTGCACGCGTGCAAGCGAGATAGTGAGATATCCCTACTACGCACCCACTTTTCCTCATACCAACATTTCAAGTCATAACTGCGGGCACATTTCTGAACCAATTTTGATTGTGTTTTAATAAAAGGGTTTCTTTTGCGTATCATTTTCTGTTGCTTATAAAATAATGTATAAAATTCAATATAGGAAACTACCCTATTGAGGCTAACGCTGAGGTCTCGGGTTCGATCCCCGGGTCGGGTAAAGTGGTATTGGGTTTTTCTATAACGAAATTCTCACTATCAACCTGGAGTCTGGAATTTGTGCCCGGTATGGTAATAGACTCGCCCCCTATCACATCGTGGGACGGAGATACGCTCGGCGAAATGTGGGTGTACTAGTTACACCTCTGCCTACCTCTTCGGGGATTACAGGCGTGAGTGCGTATGTAGGTTAAGATCTGGTAACGAAGTAAAATATAAAACTCCTCAACGGATAACAGCACACTCGTCTGCGATTCTGTTATTGTATTTGAATTTACATGTCGTTTTTTTCCTTTTTCCTTTTCTTTCTGCCTGGTGTTATCCCAGCTTAATTCCAGGTTCCATGTGACATGGAAACTATAATTTCCGAACAAAAATCATACTCCCTCGGAGATAAGGTTATTTTCAGACCATGGTCTTAGTTTGTAAGCCATGACTTACAAATTCCGAAATAATAGTACTTATATAAATTCTCACACAAAATCATTAATTACAAAAAAACCGGCGAAGTGCGTACGGACCATGCACGGTGAAGGGTTCCGTAGACAGGATAAATTTATTAATTAGTGAATAGCTCTTGAATAATTTTTGATCGCATATTTTCGGTTACACAAAATATTGTATTCAAGAGCTATTCACTAGACTATAGAAATTAATTTTCGTTGGAAGTTTTAGTACCTTTTAAGTTATACTACCTTGATTTTTTTCAGAAATTTCCACCCTGTAGTTTAAAAGTTAGAGGAGACACGTTTTTCACGACTACGGACCTGAATATCTCATAAACTAATCACTTATACAAAAAAGTCACTTAGCTTACATCATTTTAAGGAACTATCAGATACCTAACTGCAAAAAAAAATATTTCCCTCAATTACATGTATGGAGAGCCACTCCATAAAAATATAATTTAATTTTACTACACCTTTGTGTACCAGTTCAAAAGTTATGCCTACCATCGAAATTTCAACTTTATAGTGCTAATAGTCTTCGAGTAAAATAACTATGACATATGAACGGCCTGACGGACATGACGAAATTATAAAGTTTCCGTTTTGCCATTTGCCTGCGGAACCCTAAAAATACAATAAAACAAAATGAACGACGTAACTTGCCTTTTGGCACCGTCACAATTAAAAGTTGCCGCCATGACGACCAGTCATTCTGACTTCTAAATGTCAAATGGAAATTCTACGAACAGTTTCGAAGTTGATTACTCTTCGGAGACGTTATTTCGATTCAACTTTCGGTTTTGTTTCTTTGTTCGGACAAATTAATAATGTTGGCTGGAGTAGTTTACTATTTGAATTGTTTTCAGTTCGTTTTGAGTGAACTTGAAAAACCGAGTCGTAATACAGTTGTATTATAAAGTGTCAAAGTCAAGTTGGTTACAAATAAAATAACGGTTAACAAAACTTAGAAACCGACTTCAAAATATAAACACTAAAAAGGCAAAAATAACAAATTCTATCTATTCTATTCTCTTTAGAGTCGGTGCGTGTGTCGCTAACGGTCAAATAAAATTACCATTGTAAGAACTGGACCAAATTGAAATGGCAAGCACCAGCTTTCAAATAAAAAAAGAATCATCAAAATCGGTTCACCCAGTCGAAAGTTCTGAGGTAACAAAGATAAAAATAAATAAAAAAATACAGTCGAATTGAGAACCTCCTCCTTTTTTTTGAAGTCGTTTAAATATATGAAACCAATTGCTTGAAGCTATATCGCATTCAATCTTGTATGAATGAATGGGTGTTTCAGTTGATATCTTGAATGTTCCTGTTTTTTGAACTGAAAACTTCTTCAGGCGCTTTGAGCACTTTTTGGATGAACAAAAACCGTGGAACTCGCGTCATCGTCACCGAACGCTTTCCATGAGCTATATGTATACTGTGTATATATGTGTCGGATTGAGAGGGTATCTTCAATTATAAACTTGTTTCTTTTATCCAAATTTCTTTAAATGAATTGTCTTTTACTACCGTTTCGGAACGTGCTATAGCTGTGAAGTAGAAACGGCGAAATAAACTCCCTCAGCAGCACGAGCTTTAGAATTTGGAAACAACAATAATTATTACCATTACACTTCACTCGCAATTTAAAATAACAACTTGTACTAATCAATATCTAGTTCCCAATAATAACCGCTTCGACTTTAGAAACTGAATGAACCGAAGGAGCATCCGCCCGTTCCTTATATTCGGATTCAGTCCTCCCTCCTCAACTGTCGGAATGATTCAAAGACAACAATAATACCGTATTCATGAAATACTGGTCAATACAGCAACACTATTTCAAAATCATACCGACAAGTTCATGGGCCGGTAATCAAATTAACAATTAACTTTGTAATATTTCAATTACTCCGACATATTATGTGTACTTTTTGGGTGAACAAAAATCGTGGAACTCGCGTCATCGTCACCGAACGCTTTCCATGAGCTATATGTATACTGTGTATATATGTGTACTTTTTGGGTGAACAAAAAGCGCGAAACTCGCGTCACCGTCACCGCACGCTTCCCATGAGCTATATGTATACTGTGTATATATGTACATAGATATAACTCCGTGCGTTATCAGTATACATTATACATATACAAAGAGTATAAGCAAATAATTTCGACTGTACCATTCACAAGTTACTTAGTTTTCACTTCTATCGGCAGTCCCCAAAGACTGCCCCGCATGTTTTTTTTTTGTATCAGGGCAAACGAACAAGAGGGTCATAATTTTTTAAGGAAATGAATGAGGATTGAGGAGAGGGTTTGAATATCTGGAAATCTCACTCACTATAAAACGTATCAATAAACTACATTTTCACGTCAGTATGTATACTGTACAACAATCGTGGTATTATAAATGTGAAAGTTTCAATGTTTGTGAGTTTATGAATTAGGATGTTTGTTAGTCAATCACGATTTAACGGCTCAACGGTTTTGGATAAAATTTGGCACACAGGTAGCCCATGACCTAGGTTAGGACATTAGCTATTTTATCCCGGAAAAGGCAATTCGCGCGGGCGTAGTCGTGAGCAAAAGCTAGCAAATATTACTAGCCCCGTATTATACACTGCTGTGCACGGGCCTCTACTGAATGAGAGTGGTAAGGCCTTAGCCCACCACGCTGAACTAATGCGGGTTGGCAGACATCACACACTTTCTAAATTCATAAGGAGAACTTCTCAGTTGTACAGGTTTCCTCACAATTTTCCCTTCATAGTTAAAACAAGCGACTATTAATATACACGGAAAAGTCAGAAGTGCATGCTCTTGGTAGGTAATTAGTATTTTTAAATTAACTCTGTATAATACCTCCCCAGAGAGTTAGCCTGAAAACTACAAATCAAATCTTTCTTTAGCATGTGTTAAAAAGCATGTTGCGCTGAGCCCACTACGTGTGGGATAAGAGCAGGTGGAAGAAGAAGAAATTAACCCTGTATAATACAGATGGTGGAAACAACGCAGCCTTAATGAGACCTTTTTCTTTCTTTGTACCTGGCTTTATCCCGGCCATTGCCAGGGTCCGCCTTCCCACTAAGACTCCTCCACTTCGCCCGATATTGAGCATCCTCTGTAATTAGACCGCTGGCTCTCATATCTGCCTCTAATACTGACGTATTAGCCAGCGTTTTTTGGGCCGTTCGCGGGATCGTACTCCTGGTACGTTCTGGCACAGGCACTTGCGACCGACGTACTCATGTGGTTTCCTCAAAACGTGACCAAACCACCTTAAGCGATTTTCCTGAAGCAGCCTTAATGAGACCATGAACTCAAATATCCAATAACGAATTAATGCCACAATCCCTCGACATCTGAATATGTTTATACAATGGCCATTATACGGAGTGCACCCCGAGGGTTATGGGTCGGAATTTTTAATAATATCAAGTAAGGACTACAATATGACAATGGTCTGCCATGTTCGGAATCTCCATTGTTGGAATCGGAGGTATTTTAATATAACCGGGATAGTTTGTGTAGCTACATATTTATGTTCGCGCCAGTATACTCGAAGGAGTAGGCTGAGGTACAACTAGTACACCCACGGTTTGTTGAGATTATATCCGTCCCATGTGATTGACGAACTTATTGTTGTATCGGAGGCCCAAATTCCCCTCCTCTTTCCAATCGCTTAATTATACCTTTCCTATTTTATAGACAATACTGATATTGTGGATGTTCATGGGCGGTGGAGCTCACTTACCATGAGGTGTGTTCCGGTTTGAAGAACATTTGAAGCCAGTGAAATTGGGCATTATGAGGCTTAACATCTTATGTCTCGGGGTGACGAGTGCAGTCCAATGACATGCAGTGCTTTGTAATTCAAATTTCTGTGTGGTGTTGCTTCTTTTTATTGGCAGGCGTGACGCTTACCATTAGGCGAGCGACCTGCTCGTTTCGTTACTCAAGCTAATAAAAAGTAGACATTAAAGCGTTTTCTCCCTAGTGTTTAATTCAGTTAAGCGCGCCTGCGAACTTTAAACTCAATACAGAAGTTGATGCGACGCAATGGTCATAAATGATTACACACGGATTTAAAGACTGCGGAATAAAATGATTATAAAAGTTGATTGACTACCTCGGTGGCGCAGTTGTAATACGTACGCGTTACGATTGAGGCCAACGCTGAGGTCTGGGTTCGATCCCCGGGTCGGGCAAAGTGGTATTGGGTTTTTCTATTACGAAAGGCTCAGTATCAGTCCGGAGTCTGGAATTTGTGCCTGGTATGGCGATAGGCTCGCCCCGGCGATATCACATCGTGGGACGGAGATACGCTCGGTGAAATGTGGGTGTACTGGTTACACCTCTGCCTACCCCTTTGGGGATTGAGGCGTGAGTGCGTATAAACGTTGATATAAATATATTAGGTGACAGTCTCCATTGCGCAGTGGTGAGTAGCCAACTGTGATGCGAGTGGCCGCGGGTTCGATTCACGCACCGAGACAAAATATTTATATGTGTGACCCACAAATATTTGTTTCTGGTCTGGGTGTTTTTTTCCAGAGTGGTTATACGGCCTTAGTTGTAATACGTTTGCACCGAGACATTCGAAAACGCAGTAGAGAAATATAATAAATGTAAGATAAGTTTTTTTATGTCATAGGACGGTAAACGAGCAAGTGGGTCACCTCATCAGATACCATCGGAAGTGATCTCCACCGCCCATGTACGCCCACAATACCAAAAGAGTTATGGGCGCGTTGCCGACCTTAAAGGAAGGGATAATTAAAGGATTGGAAAGGGGAGGGGGATTTAGGCTTCCGGATATCTCACTCACCGTACGAAACACAGCAGCAAGCTGCTACTTTACGCCGGTTTTCTGTGAGACAGTGGTAACGACCTGGACGAGCCGGCCCATCCATGCTGTAGACAAAACTATTAATAGGAATATAAGTAAACGTATTTGTAACTCGAACACAAGAATATTTTTTTATGTTGACCAAACGTATAGTCTATGTGTATCGCAATGGAAACTCAGAGACAGAGGTTCCGATTGAAGCGAGGAAAGTCTTTTAACATGTCTGTGCAAGGCTCAACCGGCTCGTTAAAACATTATTACTGTATTGTTTTATACTCAAACAACTCAAAGGAAATCTTTCCATTCTAATTAACTTCATATGCTTAAAGGTTTCAAATAACTTTTTTTATTTAGCCGCTATTCCACTATCATATTTGCATCATAGATAGATATTTCACAGCATGCTGTGAAATAGGACCACAGAAATATGATCATAGACAATATGAAGTTTATGTTGCTATCACAATGTCATACATTTCTCATATATCTATGAGCTATAGAAGTAGGATTATATGATAGTGGAATAGCGGTCTTAGAATGGTAGAACCACGCTCTAGACAATTCTGTCTACAGAGCAAATGGGTATAGTCGCAGTGTCTCACTGAAAACCAACGTGGAATTGCAGCCTGATGTTAAGTTTCGTATGATGAGGGAAATATCCGGAGGCCCAAACTCTCTCCTATCCATGCTTAACCATGCTTTTCCTTTAAGTGCCGCGACGCGTCCACGATCCTTCTGGTATTGTATATTTTCATTGGCGGTGGAGATTATATGGGTAAACCATTAGCCATTATTTATCAGGTGACCCATTTGCTCGTTTGCTATAATAAAAGCATCGTATTGGATTTTCTTTTGTTTTTAATCATGAAACGAATAGTTCGGTCGCTTGATGTTAAGCGCCACCTGCCCATAAACAGAAGCAGCATCCCACTTGGCCAAAACGCCACACAAAACTTTGAATTAAAAGTTCTAGATGGCACTGGACTGCGCTCGTCATTCCGAGACAAAGGATGTAAAGTCTCTCACGTCAATACAACAATGCTTACACACTTCTGCTGGTAACGACCCATACGACTCTGCGTGCTGTCACTCCTGGCGTGCGACTTGATTGAATTACGAAATCAAGTTTATAAAGTTTATATGGGATAAAATCGAAGCTAAACTATATCGATTGATTATTTTTCCAACAAAATCAGTCCACAAATCGATATATAACACAAACATGAACATACATAAAAAAGACACTCGCTCAATTCAGATCCTCCTCCTTCTTTAATGAGATCGCGCTTTCACGGGTCGTACTGCACTATAAAGCAGCTAATTCAGTATTCCCTAAATCTATTATCAAAATTGCCTTCATTTCAACAATTGAACAATAAAATCGATCTCAATTCAACATTACCAAACCACGGCAAGATTACCACTGTGCTAATTAATGTTCTTCGCGAACCTGATGGATTTTGCGGAGCCAAAAACTCATTTCGCCTTCTGTTTTACATTTCTAATAGCCGACGTGGATCGAGCGCAATCTTGCCCGTAATTAATGAGGCGAAGGATAATGAAATCGGATTTGCCAGGACGAAAATGGCTTGATATTTTTCTTTGCGTCCTTTTCTATTTTTTTACCAGTAGAGAAGAATGAGCAAATGCTTTGTCGACCTTAAAAGAAATGGCGAATGGGAATGGGATAGGGGTTGAGGACTCAGTAATCTCACTCACCGTACGAAATGCAAGCTGCCACTTTACATGCCGGTAAACGAGCAAGTGGGTCACTTGATGGTAAGTAATCACCACAGCCCATGTACGCCCAAAATACTAAAAGGATCATGGGTGCGTTGCCGACCTTATAGGAAAGGGATAATTAAAGGAAGGGTCGGATTAGGGTCACCGGATATCTCATTAACCGTACAAAAAGCAGCAGCAAGCTGCTACTTTACGCCGGTTTTCTGTGAGACAGTGGTAACGACCCGGACGAGCCGGCCCATTCGTGCTGTAGACACAAGTGTCTACAGCGTGACTCCACCACTCTAAAAAGATACATCTAAGTGATAGGTTCCTCATATAAGAGAAGCCGCGGGTTCGATTCCTGCACCGAGACAAAATGTGATCCAAAAATATTTGCTTGGGTCTGGGTGTTTTTTCCCCAAAAGAATTGACTTCAGGCAAGCGGCCGGTCGTTAAAACTTAAAGCCAAATCTTTCTGTAATAAGACGTGTTAAAAAGCATGTTGCGCCGACCCACAGCGAGTCGGATAAGGGTAGGTGGAAAAGTAGAGATATAGTAAGTAGAGATATTTAGACAGCCTCCGTGGCGCAGCGGGTGAGTAGCCGGTTGCGAAGCGTGAGGTCGTGGGTTCGATTCCCGCACCTAGACAAATGTTTGTCTGATTCACAAATATTTGTCTCGGGTCTGGGTGTTGTGGGACCGCAAGTCCCTCGTAGTTCCTGATACCCACGATACAAGTTTTACCTAGTGTGGGGTCAGGACTATGTGTGTGACTGTTGGGTGTATTTATTTATATATTTATAGTACATCTAGGTTACCACATAGCAGTCCCTCGTATATGACAGGCCGTCAGGATAGCTAAGACCGCTTTGCCTATTTCTGCAAGCAGCCGTGTGTAAGCACTACTGTGTTTCGGTTTAAAGGACATTGAAGGCAGTGAAATTACTGGGCATTATAAGACTTACCAACTTACGTCTCAGAACGACAAACGCAGTCAAATACCATGCAGTGGTTTATAATCTAAAATTCTCTATAGTGTTGCTGCTGCTTATGGGCAGGTGTGACGCTTACCATCAGGCGAGCAACCTGCTCGTTACTCAAGCTAATAAAAAACAACAAATACCATCGACAACGCAGGAACTCGTCTAAAAATAATTAACGACTAAAGACACTTGTCAAGTAATCCCCGCCCAGTGTTGTCACCCTAACAAAAGTATTCGCTACTTAAAAATGCAGCCAGACGTTTCTAATACTTCTCTTTTAACGTTTAAAAAGGGAAATTAACCGCAAAAAGTAGGCAACACTTAGCTGTGAATACGTTATTAAAAAATTCCCTTTCAGAGCTTTTCCCCGGACCTTTTGTTGTGGTAAGTGGTATAGATATGTACGAGTATGTACATTATTATATTATAAAACTTTTTTATTTATAATAAGGTTTCGTTCGGGTTTTATTTATAATAAGCAGTGATAGCTCAGTGGGGAGTGGTATAGACTGTCGAGACGAAAGTCGCAGGTTCGAAACCAGCCCCAATTGCATACACCTCTGACTTTTCTAAGTTATGTGTGTATTAATTGTTAATTATCACTTGCTTTAACAGTGATCGAAACATCGTGAGGAAACCTGCATACCTGAGAAGTTTTCATAAGAATTTAGAAGATATGTGAAGTCTACCAAGCCGTATTAGGCCAGCGTCGTGGACTAAGGCCTAACCCCTCTCATTCAGTAGAGGAGGCCCGTGCCCAGCAGTGGGACGTGTATAAAATACAGGGCTAGTATTATTATTATTATAAAGGGTTCGTATTCTTCTTTTTATGTAAAAGACAGCCTCCGTGGCGCAGTGGGCGAATAGCCGGCTGTGAAGCGACAGGATGCGGGTTCGATTCCCACACTGAGATAAATGTTTATCCACAAATATATTTTTTAGGTCTGGGTGTTTTCCCTCCAGAGACATTGACGTCACGCAGATGGCAGTCATAAAAACTGCAAGCTAAATACATAAAGATGTAACATGTGTTAAAAAGTATGTTGCACCGACGCTACGGGGCAGGTGGAACAAAATTCTACCTTTTATATAAAAGACAGTGCTTGGTGTATATTTTGCTTCTTTTCTTTATCATAGGCCGGTAACGAACAAGTGGGTCACCTGATGGTAAGTGATCTCTAACGTCCATGTAAGTCTACAATACCAAAAGAATCATGAGGCATTGCCAACCTAAAACAAAAGAGATAAGAAATTGGCAAGGGGAGAAGATTTGGGCCTGCAGCAGCAGGCAGCTACTTTCGTCGGTTTCCTATGTGGAGTGGACAGTGGTGTCGATCCGGTCGAGCCGGTCCATTCGTGCCGTAGACAAACCGATTTACAGTACAACTCAGTACAACTCAAAAAAATAGACAATTTTATTTTTTTTAGCAAGTTAAAGCCTGAGAAGTTCTTCATTAGAATTTCAAAGGTACGTGAAGTCTGCCAACCCGCATTATGCCAGCGTGGTGGACTAATGTGTAACCCCTCTGATTCATTAGAGGCGGCCCGTACCCAGCAGTGGGACGTGTATAATACAGAGCTAGTATTATTATTATTTAATGATATTCTAACAGACTTTTGTGAAAGACTTTCAAATATTTTATGTTTTATAATTCAGTTACCACTTCGCCGAGCTACAAAGAAACCGAATAAAAGCGTTCAACAGAACAATATAATTGGGTTAGAAAAGTTTTGCCTATGTTGTGATTTTACTTCGGGTAAGATACTTATAATTGTGAATTGTTAACTACTTTATTCGTTTAGAATAAATTAGCAGTGGTGTTTAGATTTAACTATTTACTTTTGAATAAACATTAGTACTTAATTCAAAATAAATTGTAGAGTTAAAAATTTTACTGAATTTAAATTATGTATAAAAAAATATTCATAGAATTTAATAAATAATTTGATATGTGTTATAAGTGCTGCCAGTACTAAATAATAGCACAACGGTTATGACGTCACACTATCATTGTATAACTTTATGTTGTATGTTAATACATAAGATAATCTATGACTTATTTAATTATTCAATTATAATTGTTATACACGCTATTTAGGACGTTCCAACATGTTCAATAATAAATACAGTTACTAATGTGAACTATTTGTAAAAAGGTATAAATAATGTGGAATAATTATTGTCGGCAGTCAGTCGGTTGCTAAACGGAATATAAAGTGTTACTCTGCCCAAATAAATGGAGAAGGTCGTGTGCATTGTGTTTCAATTGTTCTACTTCGTTACATCTGATTTGATTTTTGTGTTATACTATTCGCTAACATTATAACCGCTGTAGTTTGTAAAATCCAAAGATCCTTCGGATAAAACTTAGATCTTGTAAAAGTATTATGTGGGATATAGTAATCCCTTTGTCGAAGCCAGTTTTTAGCCCTTAGTGTTTTTTTCTTTTTGAATATTTTATTCTATTCAATATCGAATGGTTAGTGGTCAACTTAGTGTTGAAATTTCAAGACGCCAGAAGGACTACGACTTGGCTTAACGACTGTTGTCAGTGTCATAACACCCGAGACCGTCTTTATACGTGCCCTCTGAAATAAAGAGACGCTGTTGCAATACCACTAAAGGGTCACCCATCCATAGACTGCCCGCGCCAAGGGTTGCTTAACTCGCTAATCGTTTACCAATCAGTGAGTGCAACTGGTTTTACCTTAATATATATGTTTATAATATGTTAATGCTAAGACAGCATAATATAATAATTTACTTTCGTCCATAATTCACAACCATTACCTGTAGTGAACCAGAATTTATTTTTTATTTTTTTATTTATTTAAGACGCAAAACAGAGTACAATCAACACATTAGTACAACTTTATAACTATACAATCACTAAAATCAGATTGAATTCCAAAACATGCGCCCTTATATATACATATCTATATTCAATAAAGTGCAATAGCATGAGTGAATTAACTGATGCTATTGTTTCGTGTATGTGCACCGGTCAGGCTGAACTGACGCAGGTTGATCTGTTGATTTTGGTCTTCTTTTGTATGGTAGATTTTAGATAACCATCATCACCGTTCATACTTCTATTTTATTTATAAATTATTTTATGGCTCTGCATACTTGTCCTTTGAGCTGCTCTTAAATATTTTTGCTATTCCTTTATTTCCCAAGAACGATGAAATACAGTTATGGTCGATTTCAAGGTCTTACCGGAGTTTCGGTGTAAATTCCTTTCAGTAGGATGCTTCTTAGATAACATTCTTCAAGATAATCGAGCGCACGGATCGATCAATACTGTTTGTCAAAGATCACCTAAATTCATTTATTGCAATGTTTCCATACACTGTTCATCACCTTCAATGTTTATTTCACATATCCACAATGCTGGTCTACAATTAACACAACTTTATCTTGAGGAAATAATTTAAATAACAGAGCCACTGCACTATCAGAATTCCCGCCAAACCTCCTCGTACTTCTGACCACTGACTCAAATACGAAGATTGCCAGCCGAAGCGCATAATTTATTAATCGTAGTAATATCATGTCTGTATAAAAAGACATCATGTACGGGTATAAAAAGAGGAAGAAAATACGTATATTTACGGTAGTCGGTCATTAGTTATATTTACCCACGAGTTGTTTCCCGTCATTCAGATCCCAATAATCTTTGCGAGACGTAACAAATCCCTTAAGAATAGGAAGAATCCCTTTGGAAAGAAATTGGGCTTCGTCTAATGCATTTTTCGTTCATGTCGACTTACTGATCTTGTTACAGAATTTTGGATATCGTGTTGGCGAAATACATACACCTATGTATAGTACTAGGATTTCAGTTATGCGCTTTCAGCTGAATATGCACATAATGTCCGGCCTTTCACAGCTCGTCATGCACTCAACACGTAAATATATCATCAAATGCTATAATTATAACGTTGATGGGCTTCCTCTACGAATGAGAAGGGTTAAGCCTTAGTCCACCACCCTAGCCGAATGCGGGTTGACAGACTTCATATTCATATTCGACAGCCTCCGTGGCGCAGTGTCCGAGAAGCTGAGTGCGAAGCAAGAGGTCGTGGGTTCGATTCCCACACTGAGACAAATATTTGTGGATAACACAAATATTTGTTTCGGGTCTGGGTGTTGTGGGACCGCAAGTCACTTGTAGTTTCTGATACCCACGATACAGTATAACCTAGTATGGGGTCAGGACTATGTGAGTGACTGTTGGGTGTATTTATTTATTATTTATATACCTTTAAAATTCTTTTGGAGAACTTCTCGGGTATGCAGGTTTCTTCACGATGTTTTAGTCACCGTTATAGCAAGCAATAATTAACTTGTAACACTTGTAATTACAAAAAATAGGTGTATGCTCTGGGCGGTGATTTCGAACCTGCGCATTTCATCTCAGTAGAGCATACCACTGAGCTATCGCTTCTCAAAAAAGACAGAATCGATAAAATGTAATTACAATATCTGTATATTCTAAATCAAATTTTAATATTGTACCTGAATGCATATGGATTAAAAAGTGTTCAAATAAAAACAAGCAAAAAAAGTAGTTTTACATTTTTTAAATATAATCCAGCCAGATTTGCAATCAAAAATCACATTCTACATGAATGTATTATCAAAACGAGTTCAAAGAGAATAGAAGTAAATGAATTTTTCATCGGGCAACACTGTTATTACCAGTGTAAGGGGACACGACTTTGCAACGTAAATCTGTTTTCTGCAATTTGCAAACGATAAAAACATACCTTTTATTACACTTTCAGCAAAATGTTGTAATAAACAATATTCTGCGAAATCACGTTTTGCAGTTCGTTATTAAAGTCTGCATAGTTTTAATGCATTAATTCGAGATTAGGACGGCTTAATTTATGTTTTAAAATATTTTGCTATTTATATTTACGGTGTATGAATTTTAGTTGTATGAAAATGAATTAACAATTTATTAAAAATAAATAAATAAAATTATTATTCAACGGTTCTGAAACCTTTTACGATTTAAATATTTAAAATTAAGGGCTCATTTATGCATTACTTGCTGTGGTGTGTGTGTGTGAATTGCGGCTGTCGCGTGTCCTATAGATACACACAGTCATTGTGTTACACTAACATATTACACGTTCAAAACAAGACGTGCATAAATTACTTGAATTATCTATATCAATGAACGTTGTATAGGCCTCAAATATTTAAGCAATGTTTTGTCCTGCTTCTTTGATGTTGAATTTCACTCCTGACGAGATAAACAGCAGATTATTATATCTAAAGCTTAAAGCTATACAAGAGTTATACACAATTCATTCGTAAAGCTGTAATAATGAAGCAATTTCTGTACATCTATGGTAATTGTTAGTCCACAATTTTACTTAATATGCATTTCTATGGATAAATTTTTTCACCAATAATAATTTATATTTACAATTTATTAATAATTCAACACAATACAATACAAATACTCTTTATTTCAAATCATTTATTAAATAAACCTTTCAAAGCCTTAGCCTTAAACCTTAGCCTATAGTAAACAATGGGCGGTCTTAGAATTCGATCCAACCTCTTCCAGACAGCCTTGGTATGGAAAAAATAATAGAAATAATAAGTCTCCAATAAACAATACAATACGAACCAAAAGAATGATAATTAGAATCGTAATACTTGTATACACTTCATAATGTATTATGCATGAGAAAAATATGGATAAAAGGAAAGTTTAACTTGTTACTGGTGACATTCCCAATCTCGAACAACTTTCATAATAAAACAAATTCAATAACAATATAGTAAGATGAAAAAATAACTTACTACATAGAGTTTAGGACGTGTATTTATAAGTGAAGGACATTAAGTCCGTAAGACACACACAAAAACATAAACAAACTTAGTACGAGTAAATCCCTAAAGTTGTAGTGAGGGGATACCAACGTAAGCCCTCGCAAGACGACTCACCCTCAGGAAATGTCGATGTGTGACCACTACCATTTGTTTTTTTTTTTTTATATCATAGGGCGGCAAACGAGCAAATGGGTCACCTGATGGTAAGTGATCTCCACCGCCCATGTACGCCCACAATACCAAAAGAATTATGGGCGCGTTGCCGACCTTAAAGGAAAGGGATAATAAGGGATTAGGAAGGGGAGGGGGTTTGGGCCTCCGGATATCTCACTCACCGTACGAACCGCAATTTGTACCCAAAGACTTAATGTATAGGTACTGTAAATAGGCTGTTTAGAAGTAAAATTGCGTCACATAACGCGGGAGTTTGACAGCTGACCGACAGACAGGGACCAAGATAGGGGTTCCAGTTAAGAGTAAGCGAGATGGTAATATTGAGTTACGGTCAATTGACCGCAACTTAGTGGTACAATTTCTATGTACCGCGCCGCTTGTCTAGTAATATTAAAGTCTTTGTTTTTACCTCACTGTTATAAGCCGCGACTTTAATTCGAAAAAGACCGGTAATTTCACAAGGTGGTAGGTCCCTCGTATGCGAGAGGCCGTATGGGTTGGTACCACCGCTTTGTCTATTTCTGCCGCCAAGGAACAGCCATTGAATGATATTGAAGCCAGGGAAATGACTGGGCATTATGAGATTTAACACCTTATGTCTCGGGGTGACGAGCGCAGTCCAGTGTCATGCAGTGCTTTGTTATTTAAAGATTTGTGTGGCATTGCTTCTCTTTATGAGCAGGCGTGGCGCTTACCATCAAGCGAGCGACCTGCTCGTCTCGTCATTAAAGCTAATGAAAAAAATTAAAAAAACTACCACACCTTTGTCTATGTAATCACGCTAATTTAGGTACGATATTTTTACTAAATACCCTCAATAGTGATTTCTTAGGTTTACGCGAATATTACACATTGAAATAAAACTAGTTTATACGTTTAAACTAGTCCCGTGACCACGAAGGCTGCAAAGCTTTCGAAACGTCGGGACTAAAATAAAAATTAAACCGCGATAGTACCCTCAATAATTAAAGGCAAATATCTTAACAATAAGTTTCGATTCAGCAAATAGTAAGGGCAATGTCAAAGCCATAAGAGGCCTAATTGTGCGTCTAAAAAACTCCACACACGGTCGGCCGCAGCAAAATGCGGCGACGACTCCTTTTGATGTATCACTCGGGGCAACGACCCACGCCTTTTATTTCGCCAATGTACCTTTTTTGTTTCGTATATATTTTTAAACGTCAGACAAGTGCTCGAGATGGATGTGCAAGGATATTCAGTTTGTTTTGATGGGATTAGTAGCTACATAACACGATTAAAGTGCTTCGGTAATCTTCGTTCATCTTAGGGAGTACGAAGGGCTGATGATGATCCAATGTAGAGCAGTTATTACATTAGATTATAATAAAATTAAAAAAAAATACTGCCTCGGTGGCGCAGTTGTAATGCGTACGCGTTACGATTGAGGCCAACGCTGAGGTCTCGGGTTCGATCCCCGGCTCGGGTAAGTGGTATTGGGTTTTTCTATTACGAAATGCTCAGTATCAGTCCGGAGTCTGGAATTTGTGCCCGGTATAGCGATAGGCTCGCCCCCTATCACATAAGGGACGGAGGTAGCTCGGCGAAATGTGGGTGTACTTGTTACACCTCTGCCTACCCCTTCGGGGATTACAGGCGTGAGTGCGTACGTATTATAATAAAATAAATAACCTATATATAATTAATACGTGTAGACTGTAATTACTTCGGATCCCTTTTTAAGTATATTGCGTGCACGGAGAAGTGTGAAATTAGGCATAGTTAAAGTTTATATGGAGGAGGATTACAGATATATTATACTAGCTACCCCGCGCGGTTTCTCCCGCAACTACAGCAGCTCCACCTACCGGGTCCAATTGTGAATCTAAACCATCCAGGGCGTCACACAAATGCATACAAAAAAAATATTCAAATCGGTCCAACCGTTTAGGAGGAGTTCAGTGACATACACACGTACAGTAGAATTATATATAATTATAAAGATAATATTTATGACAAACATGTTCATGTACAAATTGTTCTCATTTAGATTAGTTGATTCGCCTACGTGCCCATGTTATACACCTAATTGCCGGTACAAACAATCCGCACACCATATTCTTTGTGAGTGTGGTCTCTGGCAACAAGAGCGCAACATTATGTTAGACAGTATGGAATACTGTATAGAAAAAATACAAATAACATCTAGAATTGTATACTATATAGATCTTGTGGAAACTAGGAAGAACTTCCTTACTTTCCGGCGTTTTTGCCATACCTATTATTGTAATCAAGTTTAACAGCTCGCGTGATAGGAGTTAGGACCCACTTAATGCCATCCATGGCGCTTTACATCTGGCTTCTCCAGCTGTAAATATCCTTGTGCCTAACGTTAATGCCTCCTTAGTTCGTTATTTTGTGTACTGCTTTGCTATGGAGGGTAGTGGACAATTATTATTACCAACTCCTCTCTAATTTTCTATTTGATTAATTTCGTTGCGGGACAAAGACAATTTATCACTCCTAGACACTCGCCCACTCCTACTGCTCGGTGTAAACAAAAATGCGCGCCACTGTCGATCCTGGTGCACAGGAGTTACAGTAGCGGTTGTGTGGGCGGGATAGTCTCGTAAACGTGTACATGTCATTAAATAAAATGAATAATTCATTTTGGTTTATACTGTAAATGTCAAATCTCGCAACTGACTTTATAGAATAAAAGTATATGATTATTATAGAGGTCGAATTTCGACCAATATGGAACCACTAGTAATAATAAATAAACCCAACAGTCACACACATCGTCCTGACTCAACACTAGGTTAAACTGTATCGTAGGTATCAGGAACTACAAGGGCCTTATGGTCCTTCAACACCCAGACCCGAAATCGATATTTATTGTAGGTCATTGGCATTTGCCCGGTCTTGAGGGCATTGGCATAGAACACACCACCGCTTTTTTGCCGTCTGCTATATTTCTTCTTCTTCCACCAGTCCACTCACAGAGGGGTCGGCGCAACATTTTTAACTTTTTTTCACAACATTTTATCTTTTAACACATGTTACAGATTTGGCTAATAGTTTTTACGACCGACCGCATGACTGGCGTCAACGCCACTGGGGAGAAAACAAAAGACCCGAAACAAATATTTGTCGATCACACTTAACATTTTGCCTCGGTGTAGGAATCGAACCCGCGGCCTCTCGCTTCAAAACCGGTTACTGGCCCATTGCGCTAAGGAGGCTATATAGTCTTCACTAACTATTGCACTTTTTTTAACCAAACCTATATTTTACATAATAATATGGTAATTGTATAATGTTGCGGGCTTATCTCTCTATTATAAAAAAAAGTAACTGGCGCTGGCGCCGCCGCCGCCGCCGCCGCTGCCAAAAGCTTGTCACGCTTATCTCCTCCGAAACCGCTGGGGGTATGGGGTCGAGACCGATAACAATCGATGCACAGTAATGTGGGGAAGAAAGTAACATATGTCTCATATTCGTCGGACTTTAAGTTTTTTTTTTATTTTATGTTTTGTGGAAAAACATGGGCAAAGCCCTAGTACCGTACAATTAAATCGTTCTTTCTTTCTTTACTATATTTGCATCATATTTTTATTATTATCGAAAGCAATATCCAAAATAAATCTCTGTACATCCACCTTATGCTTGTAAAGACAAAGGTACGCGCAAATCCCCACTCTGCCATGAATGCAGGTAAGGCTGAATGGAAAGCGGGGGAAATGTATGATAACAATTTCCTATTTGCCCTAACCACTGGCTTACAACCCACGTCTTTGTGTGCTTTGATCGGCACAGTAGCGCATTTGAGAGTTCTTGGGGGTGTAATGCAGAGACGGGTTAAGGTATAGTTATTAACCTTTAACAAAAAAGTGGGGTGTTATAGGTTAAACCCCTTAGTCTGGCTGTGTGCGTGTGTGCGTGTATCTGACATCGTAGGGTCTAAGCGAATGGACCGATTTTAATGCATTTTTTGTTTGAAAGCTGGTTAAATCGAGATAGCTCTTAGCTCTAAACGGTGAAAAAATATGTACCTACCTAAGTATGGGAAAATAATATTTTTCTGGTCAAATTTACTTGAAACTTTATATACTTATTGGTCTTTAACCCAAATATTGAAACACGAATTTGATCTTGTTTGAAATTCGACCTCTAAAGGGAGAAGGGGCTTGGTAGAATTCATATGGGATAACTACTTTTGACCCTAGAAAACATTCACGCGAACAAACCCGCGAGGAAAATCTATTCTTCTCATATTATTATAGAATAAACAAAAATTTGCCAATAAACTTAAGAACCATTTTATTTTTTATTAATAAAGGCATATTCAAACAATCTAAGCTCTGAGTAAATATATTTAGCGAAATTATATCATGTAAACAATACATTTTGTAGTTAGGCTTTTATTCGCCGTTTACAATACCTAGATCTTATCAAATTAACAAAATGAAACAAAAATTTATATTGTCAGAGGATAATAAGCGAAGAAGATTTTAATAGACTAAGGGCCATCACGTTTGAAGTATTAAAATACATTGCAAGGTTAATTAAGAAATAGTTTGACCTAGCTTGACACAGTATAAAAAACCGGTCAAGTGCGAGTCGTTCAAGCAACAACGGTTGCGGTCCGCACATTACAAGGCAGTAGGGCCCTCGTATGCGAGAGGCCGTCTGGATTGCTACCACCGCTTTGTCTATTTCTGCCGCCAAGCAGCAGTGTTTGAGCACCGTTGTGTTCCGTTTTGAGAGGCATTGAAGCCTGTGAAATTACTGGGCATTATGAGACTTCACATATTATGTGTCTTTGTAATTCAAAGTTCTGTGTGGTGTTGCTTCTGTTTATGGGCAGGCGTGGCGCTTACCATCATGCGAGCGACCAGGTCGTCTTGACATTCACACTAATATTCACGCTATTCTATGGTATATAACTGATAGAAACAATGCATTAAAATTACTTACCGATTGTTGATAACACATCTTGTTAAACCAAGATCACTTCACTCAGTTTTTTTATTACTTTCACAATGCCACTGCGTTATAGACCATTACCCTACGTCAGGGTTTCTAGAGGTTGCTCTATTAATTAAAACACGCGAACCTAATATCCTTGTCAAACTCAAAGAAGTTAATGTATACTACTAGACGGGCTGTTTAGAAGTAAAATTGCGTCACATAACGCGGGAGTTTGACACATCCACAGACAGGAAGCGCGATAGGGGTTCCAGTTGAGAGTAAGCGAGATGGTAATATTGAGTTACGGTCAATTGGCCGCAACTTAGTGGAACAATTTCTATGTACCGCGCAGCTTGTCTAGTAGTATACATTAAAGTCTTTGGTCAAGCTCAACTGGGAACTGCACTAAGATCGAACTAGAACTGTATTACGAGTAATTACGACTAGGAGAGCCACCGCATGAATATGATTAACTCTTATCACTGAGAACTAAACACACTGAGAACTAAACACACTGAGAACTAAGCACACAGAACTAAGCTCACCGAGAACTAAGCACACTGAGAACTCAAAAATCGCTAAGAACTGACTCTCTCCCGACGCAGAGTCGCTCTTTTAACGCAATTGTCGCCCACCGTCAGGCGTACAACTGACTTGACTACCCTACGCGGTAATTTTATTATTATTTTTTAACTAATATTTCCATCCAACTGACATTATTCTTTCTCGAACACAAACTGTTTACAACTACCCTCGCTCTCAAATTTGGTCGAATTCACGACACCCTTGCTCTTGATAGCTAATTGCGAACTGATTTTTTTTTAATTCAAGTAATGTGTATACATGCACATATAAATTTTATGGTTTACCTAAGAGATTAAACGGTTGCACCGTACTCGTACCTAATCCCTTAAAACAGAGATATGGCATGATATACAAAAAAATACGCATTGAATAAAAAACCTCCTACATTTTACAAATAGGTACAAAAATAGCATAGTCTTAACCTGCGTGGCGCAGTGGGCGAGCAGCCGAATGTGAAGCGAGAGGCCGTGAGTTCAATTCCCACACCGAGGCCAATATTTGTGTGATCTACAAAAATATATTTGGGGTTTGGATGTTGTCCACAAGTCCCTCGTAGTTCTTAAGTATGGGGTCAGGACTAGGCGTGCGACTGTTGTGTGTATTTATTTATTTACATACATACGCACTCACGCCTGTAATCTCCGAAGGGGTAGGCAGAGGTGTGACCAGTACACCCACATTTCGCCGAGCATATCTCCGTCCCACAATGTGATAGGGGGTGAGCCTATTGCCATACCGGGCACAAATTCCAGACTCCGGGCTGATACTGATCATTTCGTAATAGAAAACCCCAATACCACTTTTCCCGACCCGGGGATCGAACCCGAGACCTCAGCGTTAGCCTCAATCGTAACGCGTACGCATTACAACTGCGCCACCGAGGCAGTCCCATTTAGTTTATTTATTTATTACATTTAATAGACATATTACATCGTAACAACTATAATATGGAAATTCTAACTCTAAATTCAAATCCGTAAACAATTCTAATCAAATTTCAAACAGCTAAAACAAAGTGATCGTACAGAAGGTACATGCTACATCGTTATCTGGCAAAGTTACCCCACCGTTACAGGGGATCTCTGTAAGCCCCTTAAGCTCGGAGATACGCACCGCCAATATACGTGGATCTTCCTTATCTACGAACGAACCGATGCTAATTTCGCGTAGGTTTTAGGGAAGGATTCTAATTGTTACTTTGTTTGATAAATTGTATGGTTAAAGTGGTATTGGGTTTTTCTATTACGAAATGCTCAGTATCAGCCCGGAGTCTGGAATTTGTACCCGGTATGGCGATAAACTCGCCCGCTATCACATCGTGGGACGGAGATACGCTCGGCGAAATGTGGGTGTACTGGTTACACGGGGATTAAAGGCGTGAGTGCGTATGTAAATTGTATAAATAGTACGAAGGATTGATATTCAACCGATGAAAAAACGGATGATGTTCTCTATTCAATTCTCGAACACGTATATTTTTAGTTTTTTATGTATTACTTTTTACATGTTGCTCCGATTTTGATGATTTTTTTATCCGAATAACTTAAGGTTGGTTCCATTTAAATTTCAAGACGAAATTCCATCCCTAAAGGGTAGGTCGAGGATGAAAGACTAATATTTCGAAATTTATACACCGATTTGGATAATTCTTTCCCCAAAAATAGTAAATGAATGACTGAACAAAAACTGAAAACTAACTTACTAAAAATAAAATTAATCAATTTTGAGTCGGTGCTTAATCGTGTGAAAATTTAGTAGACATATTATTTTCCTATAATAAATTCATCATTAAATAAATATATTTACCTCAAACACCTTTATATTGAAAAACACCAATGAGTTTACTAGAGCATTTTATATGACTTACAGAAATACCTCGCATTTACACCACTGCCTATCCATTTGGAAACACAGGCCTAGGCAGTAGTGTAAATGCAAGGTATTTCGATAAGTTCTATATGTATCTATATTTACTGGCAAATGCACGTTATGTAGAATACACAAAATACACGGCCAAAGACATTGCCAAATAATAATAAGACAATAAAAATACTAGCTACAGACCCCACAGCAGGATAATTGTCTGTCAGTAGCAAGCGTTTGTTTTGTCTATGGATCAAAGAGCTGTCAGCCGTGGTTATGGCAAGACAGGGGAGCTTCTGCTTAGATTATTCCCCTCGACGTTTAAAAGGTACTCGATTCTGCATTGGGGCGTAATTTATTAATTTTATGGACTCTTAGATATGCTTTGAAATTGGAATAGAAAATTGTTTTTGGATAGTTGAATTAACAACGCACATTACTAAATTTGAATTATGCGCTTCAGTAATTTTTGTTTTTACTAATGCAAAGTAAAGCTATTATCGGCTTACCTGCGCCTTTCCCCACTGGTCTACAACATGAATGGACCAAATGAACGGTGCACTGTTCTTTGTAAAACAGTGGTACCACTGTTTTACAAAGAACTGGCCCCATTTGTTCATTTACAGGCCTTTTGGCGTGAGTATTAATCATCGCCAAGTTGCGCAATACAGCGTGTCTAAGCCCCCAAAAAATTGTGACACAAGAAAAATACCTGAAACAAGCTGATACATTAAAACATGAAACGATGGTTCATAGCTATATTACCCATAATGACCCACAGGAACGGAGCAGTAGCTCGCACATGACTGAAACCGCGAGGGACAGCAAATTATGTATAAAATAAGATCTAGCCCTATTTATAAATTGCTATTGCGGTGGCAAAGATGCATCGATAGCATGGGTGGTAACTTTGATTAATAACGGTAGGCAGACGCCTATTAACTATTCTATTCTCCTGCTGTATACTTGCCATTTTGGAAACTTAAGCCTGTAATGTACAGCGTACTAATTCTAAAGTCGGGTTCAATGACCCGCACGCATTACCGCGGTTTAATACTCAGTCGGCATATCGCACCGTGCACCGGCTGCACAGCTGATTCCAACCAACAATTTTTTTTATTGGTTATATATTAGTTTTTTAAGAAAAATACGATTTTAATTATTATTTGAATATAATGTAATTGCATTTATTGTTCCCAACAAGATAGTGCCTGAAAAAATGCCCAGCAATGGAACTGTTTAATACAGGGCTGATATTATGTTAATGTAAATTTTAAGATGTATTTTATATGTTCAGGATAAAGGGGACTGAAATCCACAATACCATTATAATCCAAATAATCCATTTACGAGCTGTGGTTTCAGCCGCCAAAATTTTAACCCCGTTCCTGGCTGCTAATTACCACCGAAATCAATTTATTATATTACTAATTCTTCTCTTCAATATATTGAAAACAATCGTCCGCAGGTTCCAAAGTCCATTTACAATCTAGTTTAAAATACTTAATGGAATATTTATTATTGTCGTTTAAGAGTTGTAAGTTTTAATTCACTCTGTGATATTGACGTCTCTGTAATCAAATTGTTTAGGTTTTAAGGGAGCACTAGACGAATTTTGTTTAAAACTATTTTGATCTCTACGACGCGTATTTTAATTAATAGAAAGTCAATACCGAGAATAGGTTTTTTACTGAAGTACTTCGTAATTCCAAGTTCTGATTGATGTTGCTTCTGTTTATAAGTAGGCATGACGTATATCATCAGGCAAGCGACCTGCTCGTCTCGTCGTTAACGCTAATAAAAAATGCGACAACTTTGTGGCGCAGTGGGCGAGTAGCCGGCTGCGAAGCGAGAGGCCGTGTGAACGATCCGGACGAGCTGGCCCATTCGTGCTGTAGACAAAAGCGTCTTCAGCGTGGCTCTACCACTCATAAAACACAGATGTATGTAGCGACCCTTGAATATGACCATTGACCACATCTTTCGCTTTATAATATGTAGATACAGTGTCATGGTCGTCTATAATATTCTCGTCAATACGAAAAATATTCTTCAAGTTAACAAAAGCAAATCCTTACTTTAGTTGAAACTCCACAATGCAAGCAATAGTATATCTATTAGTCACACAACTTCTCGTGCAGCTTAGTAATCTTGGTGCGGCGAGCCAAGTTCTGTCGAGTGGTGCAAATTGTATGCGAGTTTGCACACGGGTACGTTCTTGGGAGACATGTGGAGCTGAATTCATTTATTTTGATACCACTGAATTTAGAGTCCGTGACTCGCTATTTGGTACACAGTTTTATTTTTATTGTTTACAATCACCTTAACGTTTTAATTTCGTATTATTGTTTGAAAGGAAAACAATTTTGGTTTTAATAGTAATTAAATTGCTATTTATTAATAGGAATTATATATTTGTCGAGATGAAAGTCGCAGGTTCAAAACCAGCACCAAGAGCATACTCCTCTAACTTTTCTAAGTTACGTGCGTATTAATACTTAATTATCACTTGCTTTAACGGTGAAGGAAACATCGTGAGGAAATCTGCATATCTGAGAAGTTCTTCATAAGGTATACAAGGCTAGTATTATTCTAGTATAGTAGCTAGTATGTATTTATTCTAAGTCTTCCCATCGGGACAATTATTCAAATACATAGGTAAGTACCGTGAGAGGATTGTCCCATCAACCAAACTTTTGTGCATTTTACAGTTTGGATATCAATACTTCGGTTCGATTGTAATAATTAACTGACAGGCCCCTTTAGGCTGACTGGGTTGGTACCACCGATTTATCTATTTCTGCCGCCAAGCAGCAGTATGTAAATATTGTTGTATTTTGGCTTGAATGACATTGACGCCAGTGAAATTACTGGGCATTTTTAGTCTTAAAATCATGTGTAATATAGCAATGAAGCGCATTATCAAATTGTGACTTCCTAAATGGGCTGTATAATATGTAATCAGGCGATTAAAATTTAAATGTGAAATAGACCCTTAATATCTTAAGCCTCAAGGTGACGAGCAAGGTACAGTACTTTATAATTCGAGTAAAGTTTTGAGAGTTGTGGGTACTTTACATGGGCAGGTGTGGCTCTTCCATCAAGCTAGCCACCTGCTCACCACGTCACTAACTATAAAAAAGTAACTTATAAAAGTAAGACTGCCACTCTAGCAACACATTTACTGTGCACATAATGACAATTTATCATCGAAATAAGATAACTAGAACGATAACTCTCTTATGAATATGCCAAAAATAACGCTCCACTTACTTACACATACAAAGGTAAAAACACAAGTAACATACATACACGCAACAAAAATTTATGAACGTTCAAAATCAACTTTATTTCATGAAAGTTAAATAAGTTTTAGATTAACTTGTAGTAGTTTATAATAGAATTGTTTAATTGTTTTTTGTTTTGTTTGTAGCATTTTAATCTTTGTCTTAGGTATATCAACTGCATTAACCGGGCATCTCGCGTCTGAGTGGTTTTACTCTTCAATTCTTATCGTGTATCTGCCTCACTTGATGTTGGCGGAATTGTCCATAAGGACAGAGCCATAATTTTAAAAATAATAATAATAATGAAAGTTAATGTCTAAATAATGTCTAAATGTTAGTGTGGGATCAGGACTATGTGTGTGACTGTTGGGTGTATTTATTTATCAGTCTTCACATAATTCCCCAATGGTGCCATTTCAATAATCACCCTTAAACACTAGACCATTCAATTATTAAATCAAAAGTAGGCTCTAGAACTTGGATCCCCGCAGACTCTACTTGGGATTGGAAACTAAGTTGGTACATAAATTAGCTGGTGGCGAACTGCTTTGCTTCTTGATATATGATATTTCGACATATTCCCAATTGTTAAACCCTATCCATATGCAAATAGGATTTATGAATGAATGTTATTGATAAAGTTGTGATATATTGTACTTTCATCTAGAATGCTTGCTAGTTGTCATTTCTTTCTATCCAGCGTTTTTTTATACCTAGCATAGGCCGGCGAACGAGCATGGAATTTAATGACAAAACACTGCATAGCATTGCACTGCGCTGGTCACCCCAAGACCTACTTGTTATCTCATAATGCCCTGTAATTTCACTGATTTCAATGTCCTTCAAACTGAAATATAACAGTGCTTACACATTGCTGCTTGGCGGCAGAAATAGACAAAGCGGTGGTACTCATCAAGACGGCATCTCGCATACGAGGGACCTACCACCTGAACTTAAGTCATAGAGTTTGCTAGATATAAATACTTATGATCAAATTAGACACAAAATAATTGTGTGAAACGTCATTCTATGTAAGCCGGAGCAAGGCCGTTCCAAACGAAATAAAGTTTCATTTTGCTTTCAGTACACCGGTTCGGTGCATTTTTGGCGAGCTGCGAGTGAGGCTAAGTGGATTTAAGCCTGCTTGCATATGATTTATATTCTTGAGTTTTGAAATCTATGGCAAAGAATATGCAAAAATATTTTCTATTTTTTAACTTTGTTGCTATATAGCTCGTGGTGCCTCGCGAAGTAGTCGTATTTTTTTATTTGCATGTCAAAACGAGCAGGTCGCTCGCTTTGTGGTAGGCGCCATGCCTGCCATAAACAGAAGTAAAACCACACATGTACATTTTATTTAAAAAACACTGCATGACACTGGACTGCATTCGACACCCCGAGACATTAGTCATCTAAACCACCTAACAGTAAAGAATTAAAAATTACAACCAATTGGTCGATGTTGTCAAAAGTACGATATGTTGATCTTTGCATGAAACTATTTATTTTAACTTTTGAACTTGACCGATTGAGGTCATACTCATTTATTTTTTTTGTAAAAACGATAGTTCATAACTTTATAGAATCACGCTATGATCCACGGGATCGGGGCAGTCATCTGTAATATCAAAGTGAAATACCACTCAATCACTGGCTGATTAAAAACGAAATTTCAAAAACTAGTCACTAAAACCATAACATGACTCAAACTACAAAAAAAATCACAAACTAAAAACTAAATTATCTCTTCAAATGTGGTCAGATAAATATTTGTGTAATGTAGGGGCTTTCTAACAAAGGACTGTTGGACATTTAAATTTTAAGGAAAAGACAGGGTGGGTGGTGAACTTTGTATGAAACTTTTTTATGGAAAGAAACACAACTTTGAAATTGAGTACAAATATTGCTTATAAAAAATAATCAGACCGAGTTACACATTTTTGTAAAATTTCACCCGCGGCAGGGGGGAAGGTAAATTCTTTAATTTTAGATAAAACTTGACATACATGTAGACCTAGATATGAATGAAGACACGACATTTACGCGGGCGGAGCCGCGGCTAACAGCTAGTATGACATAAAAGTTACTAATAAACAATCAACAAAAATCGATACAAACTTTGCAACAAACAACACCGTCGAAATCCGCACAAATAACGCTTGCCGGCTCAAAATTTCGTATCGCATTTCGGCAAGCATTGTTCCAAAATACAGAAATACTAGACATAAAACTCGACGTTACCTGACGCCGACTAAATGGCTTTTGTTTTCTATATAAATTCCACTTTGTTTAGTTTTGAGCCATCTAAATTTTAAAGTACAGTCAGGTGGGGAATTTTAATAATATAGGTATGTTTTTTAAATTATGTTTTATCATACACACAAAAATACCCAATACCCAACTTGACTTATGAATTCTGATTCGTCTCAAAGTTTTGATGTTTGTCAATCAATCTTTAACGGCTGAATGGATTTGGATAAAATTTGGTACACATATATAGATTATGGCCTGCATTACAATACATGCTTATTTTTAACCCCGAAAAGTCATTAACGTATTGCCACTATCTAACAGAAATCAGACGTGAAGTGGGGGCATGTTATTGCGTTTTTTACGATAAATAAAATTTCTATCTGATTAACAGACATACAAATTTACAAACTCACAAACATCCATACTTTCATACTTATAATATTAGTAGGAGTAAGATTCACTCAGGGCAATAAAGCATTTTCCGTCATATAGCATTTACCGTATGGGACATATACCGTCTACAGTGGGTGGGTATCTAGGTATCCACCACCTACTACTTATAAAAATATTTTGTCTGCAACAATTGTTCATGTACCACCTAACGCCTGCCAATAAAAGCTTGCTTTCTTTCTTTCTTTCTTTCATTTACAAATATTTACAATTACTTAAATCACGCATATATTTCAACCACGACTGTACATTTCCGCACATTTCGGAGATGAAATTACACGACATGCTTTTGTCTACTAAAATACCTGGCACTGAGTACTTTCTTGCATAAATGCAGTTCAGTGATGTAACATGCATTATTATTGATGCTAAATTTTAATACTACGGATCACTCTGAAAACATTCTCAAAAATGTTTTGCTCCCTGACATGGCAGGGCAAAGTGACTGCACTGCACCTGATATTCAGTGCAGTGCAATTAATATTATGACTGTCGAGACATTGCATCCTTTGATGGTCGCCAAACAATGCCGGCTTGAAGTTACTGGATATATGCCGGCTAATAGTGTTCAAATCAAATAAATTTTAATATCACGCTGTGGACTAGGCGCTGTATTGTTCTAGCGCGCTAGTTTATATGCTTTAATATAGCGTGTCACACAGGCGCGCGGGCGCGATTCGTTGTAGCCGGTGATGCGCATACGTCATTCAGTGTGCGATAGCACAGTGCGACTGACAGTGCTGCGCGCTGCGGCGCTATAGTATTGCACGCTACGCTTTTTATATCTACGCTAGGCAAAGAGCACGGCAATATTTCTAGCGCCGATTGGAAATTGTTATAGCGCGCTTGATTTGTTGGCAAAAGATAGCGCGTTGTAATATGGCGCTATACGATATATTATCCACGACTAATGTCGGCTAACTCCGGAACGCGACTCGCCGGAACGAGCCATAATAATATGTTCGGTTTCTAATCAACTTCAAAGAAGGAGGTTCTCCAATAAAACTTATAAGAATTATTATTTTTTACTTATTTTTTTTTTATTTTGACGGCGATTTTATTTTGTTTTATTAATTCAAAATAAGTACGTTGGTTGCTATTGAGCATCAAAATGCACAAAGAACCATCCCATTACTCTATTGTGGTCATTCTATAGTTACCTACTACTTTCGAATATTATTTCGAGCTTCATACGTGTCGAAATTTCGAAAAAGCAATTAAGGCAGTACATAGAGATTACTATTAAGATTGTATATCTTAATAAACATAAACATTTATGGAATGTACTCTACATATACGCACTCACGCCCGTAGTCCTCGAAGGGGTAGTTAGAGGTGTAATCAGCACACACACATTTCGCCGAGCGTATCTCCGTCCCACGATGTGATAGGGGGCGATCCTATCGCCATACTGAGCATTTCATAATAGAAAAACCCAATACCCGGGGATCGAACCCGAGGCCTCAGCGCTAGCCTCAATCGTAACGCGTACGCATTACAACTGAGCCACTGAGGCAGTCTGTACTCTAATTCTATATAAAAATACTTTTATATAAAAACTACTCGCACTAATAAATGTTACTCGGTATTCGCTTATTTTTAGAATTCCTTTTAGACTCCTCTCGCAAATCGCAGGTATAACCATTAGCTTAAAAGGTGAAACTGCTTAAACTGCTACTTAATTTAGCCAACTCCAATTACACTTACAAATAGTTGTTTTCGCACAAAAAAAATCTGTGGATTAATTAATACAATGTAGAATTGTCGGAAGAATAACCAGCTTTGAAGCGAGACACCACGGATTCGATTCTCGCACCTAGTCAAATGTAAATTCGTTTGGTCACGTGCTGAAGAAGCAACAGGAATACGTCAGACTCATATGCCTACGCAAGATTTTACCAGTGCAGGGGTACAATAATAATAAATAAATACACCGAACAGTCACACACATAGTCCTGACCCTAGGTTAACCTGTATCGTGGGAATCAGGAACTACGAGGGACTTGCGGTCTCACAACACCCAGACCCGAAACAAATATTTGTGGATCACACAAACATTTGTCTTGGTGCGGGAATCGAACCCACGGCCTCTCGCTTCGCAGCCGGCTACTCGCCCGCTATGCTACGGAGGCTGTCAACAATGATTCCGTTGACAGCTCAAAAACCGCTGACGATGTAAAAAATTTTTTTTATTAGCTTGAATGACGATACGAGCAGGTCGCTCACCTGATGGTAAGCGCCACGCCTGCTCATAAACAGAAGCAACGCCACACAGAACCTTAAATAACAAAGCACTGCATGACGCTGGACTGTGACATGTACAACTATTTTTTTACATTTTTAAATGTTACATTACTTAAAAAAACATTTAAAAATGTAAAAAGTATCACGCTCCAATGGCGAGGCCTAAGACCTAAGCCACCGGTGGTTAGGGCCCCAGTGTGAGGAACCTCCTCACAATTCGTTCCGTGTCCAATAATACATACATCCTTCAGACTTCTGACCCAACCATCGATTGAGAGCCTCTGAAGATGTTGGTCGAGACTCTTCGGTATCAACCCGTGGACGGAAATGACTATCGGGACAATGATTGTCGAGTCCACATCCCACATGTTAGTAACCTCGTGTGCCCGATCTAAATATTTGGACATAAAAAAGACATTATTATTATGATCAATAATATGGTGAGAGGAGGATGTTCAAGATCGGGCGAATTAAAAGCGGACTCTGGCAAAAAAACCGGGATAAGGCCAAGATGAAGATTAAGAATAAGATAGTAGTAGTAGAGCCATGATGTAGATAGTTATGTCTACAGCATGAATGAACCGGTTCAACCGAGTCGATACCACTGTCTCCCAGAAAATTGACGTAAAGTATCGACTTGCTGCTGCGTTTTGTACGTTGAGTGAGATATGCCCAAATCCCCCTCCCCTTCCCAATCCCTTTCCTTTAAGGTCAGCAACGCATCTTTGATTCTTCTGTTATTGTGGGCGTTCATGGGCGGTGGAGATCATTTACCATTAGGTGATCCACCTGCTAGTTTGCCAGTCTATGCTATAAAAAAAGATTAATGATAATCTGAACTCATATAAAAATTTACCAGACCTAGAAATCGAACCCAAGACTCCAGAATAGTACATGATTTACAACGAACTGATATTTGCATCTAGAATAATTTAGATTGTAGGTTATATTAGACTTGGTACCAAAGGATGCATGCATTTCTACCACGGTATCCTCTGCCTATCGTAAGAGGCGACTAGGTGGGGTCGCCTGGGGTGGTGGCGGGCGGGGGATGCGCAGCGTTTATACGTAATGTACATCCTACGAGCGACCCCGAGTTGGACAGCAATACGAAATATCCTGCTGCAAATGACATCGAAAGACATCCTTATTATAAGAGGCTACCGAGTCCTCTAAGCGACGGTCCATAAAGCGGCACAGGTCAGGACCGGTACCGGCAGCAATCCAAAGTTCGTTCAGCATTCCCATTTATTAAGATGCAGGGTGTTAGAATATAGAATAGCCCTAAAAGTCACCCTTTTATTAACCGTAATTGTTTTCGTACCTATTGCTCTTGAAGTTATTCATCAAGTTTAGTAGTGGCGAAGGGTGAAGAGAAACCGGAGCTAGATTTTCTACCCATAGTATTTTATTTATTATTTGTGCATATAAACGTACGCACTCACGCTAGAGGTGTAACTAGTACACCCCCATTCGTCGTACGTCCCATTTTCACCGAAAAAGGCCACTGTGGGGTTTTAGTCGGTATAGCGGCGTAGGTATTTCGGTTAGAGACCCGATTCAATAGTCGTTTGGGATAACTGGGAAGGAAGGTTGTTGAGTCCGGCATAAACATCCCTCCTCTCCCGGGAAGAAGTTATCCGTAATCGGGATTTTCCCCGCGGAAGAATAAAAAATGCATGCATTTACTCATGTACCTTGTTGAACAAATAAACGCTATCGAGACGTTATCTTTGTCCCGTTCATTGCAATACGCATAGAATTGGTTCCCAATGAGAGTAATTAAATAAATGTGCTCGAGCTAGTTACGTTGAAAGGGACGTGCTGAGCCCAACGAATTGCCTATAAAACTAGTGCCTCGTTTGCATCGCCTTGGGAGAGTGAGTAGTTTATAAACAAAGGTGTTATAAAGTACTCGCTTGACTCGATGCCACCTCTATCTTTAAGGTTCTGATAGTCGGTATTTTTACTTCAATACAAATATTTTCGGTTTTTTTTTATTCCTGTAATAATCAAACGAGCTAGCTTCCCGCTTGATGGTAAGCGGTCACCTTCGCTCATAGACATTGGCGATGCCAGGGGCACAGCCTAGCCGCTGCCTACCGTTGAAGGAATACTCTTTTTAACCGTCTTCAAAAAAGGAGAAGGTTCTCAATACGGCGCTTTTTTTACTTTGTAGCAAACATAAAAAAACTCGCCGAATTGAGAACCTCCTTCTTTTTTGAAGTCGGTTAATAAAGTAATTAGACTATTGGATATTTAAACTATACTTTTATCAATCTAATTTTGGAACTTTCATACTTCTAGTGTTATTTGTTGACGCAGTTTTGAACCCAAAACTGCGTCAAAATTAGTGCTGAAAATATGGCATTTCAAGGTCTTATAACTTCTGAAAGAAATTGGTTCTAAGTTTTGTTAAACTTTATTTTATTTTTATAAAAATCAACTCTCTTTCCATAGCCACTGTCCCATCAAAACACAGCATAAATTGCTTAAGAACGCAGCCAATGAAATTACCAGACGTAATTGGCTCAAAGCTTTTATCTCTATTTACTTTACACTAATCTTCAAAATTGTATCATCTCTCAGTGAGCTGGAAACATCGGAATTCAATTAAACGATTCCGTGGCGCCTCGAAATATGTTTTCATTAACCTGTAGGATTAATGGTATATATCCACTAAGGTTATATTATAGGTATATAATTTTATAGCATCAACAGGATGTTTTTTTAAATAAATCATGTAGGTAATTAAAATAGCGCTTATGACAAGTCAGTACAAAATAAAGAAACTTATGTGTAGAAATCATATCAACTAATGTATACATAACATACATAGCATCGTCAAAATACACTAAGCAATTACAGAGTTCATTTGGACCACAGGCATTTACCGAAACGGCACGTGTTTTAAAACTACCACCGGATACAAAACGACCCAGCTTGAGAAGACCCGGCGAACAAACTCATCATCTCTCAGATCAGATCAACATCTATCAGACATGTAACTATGATAGTAATCATCACACTTTCTGACAAGATCTTATATAGGAACTATTAATTTGTGTACATACATCGTTAATAGATATAGTTATTTCCCATTACTTTACATTATTATGAGTCACGGCAATGATTACACCAGGTGGTAGGTTCTTCGTATGCGAGAAGCCTTCTGGGTAGGTACCACTGCTTTGTGTATTTCTGCGCAGCAGTGTTCCGGTTTTAAGGACATTGAAGCAAGTGAAAATTACCGGGCGTTATGAGACTCAACGTCATGTGTGACAACTGCAGTCCAGTGTCATGTTCATAATGCGAAGTTCTGATTGACGCTTACTATCAAGCGAGCGACCTGCTCGTCGCATCATTAACGCCAATAAAAACACTATGAACAATAAACAACAAAACCAAGGACTTATACTCAAGACACGCATCATATTTCAAATAGCAACACGTCACCAGCAAAGTTACGATTAAACTAATTGGCTCCAAACACAGGAATCAACGATACTGAGTACGAACAATCTTTGAAGACATAGCACTCATCGCATAGACAAAACAATGATACAGACGGTCTAATGACATAGTACTTGTGTTTCTTGTTTATTTTATGGATTCCCTTTACCTTACAAGACTGCATTCGAGACTAGTCAAGAATATGATATTATTTTTTAAGTCAAGAATATGATATTTGACTGCCTCGGTGGCTCAGTTGTAATGCGTACGCGTTACGATTGAGGCCAACGCTGAGGTCTCGGTTCGATCGCCGGGTCGGATAAAGTGGTATTGGGTTTTCCTATTATGAAATACTCAGTATCAGCCCGGAGTCTGGAATTTGTGCCCGATATGATGAAAGGCTCGCGCCTATCACATCATGGGACGGAGATATGCTCGGCGAAATGTGGATGTACTGGTTACAACTCCTACCTTAGAGGTAACGTATCGTATTCATAACGAGCAATTTCAATAAATAATGATAATCAGGATTACCAGCGTGAAAAAATAATAAAATTAGAGCAAACTAGGATCAATTACTAACTGCAAACAATGCTTGAGTTTGGTCTGGCAACGGAGAAGGCATGCAGTACATGCAGCAAGCTAAATGTACAGTCGTATTCCGAATAAATAGGGTAGTTTCCTATCTTGAATTTTATACATTATTTTATAAGCAACAGAAAATGATACGTAAAAGAAACCCTTTTATTAAAACACAATCAAAATTGGTTCAGAAATGTGCCCGCAGTTATGACTTTAAATGTTGGTATGAGGAAAAGTGGGTGCGTAGTAGGGATATCTCACTATCTCGCTTGCACGCGTGCACTATAATGAACATTTTACACAGTGACGTCAAAGGTTGCATCGTCTGTCATTTGACAATTACCCCTTCTACAGGATTTCAATGGCTTCTATCTTATTTATTTTTGGTCCGATTTATAAAATTCTTTCTGCAATAGATTTTGAGTAACGTAACTTATTGATTTAAATAACAAAAAAAATCTAGTCAACTACCCTATTGTTCCGTCGCCTCCATTTTGTATTTTTGTATGTCACAGCCGTTCGCAAAACACCAATGCTTTAAAGCTGAAATTTATTCAACACCATTAAAAAACCATCCGAAATCAATGCAAGACTTAGCAAACTTCGACAACTTATGGTAATATATTCATAGGTTTCGGATGTGAGCAATCGGAGCGCTCCCGGCGGCGTGGCGGCGGGAATTAAGGGTTCCCATCGACACGATTTATACCCAGCTGATGTGCACTCTTAATTAGTTTATGATTGTCGATTTGCGTTCGACTTGGAAATTCGGGACCGGTTTTTGGAATAACTAGGTCAAATGTTGTAATGTTACATGATTACAGGTTGATTTAGGTATTATGTTTTTTTCAATCTTAACATCAGCATACACCTGTGACTTTTCGAATTTACGTGTATATTAATTGTTAATTATCACTTGCTTTAACGGTGAAGGCAACATCGTGAGGAAACCTACATACCTGAAAAATTCTCCATAAGAATTTCGAAGTTATGTGAAGTCTGCCAACCCGCATTAGGCCAGCGTGGTGGACTAAGGCCTAACTCCTCTCATTTAGTAGAGGAGGCCCGTGCCCAGCATTGGGACATATATAATACAGGGCTACTATAAAATAACATACAAAGTGACTACATGGACCTGATATTAAATTATTTTTATTTTATTTACTTGAATGACACCAAACAGAGCAACGCCACACAGAACTTTAAGTTACAAAGCACTGCATGGCACTGGACTGCGCTCGTCACCCCGAGACATAAGTTGGTAAGTCAAGTTTTGTTTGGCGGCAGAAATAGACGGAGCGGTGGTAAGGTCTACCACCTAGTAAAAAAAAAGAGGGGAGTTATAAGTTTAACGCCTTTGTTTGTGGGTTGTTACTTGTGTATTATGGTGACAAACGCAGTCCAGTGCCATGCAGTACTTTGTAATTCAAGTGTTGTGTGATATGCCTTCTGTTTATGGGCAGGCGTGGCGCTTACCATCAGGCGAACGACGTGCTCGTTTCATCATTCAAAATAAAATGTTAAAAACAAATTTTCAGTATAAAAATGTTATAAAGTTCAAAATAACACTTGGATATTTCCAGACACCTGTGCAACGTGTTAACTAACGATGCTATAAACGCCAACTGGATGCAATAACTTACATGAAAACCATGCACTTTTCAACAAATAATGCTAGGTGGTAGGTCCCTCGAGTGCGAGAGGCCGTCTGGGTTGGTACCACCACTTTGTTCGTTTCTACCATCAAGCAGTAGTATGTAAGCCACTGTTGTGTTTCGGTTTGAGTGACATTGAAGCCAGTGAAATTACTGGGTATTAGGAGACTTAACATCTTATGTCTCGAAGTGGCGAGCGCAGTTTAGTGCGATGCAGTACTGTGTACTTCATAGTATAGTGGTGTTATATCTGTTTATGGGCAGGAGGCCAATTCTCGTAATTTTAAATGTTCAAAATATCATTCCGATCTAGTCTCAGCGTCAAGAAAGTTGCAAATGGCATTCTCTTAAACCAATAATCAACGTCAAATGCGAACAAAGATCGTAATGACATTGAATGTAGAATAAAAGTTAACTGAAACCAAAACGGTATAATGGTTACTGCTAATGCTAGGTGCATTTGACGTTGATTATTGGTTTAAGAGAATGCCATTTGCAACTTTCTTGACGCTGAGACTAGATCGGAATGATATTTTGAACATTTAAAATTACGAGAATTGGCCTCCAGATATGACGCATCCGTGTAGTCCTCGAAGGGGTAGGCAGAAGTGTAATCAGTACCCTCATATTTCGCCGAGCGTATCTCCGTCCCTTGATGTGATAGGGGGCGAGCCCATCGCCACACCGAGCATAATTCCAGACTCCGGGCTGATACTGAGCATTTCGTAATAGAAAAATCGAACATCACTTTTACCCGACTCGGGGATCGAACCCGAGACCTCATCGTCAGCCTCAGTCGTAACGCGTACGCATTACAACTGCGCCACCGAGGCAGTCATAGTCATTAGCATTAGTTAGGTTAATAATAGTTTTATTGCGCAGATAAATAATATTATAACTTATAAGAGTGGACAACGATAAAAGAAATGTTATTTATATAAGATTATTATGCGATAGTTACTAACCTAAAATTGTCAAAAGCTTCAAATACGCGTATTCCGAAAATATGAAGAAGTTCGCCTCGTGCAATTGAGCAGATACTGCCAGATACAATAGACTCGCATTAGACGCTAGGTTTATCCCGCAGTTATTGCTTGCTTCGAGGCTGTAAATTACGATGCTCATACACACGCTGTCTGCGGCATGTGCGAAATGTCATGCCGGTAATATGACGCTTGTTACGCCATTATATTCTATTTTAAAGTGTGCACAGAGCATCTGATCCTATTTTTTTTTTAAGTCATAGGCCGGCAAACGAGTAAGTGGGTCACCTGATGGTAAATGATCTCCACCGCCCATGTACGTCCATGATGCCAAAAGAATTATGAGCGCGTTGCCGACCTTAAAAGAAAGGGATAATTAAGGGATTGGGAAGGGGCGAGGGTTTCTGGCCTCCGGATATCTCACGCACCGTACGAAACGCAGCAGCAAACTGCTACTTTACGTCGGTTTTTGTGAGACAGTGGTAATGACCCGGGCGAGCCGGCCCATTCATGCTGTAGCCAAAAGTCTCTACAGCGTGTCTCTACCACTCTAAATCCAAGAAATATTGGTCTGAAATAGCAATAGTAATATTATTATTTCCCCAATAGTAATCAGTCCCGACCCCTATGAATTGCAGCACAGGCAGCCCCTGCCAAGCGTGGTAAATCTCCATGCTGTTGTAGACGCTGATTATTTCCTTATTATAGTGGAACAAACAAACCCTAAAGGAAAATTATGTTAGGGCTACCATTCAGCATTCGCCTGGACGATATTAAGATCAACTGGGAAATCCAGATAATGTCAACCACTAAGAAAGAGTATATTTCGGTAACGGCTAGAATTATTTTCTACATTCAATATTACAAGATTTCAAGTTCCCCAATAACTTATTTTGCTACCCGATATAATGCAATCCGTGCAGCAGCATTTTAAAGGCCATCACCTCAAACGACATGTGTGTGCTGTCTTTATTAGCAGAGCTCCAAGAGAAACCGCTTTTGATTTGATGCGATACCTCTTGTCATTCTGTAGAATTTGGCGAAAATTTTTGAGTGGTAGAGCCACGCTGTTAGACACTTGTGTCTACTGCATGAATGGGCCGGCTCGTCAGGGTCGTTACCACTGTCTCACAGAAAACTGATGTAAAGTAGCGGCATGCTGCTGCGTTTCGTACGGTAAGTGAGATATCGGGAGGACCAAATCCCACTTTCCCAATCCCTTAATTATCCATTTCTTTCCTGGTGGGCAACGCGCCCATGGTTCTTTCGTTATTATGGGCATACACAACACACAACTGTTTCACTGTATGTTACATCGATCCTCATAGTTGAGCGCTCAACGGATTGTCCAATGCTAATGTGCTTTCGGCTATTTTCTCCCTAACTTTGTCTGACACCGTATAAATCCCTCCGACCATTTTCCTTACCCAACGTTCGAAGTAAATCCTCGGGTTGTTTGTTACGCTTATACGCCTAAATTGCTAAACCGATTTTGATGAATTTTGGTACAAAGATAGATTGGACCCTGGAGACTTTTTCCCCGGAATAGGCTATTCAAGCGGGTGGAGCCGCGAGCAAAAGCTAGTTTAATATGGTTTTAAAATGCTAATTATAACTTTATATGGCGACAATATTGCTATAAAAATAGCTGCTATTGCTGCAAATTGCTAGCGATAGCTTGCAGGGTAAGGACTGTCGAGACAAAAGTCTCAGGTTTTAAACCAGCCCAAGAATACGCACTTCTGACTTTTCGAAGTTACGTGTGTATTCATTGTTAATTATCGCTTGCTATTATGATGCAGGAAACACCCCGAAGAAAGCTTCATACCTGAGAAGTTCTTCATAAGAATTTGGAAGGTATATGAAGTCTGCCAACCCGCATTAGGCCAGCGTGGTGGACTAATGTCTAACCCTTCTCATTCAGAAAAGGAGGCCCATTTCTAGCAGTGGAACATTTATAATACAAAGCTAGTATTATTTATATAAAAATATCATATACTGCCTCGGTGGGCGCAGTTGTAATGCGTACGACTGCTGTGCTGACGTCTCGGGTTCGATCCCCGGGTTGGCTAAAGTGATGTTGGGTTGGAGTCTAAAATTGTGCCCGATATGCCGATAGGCTCGCCCCCTATCACATCGTGGGATGGAGATACGCTCGGCGAAATGTGGGCGTACTAGTTACACCTGCCTACCCCTTTGTGGAGTACAGGCGTGTGTATTTAATATCATATACTTACAAAACTAAGATATTCACCACAAAACGGCATTATAAAGTTGAACAAGGATGCTGCAAATGACTATAATTTAGCTGACAAAGCCGCTAAGCACAGCACAATACCATCCCTTGAAGAATGCATTAGCAGAATGGCTGCGGGATGACAAACGCTTCTCTAACGTCCATTGCTGTTAAATACATTCTTTTATGTCTTTGACAATGAAAATTGTCTTTCATCGTTAATTTTTTTATATTAAACTAGCTGTCCCGCGCGGTTTCACGCGCAACATATAATTGATAGTAAGAAACCAATTGCAGCGCCATCTGCCAGGCTGATTTGTGAATCTAAACCATCCAGGTCGCCACCCTAACGCATACAAAAAAAACGTCCAAATCGCTCCAGCCGTTTAGGAGGAGTTCAGTGACATACACACGTACAGTAGAATTATTTAAATAAAGAATTAAAATCTTTACTATCAAAAACTACTAAAGCTATAAAGCTAGAATCATGAAATTGGTCAGTTGATAGTTTGTGTAATGTACGGGTCCGCTAAGAAAGGATTTTTGGAAATTTACATTTTAAGGGGCAAAGAGAGGTTGAAGTTTTTTTAATACGACTGTGAAATCGAACAAATATTGCTTATTAAAAATAATAAGACACGTGTTTCACATTTATGTAAATTGCCACTCGCAAAAGGAGGGGTGTTTGAATTTTGTAGTCTGTGTCTTTTAAATATCTCATATATTTGTTTTGTAGAGACGATGGTTTGTAGTTACATATTATCACGCTACAACACACGGGAGCGGAACAGCTAGTAAACAAACAATCCAAATATCACACCATCCTGACAGTAAGATATGATTATGTGTCTTGGGTATCAGGAACTACGAGAGACATTCGGTCTCACAACACCCAGACCCGAAACAGATAACTTCGGGTCACGCAAAAAATTGATTTGGTGCCGCAATTGAACCGGTTTTCTCTCGTTCCAGTGCAAGCTGCCCACGGCTTCTACGGCTATCGTAAAATTATATTACGTCTATATCCCCGAAAGTGTAGGCAGAGGTAGCTAGTGCACTCATGCCTTACTAAGGTAATTTCCGTCCTATAATTTGATTGGCTGAGCAGACATTAAGCACAGAAAATTATTTCTCAAAAAAGGGCGTGATTAAATTTGGCAATTCAGTTGTGGGTGTTCATTGGTAGTGGGAAATAAAAACATGTGTAACTTATTGTTCTAGATTAATGAAAAACCAACGTTAATTCACGTACTGTTTGTTCGCGGGGAAAATCCCGATTACGGATACCTTACCAGCCTCGGGGGAGGAGGGATGGTTATACAGGACTCAACAGCATTCTGACCCAGTTATTCCGTATGACCACTGGATCGGGTCCCTTACAGAAATACATACAATACCAAAAACCCCGCGGTGGCCTTCTTCGGCGCCAGTAGGACGGTCCCGAATGAATGCTGTTAATTAGATAACTAGAATTAGGCTTCCACTCACCCTTCGCAACTGGCATCTACAACTCCTAAAATATCTTGCAGCTGTACTATGTACTCTTGATCGTAGCAAGTGGAAATCCGTTGTCTCTGCCTACCCCTATGGGAAACAGGCGTGAGTCTATGTATGTATGTACTATGTACGAGTATAATCGTCGGTTGTAATCGGTGAAGCGATATTGGAATCCGAATTGGACCAATCCGTCACACACACGAAATTGCCGGCGGATATCTAGCTTCCAAAACAATCATGTATCGAAGTGTTTTTATTTCTTTCTATATATCACGGATATATATCGGAACTCGCCTCCGTGGTAGTCCAATCAACTTGTTTCTCCTAATATTTTTCCGCTCGCCTTTCGTTCGTGTGCAAAATATTATTTTCTTAAATGACTACTTTTTATACTTGCACGGCAAAGTGATTACACTGGGCCTAATATTAGGTACAGTGCAATCCATTTATAAAGACCGTTAAGAGATGTTGTGACCTTCGACAGTCTGCAGAATTATGCCGGCCTAAAGATATTGGATATACACTATCTGATCCCGAAACGCGGTTCACCTGAAAAAGCCACTCACGGGTTTTTCGACCGTTGCGACCGAGGACTCGTTTGACGTAACAAGTCTGCAATCTGATGTCTTCACTTTTAAAATTTAGCAGAGTGAAGAGAAAGTTTGTTTTAATGCATATTAGGTACTTAAATCTCTCTATCTCTCTATTATCTCTCTATTAAAAAAAAGGTAACTGGCGCCGCCGCCGCCACCGCTGCCAAAAGCTTGTCACGCTATCTCCTCCGAAACCGCTGGGGGTATGGGGTCGAGACCGACACCAATCGATGCAGAATAATGTGGGGAAGAAAGTAAGATATGTCTCATATTCGTCGGACTTTAAGTTTTTATTTTATTTTATGTTTTGTGGAAAAACATGGGCAAAGCCTGGCAAAAATATCATACCAAAAATTACAATATTCACTCTTCTGAATTTAAATTTTTCATCCTGCAAAATGTTTGTACACTTGAAACACAATAATTCTACTAAAGAGTTTAAAATATGGAATACAGACTTGTACATTAGTTATATCAAACGAACCCACTTTCAAAAAAATAAATAGCACAAAAGAAATATTTTGAGTAAAAATTTAAATTTGATTAAATCCGTTCCTCTCGGACTCGTCGCTAAAAGAATACTTTAGAATGTAGAACATAAAAGAACGAAACAAGTTAAAACTCACGAAATGTTTTCTACAATACGCATAAAGGACAATGAATTTTACCCCGAAACGGCTACAGACAAGGAAGTTCGTAGAGCTTTGCTACGAGCACTACGCCGCTACGACAGTGCTATGCAACAAACGACGCTACGAAACAAGTCTTAAATGTTTATATTGTTTGTATTTTAATCTTTTTATAAGTGCATTACATTGTGTTACTCTGTTGCACGATTTTGGTTACGCTTAAGTATATTGACGTAGTAATATTGTATTATGATTTATTTTATAAGAAAAATACTAAGTGGTAGGTCCCTCGTATGCGACCGTCTCGGTAGGACCACCACTTTGTCTATTTCGGTTTTAAGGACATTGAAGCCAATCAAATTATTGAGCATTATGAAATTTAACAACTTATTTCTCGGGGTGACGAACGTAGTCTAGTGGCATGCAGTGCTTTGTAATTTAAAATTAGTGTGGTGTGTCTGTTTATGGGCAGGTGTGTGGCGCTTACCATCAGGGGGCGAACGATCTGCTCATTTCGTCATTTAGGCTAGTTAAAAAATGAACAAGCTTATAGTGAAAAATTATCGCATATCGATCGTACAGCTTCATTTAGGTGAATAAAATTTATTGCATGACACAGAGGAGAAAATAACAGAAAGCTCTTATACTTATTCAATTCTGAAAAAAAAAACAGAGTCACTATCACTCAAAGTACAGACTTTCGACGCTAAAATTTATTTTGGAGGGGTAATTTGGGTTTTCTGATAGCATACTAAACTAATTTAAAAATTTCTATTCTGTTCTCATTTTGCTTCAACTCTTTTATACGCTGTATTTTTTGCGTCATTGTAAGATTTTTTGTTTCGCCATACTCAAGAATAAAATATAGTCTTTCTTGGATTTGAGGTGCGACCTCGCCTTAAGTAATAACATCAATTTTAGAGGTCGTTACGGAACCCTCAGTGTGCAAGTTCCGATTCGTGCTTAACAGGGTTTTTAATACGGTAGTTCAGCCCACGAACTAAAGTAATCTAGAGATTGTCAACACAATTTCAATATAGATTCAAATTTAGCTTAGTAAACACAGTAGCGAATATAGGAAGCTAAATGATTTATTTCCAGTGTGTTGCGCCATTCAACTAGCAGACAATGCGGTGTGCCTGAACGAAGCACGCAACACTGGCAACACCTAACACTATATTATCATTCTGCAGAGCCTTTCCTGGAGTTATGTCTCCGAAAATTCTACTAGTATTATATTTATTAAATTTAAAACTCGTGAGTTTTAATGTTTGTGGATTTGAATGTTTGTTAATCAGGCTGAACGGATTTGGATTAAATTTGACACACAGATAGACCATAACGTGGATTAGAAAATAATTTATATTGTGGAAGTACTTTCACGTGGGAATTAATACAAAAATAATCAAGTTTAAAAACTGCCGCCAAAATTCGATTCGAAGTGCGTTAAGGAGCTATTCATTTTGTCTCTAAATCCGTCATCAGATCATAACCAAAATTATATAGGACGACCGAGGTTAACCCTATTGAATTATGTGTACAGCTAATGGATGTACAGATATACTACCGACACTATCAAGCAACACCTTATAAATACACTAGAGAGAGGCCAGTCTACCTACCAACGAGGCATCGATATACAAAGGTCGTCTCGAAGAAATCACCGTTTGGAAAAAGACCATTTTATCACCCTTACAGTATGATCTTAATTTCTATATTATTTACTTTATTTTGTGTGCAGTAAGAATATCCTCTCTCACCAATAACCGAATTTTATCCATTTGCGTATAAAATTTTGACACGATATGTGCGGTCTGTATCTGGATATAAGAGGCTGTTGAAGGCTAGATAGAATACGGACTAAAATATAGAAACCAAAAACACTTATCAAAGTCGGACTACAAAAATAACTATCAAAGTCGGACCACATTTGGCAGAGATATCGCGTAACATACAAAAAACAATCATTTTAAAAAACCCCACCTTTTTTAACACAGTTGAAACACGCACAAGGAAAATATTCATACATATATACGCACTCACGCCTGTAATCCCCGAAGGGGTAGGCAGAGGTGTAACCAGTACACCCACATTTCGCCGAGCGTATCTTCGCCCCACAATGTGATAGGGGCCGAGCCTATCGCCATACCTGGCACAAATTCCAGACTCCGGGCTGATACTGAGCATTTCAATTTAGAAAAACCCAATACCACTTTACCCGACCCGGGGATCGAACCCGAGACCTCAGCGTTAGCTTAATCGTAACGCGTACGCATTACAACTGCGCTACAGAGGCAGTCGGAAAAAGGAAAATATTCGTCGAACTGAAGTCTTGTTTAGAAGTCATTTGAAAATACCGTGTTGTTTCAAACACACATAAATACACACAGAGCGCTCAAATAACTACATACAGGCCAGTTTCCCATTTTCCTATCGTAAAATAAAACCCGAAACCCGAAACCGACATCGGATAAACCGGCGAACATTAACGATATTGCGTGCCGGCAGACGCATAAAGAACAATGAAATGGGGATTTTCTTTATTACGAGCCCCAGCCGCCATGTTGTAGAGGCCTTAGTGACCTACGAGCTTTGACCCCAGGTCTGGACTAACTGGACTTCTTAATTAAAGACCCTTGCAATTTTGTTGCTTTGATCGTTCTTATATATGAGTTTCGTAATTCAAGTAATTTGTAGTAATTAAAGATAAATACGTTGCCTAAATGGATGACCTTTAACGGTTTAAAGCCTCTTAGGATTTAATCAGGACCTCCATGAAAAATAGAACTTATTTTGGCTATAGGGTAATTTAGGAGGCGTCCCGTTTTTTTCGTCGATTAATAAAATGCATTTTAATAACTAATAAGTACTATAAAATCCTGCTAAAAGACTGCCTCGGTGGCCAGTTGGTGGTGGTGTAATGCGTACGCGTTACGACTGCGACTGACGCTGAGGTCTCGGGTTTGATCTCCGTGTTGGGTAAAAGTTATATTGGGTTTTTCTATCACGAAATGCTTAGTATCAGCCCGGAGTCTGGAATTGTGCCCGATATGGGGTTGGGCTCGCCTTCTATCACGTCATGAGACGGAAATAAGCTCGGCGAAATGTAGGTGTACTAGTTACACCTCTGCTTACCCCTTCGGGGATATCAGGCGTGAGTATCAAATTGGTACTTCCTGAATTAGCTGTTAAATGCGTTATCTGGCAGTTATTTATTCGGACATTATTTTATTTTTTACTAGCTTGAATGACGAAACGAGCAAATCGGTCGGCTGATGGTAAGGGCCACGCCGGCCCATAAACAGAAGCAACACCTTACGCTACACAGAACCTTGAATTACAAAGCACTGAATGCCACTGTACTGCGCTAGTCACCCGAGACATAAGATATTAAGTCTTATAATGTCCAGTAATTTCACTGCCTTTAATGTCCTTCAAACTGAAACACTACTGCTTACACACTGCTGCATGTTGGCAGAAATAGACAACCCGGTGGTACCACCTAGTAATGATATTAGTTATTCAACCGGCGCTTAGTCACTTAGAACATAGAGTATTTATAAAATAACACCTTTATACAATGGCTTTAATGTATACTACTTGTCGCAAAGCCCCCTTTTTTACATGTTGGGTTTGCGAAATTAAGTTTTTCAAAGCATGCACACAAGAAATGAAAATATTACGTTATATGTCCTTTGAAATACTAACATACATACTGTAGTGTATGTTTAATACTCAGGCTCAGTGAACGCAGTTTGAGCCGGGCAGTGACCGCAGTATGCCCATAAAATTATGGTGACCTCCAACCTCCCCTTATAGTCACCCCTGACCCAGCAATATCTTATAATAAAAATAAGGTTTCCTGTATACCGACTTATGAATGAACAATTGTAAGTAATCAAAATATTTCGCGGTATTCCGCGACACTACTAGACAAGCTGCGCGATACATAGAAACTGTACCACAAAGTTGCGGTCAATTGACCGTAACTCAATATTACCATCTTGCTTACTCTCAACTAGAACCTCTATCGCGCTCCTTGTTTGTGAGCAGTAAAACTCCCGCGTTATGTGACGCAATTTTACTTCTAAACAGCCCGTCTAGTAGTATACATTAAAGTCTGCCTTTATACGTAATTCTCTCAAGTAAACGAAAGGAATAAAAAATAAAAGCGGAGGTAAAAAGCCTTTTGCTCGTTGAGTTAGCAATAATGAGCGACCGGACGGTGAGAGACGAAACAAGCATCGTTGGATGAAGCTTTAGATAGATAGATAGGCTTTAATTTTATTAGAGCATGAAAGCAACTTACAGACTTATGTTATAGGTATTGTATACATAGTATGATATTTTTATGGCATATTAACGCCGGCAAATGACTTAGTACTCATCTGAGAATAAGTTATCCATCAGCCGTGAACACTCAAGATGAATCATGATTGCGTTGCCGATATTTTTTTATTATCAGCCTGAATGACGAGACGAGGCCTGCACATAAACAATAGCAGCACCACAAATACCTTTTAATAATTACAAATTGAACAGTGATTACTGAGTGAACCCCAAGACATAAGATTTTAAGTTTCAGTGCCTAGTCATTTTACTGGTTATCTTTATATAGCGATAGCTCAACGAGGAGTGGTAGACTGTCGAGATGAAGGTTACAGGTTCAAAACCAGCCCCAAGAGCATGCACCTCTGACTTTTCTAAGTTACGTGTGTATTAATTGTTAATTATCGCTTGCTTTAATGGTGAAGAAAACATCGCGAGGAAACCTGCAGACCAGAGTATTTCAAAAGAATTTCGAAGGTATGTGAAGTCTGCAAGCCCGCATTAAGCCAGCGTGGTGGACTAAGGTTTATTAACCCCTCTGAATTAGTAGAGGCCGCCCCTGCCCAGCAGTGGGATGTGTATAATACACGGCTAGTATTATTAAGCACACAACTCTTGATTTTAAAAGGTATTTCTTATATTTTAAAAAATTAAAACATTTAATAATATAATAAGAAAATCACCTTCCAGTGACGAGGCCTAGGACCCAATGCACCGGTGGCGAGGCGGTTAGGACCCCAGAGTGAGGAACCTCCTGACAATCCGTCTTATAACACCGCCTTCTGAATTTAACAATTATTATCATTATTATTTAATCTGCCTCGGTGGCGCAGTTGTAATACGTACGCGTTACGTGAGGCTGACGCTGAAGCCTCGGGTTCGATCTCCAGGTCGGGTAAAACTGATATTGGGTTTTTCTATTACGAATTGCTCATTAGCCCGGAATCTGGAATTGTGCCCGGTATGGCGATAGGCTTGCCCTCTATCACATCATGGGACGGAGATACGCTGGGCGAAATGTGGGTGTACTTGATACACCTCTGCCTAACCCTTCGGGGATTACAGGCGCGAGTGCGTATCATTATTATGTCAATACATGACAATGAAATTAGCGACAACTATTCCTTAAAACTCGTAACCATTGAAAATTCATACAAAAGTAGGTACATATATATTGCTCCACTTAAACCTTGGCACAATATCACGGTTGAAACAAACAATAATATCATAAACGTTAGTTCCGTTCCCTCTAGGCTTAGCTACAGATTCACCCCAGCTAACCCACCTACCCAGTGACTCGGCAAAACCAGGCTTCTATATTACCGAGCTTAGTTACAATTAGTGTTGCCAGATTGCCCCCTTTTAGCGGGACTCGCGCTTTTTAGTTTTTTCAGAACGCGCACGCCACCACTCTAAGCGGGATGTCGGAAAACCCCGATTATTGACCTAAGTAAGTAATTTTGGCGCCTTTAAAACTTGAGCTTAGAATAACAGAAGTATGTAGGTACAGGTTTGATTGTTTAATGTTTGTAACTAAAATATTTTAATAGTTACGTATTTTAATGACGCGTTCTTTTTTCATCACTGTCCCGGTTTTCGTTGTCATTCAAGTCCCGGTGTATAAAAAAATGTATCTGGCAACACTAATTTCAATGCACATTACGGTACGTACCATAGATATAGATGATGAAAGTATACCGAAACAATCGAGTTCTGGTCAGAATACTTCGATAAAAGGTCTTTGACGAAAGGTATATGGTACAAGGTGATTCAGCCTTCATTACCTCGTTCCCTGTGGTTCAACGTGAGTGGGATCAATCGACACGAGGTCGTGACAGCTTTGAGGCTTCGATCTGGGCATGTCCCGCTCAACAGTTTTATGTTTATGATGCGCAAAGTAGATTCGCCAAATTGTTCCGTATGCGGAGTCGTCGAGGATGCCCATCATATATTATATGAATGTAGCCGCAGTGACACTCAAAGATGCCACGCCTTCGGGGAGAGAAGGTATCATTTGGGGTTTTATAATAGCATGTTGGCCTCTCCGGTGTCGGACGAGGCTCGATTGCTTTATAAAGTAGTAAATAGGGCATTACAGTTGCGTGTTGCTTAGTTTACAATCTTTATGTTTTAATTTTTTGTTTACCATGTAACATTATGTCAGATTGTACACAATAATGGGGGTGACATCTTCATAATTGAAAAAACCCCCGAGAAAAATAAAAGATTAAAAAAAAAAAAAAAAAAAAAAAAAAAAAAACCGAAACAAAATCATGAGCATTTAGCAATCATGTGCATACAAGCTGCTCTCAACGTGACTAAAGTAAAACGTTAGCCGAAAACACGGAATAAATCTGACCGCAACGTTAGAATTCTATAACTCTTTAGAAATAGTTCAAGGGTATATCTCTCAGTAAATACTGCTCTTGTGACATCACAGTAAGTACAAAAATTTGGCACGATTAGTTTGCATACAGATTGCAGTTATTAAGTCATCTATTTATATCTATGTCTGCAGAACGTACACTGCATGCGAGTTATGAATAGGATGATATATTCCCCTGATAAAGACGTCTCGGTGGCTGAGTTGTAATGCGTCCGCGTTACGAGACGTATGCGAGAAGCCATCAGGGTTGGTACCACCGTTTCGTTTATTTCTGCCGCCAATCAGCAGTGTGTAAGCACTGTTATGTTTCGGTTTGAAGGACATTGAAGCCAATGAAATTACTGGGTATTATAAGAAATACATCTTTTGTATATGTTCTTACCTTCAGACGAACGACATGCACGTCTCATCGTACAAGCAATAAAAAAGTAGTCAGATATGTAATGTAATGACAGATAGCTCAGCGGGAAGTGCTATGGACTGTCGAGAAGAAAGTCGCAGGTTCGAAACCAGGCCCAAGTGCATACATCTCTAACTTTTCTAAGTTATGTGTGTATTAATTGTTAATTATCACTTGTTTTAACGGTGAGGGAAACATCGTGAGTAAACCTGCATACCTGAGAAGTTCTTCATAAGAATTTCGAAGGTATGTGAAGTCTGCCAACCCGCATTAGGCCAGCATGGTGGACTAAGGCCTAACCCCTCTCATTCAGTATAGGAGGCCCGTGCCCAGCAGTGGGACGTGTATAATACAGGGCTAGTATTCTTATTATTTATTATTATGTAATGTATGGACAACAAAGTGATCTTAAAAGTGTTCCGTTTTCCCTTTTGAGGTACGGAACCCTGAAAAATATGATTACTTTTTGTTATGAATTGTAAATTACCGTAAGACGTATTTAGGCAAGGAAAATGATGGTGCAGACAATTACCTTAGTCGGATTTCCGAGAAGCCATTCAATGTTCTTAGTAATTAGTAAGCATGACAGGGGAGTTTGGAATTAAATTGTCTCAATGAGAAAAGACTTAAGACGCCGATTCCTAAGAGACCGAGTGGCTTATTAGTTCATTTTATTTGAAGATATTTCAGCTCGTTTTTACTCGTCATATGCTGTGTGTATGTCTCAAAAATGTAGGACAACCTGGTGACACACTACAAATTAAAACTACATATATAAAAAAATACTCCAAAGGCGTGCAAATGAACCTTTTCTATCGATGTTATCTGTCATAATAACATATCTTCTGTAAAAATTTCAGCCGGCTCTCTATTACGGTTCAAAAGTTATAGGGTCTAAAGTTAGGATAAACAGACAGACGGCGTAGGCTCGTTTATAGGGCTTCATTGGTACAAAATTATTTAGTTAAGTTGCTAAATATATTTAAATAAAACTAGTTTAAACGGATTTTACCGAAGTTTAATTTTTATTTTAGTCCTGACGTTTCGAAAGGCAGAAAAGCTTTTGAAACGACTAAAATTAAAATTAAACCGCGATAAAATCCGTATAAACCAGTTTTATTTCAATACCTATGTAATATTCGCGTAAACCTAAGAAATCACTTTGCTAAATATATTTTCAAAATAGTAGAGTGAATGGGCTGGCTCGAGCAGATTGTTACAATTGTCTCACAGAAAACTTACGTAAAGTAACGGCTTGCTGCTGCGTTTCGTACGGTGAGTGAGATTCCCGGAGGCCCAAATCCCTCAATAACGGTCATCTTATTGTATTAATCAAGAGTCATTGCTACGGTATTTGATCGGGGGAAAAAAATATTATAATACAACCAATAGTTTTATGTTAATAACATCAAAACCAGATTCGCGGTGGGTTTACACTTGTCTACAGCAAGTATGGGCCGGCTCGTCCGCGTCATTACCACTGTCTCACAGAAAAACGGCGTAAAGTAGCAGCTTGCTGCTGCGTTTCGTACGGTGAGTGAGATATCCGGAGGGCCAAACCCCCTCCCCTTCCCAATCCCTTAATTATCTCTTTCCTTTAAGGTCGGCAACGCACCCATGATTCTTTTGGTATTGTGGGCGTGCATGGGCGGCTGAGATCACTTACCATCAGGTAACCCACTATCTCGTTCGTCGGTCTATGCTATAAAAAACATATTATATAGACAAATTGAGAACATCCTTTTTAAAGCCGGCTAAAAGGAACACTTTAACAAAATGTGAATTACAAGCTTTATGTCTTCGTAACGATAAATTTAACCGCATATTGTAATCGATTACGAGTAATACAATACAGCTCTATAATTAATACAATGGAAACCAGTACAAAGCTCCCTATCCTGTTATTACAGTTAAAATCGAAGCAAATTTCCAGTAAAACATTCTGTTATAATCAGTTAAGATCCAGGAGGGCATTTCCATCCCATGAAGTGGTAGGAGTTTTTTTTTTATCCTAGCTCCGCAAAGTGACTACGCTACACCTGATGGTAACTGTAGCGCAATCCAAAAAAACTGTCGACCAACGACAGTCGATGTGTCCCCCGATATATTATAGGAAGAAGGGAACACGTGTGCTGGCAAACTATTCCACAGCATGATGATCCGGCAGAAGTAAGATTTTGCGAACTTTTTAGTTCTAGCCGAGATGGAGGAGACAACGAAGCTGTGGTTCCAAAAGCCAGCACGCGTGGTTCTGTTAAGGAAAGGTGAGGTTGGGATAAGGTCAAACAATTCTTCAGAGCATTCACCGTGATACAGACGATAAAAAACACTAAGTGAGGCAATGTCCCTACGCAATTTCAGCGGCTCTAAGTTCTTAGTAACGTCTGCATCATTCACAATGCGAGTTGTAGCTACTACTAAAATTACTCTTACATATAGTAATGACTTAGTACTTTTTTTATTGACCTGAATAACTAAACGAGCAGGTCACTCGTATGATGGTACGCGCCATGCCTGCCCATAAACAGAAGCAACACCACATACTTAGCACCTTGAATTACAAAGCACTGCATGACATTAGTGTCCGCTCGGCACCCTTATTATTATATTGTCTCATAATTTCCAGTAATTTCACTGACTTCATTGTCCTCAAAATCGAAAGACAACAGTGCTTACACATTGCTGTTTGGCCGCAGAAATAGACAAAGCGGTGGTATTAACCCTGACGGCCTCTCGAATACAATGGACCTACTACATGATGAATGACTAACTATGGCTGTTTTATCCATTTAGTACACAAGAACAATAGGAGGATGATCTCCATAGTTCAATCTGTGGTTACACCTCTGCCTTCCCCTTAGGGGATTACATGCGTGAGTGCGTATGTATGTATAATATATCAATACTTGCCGAAAAGTGACATAGGCTTCCTTTTAACCCAGAAATACGACGAGAACGACTTCCACGCGGGCGTTGCCGCGAACAAAAACAAGTGTGAAATAAATTGAGCTGTTACGCTTATCTACTTGATTAGTTAATTAAACTAATTAAAATTACTACAGCATACAAGATAACAGGATATCGATATCCCGTAGATTCCTCGGATGAACCAATTAACATCTCCCACCAGTGTTGCCGAACCTACTGATTTTACGGGAGATCTACTAATTTTCTACCCCATCTATTGACGTAGTAAAAGTCACAACATCCTCCAAATTTTAATATACCTATTATTATTTTTACAGATTCTCGCATCCATGTGCCGGTTTAACAACTGTTTTTTATTGCATTGTAATGCAATCCGATTGCAATATACCAAAAAAGTCTTAACAATAACACCCTCGTCACCGTGACGAGATTTATTTAAAAAAGAAGTTGTCAGGTCGTTTCATGGATACAAAATGCTTATTTTTCGCAATTTCTAAATGCTACAGATTTTTCCTGATTTTCGATGCATTTTAACAGTTTTTTTTTTGGTTTGGTAACACCGTCTGACAGAGAGAACGAAAACGTTTTCCCCACTTATATTACTGAGCCAATTTGCTGAAGCAATTCCGTTAGGTAATCTAATGCGGTCGAGTCCTAAAAATTATAGGAATCCTTTCGTAAATTGGTGCCGGACCATAGACCTAAATAGACACATAGTTTTTTTTTTATCGTAGCACAGCAATGTGACTATACTGGATCTATTGTTAGTATTGTGAACACAATGATGGAGAAACTCGCACATCTGCAGCCAGCGTTGGTCAATCACTTGTCCCCGTTGCTCCTGCACGACAAAGCGCTACTCCATACTGCACAACAGACGATCTCGAAGCTACAAAAGCTCTTCGTCACCCGCCGTACTCACCAGACCATGCGCCTACAGACTTTTTCTATAATTTTGACGACTTCGGTTAATTTGCCAATCATTTGTCAAATAAAAAGACACTTTCAAATATTATTACTTAGGCAGGTAGGTACTTACATTGATATGCAATTAGATCGTCCACTCGGATTTACAAATTACTTACGTAAGTTCATAATAAAAGTAAAAAGAAATCATGTAATAAATATTTAATATCGCTCATTTAACACATTCTTTAATTAACTTGTAAAGAGACCCAAATACTAAACTCAAGTCCATATTGTGTAATACTTGTTAAGAATCTCTTCAGACAGAAAGGTCCAGACTTTATTCGGCTCTAAACATTAACCCGTCGAAACTAAACAAGATTTCCACTCAGAATTCGAGGCGTGTACGAAGTGCTGGCCGAAAACGAGTCCCTAGATGGATGGCCGTGGTAATGACTAAACTCGGACCTTAGCGGATTAAATGCTACCCGGTGATGATTCAATTTAAATGGGGATCGTCACATTAACCCTATGTGCAGATTTATCTAGTTAGGGATGGTTCGTTTTGAATACTTTACTCTTATCGACATTTTAGAATTTAGAATCGATTACGATGCAAAGGGAGAAAAATCGATTTATGAAAAATTTACAGATTTTATATTAATATCAAGCCAATGAACGTTTCTTTTACAGCAGTTCTTAAATCTCGTTGCAGTGCGTATGAATAACATGTGATTCTACAATACTATCGTTTATTTTGATATACGTACATAATAAATCCATATAGTGTTTCTTTGAATCGATGATTAAAATTTATTCATAAACTCATGTCCCAATAATCGATGATTGATTTAATCGATTTCAGATCAACATGCCTACTTTCAATAGAAAAAGTTTGTTTTTTGGAGCATCTACTTGGTAAACATTGGTTGTGGTGTAACCAATCCACTGGGATTCCTAGATATATGAACAAACCAGATTAGACTCGTGTGTTTACAGCTTTTTCTTCGTATGTATGTATTCTGTTAAAACAAACGATTCATTTTCGTCCTTAACATTATCTCACTAAGGTACAAATTGCCTCAGATAGAAAATAATAATATATTTCTACAAATTGTAGCGTCGTCATATAATCGGATCATAAATTTTGCGAACTTATAAAACAACAATTTGGTCAAATTAAATTGAGAATACTTTTTATCAGATAGAGACAGACTTAATAGAGCCAAAAAAATAAGCAGAAAAATAACGTTCGGTTTAAACTATGAAACTAATTGAAGTTCTAGAAAACTGGTCAAGTGCGTGTCCGACTCGCGCACCGAGGGTTCTGTAGGTACGCACACCCTTAAATTTTTGCGTTTTTTTTTAATTAGCTTGAATAACCAGACGACCAAGTCTGAATATAAGCCCCACAGCTGCCCACAGAACTTTGAATTACAAAGCACTGCATGGCACTGGACTGCGTTCTTCACCCCGAGACATAAGATTTTAATCCTACTACTATTATAAATGTGAAAATGTGGAAGTTTGTGAGTTTATGAATTTGGAAGTTTGTTAGTCCATCGCGCCATAACGGCTGAATGTAAAATATTTGTCTCTGTGCAGGAATAGAACCCACGGTGTCACGATTTACAGTCGGCTACTAGCCCACTGCGCCAAGGAGGCTGTCGAGAGGTAAACCAACAGAGGTAGACCATGTCCTGGATTAGGACATAGGCTTATTCTGTAAAAATATTCCGCTGCTGCCTATTACGGTAGAAAAGATGGAGTTCTTTGAAAGGTAGGACAGACGAAGCGTATATATAAATGTCTGTAACATACGGAGGGACAGACGGACATGACGAAGTTATAAGGGTTCCGTTTTGCCATTTGGTTTTGGAACCCTAATAAGGGTAACGGGGGACGTAGAAGGCGGGTGAATTAAATTACTTCGTACGTATTATAATTTGTAAATACTTATCGAGATAAATGTACATTAAAGAAGGGGTTTAGTTAGATTTATCACTATTATAATAAACCACAAACAAAAACCTCTAAATTCTAGCCATTAACAAGATGAAACTCAACGCTGAATCAAATGTAAAATCAGAGTTAGAAATACTATTTATTTCTAACACGACTGGGCTTAATTGCCCGTTTCTATGCAAGATTCTCATTCAGTAGCGGATCCAGGGGAGGGGCTAAGGGGTTCAAGCCCCCCCTCCCCCGTCCGAAAAGCATTTGGGTCCACTGAAAAACTTCACATTAACCTTGATATATTTATTATCTTACTTTCTACTCTCAACTAGGTCAAGCCCAAAACTAAAATTCTGGATCCGCCACTGTTCTCATTCGTGTCTAATTTATACTCTGAAAATATTTTAACTACTGTCAGTGTGCCCCCGGACAATAGGTTTAAAAACCCCGTTCAAGGGTGCTCCCTTCATTATCATTTAAAGTGCGGCAAATGTTCGGCTCGCGATAACAGATTATGCAAATTCGGATCAAATTGTTAGTGGCCAGAGATTTGTCCAACTAATCCCAAGGACTGCGAAAGTGTTAGTACTTGCGATACCGTCTACGGATTTATGTGTTTTCTTGTGATTATAATTTAAATGGGATTTATGGGTTGTGTATGCTGCACTCAAATGGCATAGATTAATGTACCTATGTAACGGATAATGCTAGAATGACGTGTTGTTCGTGAAATTCTGGGATAATCGAGCTGTTTAGGTAAAGTCCGAATTATTTTTCTGGTATTGTGAGCGTATATGGGCGGTGAAGATCGCTTACCATCAGGTGATTCACTTGCTCATTTGCCAGCCTATGCTATTAAAAAAATGTTAAAACGGGCATAACCCTAGCTAACATTTGGTAAACTTAGGCTTAACCCACATTATTTACCACCTTGGAAACCTTATGCTTGTTTTGTTTTTTATAGGCTAAACGAGTTTTTGTGTCAGATGGTTTGCCTGGATGATGGATGGATTACCAGGCATTTCTAAGATAATGGTCTCACAGAAAAACGACGGTACCGGGGTGTGCGTATCATTCTACGGCTCGTTACCCATTCATTCTGTAGACAAATCTATCTACAGCGTGGCTCTACCACTTTGTTTACAGTGGCTGCTACGTTCTAGTAAAAATATTCTAGGCACCGTTTATCAATAAAACCAGGGATAAAAATAAAACCTTTATTTATAGCAACAAAACAATACGCCAGTGACATAAGTCTCAACATAAAGCCTGATTTACACAAGAAAAGTTTCTCGTACGAGCACGACACAGGCGACAATATAAAGATGTACTTTGAAGTGCAACCGCGACTCACGTCAGTTCCCTAATATTGCATACAAAGCAGACGTGTCACTGTAATCGCGCGTCACGCACGTGGGCCTTGTTTTATGTATGGAGAAGTGGAAGCGAGAGTCACATAATGCGACTTCATACATAAGAGTTACTTGTAATATTGTTGCCTGTATCATGCGCGTAAGTTCTTGTGTAAATAAAGCTTAACTTTAGCGACATAAACTATATCGTATCCGATATGAAGTGGCTCAGATCTATCGCTAAATCTTACTAGGGTAGCCGCACATATATCAGCGCCGTATGCACCATATCCTAGTGTCCATATCTCAAAGTGCGCCATATTTTCAAACATTCCTATCCGCTCGTTGCGGCTACACTCAATGGCCTATGGAAGGCGAAGTGTCCCTGATTTGTAACATATAACACCTAAAAGCTACAATAGCTCGCTGTTCAGTGTGGCCACCAATTATCCCACGCGCCTGCCATAGCACTAGCACTAGCAACCGCCAGATCAACGTCGCTACGGCCTAAAAGATTCTATTATTTCTGATTATGCGTGTATACGTAACACGTATACGTAATTGTCACTGTACACATGTTGAAATGTGATCACTCTTAAGCCTCATTTACACGGAGCGTTGTACAACACCGACGAATATTTAACAGAAAACTGTATTGCGAGTAACTCTCTCCGTGTAAATGAGGCTTTAATGAACAGCTGTGCAAGAATATATATACACTAGGTAACACTAGGTAACCCGTGACGCTCAACACGATCGACAAATGGCGAGCGAATGGTGTCGAACACGTTTGCTAAACACTTTCGTGTCGCTACTCGCTGCTCATCGATTACACTTTGGCAATATGAATGCGCTATTGATTAACGCTCAATGCACGATTTTAAATTTAATAGACTAGGGGCGTTGCCCATGTTTTTCCACAAAACATAAAATGAAAAAAAAACTTAAAGTCCGACGAATATGAGACATATCTTACTTTCTTCCCCACATTATTCTGCATCGATTGGTATCGGTCTCGACCCCATACCCCCAGCGGTTTCGAAGGAGATACGAGACTATCCCGCCCACACACCCGCCACTGTAACTCCTGTGCACCAGGATCGACAGTGGCACGCATTTTTGTTGACACCGAGCAGTGAAGCTCGGCGAGTCTCTGGGAGTGATAAATTGTCTTTGTCCCGCAAGGAAATTAATCAAATAGAAAGTTAAGGAGTTGGAAATAATAATTGTCCACCATTGTGTTTCGGAGGAGATAGCGTGACAAGCTTTTGGCAGCGGCGGCGGCGGCGCCAGTTACTTTTTTTTAGAATAGAGAGATTATTCTATACATTATACCTACAGCCTCCGTGGCGCAGTGGTCGAGTAGCCGGCTGTGAAGCGAGAGGCCGCGTGTTCAATCCGCACCGAGATTTTTTTTGTGTGATCCACAAACATTTGTTTCGAGTCTGAGTGTTTTCTCTCCAGAAGAATTGGCGTCAGGCAGGCGGCTGGTCGTAAAAGCCAAATCTTTGTGTAACATATATTAAAAAGCATGTTGCGCCGCCCCCACTGCGAGTAAAATAAGGGCAGGTGGAAGAAAATTGTTTCTAGTGGATGAAGCTTAATGGGACAGAACGGTTTTGGGAATAGCGATAGAAAAGGGAGTTAGCGTAAAACGGGATGAATAGGCATGTAGGTATTTCTAACCGTGGGAAATTTTATATTAAGAATTATTTATTACACAGCTATCTGTCTGTTCTTATTTTGATTTTTATTAAATAGGCGTACTAAGTACCATTTACATTTTATTATAACAAATATAATTTTAATAAATACAGACATCTACATCTACCGTAGTTTCATAGACATTTACTACGTACTAGCTTAGATTACATACTCTTTGCTAGCTTATTTAACGAATATATGCGCGTCAAAAATATTAATGAATGATTATGGAATCAAAAAACCAATTTGACATTTAATATTGAACAATGAGCGTGTTCGGGCCAACAAAGTTCAGATTAGCTAAGTTAACAAAGACTTAAGCGACTGAGTCTAGCGCATTTCAACTTAAAACTAAGGTGAACTCACAGAGACGAGTAACCGTTTTGTTGACTCAGATTTAGACTGACTCGAAGTTGGCTTTATAGATGTCAGCCTAAGTTCTGAGTATTTTCGAGGTGATCCGGATGTAAAATAAGTTAGATAATATCTGAAAATCTAACTTAGACGACTCAGAACTTTGTTCACCAGAACACGCCAATTTACTTATTATGTGAACAGTAGACACTCAATTAACATTATGAAATACGATACCTATGAAAAAAACAGCGATAGCTTAGCGGGGAGTGATACTGACTGCCGAGACCGAAATCGCGAGTTGGAAACCGTCCCCAGGGCACACTCCTCTGACTTTTCGAAGTTACGTGTGGTATTCCTTGTCAATCATCGTTCACTTTAATGGTAAAGAAAAAAATATATATACATAAGGGACGGAGATACGCTCGGCGAAATGTGGGTGTGCTGGTTATAACCAAGGGTAGGCAGAGGTATACCTCTGCTTAGTGCTGGTTATAACCAGGGGTAGGCAGAGGTATACCTCTGCCTACCCCTTCGGGGATTACAGGCGTCAGTGCGTATGTATGGTAAATCACTAGATGTGGGTACTTGCGAAATATTATTGTCGATTCTTGTATTTATTATTAATGTAAGTGTGGAATAAATGCATTTTCTATATATTTTTTGACAGTTTCCGTGGCGCAGTGGGCTAGTAGCCGGCTGCGAAGCGAGAGGCCGTGGGTTCGATTCCCGCACTGCCACAAATGTTTGTGTGATCCACAAATACTTGTTTCGGGTCTGGGTGTTGTGGAACCGCAAGTCCCTCGTAGTTCCTGATACCCACGATACAGGTTAACCTAGTGTGAGGTCAGGACTATGTGCGTGACTGTTGGGTGTATTTATTTATTTTATCGTTTTTTCTTCTATTACGTTCGTGCGCTTAAATCATAATGTGGTCAACTACACATAAAGCGTCTATTTAGATATTTGGGCCGTGGCTATTTATCAGTCCTTAAAACATTTGTTTTTTTTATTAATCATCCTTGATTTCTCCTGGCGCACCGACCATGAACCACCTGGTCCTGGCCCTCACGGCCACGTCTCGCACCAGACGCTTCCTGTCATCTAGAGCAGGCGCCAGACCGAGCAACATGTCCTGTCTGTATGGAAGTATTACTGACGTTCGGTAAACATCGGCGACGTGCGCTAGGAAACGTAAACTGATTATTCGGACATCCTGAAACAAAAAATAGTTTTTTAAAAGATAGTGATGAGACGCCTAGGTTGCTCGTTTGATGCTAAGCGCGACGCCTGCCCATAAATAATAGCAACAACACTCAGAACGTTGAATTACAAATGGCAGTCAGTCGCAACGAGACACATTATATTAAATCGCATAATGCCCAGTGACTTCAATGGCTGCAATATTTTTTCAAACCGGAATACAACAGTGCTTAGAGAATCATGGATGCGTTCATCACTTTTAAGGAAAATAATTAGGCGGGGGATTTGGGCCTCCGAAAATCCCATTTAACGTACGAAACGCAACAGCAAGCTGACACTTCATGGCGGTTTTCTGTAATATATTGGTGGTAACCCAATCGAGCTGAGCCGTTCATGCTGTAGACAAAAGTATCTACAGCATGGCTCTACCATTTGAAACCACTTCCACCACTTATTGGCTGAAATGTTGGTATCAATGTCTGCAAGTACTTTAAACAAATCTTTTAGCCTCGAAATTTAACTATCGAGCTGTTTAATTATTGAGTCGTAATAATTGAAATAAAGTCGCACAACAAAAGCTTTGATATTAATTCATAATAAAAAAACAACCATGAGGGGCGTTAACTTAGCGGAGAGTGGAATGAGATAACGAGACCGAGTTGTGGTTTGATACCAGTATTATCGGTCGCTGCAGCGGTATAGGAAAAAGCTGTGAGAACACCACCTGAGAATTCTTCAAAAATAATTTCGTAGGTATGTGAAGTGTACCAAACCGCATTAGGGCAGACTATATTGAACTATATCCTAACCCCTCACAAAAGTAGAGGAGGCCTATGCCAAGCAAAGAATATTAATACCAAAATACTTACCATAGATTCCTGGTATTGTGATAAAGTAGTAAGCCGCGGTAGTAAGCTCTGCATACTATCGATAATAGACGAGTGTTGAATGTCGACCAAATGTATCAGCAATTCTATCATTATTAATAATAGATATTTATTGTCATATATAACCGAATCGATTATAATACGCGAGATCTGCGAAAATGTATTTATAAACACATGGTCAATTTAAATAAACAATCACAATCCGCATCTACAAGTCAATCCCAAAAATAAACAAATTATATTAAGTTATTTGTTTGAGTGGCATTTATATTTTTTTGGCTCGTTTGTCGATTGGATTTGGATTGAGACAATGTATTCAAATTGAGTTTGACAGTTTATGTACTATTATCGTCATTTTTATTATTAATTACTGCCTGACTGCCTCGGTGGCGCAGTTGTAATGCGTACGCGTTACGATTAAGCTAACGCTGGGTCTCGGGTTCGATCCCCGGGTCGGGTAAAGTGGTATTGGGTTTTTCTAAATTGATATGCTCAGTATCAGCCCGGAGTCTGGAATTTGTGTGAAATTTATGTAGCCCAACAACAGAAATGCTTAAAAAATCTTGACAAATTTCCGCAATAATATCGACATTTTATCGATACATTTTAACTGGTGCAAAGAATTCTTACCTTATCTAAATCACTGATAAACGCACTTTTAGGCGTGTGACCCAAAACATACGCCCAAATTAGATAATAATTCTCCTTCACGCTTGCATCCAATTCTTCCATTGTTTCTGTGAATTTATAGAATTCTAAAAACACCCTCTGTTTGTAAATGGGGCTCAACCTGCAGTGTTGCCTTTTCGTTAATGTATGACTCAAGTCTGACATGATTAGTTTTACTGCATTAGCTACTTGTTTACAATGTTCTGGATTGTTAATGAACCTTGTTATCTGAAAATTAAGAAGAAATCGACTTTAATTTGTATATTACCGATGCTTCTAGTTTTTTAATAGTCACATTGATGCTCCGACATAACTAATGGCCGCTATCAAATCTCTACATCGACACCCGAAAGAAAACTAAAAACTATGTAACTGTCATTTTTTATTGATTGATTGAATTTCGAGAGCAATCTGGATATTTTTAATATTAATAGAGGACCCGGGTCTCAGAAAGTAAAATGTTTTATTTTTAATAGCACAGTCTGGCTAACAAGCAAGTGGGTCACCTGTTGATAAGTGATGTCCACCGCTGAAAAGGAAGGATTTGGACCACCGGATATCTCACTCACCGTACGAAACGCAGCAAGCTACTTTGTGGGTTTTTTTACCCGAACATATTTACTTAAGATTCAATTTATCTACGTCATCCCTTGTTATAGATAGATCCGTTAATTTGTGCATGTTTTTCTATGTGTGTGAGCTTGCAAATGTGATTTTGATTTGTGTGACACTGACGAGTCTGCCAACGTCAGCACAGTACGACGCCTATAGCTTTATATATTTATTGACACCCACACACACAATGATTGTGTCTATACAAACATTGTGCATATAATATAGCAAGCTAAGCAAAAATAAGTTGATTTACCTATTACATTGTCCATAATCAGTGACCTAAACTTACCTTATGAAACCATTCTGTGTACATATCACTTCCTCTCATGACCAAAGCTTTTGTTATCCATCCATACAGCATCAATAGACGATCTGTATCATTCTCGCTTTTTCCACAACGCTCGTCCAACTGACTCTTCAAAATCTCATATATAACCTCAAACGGCTTCCCAAAATCAGCCTTATTCAACAACTGTGCTAACAAACTTGCTGCACTATTTCTTAACTTTTCACAATTATCGTCCAAAGCAAGAGTTATGGATAAGTTTACTATAGTCTCTGAACAACTGCCATAAACGCCTTGCCTTAATGATCCGTAAAGAGCTTCTATTAGTAGAAAATAATAATTATTTTCAGCGCATTTGCTTACAGCATTTTGTGTATGTTTGTCAATTACATTTTTTTGCTTATCTGCAGGTAAATTGGCAACCAATAGATTGATTAGCATAAAACCGTCTTCCGAGTCTCGATTATGCACATCTTTTTCTGTGTACAGCCAATTAATTACTGTATTTATCAGACCATGATCACTTTCGATTTCTACAACTTTATTTTCTGGGTATAAATGTTTGTCTAACATACATTCGCTTAGAGCTTCTACGACTTGAGCCGCGTCTTCATCCTGAGTCACAATAATTTTTAGCATCTCATCTAGTATAACTTTTGTGAAATCGTCAATACTTGCTAAATTCGACAGCAATCGAGCGCGTTTTTGCAAGGTCTCTTTATCTTCCGTCAAATGATTCACATCAAATTTCCCTTTTACAACATAATCCATTATCATTTCAGGATACTTTCTGGCTATAGAATTTATTGTTTTAATGCTCAGTTTTAACACATCATCATCCCTAGATTGCTGTACAAAACTTACAAGAATTTCAACAAATGGTAACACTAAATCAGGCATCAAAATATCTCTCACTCTTAATAAGGTTTGAAGTCCTACAACCTGGTAATCTTTTTCGGTCTGACTTACAGCTTTTAGACATAACCCAGGTATTTCGTAAATATGATCACCAACTTCAACAAATGCTTCCCAATTTCTAACCATACCATATAGTTCTGCAAGAAATTCCAAACTCGCTATTTGCAGTTTATTAGTGGTCTTATATTCGTAATAAGCAATTGCTGATGGGATCATAATTTTTGCAATTATGACGCATGATTCCTTCGAAGCATTCGAAGCAGTGAGCAATACTTTTGTGGCCTGTGTAAAATTTGCTACAGTGGTAGCATCAGCTATTTCCCTTTGCATTGATATTATCATGCCTTTGACGAAGCTCTCAAATTCTTGATTAGTGTTTGCTAGTGTTGATTGTATGACTATAAGACTAGAGAGTGCCTTGTGAGCTGCCATGCGCATGTCTTCATCTGTTTTCTGCATTATTTCGGTATGGATTGTAGACCATAACCTTTTTAAGAATGGAAAGTACACGCAAGCTTCAAATATTTTGCAAGACGCCGCCTGAAAATTTAACAATACAACATCATTGAGTGAATTTTTGTCACCTTATCTCTCTTTTTGGTATATGACTGTCCAAAATGAGTGTTATGTAGCGCTCTTGTATGTGTTTTTATTCTACCATAAATTCTAATTCATTGAATCCGTACGTTATACCGCAATGTCAATGACTAAGTATTTTTGAGCAATCATATTTTTTATATTATAAGGATATGACATTAATGTATTTTCATCAAACTGTTTCTTTGTAAAACACAAATAGCTATACTAAATAATTTTTGATACAAATGTTGCATCTAGAAGAATATTATGTACTTAGGTTATATTTTATAAACCGGTTCAATATAACACAAAAATGTTTACCAGTAGTTCAAACGAATCGAGCTTCGCCACACGCAAGTTGGACTCCAGTTTTTCCAACAATAAAAGCAAACATGGCTCTCCAAACTCCTTTATAGCGCATAGACAAGGGTATAACATATTTGCCAAGTCATCCCTCGTGACGGCGGAGGGATCCTCTATCGCCGGATTAAAATCTATTGGAAAATAACAGGCCAACACTTCGAACATCTCTTCAGTCAAATGTCCTAGTGGTACATTTTTTATAAAAGTTGGTAAGTTAGTGAATAGGAACATAAGGTTCCGCGGATCCCTTTCGCCTTCGATGGATGAGATTACGCCGTATACAAAATCTGGGCCGAGTGTTTTCATATCTGGAAAAATAGTTGGATAAAATTAATTTACTGTGAATAATTTAAAATCCCAATTTTAAATATACTATTATTTATATAGCTACACTAGGGGGCTTCACATAAACAACACGCCATAATATCTAGCAATGAAAGAGATGACTTCTACTTGTGAAATAACATTTATTCTTCAATACTATTCTAACTTGGCTGTCTCGGTGGCGCAGTTGTAAATTGTAATGCGTACGCGTTACGATTAAGCTAACGCTGATGTCTTGGGTTCGATCCCCGGGTCGGGTAAAGTGGTATTGGGTTTTTCTATTACGAAATGCTATCAGCCCGGAGTCGGGAATATGTGCCCGGTATGGCGATATGCTCGCCCCCTATCACATTGTGGGACGGAGAAACGTTCGGCGAAGTGTGGGTGTACTAGTTACACCTCTGCCTACCCCTTCGGGGATTGCAGGCGTGAGTGCGTATGTACTATTCTAACTCAAACATACCAATCTCTTTCGTTTATCTTCACCCACCACGTGACATTGGCGGAATAGCTACAGTCTATGCCCGTCGCCATTAACCAAGAAAGAAGAAGAACTATCGACGACAAATATCTTGGGTAAAAGTGTCGAAATTTGAAATTGGATAAAATTGTTTCGTCATATTACAGTTTGTCGACAAAATACCCAAAATACCACAAAGTGGTAAAAGTTACTATTTTCTCTACTTTTAACAAAGACTTTAATGTATACTACTAGACGGGTTGCTTAGAAGTAATATTGCGTCAAAAGAGGCGGGAGTTTGACAGCTCACAAACAGAGAGCGCGATAGGGGTTCTAGTTGAGAGTAAGTGAGATGGGAGTATTGACTTACGGTCAATTGACCGCAACTTAATGATACAATTTCTATGTACTGCGCAGTTTGTCTAGTAGTATACATTAAATTTATGATAGCGAGTCGAATAATCTATGCAACATGTTAGCTTCGATGGACATATAGAGATAACCAGATAAAACTGGTTTTTCACAACAAAACAAGTCGACAAAATCATCTCGTGTGGCATATGCTAAGCCTGGTGTACAAAAATTACATATATTTAGGTTGTCTGGTAGAGATCGCTTTTAGCGATAAGACCGCCTTTTGTAACATAATTTAATTGTAAGGTTCATAATGTATAATTTTTATTTTTGGTGTACAATAAAGAGTTATCTATCTATACGCACTCACGCTTGTAATCCCCGGAGGGGTAGGCAGAGGTGTAACCAGTACATACACATTTCGCCGAGCGTATCTCCGTCCCATGATGTGATAGGGGGCGAGCCTATCACCATATCAGGCACTAATTCCAGACTCCAGGCAATTACTGAGCTTTTTGTAATAGAAACACCCAATATCACTTTTACCTGACCAGGAGATCGAACCCGAGACCTCAGCGTCAGCCTCAGTCGTAACGCGTACACGCATTACAACTGCGCTACCGAGGCAGTCAACAAAAAAATTCAAACCTTATTTTACTATTTTGTTTAAAATGTTTACATGGGTATACATTAATCCATAAAATTATTTAGCAATTCTAAAATTGCTAATTAGGATATAGGCATAAAAAATATGAAAAAAAATACTCACACTCGATATCCTTCTTCATGATTTGATACAAGATCATATAAATATTGTATCTATCATGCCTCACTTGAGACTGGCATGTGACCTCTTTAAACAATACAGTGAAAAATTCACCGCTCCATTCAACATTGTAATTTTTCATTTCGACAATAGCCAAATATCCATCTATAACTGTCGGTATAATACGGTGATTGTCTTTTAACCGATCTATATAAAATTTTGATATAAACTTAATTTGCATCACCGATAAGTAACTTTTAGGTAACTCTTTAAGTATTTTAGTGAAGAATGTCATTCCTTTTTCACGTTTTTCAACATCTATGTTCGTTAATACATCCTCCATGTTACCGACTAGCCGTTGGATTTCTAAATGTCCTGATACTATATCTGTAAAAATAGAAAACCTGTTATAAAACATAGAAACACAACAAGCAGTGGTCAGGATTTTTATTGCCAGCATAATTCAGTAATATAGTATAGTATAGTAAAAACCCATAATATTAAAATGCTCTCATCTATTGAGAAAGTCAAAATCAGTTTTTTATTTTTATTAAAACTAAAAAATAGTTTATTAAACTAAAGTAGTACTAACTAAAGTAGTACTAACTAATAGTACTATCAAACTAAAAAATAGTAATTTATATTAAAACCAATAATTGGAATGATTATTTTATTTCAATAATTAATGACACTTAACAAACTGTATTTGGAGTCTTCTTTACCATGTATATTTTTTTTATATGACATAGGTCAGCAAACAAGCAAGTGGGTCCCTTAATTATCCCTTTTCTTTAAAGTCGGCAACTCGCCCATAATTCTTTTGGTATTCTGGGCGTACATGGGTGGAGATCACTTACTATCAGGTGACCCACTTGCTCGTTTGCCTCCCTATACATAAAAAAAATACATAGTATAAAGCAAAGCCTCTTTCCGAGTCTGTCTGTTTATCAACCAACTCCTAAACCACGCAATGGATTTTGATGCGGTTTTCACTATAATTTAGACAATTTCTTTCGGAAAAGTTATATATATATCCAAACGGGCGGAGCCGCGAGAAAAAGCTAGTATGTAAATAAAAAAAAACCTATAAGAAAAAATATCTGATAATCAAATCCACAGAAAAAATACGCTATGATAATCTTAGTTTAATGATTATGAGCATGGTAATTACCCTAATGTGTAAATGTTGTATTAACCAAACATCTAAGTAAATAATGAATATTATGTAGGTTTAATTTGGTTTAATTTAACGTCATAATAATACACGAAATAATATATTTCATTTACTACTATTTGTTGAACGCACCTGTGGCGATGTTATGTGTTTCATCGAATCTAATTTCACTATTTATAATAGCCTCCGACAACTGAGAACTGTACCAAACCTGATCCATTTTGCAATATTTTGATATAAATGCGGAGAATAGTTTTCTATTTATCTTTATATACCATCACTTATGATTTAATTCATTATCTTCGAATTCATTGTCACTTTATTTTACGGTAATTTTGGTAAACTCAGGTAAACTGCACCAAAACAATATGAAAGGAGAGGTTAGAAACTCTTTTTTAATCGTTTAAATCAGAACTAGTGGGAACCAGTGATGTAGAGAGTGGCCCAATAAGGCTGTTACAGATGTCTCTAAAAGATGGTATTTGCAAATAAAATTGGTACACACACAATAACATTTATAGATGTTTTATAGATATGTTTCGTATATATATATATATATATATATATATATATATATATATATATATATATATATATATGACAGTAGGGTATGAACTTTGGTTGACTTTCTGACAAAATCATACCCTTCATCCGTGGCTAATACGCTCGATTGATAAAGTTAATCTGAAAGAAGTTAAAAATATCATTAAGAACGATATATTAGTATAATAATCAATGTTGTAATCATGACGGACTGCAAACACTGATTTATTCTTAGAAGATACAAGAAAGACATTTTGTATGATCGATGTTGAAAGTTGGTATTATTGCGTACCAACACAATTTTTACTTGGTACATGATAGAAGACTCTGAAAAATGGTACGCATACCAACAAATTAGTACGTCTAACATCACTGGTGGTGGTAACTGTCAATTAGCACAGCTCACAATCTGTCACAAGTAGTGTTGAGTACTGTTGAGTGAGACCTTAGAAGTAGGACATACAAAAGGCATTACATCTCTATACTAGTCTGTGGGCATTAAATTTGTCCCGTACATGACGAAATAATGTAAGAGCGGCTCTTTACATGTGTTACTGCAAATTTTATGTCGCATTTCTCTTTTTCTATTCCAATGACGCGGGCTGCGTACCTGAAAGAGCGATCTAGAACGAGCGAGCGACCTTCAAGACAACTAGTCTCATTTGAAGTGGACGTTGTATTTCCAGAGCTGTCTTCTTTTATAGATATCCAGCCTTTTAATGCGTGCTGAGGCCTGAGATCCACCAAGGATTAGGTGGAATAAATTAATTAGATGAATAAAGTGCTTTGGGTGGATTAGATGGACTAAGTATTGGCAAAATTGGAATAGGTGCTGCGTAGTCTTATAAAATACCAAATCCTAAATATGCCTCATCTCTAATGTGAACTGTTTTGAGTAGTCTTGACAGAAGATATCTGGGGTTTTGGCGGGAATTCTTACAGTGCGGTAGCTCTCTTGTTTTAATTATTTCCTAAACTGGTTTAAAGTTGTGTTTGTTGTATAAAAGTGGTGTGGTTTTGTGCAATAATCATTAACGATGATGAATAGTGTATGGAAACATTGAAACAAGTGGATTTAGGTGATTTTTGATCAAGGGTATTGTCGACCTTGTGCTTTCGATTCGCTTGAAGAAAGTCGTCTAAGAAGCATTGAACTGAAAGGAATAATCACCAAAACTCCAGCAAGACCTTGAAATCGGCCACACCCCTGTTTCATCGTTCTTGGAATATAAGAAAAGATATAACTAATGACTTGGTAGCATGGTCTCTGATCTTAGCCGGTTCCTTATGGAACAAACAAACAAAGAAAAAAAAAAAAAAGAAGATATCTGTCAGGCTTAGAATTTAGATATTTTGACAAATGTGCGTTTGGTTGATGAAAAGTGGTGCAATAATATAAAAATTACTCGAAGTAGCTTTTCAGTATCCCAGTTTAAATAGATCGTAGAAAGAATAAAAATAATGTCTCACAAAACACTGATAGATTTTGTCGTGAAATATCATAAACCACGTTTGCTAAACAATCTCGTATTCTTTCCGAGCAATGGAAATTCATATTTTGGTCGAAGATTTGTTGTTCCCGCAACTCCACTGTCCACTTCGACACCGAGAATCCAATCGCCGAGGCATTTTGGCACCACAGCGATGAAATTTAACGAAGTGGTCGCTCCGGAACGAAAAAATACCGATGGCAAGTTCCAACTCATGTTTACGTGCAAGAAATGTGACACAAGGAATATGAAATTTATATCCAAACTAGCATATTACAAGGGTGTTGTTATTGTTATTTGCGATGGTTGTGAAAATAAACACTTAATCGCCGACAATTTGAGTTGGTTCACCGATATGAATGGAAAGAAAAACATCGAGGACATCATGGCGGAGAAAGGAGAGACTGTACAGAAGATTATGTCAGAAGATCTGGAATTCATTGCTACAGAGATGTTGAAGAATATGGATCAATCAGAGACAGAACCTTTGCAGTTAAAAGAATAATTTTTTTATGTTTTTAAATCAGCTGTTATGTTTTGTTACTTTAATCATAAGTTTTGTTTTAAGCTAAACCCCTTTAAGTTGTTTATGTCTGCGATGGATGGCACTGTAGTGCCTGACTTAACGGACTGATTTAAATATATTTTTGTTTGGAATGGAATTTTATTAGTTCTTTGCTAAGTTTGAAGAAAATGTTTTAGCCATTTAGTTGCTTTTCTGATTGATGTCAAGAGTTTCTAATATAGATATTATGTAGTGAATTTTGTTCCTTTAATTACATTATTTATGTTAGGATTTTCTGATGAGCATGTATGAAAAATTTAATGGGAGTGAAGGAGGCCAAAGAGGTGTGCAATTGTATCAAGTAGAAATCCGTTGTCTCTGCTTACCCCTATGGGAAACAGGTGTGAGTCTATGTATTTATGTATGTTAGGTTTACATGAAATGGCATGGCTAGATATTACAAATACTATGTACTTACTGTATTCTATATATATTGAATATTAATATTTAAAACATAAACCTAAATGTATTGTCTTTTTAAAAATATTTTTAATATATCGGACATTTATTATCTTGTGTCTTTAATGTATTCAATACATACTTATGATTTATTTCAGCTCTACTGCTCTTCTTGTGATAGAGTTTTCAAAACTAAACTAGGTCTAGCCAGCCACATTAGGGCTCATGAAAGGGTAAGGGTTGCAAAGGGTTCGCTATAATCGAAAACGGTTAGGAGGACAATAATATGATTTATATTGTCAATTGCATTGCATTTGCAATAGCTGGTAGCAGCACAGTATTATTAAATACTATTGAATGATACAAATTCCCTATGTATAATCTAATCAGTAAAAGTCTAATTTTACAGAGGAGCTATTGGAAAGTTTACAATGGTGAAAAATTGTACAAATAAGATTTGACTTCAATATAAAGAATAGAAGTAGTTAATAGTTCCTACACTGTAATCCAATGTATGTTGAGTATATATTATATTGATAATTATCAGCTTATTAGCCTGTAATGTAGGATGTCTTGGAATGAATTGAGACTGATAGCTTGCACTAATTGCTGTTTTTTTATACGTACATTACTTACTCAGGTTTACCTACAGTAGTACCTAAGCCATTATAATTTAATTAAAAAAATTAACTAAGGTAGGTATCAGCTATGTATCGTGCATAGATCTGGCGCTGGCGATTTTAGTGACTAGGCACTAGTAAAATCGGTTTAAAAAATTTAATAGATTACCTATACATTTACCAATTTTAGTAGTAGGTAATATAATAAAAAATATGAATCCTTGAAAGGCACACTCAGATACCCTGAAAATTTGTGTTTATCTTGTGATGATAAAACTTCAAAAACTACATAAGTAAGTAAGTAATATGTTTGTAAATCTGACCTGGCCTTTCTCGAGAATATCTCCAACTTGATATGTGAAATATGTGCAAGGATCGTAGAAAGTGGAAATCCGTTGTCTCTGCCTACCCCTATGGGAAACATGCGTAAGTCTGTGTTATTACTCTATGCGTGAGTCTTTGTATGTTTGTATCATTATCCTGTACTTGATGTTTCTGTATCTAATGGCCGTTGCAGACGATGCGCAGTAGCTTGCGCAAGTACTAATACTGTGCATAAAGTTTCATCATGTGAACATATTTTGCTTAGTAAATTGCGAGTGCAAGTTGCATTATGATTAGTACTTGTGCAAGCTACCGCGCATCGTCTGCAACGGGCATAAGGCTTTGTATGTTTCATGAAATATAGTTTCGACTGAACAGTCTTATTGATAATTATTTATGTGGCCAATGTAATCAATGTTACACATTGTTAAAAATATTCCAACATAATTATAATAAATAATAACTAAGCCATATTTAGAATTTTATTTTATTTCATTACTAGTTCTTGCTCGCCCACGTCTTTACAATCATATTTCCCGATTAAAAAGTAGCCTATGTGTAACTCTCCGCTCCAATATAAAATTAAATAATCCCCCAATGGACCCATGTGGACAAAAATATTACCTACAAATGAACAAATCCCATACTACTTCAAACAGGAAGGAGAGAAGTTCTAGTGGGTGGAGGGGAAAAAATCATGTCAGTTAAACATACATTTTGGACTGTAATTCTTCCATCTGCCCTTACCCCACTCGAAGTGGGGTCGGCGCAATATAGGTACTATTAACCCGTGATTTTATAAAGATTTGGCTTGTAGTATTTACGACCGTACGCCTGCCTGCCGTCAACCCCTCTAGAACAAAGAAGTTCCAGACATGAAACACATAGGTATTTGTGGATCACACAAACTTTTATCTTTGTACAGGAATCGAACCCACGGCCTCTGGCTTCAAAGCCGGCTACTCGCCCACTGTGCAACGGAGGCTGATGTATTGAATCAGAAATTAGGACAGGGATCCCCATGCCTTAAACCAACAATATAAATTTGGTATTGCGAAACCAAATGGCGAATATTGAAATTTTCAACAAAAAAAACTTTTCAGTCAAGGCTTTACAAGACTTACGTTATTAAAAAGAGAAAACCTTTCGAGACTAAATAAAATTTAAATTAAACCAAAATGAGATTACATGGTTTATTAATATCACTATAAATACAAGATTAAAAAAATCACAAAATAATATGGCCAAATGAGAAATCTCCAAAATGTTCACTATTGTTTACAAAATACAAATATATGCACTTAACTAGAACCGCTAGTGAGCGAAATATGTCAAATAATAAATTGGCACCAAACTGGTAATCATATCCATACTCTAAAAGGCACAATATTATAATCACAACAGTAATACACTTATAATGTAAGATATCAAAAATATTTTAATAATGAAATTAAACAAATTCCACAATTGAATATTAAATAAATTCAAAAAAAGATTTTGTCACTTGCATAGAACTTACCTATTTCTATATAATGAAATTTAGCAATATAAATCCATTCATAAAAATAGTACATTTGTGTAATTTGTTTAATTTGATTACTTTATGTAATAATCTAAGGCAGTAAACTCCATAATCTCTTATAATACATAAACATTTTGTGCGTTATTCAACAACATACAGATATACATTGGTCCCTAAGCTAATTATCAAATAAAAATGTAAAAAAATACAAAAAAAGGAATGCAGAAATTACAGTCTTAATATGGAATTTTATAAAGTATGTAATTTGATCAGATCAAAACCACCATTTTTTTAGAAACTTTTACAGCTGGCACATATCTATAATAACCATAATTATGCATGAGTATACCCATCACATATTTTTTTTATATTATATTAAAATTCATTTGAGTTCAGGATGTTGCATACAATTCAGTTACATCAAAATAATAAACTATGCTGTAATATCATAAATTCATAACTAAAAATACATTAAATGTAAATGTAATTTTGTTATATCTGTAGATATGTTTTAATTTTGCACATTCCAAACGCCTACCAAACATAATATTTTTGTTGAACAGTTAAAATAAGTTGTAATGTATTTTCATGTGCATAAAATGTCTTTGTTTTTTAAGTAAATCTTACTGACCTAATCATACTTATAATGTTGACTGAGTGAACATTCACTGTCAAAATTCAGTCTTCAGAATAATTTCAGTAATATTATACACGTTTTGGACGGCTTACAATGGCATAATCAGTGCCATTGCAGTTGTTATGGTTAATATCTTCTAATCCCACTTGGTTCTGTAGTGCCTGTACTTGGGCAGCTGTTGGTACTTGAGGACCCGGAGTGTTTGGTTTCCTTATCATACCATAGCCCAAGTGTGAATCATCAGCCAGACGTGCAGTCTGCATCACATTTTCAACTTCATCATAATCATTCCATGTATCTTTTGCCTTAGCCTCACTCAAAGCCAAAGTTGTTGGCCGTGCCTCAATTTTCTTGTACCGTGATGACTTGTTCAATTTACTTGTTGAACCAAAATACTGCAACCTATCGTAGTTCTCATCCTCTGGGTCAACCACTGGACTTGGAAGAAGGATAATTCTAGATGATTCAGGCCCCATACTGTTCAAATTGTCCTGGGATCTTGATATTAACTTCATGCAACTGGAACTGTCACTCAAGTTACGTGTGAATTCTTGATGATCAGGTTCTTCAATGCCTAATGTCTTCCAAGCCTCACTTCGTATCTCAACTTTATCATATGGCACAGTTATAGGACTGTGGTCTGTCTTGACTTGATCAATTGGTTCATAATTATCAAGCTTTTTGTATCTGCCAAATTCGACACTTTCGTCACTTGAATTTGGAAAATCCTTGTTTAAGGATTTAGGAGGAATGTTTATAATTTTCCGTGGAGGTTTTTGCGGTTTGGGTTTGAGTGCCGGTTTCGGCATTAGTAAAGGCGCTGTGTCTCTATCTGACAGCAAACTCTGTTGACTAGACACTGAAGTTGTCTTGAATGAGAGGGAACTTAAATTCAAATCGTCAGGTCTTGCAGCTACTAGAGGACTTCTAGATCCAGGCAGTAAGTTAGCACTTGTCTGTATATTAAATTCACTGTGTTCAGGACTGTTGAGATTATCATTTCCAATCATCTGTTTCATTGTTTTCATTTTCAATGACAGACATTTGAATATCTCTGATTGATTTGGATGTTCCAAATGGAATATACCTTCTCCAGTGTCACATTTCCTTCCAGCTTCAAATGTGAATTTACCTTGTCTATATCCATACCTTCTTATGTATCTGTAAGGCCATGTGGCATACAGTTTGTTGTCATTAATATCTCTTAACTCTATGGCAGTGGATGTAAGCAAGAGTAAATACCGAATTGGCTCAAATCCACATCTAGTTGATGCTTCTGAAGGGCACATTTTTACTGAGAATATACCTTCCCCTGATGAACAATATAAATCATTATCCTCATCACAACTTATAGGACTGGAATCTCTGCCCCTAAAGGCTATAGATTGCAGCGCTGTCACCCACTCTAATGTTTCAGGCTCAGATGGAGCACAAACTTGTTGTGTGCATGACTTAGTAAGAATTGTTATTGTATTGGGACTAGAATGGGTTATTTTTATACAATTCTCGAGAGTTATAATTTTAGGTATAGCACCGGAAGTCACGTCGTCCTTGTTGTCATATATTTCGAGCCTTTCTATTCCCTGCTTACTTGAATTAAACAATATACAATACTTCTGCTGCCAGTTTTTCTGGAAACAAAAATGCGAACAGGTTATTACGACAAAATTATATCACAGCAGTCGACGCGTAATTGCAGGCGGGAGGACTCGCGTAAAACTGGCTTTAATGATCAGAAAACAAGAACCGCTGGTTACTTTTTCTCTGAGTCATTAACGCAATAATGTCATAACGGCAACGTTGCGTGGTTTTACGCGATTGTATTGCAATATTTATAACCTGCTTGCAACGTAAACCTAAAAGTTATGGCAAAAGTACCTTTTTGGGGAATTTACAAAACACATTTCCTCCCGCGGGTGGAAATAGTAAACAACCGGATTTGATCTCGTCGTCTTGTTCCATTTTCAGTTTTCGATATTTTCGATTGTACTTGAACACGTATAACAATATAAAACATAGCACGACTGATTTAGTGCACTATTTCTTTACGTTTCATAATAAGACAACTTCGTTTTTCGGTTGCATTAAAAATATTTTCATAAAAATGAGCACACACAAAAGCGCTTGGTGTTGTGTTAATGCACGTCAGTTCTTTCTAAGTAGTCTGTGGTTAATGCGCTGACAGCAATGACAGATAAATTGTATGAACTGCCACATCCAATAAAACATTCGATTGCAAGTAATTAATAATAATATTTAAACTTTTATGAAGTCGTACTAATTTTTCAAATTGTCTACCGATTTTCAATCCCATTTACGGAATTAGAGAAAAGTCATCACTTCCTACCGATTTTTATATATTGTTATCTCTACTGATTTTCGGTTTACATATTTTGTTAAAGACTTGTTTACAGAGAGTTTTGGCGGGGATTCTCACAGTGCGGTGGCTCTCTTGTTTAATTATTTCCTAAACTGGTTTAAAGTTGTGTTTGTTGTATAAAAGTGGTGTGGTTTTGTGCAATAATCATTAAAGATGATGAATAGTGTATGGAAACATTGAAATAAGTGGATTTGGGTGATTTTTGATCAAGGGTATTGTCGACCTTGTGCTTTCGATTCTCTTGAAGAAAGTCGTCTAAGAAGCATTGAACTGAAAGTAATTATCACCAAAACTCCAGCAAGACCTTGAAATCGGCCACACCCCTGTTTCATCATTCTTGGAATATAAGAAAAGATATAACTAATGACTTGGCAGCATGGTCTCTGATCTTAGCCGGTTCCTTATGGAACAAAAAAAAAGAAAAAAAAGACTTGTTTACAATCTAGTTTATTTTAAAATATAATTAACAAAGTACTTAATCAAATAATATTGTTGTGCTCTGAAGAAAGTTTCTTTTAAAAGCTTTTGTTATTTTATAATTAAATGCTTATCTGTGGTCCAACCAAACGATCAGTTGTCAATTGTCAGATGTCGCGTTACTTGTTAAAAAAAACTGCTATTTGGTTCGACAACAAAAGTTTTTGATTTTACTACTTAATTAATAAGAAATAACAATCCAACATGTCAAGTAATGTAAACCCTTTAGCAGGCACGGCCCATTTACTCGATGAATTAGACAGTACGTTTCTCAAATCCACCATTATCAAATATCTCTGTTTATGTATTTTTATCAAAGTGGTTCTTGTTTCATGAAGAGAAATTGATGGTGTTGCTGCGAGATGGGAGGACATTGATCGGGTATTTGCGCTGTGTGGATCAGTTCGCTAATTTAGTCCTGCACAAAACTATTGAAAGGATACACGTTGGTAAAGAATATGGGGATATACCTAGAGGAATTTTTATCGTAAGAGGCGAGAATGTTGTGCTTCTTGGCGAAATCGTAAGTTGTTATGTATTTTATAACGGAATCTCCAAGTGTAGAATATTATCAAAAGATTAAGTTCCAGTCAATCCCAGTTTGTATAAACATTATCTTAAACTTAATTACCACCCCTAGAGACATCAATTATTAACTGTATTAAATTGATAATTAATCATTTATAAGAAGTCGATTATTTGCACATACAGAGCCAATATGTTCCAATACTAAGTAAATAAAATTAAAGTAAATGATAGTAATTATTGACAATGAAAATATTTTTTTTGAAAATGTCGAATTTTAAAAAAATATAATTTATGTTTATTGCTCAGAGTTGGCTACAAAGATTAAGCTAATGTGTTCTGTCTATTGTTGTATTGCCAGTATCTAGGCTCCGGCTTAAGTTAAGCTTTCAATGTAGTCATAAACAAAATATATCATTCAAATAATTCATTGTTTTTTTTTTATTACATTTCAGGACAAGGAAAAAGAAGACAATCTGCCTCTAACAGAAGTGTCTGTGGATGATATATTAGATGCTCAAAGAAGAGAACAAGATGGCAAGGTTGAACAACAAAAGTTGCTTTCTAAAGCACTAAAGGAGCGAGGGCTCAATCTTTTAGCTGACTTGGGACATGATGATATGTTTTAATATGTCCCTCATACTTAGATATTGTCTACTTTAAACTGATGCATGACACCATTCAATTCTGAAGCATATTGCTCAGAAAATGTGTGGTGTAACAATTAATTTTGTGCATCATTTTAAAAGTGGATGAACTTTACTGTTTTGTAATAGAATTTTCAGACAGCTGTAAAAATTATATTTGAGTTGCAGTGTATTAAGTACTACACTGAAGCTGATATTAGTATCAGTATAGATTTAGCTGTGTCAGAAAAAAAAAACTTCTTACACAATATTTTATAGTATGGTAAAATGGGGTGAATAGGGGTGCAGGGGTAAATAGGGACAAAACTAGTTTTGTTGATTTACACATAAAAAATGAGATAAACTGTAATAAAATAAAAAATATGACTACATATTTTGGACAAGGACTTGAGATAACATTTTGGTAGATCTTTCTATGTAATAGCCTCAATATAAGTTTCGTCCCAATTCACCCCACCATCCCTATTCACCCCGTTTTATGGTCTAAGTCAATAGCCAGCTAACACATCTCTACATAGTGTTGCAACTGGTTGTAGATATATGTATACACATATTATAAAAAATACATTACACATTCATAAAACATCATTATAATTTATGTGAGTTCCAATTAATTTTATCTTGGATTCCTGTCCATTTAACTTATAATTTACCGAAAACCTAGTAGATTTATAAAAAATGCATATATTTACACTATGTGAATGTGTAAATATATGTTATATTTGTGTGTTGCAAAATATTTAAATGCGTCGCCTACAGTGAATGTTCTATTGTAAAACAATATAAACTTATTTTGTATGCATAAACTAAAATAATAAATCTTTTTGGATACAAAATTAAATGTGTCTATAGTTGCTCGTCCTATTATTTTTGAAACGATTTCTGATGTGCAGAAAATGGTAATGTCTGAATGACGAAACGAGCAAGGTAAGCGCCACGCCTAGCGCCTGTCCATAAACCAATCCGAATTTGGTAAGTCGGCTAAGGCAGGGTTGCTAAGATCTTTTAGGCTGTTACAGTATATTTCAAATTAAATTATAAGAATACAAATAAAAAATGGCACTCCCGGAGTGCCAACAGAAGTGAAAAATTGAACAATGATTACTAGTCCATTGAAATGTTAAATTTTTTAGGCCTTACCTTGCGTTTTTTAGAGGACGCAATTTTATTTTTTTGATGTGTAGGGGGGTCAGTGTAAAGCTTAAACCAAGTTTGTGGGGCCGCCATCTTGAAAATAGGGGTTGAAATGGTTTTTACGATATATCGACGAAAATTATAACACCCTTCTTTTCTGTCAGGGGTTTAAAAAGATGATTCCTACTACACTACGGTGATGACTACCAATAATAGTTTAGTGCAATTAGCGCTGGCCGTACCAATCCCACTGCCCCGGTCGGTAAAATCATTACTTCCATTTACTACTACAAAATTTGGCCAACATTTTTGGTCGCCACTTAAGCTAATTATACAATAAAATGTGACTCAGTTGTACTAGATCGTGGTCTTATAAATACATAACAATAATCAATTTCGTCTAACAATTAATTACAATACGACATTGCGACATGCATATACGGTCACATTCAAAACAATCCTTCAACTAACATCCAAATTCACAAACTTACGAACATTCAAACTTTCACATTTATATTTTTATTAGGAAAAAGGATAGTTCGTAGAGGGGATAGTTGGACATTGTTTTCGAACGAAACATGCGATCATAGATTTCTGAACGATCTCGTTTGACCGTTGTTTAAATGTCATTTTGTCTTTTGAAAACAAAGCATGCAGAATGCGAATACATTTTGTTATTATTTAATTTTGAGTAAAATACTCATTACCTGAAGTATTTTAACATAAATGCAACATATATAGTCTCTCATAGCTTGAAATATGTGTTCAACTCAATGTTTAACATAGTGTATACTAAAGTTTTCGTGACCCTATTGTGTGCTTCAAGAGAATGACTTCCTCTGATATTTGTTTGATAGAAAGACTCCGAAATGAGAATTTGGAACAATTCTTTACATTAGTGCGCATGCATTTGTCGTTTGTTGTAGATATTAATACTGACGAGTAAGTACAATTTCAATTATTATTCCGACTTCATTCCAGTAGAAAAGTCCGTATAACTAATTGACAAATCATGTTATTTACAGTGTTGATTGTTCAACGGATAAACCAAAGCAATTTAGATGGAACTTCCATAAGAAAACTAAGAATTCCAATTCTAATTCTAGTCTAAACAGTGCTAGTAACACAAAGAATAACGTAGAAGTTAATTCCATAACTGAAGAAGGGATTTTGAGGCTTAACGAACTTATAGACTTCTTGTCTAAACCTGAAAGTGAGTAAATAAATCTTTTTAATATATAATTGATATAATTAATTGAAGAAACCCTCTTTAATCCCTTCAGTGAGCATTCATTTATTGTTTCAAAGGGATGAACAGAAACAGGTAATCTCTGAATATTTATTTTTGAGAAAGTTATAAATATCTTTAAGTATCTCCATATGTATCAGTTCTAAAAAAATATAGGTTTCATAACAAGTGGGCATACATCAAGGTTCAGTACAAACACACATATATGGAATTTTAGACTTTATTTGCAATATATTTATTTGCAAACCAAACTTCAAAAAAATAAAATCTTTGTTTATTTAAATTTTCAGTTTATTCTATGGAGGTGTATATCTCACGTTTGTTATAAATATTCTATTAGTAATAAAAAATGAAGTGACTTATTACAGTTCTTTATTATAGCTTATTCATTTCTAATAATTGTTATGCATTTTGCATTAAATTTCTATTGTTACCCATAGTAATCACATTAGTACACACAATTAGGTAATTAGAGCTCATTATATACAGGTGTTCAAATACAATAAGTTTTCGAAAAACATTACTCATTATTATAATATTTAACTAATGCTAATAACTTAAAAACTTCCAATATCATTCAGAAAAACACCTGTAACTTCAAAATGGAGTAAAAAAACGTGTCAAAATAGAAGCTCAAATAAGTTTTGTGTTTGTTTTTAGGGAGTTTTATTTCTGTTAAAATATAATAATATAATATTAATTTAAACAAAAAAATAAATAAATATATATATATATACAACGTGTTATAGAAAGGGGCGGGCAAATTTAAGCAATGTATAGTGTAGGGTATTTCATTGAATTATTTTATAATTAAAAAACATTAAACCGTTGTCAAATGTCAATATTTATTTGACGCAGTCAGTTCGGCAATTTCTGATTTTATGAAGTATGATTGATTACGAGTTCATATGTTATATTTGACTAAAAACAAGTATTATGTATTGTTACTTTGTGTTGGTGTAACCGATAATAGCTTATAAGACGCTCGTCGACTGTATTAAGCCAAATTCATAGATGGATGACCCGACAATGAAATCTTTAAAATACTTCAGAAGATGGTACCTAATCGTTTTCAGCAAACAGTCTCTTTCAGGTGTTATTTTGTGTTTAAAATACAAGTTACAGAGGTATGTCCGTAGAATTTTAAGAAGTAAGTGTCATTCTTAATAATTAATAGTGATGTCATCAATCTTATCGTTCTTAATCAACAAGTGATTAAAATTAACGTGAAATTTTAGGATGTGTTGGTTTGAAATGATCCGGTACATAGGTACTTACTATAAGGAGTGTGTAATGACCCTAAAATATGACCACACCTTTCTGTAACATTGTAAAATTTACATTAATTAATTTAATATAAGCTAATCTATTTTGACTGAAATGTAACATATGCTATATTGAAATTGTATGTAAAGTCTGAATAAATGGCTCCATTCATTCATTCATTTATTGCTGTTAAAAAGCCTATCACTGTATTTTTACTTTCAGATGTCACACAAGAGGGCATATTTCGTAGAACAGGCTCTCTTAGCCGACAGCAGGAACTTAAGCAACTTTTGATCACTGGTTCAAATCTTGGGTTGGATGAAGGGCGTTTCTCAGTGCATGACTGTGCTTCAGTATTGAAAGGCTTCCTGGCTGAATTACCTCAGCCATTGTTAATGGATCAGTATTATCAGACTTATTATACTTTAGCTGGTGAGTTTTTTTTTTTTTTATTAGCTTGAATGGCGAGACCAGCAGGTCACTCGCCTGATGGTAAGCGCCACGCCTGCTCATAAACAGAAGCAACGCCACACAGAACTTTAAATAACAAATCACTGCATGTCACTGGACTGCGCTCGTCATCCTGAGACATAAGGTGTTAAGTCTCATAATGCCCAGTAATTACACTGGCTTCTATGTCCTTCACACCGGAACACAACAGTGCTTACACACTGTTGCTTGGCAGCAGAAATAGACAAAGCGGTGGTACCAACCCAGCTGGCCTCTCGCATACGAGGGACCTACCACCTTGTAAAATACACAAATTTATTTTACACATACCATTGGATGGTATGTACTTTAAAATGAAAACGGGCTTGACCAATTATTTACTAATTGTTCACATCCCCTCATGTTATCTCTGTTGAATTGCCCCTTGCAACCTTACTATATTATATTTTGTATGAAAATACTCATCCTTGCCCAATTACAATTGCCGCTTTACGCGAGGGATGCGTTCCGGAAAAAATCGCGTTAACTGAAATTCGCGTATATCGAGGTTTATGATTAAACATAGTCAAAATCAAAATCTTCAATTCCAAAGTTACGCTTTTACGTTCTTTTTCCTTTACAGGCGGCATTTTTGACGTAGGTTTAAATTATGTATGTATCTCCAATAAATGTTAAAACACGACTGTCAGCCGAACTAAACATGACGGAACAAACGAAACGAACGAGGGAATCCCCATAGAACAAAGTCGAAGGATGGGGAATTCCCAATTCTTCAAACAGAATGTTCAGACGAAGCGGGGATTCCCGCGACCATAGAGAAGTTGATGACTACATTATGTTTATACGCACTCTTTCGCGTAATATCGAGGCATTTGAGCGCGAAATTTGAAATTCGCGTTATAGTGAAACCGCGCATAACGGGGTTGCGTAAAGCGGGGTATTACTGTATATGACATTTCTATGTAGCTTGTGTATTATATAATTTATACTTATTATACTGCCTCGGTGTCGCAGTTGTAATGCGGACGCGTTACGACTGAGGCTGACGCTAAGGTTAAAGTGATATTGGGTTTTTCAATTACGAAAAAGCTCAGTATCAGCATGGAGTCTGGAATTTGTGCCCGGTATGGCGATAGACTAACCCCTATCACATAATGGGACGGAGATACGCTCGGCGAAATGTGGGTGTAATGGTTACCCTCTGCCTACCCCTTCGGGGATTACAGGCGTGAGTGCGTATGTACTTATTATACTATTTTCTTCCACCACTAATTTCGAAGGTGTGTAAAGTCTGCTAACCTATATTAGGCCAGCATGGTAGATTAGGGCCTCTGATTTTCTATATGTTATGTCTCATTATTTGTTCTTTGCAGGCCAATATCCACCAAATGTCGAATCATCAGAAACCAAACTCCTGACAGCTCTCCAACTGCTGTTAATGCTGCTCACACCATCACATAGAAATTTCTTGCAACATTTGTTAAGATTACTCCGTTTGGTAGCTGATAATGAAGCTTCCAACAGAATGTCTCCAGATACGCTCGCTACAATGTTTACACCACATTTGCTGTGTCCTAGGAAAGTATGTGAAATAGTATTTTATTTAGAACAAATTGCCTTTTTTAACACCTGACAAAAACGTAGCTCCATAAATGATTTTTTATGTGTTAAATGGTAGACTCCACGTCGCACCGATATTCTCGTCATAGCATAGGGGTCTCGTCAGTCTGATATACTCTCTGCTAATTTATGGCCGCGTTTTGTAGATACTTTTGTCTACAGCGTGAAAGAGCTGGCTCGTCCGGGTCGTTACCACTGTCTCCCAGAAAACCGGCGTAAAGTAGCAGCTTGCTGCTGCGTTTCGTACGGTGAGTGAGATATCCGGATCCCCAAATCTCCCTCCCATTCCGAATCCCTCAATTATCCCTTTCCTTTAAGGTCGGCAACGCGCCCATAATTCTTTTGGCATTGTGGGCGTACATGGGCGGTGGAGCATTTGCTCGTTTGCCGGCCTATGCTATAAAAAATATATATTAGATAGCAATTCTTTTAAATTTTAACCATAATAGTATACCACGTAGACATTATCTATAGAAATAATAATCAATTGCTGCATATAAAAGATCATTACTTGAAATAGACTCGATAGATCTGGCAGTTTTTTTTTGTATTAGTAATAATTATCAGAACAAAGTTTGTATGTTTATTTGTTTTGGAAAATTCACCGGAAACGTCGGAAATTTGCATCATATTTTTGTACGCAAATGTCGATAAAAATTAATCACAAATAAAAATCATCACAAGTTTAATTTAATTCCAGCTGTCCCCAGAGACATTCCACGCGGATTCGATAGCGCTGTCCCCGGTGATAAGCTTCATGATCCGTCACTCGCGGCGGTTGTTCAGTGCGCCGGCGCGCCTGGCGACGGACGCGGCCGCATACTACACTGTACGGGAGAGGAGACGAGCCATGTCGCCCGACGTCGATCTAGACGAGAGTATTACTGACAAGTATGTTTTTTTATTTTTTATATCCATTAAGGGGAAATATGGTTGCTTGCAGGTTTGCTTGTTGCTCAGTACCAGTTAAAATAACTCTCTTCAAGGCTCATTGCCAGACTTTTTACACTAGCAGCCTGTGGTCAAATCATACCCAAAAAACAGAAAATACCCTGCGTATCCAATACAATAATGCCTTTAGGGCTCTGTTGAGGCTTCCACCTTACTGCAGCGCATCAGGCATATTCGCGGATGCGCGCATGGATGATTACTTCGCGATAATGCGCAAGAAAGTGGCGTCCATTATGCGCAGAGTGAGGGGAAACACCAACAGGGTTCTCAAGGTTTTTGCCGAAAGGCTAGATGGGCCGACTGTGTGTAGGTTTGTCAAGCTCCATGTGACACATGGAGTTTGATAAACCGTACGTTTAGTCTATCTTATCTTTCTTATTTTTTTTCAACATATGATTGGGTGTCATTTTCGGGAGCTCTTGGGGTGCTGAATACTGATTACGAAAGCAACATCCAATTTCAAATACATGGTGGCGGCCATCATGTTTTTCTTTTATCTTGTATATCTTCGCGCCCATTATAATATCATGTCGGCAGAGGCCTCCGATTCGCCGAGATTATTTCCATCGCATTATGTGATGGGAGCGAGCTATTCAACCCTAGGCGATTCGCGTAATTTTTCGAATCTATAACTTATTGATTGCACAACTTGAGATTTAACCTAAGACCTCATAGTTTCCCAGCCTAAGTATGCTACCACAAAAAATGAGGTAGTATTGTTTGTTATTAATGGAAAAATGAGGTTTAAGGTGTAACATTATATGATAGTAAATATAATGGGTTGTGAGATTTTCAAGTGATTGCCATATAAAAATACATGTGAAATATGGCTTCATTGCGAAATTTTATATCTATTTAGAACCGCTATATATAGGTGATCGCAAATAATGTAGAAAAATTTCAAACAGATGATATACCCCATATACATATTATATGAACTGTAAATAAATAAATGGATAAATGGTATTGTTTTTTTTATTTTACTTTGAAACTACTATTACTGACGTGTGTCCTAAAAAGGCTGTTATATTTAAAAAAACCCTAAAAAACACTTAAAACGTCGAATCATCATCATGTACCTAGGCATTAGTCATATCAGGAAAAAAAATCTAGTCCGCGTGTCTCGACGTCATCAAAAACCAAGTTACAAATATCGATTTCTCCTTTCACAGAACAGCAGCGAACACAGTGTACACATTCGTCGATAGACATCGCACAAAAGCCGAGAATGAGACGAATCCAACCGACACAGCTCTGGCACAACTATACGCTCACATACAAGCGTTACCGGACTCGAATCAGAAACGGCGACTCGTCAAACATTTTAACAGGCAGAATGGATATGGTTAGTAGTAGTTCGTGTGATACACAAATACTTGTTACAGGTCTGTGTGTTGGGAGACCGAAACTCTCTCGTAGTTCCCGATACCTACGACACAAGATTCGTATGTTACTGTGGGGTCAGGACTATGCGTGTGTTAGATGTACTTTTTTTAATACGCTTAAATGGCGAGACGAGCTGGTCGCTTGCCTGATGGTAAGCGCCACGCCTGCCTATAAACAGAAGCAACACCAAATATACATTTTGAATTACAAAGCACTGCATGGCTATGCACTGCGTTCGTCAACTCGAGACAAGATGTTAAGTCACATAATTCCCAGTAACTTCACTGGCTTCGATGTATTTCAAATTGAAACACAACAGTTCCTACACACAGCAGTGTGTCAGCTTTGTTGTGTTTCGGGTCTGAAGCGGTGTTACCAACTCAGACGGCCTCTCGCATTTATTTATTATCAATTATATTCATAGGAACACCAATACAAATACAAAGGACGGGCAAAGCGGCCGTTTCTAAAAGTTTCGGCGATTCAATCAAGAGACACATTTTCAACAAGGGATTGTTGAACAAAACGCCAAAGAAAGGATCCGGGTCTAATATTAATACTATAGAGGAGGTAAGAGAGTACAAAATATTTCTCAAAATATTATCAGTTTAATCGATCGGCGCGAGGTTAATCATCATCAATTTATGCTGTATTGCATTTAAAGCCAATAGCTCGAAATGTTTGCCACTGAATTATATTAATTTACATGCATTAGGTCACGCCTGTATGCCTAAAGGGGAAGGCAGAAGTGTAACGATATAATGTGGATGAGCTTATCGATATACTGGGCACATATTCCAATTCCGGACAAGTCGTGTGGCATTTTTTGGTATCGAAAACTCAAACACAAATTGTGATTGCCCGATCTAGGACTGACCGATCCTGGGTTAAAAACAAAATACCCAGGACCTCATGGTTTCGCACTATACGAATAAGGCAATATTAATCTAATTAATTATCCATCCTATTGGACTTAAATCGATAGTGGAACTGGAGTTGAGTGGCTGGTCTCGACCACCTGCCGCCTTTGTGTTGTAATGCAATGTTACTTAGTGTTATGAAAACATGTACATTAGGTACTCTAATTTTAAATATGCGCTTCGGAAATGTTCGTTTAGGTATTAGTACGAATATGCAATGAATGCCCCGCCATCCGGGTCCGATCACTCTAGAGAAAAATAAGCACATAATTTAATATTGTAACAGGTCTGTCTGTATTAGGTTATCATCATCACATTAATCGACATATCCGAAGATTGCCGAGGCGCATAATTGTGATCGTACTACTACTGTACATATGCTTTCTTTGTATGAATAATCTGTTTTTGTCTGCATTAAGATTAGTGCCATGCTATGTTTGTTAATTTCTACTATAATATAATGTTCATGATTTTCCCTTTAGATAAACAATCATCCTTTTTATATCAGGCTTGAATATTCTATAGATATTTCGGTACATTTTTGCCGTCTTGATAATTTGTATGACTGTGACTCGACAGGCGTCACCTGTGCATTTAAGTCATGTGAAATGCATACAGTTATTGTTTCTATACGAACACATCACATAGAAATATACGAGCAAGGTGTTGAAGTTATCTGTAGCGTTGGTAGTAAATTCTGCTTACCTACAGGAATACTATTGAGGAAATATTTATATTTTAAACATTTTAGTATGGCACTAATCGTACTCCCATATTCATAAACGATACTTTGTGTTGCCATAGTGTGCGTGAACGCATATCGACGATTTCCGTATACGTGATTGGTATGTTTTTGGCGCTAAACTAAACCAAACCAATTACGTATATAGAAATCTACGCACAACAAAAAGCTCACAAAAGTATTGTTCTTGAATCAGGGACTTAACGCTTGACCACACTAACGTCATCATGCTTTATGTCGTGACTCGCCTATGTGTGTCTTCTGTCTCTTTCTGTCCTTAACTTTCTTACCGCGTAATCGCATGCATTGCAGAAAACAGCCAAAGGGAAACTCAGGTTCACCGACGAAAAAGTCGACGTATCCCACAAGAATATCGTATTGAAAAACTTAGCGAACAAAATCGCGAGTTCAGAGTCGTTAGACGACGATTACGAATCGGACGCGAGTAATGAGAGCACGTTATCAGAGGGAGCGTTAAACAAATCCCGAAAATTGAGTCCGAAATTCGTGTCCGAACCGAATTTAAGTATGCTCGATGCGGAGGAAACGCCAAAGAATGTCAAAAAGAGACTGTTTCGATCGAAAGTAGTCACATCTCAGAATAAGAAGTATCGAAAACGAAATGGGATAATACAGAGCACGCCGGCATCCTGCGTTTCGTGCTTCGATCAGGATACCGGTTCGGACTTATCTTGTGCCGAAACCGAAGATATTATTGGAGATACGCCGAAAAAATCTCGCTTGGAAGACGAAGAGATAAAACATTATTTGACTAGTACGCCGGGGATTTCCGAGCCAATCGTTTACGATGAGGAATGTTCGACGCCGTATACGATAAACTTTAGACGGGCATCGATGTCGCCCATCACTAAGTCGACACAGAAATTGTCTAAAGCTATGCAGGTTTGTTTGTCATGCGCATGGTTCATGCATGTCTCATGCTTATTGTCTGTCTAAATTGTTGTTAATGTTGAGGGCCTGTTTCACAATGTCCAAGTAAACGTTACTTATCAAATAGAAAATAAGACAGCAAAATACAAAAAAAATATCAGTATACACAGAGAAGTGTGTGAAATTGGTACTTCGAAATTGGCAGTTTAATGTGTTACCTGACGAATAAAATTTATATGGACATTGTGAAATTGGGCCTAAATCTAATGGTGATTTCTAACTTATTACTTTGATCACACATTATTTGCTTACCATGTTTTTAAATTTAAATGATGAGAATAGGAGGTCACTCGCTTGATGATATGTGCCCGCCTGCCTATAAACAAAGCAACACCATACAGAACTTTAGATTGCAAAGTACTGTATGACACTGCACTGACCTATCATCCCGAGACTTAAGATGTGAATTGTCATAATGTCCAGTAATTTTATTGTCTTCAATGTCCTACAACCTTAAACATAACAATCCTTACACACCGCTGCTTGGCGTCAGAGAGACGGCGCGGTGGTAGTTACCCAGACGGACAGTCGCATACGAGGGACCTACTCCCTAGTTAAGTAGTACTCCCGAGTACTAAGTATGTTAAAAAAGAACATATATTTTTATCACGAAAAAGTCTTGCTTCCAGCAAACCGTAGTATGTGAGTTATATGATACACCATAACAACCAGCTTTCAATACAAAAAAACGCATTCAAAACGGTCCATTCGTTAAGACTCTACGATGCCACAGACATATATATTACACACACACCCATAGACAGATAAAGGGGTCAAACTTATAGCACCTTTCTTTTTGCGAGGGCTAAAAACAATCGATATTTATATGATTACTTTATTTTGACTTTTGACAGCCTCCGTCGCGCAGCGGGCGAGTAGCCGGTTGCGAAGCGTGAGGCCGTGGGTTCGATTCCCGCACCTTGACAAATGTTTGTCTGATCCACAAATATTTGTCTCGGGTCTGGGTGTTGTGGGACCGCAAGTCCCTCGTAGTTCCTGATACCCACGACACAGGTTTAACCTAGTGTGGGGTCAGGACTATGTGTGTGACTGTTGGGTGTATTTATTTATTATTTATTACTACATCGTCAATGTTCCAGGAATCCATAATGACACCGAGGTCGCGAAAACCATTAATAATAATGTCGGAACAACGCGTCAGTCTGCCAGAGACAAACGAGAACAAACAACATGAGGAAAAACCCGAAGACTTGTATCCATCGATGTCGCCGAAAAACGACAGTGATTTCGTGTCGTCGGATGATGAGAACGAAATGTCGAGGTCTACGTTGTCTTGTGAACGGTAAGGAACGTAATATAGTAAGTGGTAGAGCCAGGCTTTAGACACTTTTGTCTACAGCATAAATGGATAGACCGGGTGTCTACTACCTCACAGAAAACTGACATGAAGCTCTCTGTTGCATTTTGTATGTTGAGATTTCCAAATTACGTGATACTCAACAGTGAAGATCGGCGAGTCTCTGGGAATGCTCCATGGTCTTTGTTCTGCAATAAATTGGAGGAGTTGGCAATATAAATGGGACAATTTACATTTGAATCCCATCTTAAACTGCTAAAATTTATAACAAACTTGTCGTTTTTCTGTAATCAACAGTAGTAGCTGTTGGCCACAAACTGCTGTAATTTCTCCGAGCAGATTGGAGCGCTTAAATTGCTCCAAATAGAATAAATCAATGATAATATTGAAGCAGATTATCCAAAGTATTATATTTTTTTATAAAAAGAAAATTTTAGAATTTGTATTTTTTTTGTATATTATTATTTGTAAGTAAAAGTACCTTACTATTTCAGATCGAGTAACTCGGCAAGCACATCGATGCCTCGATCGAAAATTCCATACGACGGTCGGTCAGTCTCCATCGGTGATATTAGTCCATTACGTTCGGAAAACACTCGCTTCGTAATAAGCCAAGATAGGCCGAAAATTACCAATGATTTAAACACAACACTATGCGGCGAAGACGAAATCCTATTACCGAAATTTAAACTATCGCACGAGATGGCACACTTCGACCAAAAAACAAAATCATTAACAGACCCTTTTAGAGAATATTTACTAAGTCGATCAGTATTAACAGCTACCCCTATCGACTTATCGATATTAAATAAGTCGACCGACACCGACGATAAGCTCTCCGACTCGCTCATGTATTGTTTGGACGGGAACATCCCTAGTGACTTAACTTTATCGATAAGCAATTTGGCTGTCGATAAGGATCCGAATTTACGGTCGCCTCTGAAAAATATCGATATTAATGTGGAAAACAGTCCGAATAGAAAGCGTTGTGCGAGTTCTATTGCTTCTATAGATACTGCAGAAGGTCGAAGCGACGATACAAAGAAAGCAATGGTCGAGAAAGAAAATCGAACACAAATCTATGAATTACGCGAGACTGAACTTTAGTCTTTAGTCACAAGTGCCTCGAATTTAATTTGTATAATGCATACTATTTTTTATAGATTATTTTTAATTATGCTATGTACCGTAGCTCGTGATTATTAAATTAAAATAATGTGGTTCGTTTATAAGTTTTGTTTGAAATATATTGTAAATTTTACGGTTACCTATTATGTAAAATTACAATTATATTATTAAGTATTATTGTAATTTCATTTCTTGTTCTAATTACTCTCTACCTATAAACATCCTCTAATTTCTAAGATTTTACAGTACTTTATTTTTACCCATAATAATTTATTTTTTTATTACATTGAATGACGAGACGAGCTGGTCGCTCGCCTGATGGTAAGCGCCACGCCTGCTCATAAACAGAAGCAACACCACACAGAACTTTAAATAAAGCACTGCATGACACTGGACTGCGCTCGTCACCCCGAGACATAAGGTGTTAAGTCTCATAATGCCCAGTAATTACACTGGCTTCAATGTCCTTCACACCGGAACACAACAGTGTTTACACACTGTTGCTTGGCGGCAGAAATAGACAAAGCGGTGGTACCAACCCAGCTGGTCTCTCGCAAACGAGGGACCTACCACCTTGTATATTCGTAATAATTAATAAAGTAGAAGATTGCCAAATCGCATAATTTAAATGTTAGGACTGTGATAGCTTTATTGTCATCAGATTTTTTATTCCTACTTATGATACTTAAAATTATCGGACGATTCCGATTCGATATCGATTAATTGCCAACCCTCTGACGAAATCTATTTCAGACAGAACAATCCCTAGGGCACCTTCAAATCTAGTTAGATTCTCTTTTTAGAATACTAGGGGCGCGTTGTCCATGTTTTACCACAAAACATAAAAAAAAAAAAAACTTAAAGTCCGACGAATATGAGACATATCTTACTTTCTTCCCCACATTATTCTGCATCGATTGGTATCGGTCTCGACCCCATATACCCCCAGCGGTTTCGGAGGAGATAGCGTGACAAGATTTTGGCAGCGGCGGCGGCGCCAGTTACTTTTTTTTAGAATAATAATACTAGCCCTGTATGGCACGGGCCTCCTCTACTGAATGAGAGGGGTTAGGCCTAAGTCAACCACGCTGGCCTAATGCGGATTGGTAGACTTCACATACCTTCGAAATTCTTATGGAGAACTTCTCAGGTATATAGGTTTCCTCACGATGTTTCCTTCACCGTTAAAGCAAGTGATAATTAGCAATTAATATACACGTAAATTAGAAAAGTCAGAGGTGTATGCTCTTGGGGCTGGTTTCGAACCTGCCACTTTCGTCTCGACAGTCCATACCACTCCCCACTAAGCTATCGCTGCTATAGTTTACTGTACTGCATTTTTTAGAATAGAGAGACTTATATATTTGTTCCTATTATATATATACACGGTTCGATTTTAGTAAATCAACTTTCTTGAATTGAATCGACAAAAGCTGCAGTTTGTTTTTGACGTCACATCTTACCTACTGTGGGGTCAGGACTACCGGTATGCATAACTGCTGGGTGTTATTTATTTAACTAGGTACCTACTAAATTTTATACATGCCTATTGATATACTTATAATATACGTATTGTTCCTTAAATTGGTATTCAATAAAGAGGTTTCTATATACATACATACGCACTTACGCCTGTATCCCAAAGGGGTAGGCTGAGGTGTAACCAGTACTAAATATAAAAACTAAACATGCAATATAATAAATTATGTATCAATAATATATTATGACCGCTAGTCCCTCGTAGTTCCTGATATCCACGATACAGGTTTACCTAGTGTGGGGTCAGGACTATGTGTGTGACTGTTGGGTGTATTTATTTATTTTAATATCACTTTTACCAGACCCGGGGATCGAACCCGAGATCTCAGCGTCAGCCGTAGTCGTAACGCGTACACCTTACAACTGGGCCATCGAGGCAGTCTATCTACCTACTAAATATAAAAACTAAACATGCAATATGGTATATGTATAATTCGGAATTTTGTTGTAATTTACAACACGAACACAACAATAACTATGACTATTATGATGCACGTGAGGTAGCAGTAGAATTGACAACACGCTCGGTACACGCAGTTCACGAAGCGTTCAGCCAACGGCACTTTACGGCGGCTGCAACAAACAACAAGGTATTATAATTTATGCTTTTTCTTTAAACATACATACGCACTCCCACCTGTAATCCCCAAAAGGGTAGGCAGAGGTGTAACCAGTACACCCGCATTTCGCCGAGCATATCTCCGCCCCATGATTTGATAGGGGGCGACCCTATAGCCATACCTTGTACAATTCCAGACTCCGGGCTGATACTTAGCATTTCATAATAAAACAACCCAATATCAATTTTACCCGACCCGGGGTTCGAACCCGAGACCTCAGCGTCAGTCTTTAAACATAAGAGGTAAATAATATTAAGTATAAAAATAAAATCGTTTAATGATCATGTAGATAATTAAAATAGCGCTTATAATAGTCAGTACAAATATAAAAGCAAGATATTTAGGCATCAAAAACCATATTATCAACATATAAATAATCTCCTTCTTCTTGTAGTGCCTCTCCAACTAGTGAAGGTTGGCAGTCAGCTCATCATACTGTCTTTTGTCCTTTGCGAGACGAAATAGTTCAGCAGCGCTCGCTATCCCTGTCCACTCTCTGATGTTCCGCAGCCATGACTTTTGCCTTCGACCAACTTTTCTCTTACCCGCTACTTTTCCCATCATTATGAGTTGAAGGAGCTCGTATCTATCATGTCTTAGTACATGCCCTAAATATGCAACTTTTCTTTTTTTGATGGTGTCCAAATGTTTGCGGTTTTGACCTACCCGTCGTATATAAATAATAAATACACCCAACAGTCACACACATAGTCCGCACCCCACACTAGCTAAACATGTATCGTGTGTATTCCTGATACTACGAGGGACTTGCGGTCCCACAACACCCAGATCCGTGAAAAATATTTGTGGATAACACAATTTGTCTCAGTGCGGGAATCGAACCCACGGCCTCTCGCTTCGAAGCCGGCTACTCGCCCACTGCGCCACGGAGGCTGTCATATGTAGGTATGCATATCTCCTCTCTTCTTCCACCTTCCCTTATCCCACTCGCAGTGGGGTCCGCGAAACATGTTTTTTATCACATGTTACAGAATGATTTGGCTTATATTTTTTACGACCGGCCACCTGCCTGACTTCAACTCCTCTCGAGGGATGTAGATATCATCATCAATAATACACTTGTCGCGGAATATCGCGAATCATTTTGATTATTTACAATTGTTCATTTAAAAGTCTGTATAAAGGAAATCTTATTTTTATTATATGATATTGTGGGTAGATAATTAATACTGCATGAAAGTATATTGTTAGCGTATTCTGTTAATATTGGTGTGTTGAGGGTGTCTGAGAAAGCAACGTTGGGTACACTGTAATAATAATGGTGCGATATAGTTGTGGAAGGGTGGTTGAATGGTATAAAAGAGATTGTCGCCATAACTGGAGGTCTTTTGCCCGCGGTCAGTTAGTTCAGTAAGATCAGTGCTCAGTCGATAGTCCAAGTGTTCATTACGCGGTAGCTATGCTGATTTACTATTCGGTTCTAGTTGTTTGAGTTATAATTATAAGAGAACGGTCTATAGAGAATCCTGGGGTTGTGGTCTGTAAAGTATACTATATTGTAAATGTAACCAGTGAACTATGAGTTGAAGTGATTATTGTCGTTTGGTATTAGTGAAATGGTGCTCGTCTCGCGTAACTTAACGGAGGGCGACGAAGCTCTTTTGTCTGTAGCGAGTGGACAGTGTGGTTTGTGGATAGATTGTCTACCTAGTGCGGTAAAGTCGAGTTTAGCAAGTGCTAGAACATAATCATGGTGACTGTATAATGCAATATTTCTTTGTGCCTTATGATTATTTTTATATTATGTGTTAAGTTGCTGTGGCAACAAATGTGTATGGTTAACTTGCTGCGGCAGAAGTGTACCTTTGTTAGAGTTCTACGAGTAATATGGTTATCCTGCTGCGGCAGAGGTGTACCTTTGGTACAGAGAGTTTCTACGAGTAATATGGTTATCCTGCTGCGGCAGAAGTGTACTTTGATACAGAGAGTTTCTACGAGTAATATGGATATCCTGCCGCGGCAGAGGTGTACGTATGTACAGTATTGCTGGGTCAGACTATAAGGGGAGGTTGGAGGTCACCTGGGCGAGTGCCCATAATTTTATAGGGCATACTGCGGTCACTGCCCGGCTCAAACTGCGGTCACTGAGCCTAAGTATTAAACAACACTACCGTATGTATGTACCCAACATGTAAAAAGGGGGTTTCGCGACAACACTAGGCTAGTGAGCTTGTTTTTGGTTCGATCATTCTATTCTCGCAAAATGACATGTCCAAGTTTATATTGCCAATTTTACCTAATTCTTTATTTTTACGCGATGGTATTAGCCCTTATATACCGTCCCACTGCTCGGTACGGACCTTATCTGTCACTACACATTGGCGTAGGCTTAGAGTAGGTACTTTAGATTGCTGCTGCAAAACCAATGAGACCATAAGAATTATGATTACCTATACTCACTTTTTCTTCACATTCTTGTATCGTGACGTAGTAATCGGCTTCACACTGAAAGATCTTACTTTCACACGAGGTTTTTCTTTTATAATAACTGGTGGGAGTGATTCCGATCTTTGCCTCATTTCCACTTCATGCACTTCACGACGCAGTCTTCCCGGTCTTATAAACTCATTAATCGTTTCAGTTTTATAAATTTTATAACGCTTCCGGCGACGGCACCATGGGAATAATTTGAAACGTTTCTTGGCTGGTAGACACGTGTTCTTCGCACCCCATGGCGTTTGTTTATGGAATAACTGAACTGTGGTTGGTTTCTTAGCATATTGATTCACGACTATAGGTACAGGGAGTCTCCGGGGCTCCTCGATGAATACTTGCGGTCTGCCAACAAATCCAATGGTCAGTCTGCTTTCCGCGTTATTTTCTGGAAAGTTAATTTTATATTCGCTAAACTGACCTTTTGTACTTGGGAACTATGAATAAATGTATCGCCTTTGGTATCGACATGGTCTATATTAAATGTAGGAATTACTTTATAAATGACCTTCTTCTTTTTGCGTCCCTTGGACCTTTTGCTCTCTTGACATTTCTTGTTCTTTTCCTGTCTGAGTCTAGACATCGGCGGTTATACCATTATCTTAATTTAATAATGCTTTGTGTTTTCAATACATTAGTTTTGTTATTGCGTGTTCTATTCTGACGTCACGTCAAATCGTTAATATCTTGTCAGTTTGATAGCACCTTTTCATGTTTTTTTTAAGAAGGTTCTGATGGTTTTAGGGTTCCGTAGCCAAATATTACAAACGGAACCCGTATAATATCGTCATATCCACCTGTCCTTCTGTCCCTCTGTCCGTTTATTAACACTAACGGCCTAACTACTGAGGATGCTCAAGATCGGGCGAAGTGGAGGCGTCTTAGTAGGAAGGCGGACTCTGGCACCAGCCGGGATAACACCCGGTAGAAAAAATTAAAGATTTTAGATGTGAAATATTTGGCTATCTGTATAGCCTATAAAGACTGATGCATCCCGGTGGCGCGGTACTTTGAATGTACGCTTAATCTCGGCGAAGTCTGTGATATAGGTACTATTTGTAGGTATTGGTAGTGATTTAATCTGTCATAATTTTAGCTAAACACCTCTTCATTACGAGAGAAAGATCATTAACTCGATACGATCGAGTTAATATTATCTTAAAATAACTGAATATTTTACTGTAAGAGGTCAAGCTTACCGTCATAATGTTATATTTCTTTCTGCCTGTCGTTATCACGGCTTAATGCCAGGTTTCGCCTTCTCGTACCATAGATTTGACTGTATTTGGTATTATATGGAGCGACCCGCCGTCTGACCTCCACAACCCGGAATGGGGACCAAGTTTCGCCATTGTCTGTTAATCAGCCAGTCTGTCGGTCTACCACGAGCAGGTGAGGTTGGCTTTGGACCTAAAATGTTGGTGGCACACTTACACTCCAACGTCATATTGGATATAATTTATGTTCTCACAATAATACCAAGTGATAAATGTAGTTAATAACTCCGATGGACTAGTTTGTTGGTACGAGGCTTAGCAATTATTAAATTAAACTCCAGAATATTATGAATAAATTAACATGGCGTGTTCGTTAGTGACACCCGGAATGGGGTGGCAGACAACTCGTGCACTGTGAAATTTGGACAAAACAAATAATTTATTATCGAGCTGGATCTAAATAAACGATGCAAGTATTTCAATTTGTTTAAACTCTTCTTCTCCCACCTGCCTTTATGCCACTCGCAGTGCGCGGTTGGCGCAACAAGCTTTTTTTTATAGTATAGGCCGGCAAACGAGCAAGTGGGTCACCTGATGGTAAGTGATCTCCACCGCCCATGTACGCCCACAATACTAAAATAACCATGAGCGCGTTGCCGACCTTAAAGGAAAGGGATAAGGAAGGGATTGGGAAGGGGAGGGGTATTTGGGCCTCCGAATATCTCACTAACCGTACGAAACGCAGCAGCAAGCTGCTACTTTACGCCGGTTTTCTGTGAGACAGTGGTAACGACCCGGACGAGCCGGCCCATTCATGCTGTAGACAAAATTGTCTACAGCGTGGCTCTACCACGAACACAGTACAGTTTACAGAAAGATTTGGCTAGTAGTTTTTACGACCGGCCGCCTGCCTGACGTCAACCCCTCTGGGGAGAACCCCTCTTGTTTTTTTTTTTTTCTCTTTATTTTTTTTAGGGAGTTTAATCACGCAGTGATTATGTCACTCCCGTACAAACCAGAAATACCTTATATTCTAATACAATAATAATAATAATACAATACGAGTACACACTCGTATACGTCTAACCAATCACAATTCACAAACCTAGATGTTGTATTTGTGCATGTTTCTTAAAAATAATTTGCATAGTATCCAAGCCTTTTCAGAAGAAGGAGACGCTAAGATGCTGTTGCAGACTCCGAGACCCAACCCACTGCCCAACGCTTGTTGTCTTTCATATGCATTCCGGCCACACTCCATCAGTATATGATATAAGTCATCGATAATCCCGCAAGTTGTGCAATTTGGAGAGGGGATTTTACGCATCAGACATTTAAATTTGTTGCTTGGGATATGCCCGGAACGCATTCTCAGCAGAGCTACCAAATATTTCCTGTCTGTCTTTAATTCTCCGAACCATGGATAACGAAGAGGTTCAGCTTGAATCGTTTGGTACCAGATTCCTTTCAACTTTGAACATTCTTTAAAATATTCTTTCCACTTTTGTCTGCATACTCCCTTTAGGTGTCCAAGCCAATCTGAGTATAACGGCAAACATAAATAATTTGTGCCTTCAGAAGCTGCTTGTCTGGCTGCCAGGTCCGCCTCTTCATTACCCATGATTCCAATATGTGCAGGGATCCACTGGATAGTGACAGATTTATTTAAAGCACGAATTTTACAGATGGTGTCTAAGATCACAATGGCTATCGGAATCCCTCGAAGACTCGAGGGTATCCGAGCCAAGTGTTGTAAGCTGCTTTTGGAATCCGAGAAAACAACAAATTTTTCTTGGTCCAAATGCAGTATATATGAAAGAGCTTCAGCAATAGCTACTAGTTCACAATTCATAATACTTATATTAGAATTAATTTGAAATTTGACGTTAATGCTAAATTGTGGATCATAAAAAGCAGCTCCCATGTTTGACTCTATTTTAGACCCATCTGTATATAGTTCATAGTATCCGTTATACTTAGAACTTATCATTTCAAAACATTTAGCTTTAAGATCATTTAAACTAATCAATCTTTTTGTCTTGTTGATTCCCTCAATTTCAGTGTTTATCACCGTTGATAGATCAATATTACTTGCCCAAGTGTTTAACATAAAAATGTCTAATATGGAACTAGAATGCATCGGAAATGTGCTGTAAGATCTGTGAATATCTACTAATAAGAGCAAATGTTTACTTCTCCAGTAGGGTCCCTGACACATGTCAGACAGCTCACCCAACATATTAAAAATGCCAGTATTACAGACAGACTTTGATTTTAAATAATATTTACCAGCTAAAAAGAGTCTTCGAATAAAGAGAGGTTGAAGACATAGCTCACTCTCCATTACATGGATTGGTGTGGTCCTGATAAAACCCCTTATGAGTCTCATTGTTTCGTTTTGTAATCTATCGAGTTTGAGGAGGTGACACTTGGCACTATTTGCATACAAATAGCATCCATAATCAATTCTGCTACGAATTATTGCTATGTATAGCCTTCGGAGATGTTTTGGATGGATACCCCATTTAGATCCTACTAAGACTTTAAAGATATTTAAAAAGCGGTTAATCTTTTGTTGGACGTTATTTATGTGCATTCCCCATCTTAATGAGTTGTCTAACCACATACCGAGATATTTAACAGAGTTAACCTGTTCTATAATATTTTCATTAATAGTTAGACGAACTTTACTTTTGATTCTACCTCTACTAAAAATGCAGACCTTAGTTTTTTTATGACAAATATTTAAACCTAACTGTGTTATCTTATCTTGAAAAATATATAAAAAATTTTGGATACTCAACTCAGAATCTGAAAGTTTCTTTTGGCTTTTATATAAAATGAAATCGTCGGCATATTGCGATATAAACACGTCATTTATGTGCTTACACACATTTATAGTCGCTGCATTGAAGAGCAAAGGAGACAAAGGATCTCCCTGGGCTATACCTATACTGGATGTACGTTCTATTATGCTGTTATTAGATAGTTGCATAAATAAATGCCTCTGATGGAGATATTGCCATAGATAATTACATAAAACAGAACCTACTCCGAGGTTGTCTAAAATACTCAATAAGGATGTAATATTTACATTGTTGTAAGCATTCTCTATATCTATAAAACATGCAATAGTTGGAGAACCCGTAGAAAAAGCTATTTGTACCCGCGATACTAATCGCGTAAGACCATCATAGCATGACCTAGATCTTCTAAAACCGCAAGTGTCAATGGATAAATAATCATTTCTCTCTAGAAACCATTCAAGCCTGCGTGTTATGATTGTGTGTAGTATTTTACAAATGCAAGATATAAGTGCAATAGGTCTGACACCAAAGCTTGAAGCAGGATCGTGACTCGGTTTTGGTACAGGAATAATTTTAACTTTTCTCCACTGTTCTGGTATAAAACCAATAGACAAGAATCTATTGTATATAGAAGTGAGCATGACTTTACCACTGTATGGAAGATGTTTGACCATAGAATAGGATATATTATCCTGTCCTGGAGCAGTATCTGTTTGCTTAATAGAGTTAATTACTTCTTGAACCGAAATTACACTACCAAGTTGTTCATTCATAGAGACAAAAATAGGAGTTGGTGGTATAACATAGTCTGGGGCGATACTCCTTAACAATTCTCGGCCTTTGTCTTCATCAACAATAGATCCTTGAATTTTATAACCTTTGATCCATTTCATGCGTTGCCACATCTCCTTCGAGGATGTCACACTGTCTATACTACTGCAAAATTCTTGGAAAGATTTACGTTTGCTCTGACGTATCATCTTTTGCGCTGCACTTACTTTCCTTTGTAACTCTTCTAGGTTCTGAGGGGTGGGGTTTTGTCTAAAAGTAGCCAATGCCAGACGTCTTTGTGCCACCATGTAGGATAAATTTTGATTCCAATAGGGTTTCGGTGTAAACTTTCTCGCTTCAAGGGGATTCTCGAACATTCTAATCAAAAGTATACACTGATCAGCTGCCTTATTTAAAATTTCTATGAATGCATTATACGCCGCTTGGTGATCCGTAGGAAGTTCTAAGTTCATTAATTCTGTCTCTATTTTGTTTGTATATGTCAACCAGTCGGCTTTCTTAAAGTTTCTGCTTTTTTTAAATATATTCTCTTGATTATTTTCTATACTTATTTTAATTATGAAGTGGTCGCTTCCCAAGCACTCGTTCATAAGATTCCATTTAAATTTTAATGCCAAGTCTGTTGAAACTAAGGTCACATCCGGGGAAGTTTTCTGTATATGTCCATTAACTAATTTAATTCGTGTAGAAGACATGTTATTGTTTAGTATGAATAGGTTATTGTCCATAACAGAATCAAAAATCTGGTTGCCTCTTGTATCTGTCTTAGTGGACCAATTTGAGTGGTGACCATTTAGGTCCCCTGCTATAATAGTTTTACCTTGTGCCAATAAGAAGATTCTATCCCAATCATTTTTTGTTGTACGTACCGATGATGGACAATAGATGGAAATTATATTATCTAGACTAGTGCAATTATGTAATTTAACGCATACAGTTTGTATTCCTGAGTTCAAATTATTGATATTATATAGGACTGTTTTTATTGTATGGTGGGTTAAAATCGCGGTTCCCCCAAAACCATCTTCACGATCTGTCCTAAAAACATTATAGCCTGAGACTTTGAAGAAGCTCCCTTGATCCAGCCATGTTTCGCTAATGATAGCTATATGTATTTTTTCTTGAGTCAATAGCGCTTCAAATTCTGTGATTTTCGGTCGCAGGCTTCGAGCATTCCACTGTAGTATGTTAATAACCTAACTGTTTGTGAAGTTTCCTGTACTTGTCCATTGTTTTAAGTAACATATGAAAGGCAATTGTTTCAAATAGTGCAACATATATGATAATATCCAATCGAAAAATATTGTACCACAATCCATAATTTTATTTTCCATATTGATATCACTGTCCCAAATCTTTTCCTTTATTTCATTGAAAACATCACTCCAACTTCTTTCTCCATCCATACTCCTAGTATCTCCTATTTCTGTTTCTTTTTGCTGCTGTAAATTAATTCCAGGATCTCTTGATGAAGATTCCTCCATATTAATGTGAATATCTTTGTTTACTTTTTCTATTAACTCTTTCATTAGTCTTATATATATCATCCTGTGATTCTTTTCTTGAGCTCTGCATATAATTTTTTTTAACTGATTTTGCATAAGTTTCCTTCCGTCGTGTATTAATCCTTGTACTTAAATTTGCTTCCTCACTTGGTTCCACTTGATCTTCTTTTTCCTCTATAAAACATTCTGTTTCTATTGTAGGTTCTAAGAGGCTGGGGTTAATATCACGTTCTGGCACAATATGCTCCGCTATCACTCTTTTATACGAGCAATTGTTCTCTGCCATTAGCTCTCTAATCTTTCTTTCTCCTTTCTTCTACAGGACATGTACGCGATAAAGACGTATGTTTTCCAGAGCAGTTATTACACTTGAAGTCTTTAGTTTCGCAGTTAGGATGAGATTTACTACATTTTGGGCAAATTTCTTTAATTGACGAGTACATTTTATTTATGTGTCCGAACCGCCAGCATCGCGAACATTGTGTTACGGGATATACATAAGCATTAACCTTGACTCTGGTATCAAATATATACACATGATCCGGTAGTGTTGATCCTTTAAAGTGCACTCTAACTGCTTCTCCAAGTTCCCACTGTCCATTAGAGGTATTACGACGTTTTAGCCTTCTAATCCCTATAATATCTAATTCACAGCTTAAGCTTTCAAGTATCTCTTCCTCAGTGTAATCCAAATCTATGCCCTTAATAACGCCATATGTTTGGCTTATTTCTAATGTTTTTTGACAACGATACCCTTTTTCTTTAAGGCATTTTGACTCTATTAGTTTATCTGCGCAGTTTTCATTACTAAATCGCATGAGAATTTTATACGAGTTGATATATTTAATATTTGTAATATCCTGTATGTTTTCTGCTTTTAATAATTTTGCCAAACCAAATTGTTTAGGTAATTTTTCTGTTGAAGTTAAGCTTATTTCGATTTTATCCTCTGGAATCCTTATATCATCTTGAATATTACTAGTTCTAACGAAACGCTTACTGCGTCTTGATACCGTTGTCCATATTTCTTCCTGGTCTAACTGTCTACTTCGCTTATTGGATTTAATTTCCTCACTATTCCTTTTGTTTAGTACAGGTTCTTCTGTCGTCTCCATATTCTCACTATTACACATTATCTGACTACCCACTTGTATCACAATATTATTATCTCCTTCATCTTCCTCACTCAAATGTTCATACTCCAACTCGTCATTATCCATTTTTAATAAGCATTATTACACACATTTAAGTAAGTAGGTATAGACGATCGTACGAATCGGTTTAAAAATCGGTTCGAACCGACACAGTACGCATGTCTTACTGAGACGGGCGCCCGCGCGTAACTTGAGCAATTTACTGATGAGACTCCCTTAAATCAATTTTAGGGAAGTGTTTTAATACTTTATAGTACGTTTTGGCATTTTTCGTGTTATACTGGGTTGGTATTATTTTTATGGGGATAGGCTTGTCCCCAACCTCATGGGAAGAAATCTCTGCGAAATAGTGTACTGTAGTTGCTTTAATAGTATGTAAAGTACACAAACTTGTCGTTAAAACTAAAGCAATGGACAAACTAACATTGTGAATAGTTAAAATAGTTAAAACCGAACATTTAAGGTTGTAAGCGGTTTGTCGTGGCGACTACGACATCGAGAAAGCAAACTGTTGTTCCGAGCCGATTTAATTTGCAACAGTGTCACTGTAAGCCCGGATATTCCAATGCTTGCTTACAGAACGCGAAAATTATGGATACGGTATTTATTTGCTTGAATGACGAGACGAGCAGGACGCTCGCCTGATGTTAAGTGTCACGCCTGCCCATAAAAAGAAGCAACGTCACACAGAACTCTGCACTCGTCACCCCGACAGTAAGATCGTTCACTGGCTTCAATGTCCTTTAAACTGATACACAACAGTGCTTATACACTTCTGCTTGTCGGCACAAATAGACAAAGCGGTGGTACCAACCTAGACGGCGTCTCGCATAAGAGGGACCTACCTCCTTTTATTATATCACTATCTTTTGCTCGCAGCTATTTTTTTATCCTGTAACGTCTACAGAAATCGCTACTATGCGTTCGTGCTCACTATGTGGCCTGAAAGTATTGTTTATGAATACGACAGTAAGACAGCCTACCCTAAATCAAACTCACAATTTAAACTGATTTCTTCGGAAACGGTCAATACAAATTGCATTCCCGGTTGTAACATGTTCACAGTAAAATATGGGCACAGAATGTTGTATGTTACTGCTTAACCCGTTAACTCATTTCAACAATCATCAATCACGTTTTAGGGTCTTTTAGACCCACTATTTACGAGTGTAAAACTATATTGATGGTGTATGTTGGCAAGTTTCGGGGCTAAATAATAATAAATTGTAGGTGTTTTAAAAATGCTACATATAGATTATATAGGCGTGAGTGCGTATGTATGCATGAATGTAAAAATAGTGTCAAAATTGTCTTTGTTCACGTTATTATTTCTGAACTACGTCTATTAAAAATTTTGTACCTACTGGAAGAAACGTATTTCAGGTAAAATTGTACACAACATTTAACATAATAATAATACAATCATACTACATAAACTCATACCTGTATCGCCGAAGGGCGAAAGGGTAAGCAGATGTGCAATTACTACTGCAGTTGCTGTTCGCTGAGCTCATTACAGTATCATGTGATAGGGGCATATCACAATTCCGGGCATTTTCAATTACTTATGTGTGACCTATTAAATCGAAACCTACCTACCTACCACCTAATAGTAGTAGTTAGTAGTAGCTTTCAACTATGGCAATAACTAAACGAGTTTAATTAAGCAACTACTAGTCACTAAATCAATGAGGCGATAAACTATTTAATATTAAAATATGCCTTATCCATTCTAATATTATAAAATCGAAATTCATTATGCAGATAGCAGAGCAGTTGTAGTATTGTGGACATTTGAATGCAAGCTCATAGCAGGAATGTTACGGTCTGTGCCAGCAACTGGATTAATCGAAACCACACCTCTCTAGTTATTAGCACTCGGTACTGTATAAAGTACAAACAATGTTTTCTTATTCTATATAGAATGGCAAATAGTGTTTTCAAGCCGCCCGATAGCCTCTGAGTTGGCTTAATGACTGCTGTCAGTTGATAAGTCTGTACCTACCGACTTTATAAACGATTTGGTGACGCTCAGTTGACAATGATATAAGTACCAGTAGGCGGTCAGCCATCCATAGACTGACTGCGCTAAGGGTTGCTTAACTCTCTAATCATTTACTGCTTAATGTGTAATTGGCTATGAGCGCCTCATAGCGTTTTCTTATAGAAAACTAGCTGTTGCCCTCGGCTCCGTCCGCGTGAATGCCTATTTCCAGGATAAAGTAGCCTAGTGGGCGACACCGGTGGGCGCGGCTTGGGGGGTGATCGGATCAAGCGAATCTCGTCATCGCGATCGGTGTGAGAAACGCGCTTGACTAAAATACTAATATCGCTATTAAAAAATAGGGGTTGATGGTAGAAGGGTGAAAATTTAGGGTTGTATGTATTTTTTTATGCCACATTATATAAAAAAAAATTGCCAAAAAATAAAATATTAATATTAGGGGCGGACAACACTTATCACTTAGGGGTATGAAAAATAGATAGTAGCCGATTCTTAGACCTAAGTTACTGAATATGCATATAAAATTTCATAAAAGTCGGTCAAGCCGTTTCGGAGGAGTATGGTAACTAACATTGTGACACGAGAATTTTATATATAAGACTATTTAGCACCGTGGTCTGCAAACTTAATAGTCATAACCTAGACGTCAATCAAAAAAACATTTGTAATTTTCAAATGGCAGAACAGATTTAACAAAAACAATGAACAGCCGACCTTAACGTTCAAAAACACAACTCAAACTTAATAGTTTGTTTTGTTTCGATTGAGTTAATTTAAAGCCTAAGAAAATAAACTTAACTTTTTAACAAGAACTGTCAACCCCGTTTGCATAATGCCGTTTCACAAACTACAGTTAGTTAATTACAGAGAAAAAGAAATGTAAAAAGTTATCCTGAGAAAGAAGTAGCAGGGAGTCTGATTTAAAAAGTCATCCAAAGTTCTGATAATCTGAAAAGTCTGGGTGGTTAACACTTGAAATGGCACATGAGGTCCCACTTACCCATTACATTTATTTTTAAGTATATTTTGCAGCAAATGAAAGCTATACCTACTTACATTATAATCTGTTATTATTATATGTCTAATCATATTATTAAGGTTAAATCCTCATAAATTGCGTTCTTAGAAGATTTGTCCTATTGCTTAAATGTTCATTTAGAATCCTATTTCCTACTGTCCTACTGACCTGTCATATTATAAATGTGAAAGTCATGTTGATGTGATGTTTCTTAGTTTATGAATTTGTATGTTTGTTAGTGTAATAAATAAATAATTTAGTGTAATTGCATAGTGTATTTTGACGATGCTATGTATGTTATGCATACATGAGTTCATATGATTTCTATACATAAGTTTCTTTATTTTGTACTGACTTGTCATAAGCGCTAATTTAATTGCCTATATGATTAATAAACTATTTCATTTCATTTCATTTCAATCAATTATGCCTTCACTACACAACTGATTTTATTGAAAGATGGCACACAGATATGACCTGGATTTTGACACAGGTTTTTTTTCACTCATATTAAACGCAAAATTCCTAAAATAATAATAATTTGTAGATAGGGAAATTGTGTTTCATACATTGATTTATATGTGAGGATCATAAACATATGTTGAGTAGTTATTAGTATGGGGATCGTAGTTTGGACACCTATATAGCTCCAAATGAACGGTTTAAATTTCGTGTTGTACTTAGTGTCTATACGTAGTTATTCTAAAGAATATACCACATCCAAACTTCATTTTTGAACTATGTACATACTAGTCTATATTTATAGATAGGTGATGGTGATTATTGTTTAGATTTTGAGGCCTATAAAACCCCTAGCAAACAATAGGTTTTATCATTTGAAAATACAAGGGTTAATTCTCAGCTGTGTATAAAAAGCTATGCGTCAAAATTTTCCTCTGTAGAATAAAGGGTGAATATTGAATTTAAATGAATACCAGCGTGGGTGGACAGTTGCTTTATCTATTTTTATCCCTACATAACTCCACGATTGTCCCGAGGGTCGCATAGATAATACAACACCATTTCGCTAATGTATATTGTTATTATTTTAGGTATATAACGTCTATTTTTAGCCTCGTTGGTATGACATTACCGATACTATCCCACAGCAGGATTTATCTAATTTTTGGTAAAGCTACGCTTTAGATAGTTCTGTCTACAGCATGAATCGTGCGGGTCGTTACCACTGTCTTACAGACAACCGGCGTATTTTAGCAGCTTGCGTTTCGTACAGTGAATGAGATATTCGGAGGCCCAGATCCTTTAAGGTCGCAATGCGCCTATGATTCTTTTGAGATTGTGGGCTTGCATGGGCTGTGGAGATCACTTACCATTAGGTGACCCACTTGCTCGTTTTCCGGCCCATGCTATGAAAAAATGTAGTGTATTGTAATTCAAAATGTGTGGCATTGCTTATGTATATAGAAATATGTGGTGCTTGTCATCACGCTAATAAAAACAAACATACATACCGGTTACAACATTATATTAAGTACATATACATTATGTAAAAAACTCTTTTAGCCCTTCCTGGGTCGTGAAGATATTTAGACAGATTAATAAAAAGGGAGATATTATTCATGCACAGGTAGCTTAGAAAAAATAACATATCTCGCCATTCTAAAAAAAAGTAACTGGCGCCGCCGCCGCCGCTGCCAAAAGCTTGTCACGCTATCTCCTCCGAAACCGCTGGGGGTATGGGGTCGAGACCGATACCAATCGATGCAGAATAATGTGGAAGAAAGTAAGATATGTCTCATAATCGTCGGACTTTAAGTTTTTTTTTATTTTATGTTTTGTGGAAAAACATGGGCAACGCCCCTAGTATATAAAAAAATATATTTGCACCTGAAAAGTGAGAACAACTGGCTGACGAAGCCGGGCGCGCACGCGGCAAGGTTTCATGTACGTGGGCGCCGCAACTTGTTTTCCCTCTGTTTTCGAGTCATCGCTCTTACAGAGGTAATCAATCGAAATACGGCTTACAAACAATAAATAATTAAAGTTTAAAAAATAAATATGTTTATTTTTATAGTCTCATTTTCGTAAGCGAGTTATCATTACGTTTGAATATCGATTCTGATATCACAGTTAAAACGCCCAACAGGGGTTTTGTTATATATTGTATATTTTACTCCTGAGTCACAAACCGGAACCGGACGGCCGGGCATTCATTGCGTATTCCTACTAATTCGTAAAAACCAAACATTGCCGACGTGATTTATATCGTCTTACCATCGAAATAAGATGACAAGAAACATAACTCAAGCAAAAAAATTACCCCTCCAATACTCTGTGCATGGGGGAGGGGCTATAAAAGTCTCTAATTGACACTTGATACGTCTAATTTTTTGCGCGGTGCAGAATGTCGTATAAATAGAAATTATATATTTAGACATTAACTTTTATGAAATAAAGTTGATTTTGAACGTTCATTAATTTTTGTTGCGCGTGTAAGTAAGTGGAGCCGTATTTTTTGGCAGATTCATATGAGAGTTTTCGTTCTAGTTATCTTATTTCGATGCGTCTTACTCATATATATGTGTAATAAATACTTACTACATAAAATATCAATTTGATTTTGTATGTCAAGAATTCATAACAAAGCTCAGTGGCGCATGATACCCATACGGGTGGAATAATATGATCCATTAATCCTGTGCTGAATTAACGGATTAATATTTCATCGATAAGCCGTGATGGTTGGTTGGGTTATGCGACCATCTGATCTATGTCGAGCAAATTGGTCTACTACCATCGTATTTAGATGCAAATACATTAATTAATAGTTTATTAAAGACATGACCTAGCTAGGAGTGGTACGGACTATAGACACGAATGTCGTAGATTAGAGAGCATCCGCAGCGAGCTTAATACATATGTTACACGACATAACACAAAATATAGCCAAATAACATAGAGAGGTAAAAGAACTATTTTCTCTACTGTTGACACAAAACTTGACTACTTTTGAGTCGAGTTTTCTAAGCAATCAGGTTACCAGTAGAGATGGTGTAGAGAATATTTTCAACGTCTTTCTGGTGATTTTATCGAATGTTGATACTTTTATTTGAAATATATTTTATGATTGTGTAGTTTTCTCTTTCTCACGCAAGATAAGTCATGTTGCATATGTTAAGCCTTAAGGGCACACACTGCTGGCTTTTAACGTGTTGTCGCTTGCTTTAATGGCGAAGGCATGTTTTCGTGAGGAAACCTGTACATTCTCCATAAAAATTTAGAAGATATGTGAAGTCCATCAAGCTGTAGGACAGCGTAAATATTTTGAGAGCATCGTAATACTTTGTGTCACTCAGTCTCGAAAATTATACCGGATTGTAGAAACGTCTCTACAATTTAAAAAATCATATCTAAGAAATCGCAGTGCTTCATTACTCGGTGTGAGCAAAATTGCGTGCCACTGTAGATTCTGGGCAGTAGGTATGTGCGGAATAGTCTCTTGTGACGTCAAAGCAGGTATAATGTGGCATATTTAGTCCGCGTACAGATTGGAAAACTTCGTATATTGAGATTTCCGTCTCTACTTGAATTAATACTGTCTGGATGTCCCTTACTAAACATTGTATGTAAGGGTCTTAAATTATCAGAAATTCCGACCTCAAAGTTTCCATGTTGCGGCTCAAAACAGATGCGTTATTAAACCATGTGACGTATCTTTGACGAACTCTGTTTCTCGTGTTTGGAAACTTTGATGTGTTGAATGTATTTTATAGGAAATTGCACTCTATCCTCAGTGTATTTTGGTACGTTTTGCATTAGAACTATATTAAAACTACAATCAGTTTCACAGTTTCAATTTACATTTGGGATTTGTTTTTCTGTTTAGGGTTGAGATTGTCGCTGCCTGGCTCTTGTAGCTACTGTGTTTGCAATTGCTGATGCTGATCATTATAGCCAAATGGACACCGATACATGGTAAAAAACCGGCCATTGTGGCTAGCTATAGTCGCATTCGGGAACAGCCATCGTGTATCCCATAACTTCAGGCTGGCATAATTCTGCCGACCATACAGGAACGCTATGTAAGGGACATAGCGTGCGACAGTCGACATTATATTTAGACTGCACTGTACTTAACACCAGGTCCTGTGTAGTCACATTTCCGTGCCAGGATAAAATAAATGTATACCGGCACCGAGTACTCCAATATTTTGGAGAAGTCTCGGAAGAACTGCTGATAACATGGAAAAGCTAATAATAACAGGAAAAATAGAAGGCAAAAGACTAAGAGGAAGCCGCCCAGACCAGGTGTACCTTTGGTCAGACCAGGTGTCTGAACAGCTGGAGACACCAGTCAACGTCGTCATCCATCAAGCCGAAGACCGTAGCAAATGGAGAAAATCCATTAATAGAATCCTTGCACGAAGTCACGATACTCAACAATTGTAACAATTGTAATTAGGAACCGCACTTTAAAGATTGCTAGCTTGATACTAATAGTTGCAAACGTTTATTGAAGATATTCAGAGTACACATTCTAGTTGCTCTATAATACTCAGATTTAACAGCGACAACTTTTGAGAAAATATCATTACATAGTGATTTCTTAGGTTTACGCGAATATTACACATTGAAATTAAACTAGTTTATACGGATATTATCGCGGTTTAATTTTTATTTTAGTCCGACGTTTCGAAAGCTTTTCAGCCTTCGTGGTCACGGGAGAGACTGAGGTGTAGGTCGTCTCGAAAAGTTCAATGTTACATTGGCTACCTTCATTTTAAAATTATATATTTATTATTTAATTATTTAAAAACGTCGGGACTAAAATAAAAGTTAAACCGCAATAAAATCCGTATAAACTAGTTTTATTTCAAAATATCATTACATCTCTTTTAATTAGTAGATGACAGAGTTTTGGAAGAATTTTCCTAATTTATTTTTTCTAACTAAGCTGGACGTTAATCCGCAACAAAGGCACACAAAAAAGTCGCTTAAAATTTTGCAAGCCGCTATCTACGAACAAAATTAAATATAAAACGATTTATTTCACAGCCAAAAACTTTTGGAAAGTTTTGGTTCAAAGGGTTTTCAAAGGTTTTCGTGCCATTGGTCATTCAAAAATATATGAATTTATTAAAATAAAAACATCATCCAAAATCGTTGTGATCCTTTCGAGATTTTTTTGTCTTGTGGATAAACAGAAGTCGGATAAATACCAAACTTTGCGGATCAGTTATAGACTCTGTGAAATCCGATACAGTTTTAAAAGTAAAATATTCAACTCGAATTCGAAAAGTTTTGTCTCTGTTTAATGGTACTGTTTCATAATGCATTTCATTCTAAAAATATTTATACATAATAACATTAAGTAAATTATATTTTACTACTACTGGTAATGTGGCATTGATATTTCTGCAAATTAACCTACCCAACAGTCACACGCATAGTCCTGACTACTACAAACACATTAAGAGGCTTGGGTATCGGGAACTACGAGAGGCTTTCGGTCTCATAACACCCAGAACCAAACAAATATTTGTAGTCCACACAAACTGCCTCGGTGGCGCAGTTGTAATGCGTACGCGTTACGACTGAGGCTAACGCTGAGGTCTCGGGTTCGATCCCCGGGTCGAGTAAACAGTGATATTGGGTATTTCTATTACGAAAGGCTCAGTATCAGCCCGGAGTTTGGAATTATGCTCGGTGTGGCGATAGACTCTCGCTCCCTATCACATCATGGGAGGGAGATAAGCTCTGCGAAATGTGGGTGTGCTGGTTACACCTCTGCTTATCCTCTTGGGTTATTACAGGCTCCCGCCATTCGTATGTACTGCTACTTTACGCCGGTTTTCTGTGAGACAGAGGTAAAGATCCGAACGAGTCGGCGCATTTATGCTGTAGACAAAACTGTCTACAGCGTGGCTCTACCACTCATAAAAACAAATTGTTATTGCACGATGTGATCAACAAATGTAAATATATGATTCTAAAGTTATGGTTAAAGAATTTTATTTCTCAAAAGAATTACAAATTCACTTACAGAGAAAATATACTTAAAATTAAACAATATGTGCCATTAGGCATGGCGAGTTTTTATGATTAGTTTTATAATAGGCAAGTAGTTAACAATCATAATATTTAATAGTAAGATAGGTAGTGGATACGTAATTATAAAGGTTAGGTGGGTAGGAAGAAAACTAAGGGCTGTGTCACAGTGCGACACAAGACACGACGATTGTGATTCTAAAGTCCACACACTAATGGCCGTACCCTATATTCTGTCTGTCTCGTTTTACCGTCCCAATAAACTTACTAATGATAGGTAATCCTATTCTTCATTGCTGTCTACCGATGAGAGGACTGATAGCTGACTACAGATATACAACACTATGAAAATGAGAGTTCAAGCGTCCCAATATTTTTTATGTGCTATCTGTCGATAAAGTTATTTAGTTTTTTCTTTATCGGTAGATTTTGACCGATAAACAGATATCTTCGGCTGTAAAAAACGAAATAAATAACGCATTTTAAAGAAATAGCCATGAGTATTCAAGGTTTACATGGCACTTGCACTGCAATACAAAAAACTAAATAAATTATGTAAAAATCTAAAAGAAAATAAAAAAAAAATCTAAAATACTCATAAATAAAAATAATGCACCGTTTTGATAATTAAATTAAGTGCAAGAGACATTTATATATTTGTTAATGCGAACAAAATAATTCCCCACTTCAGTAAAATCCCCCAAATTCGCTTGGGATTTTTGTTCAAAGGACTTGTATTCAGAGCCGTAATGTATTGACAGTAAAACGTTTCGTTATTACATTGTGTTTTGCAACATAATAAGTATTTCTCGTTATTATTATTTCATTTACAGTGGTAAAAAATAAGAATTATAGATAAATGTTAAATTAAACCTTATATTTCTAATCTAAATCATATCTTCATATTTTCTAACATAAATTAAACAATAGTTCCTCTTTCTCAGCTTGTATGAACATAACGCCCAAGAGGGCCCAGATAGACTGCCTATCTATTGCTATCATAGTATCCGACGTGCATATGTAAAAAATAGGGACGATTCCAAGCAGTAGATAGAACAATACGGATGTTTGACGATAGCTATCTATCGTGAAATTGAAGATGAATATTGGGAAAGGCCATAAATCACTCACCCACCCACTTTCAGTATCTCTACCTGGCGTTATCCCATCTTAATGCCAGGGTCCACCTTCTCATATCAGATTTGACGGTATTTGGTATTACGTGGGCGACCTGCCGTCTGGCACCACAACCTGAAATGGGAACTAAGTTTCGCCTTTGCGGTTTCGTCCGTTAATCTGCAGAGTGTATCACGTACAGATGAGGTTGGCTTTGGGCCTAAAATATTGGCCCCCCTTACACTCCCAACACTAAATCCACTATGATTATTTACTGTATTGATGTTTAATATTGGGCAAATTGCATGAAAAATACAGATCGGTGTTGCATGTAAACAGTATTAATTTGAAATGTGTATTCGGTTTTACATTTTTAGATATTAGAAGTAAATTTTCAACAAAACACGAGTCGTAAATATTTTTCGGTCAACTTTTCTATAAAATTATTTCGTATCCACTTTTACATAAAAATCAACAAAGAGATCACAGTTCGGGGTCAGAGATCCTTAAACCAACCTTCCCACATAAGATGTATTTTTTAAATTAAAACGAAATATAGAGTTGATTCTACTCACAATTTATACCTATGTATTATTATTCCTAGTCGCCATTCGCAAAAGTTACGACAAATATTCTCATGATCCGCTTAAACATTATTTTCCTAAATCTTATTATCGGACCTTATAAGCAGTGATAGTTCAGCGCGGAGTGGTATGGACTGTCGAGATGAAAGTCACAGGTTCTAAATCAGCCCCACGAGTATACACCTCTGACTTTTTTAAGTTATGTGTTTATTAATTAATAATAATAATAATAATACACCCAACAGTCACACACATAGCTCTGACCCCACACTAGGTAAACCTGTGTCGTGGGTATCAGGAACTACGAGGGACTTGCGGTCCCACAACACCCAGACCCGAGACCAATATTTGTGGTTCACACAAACATTTGTCTCGGTGTGGGAATCGAACCCACGGCCTCTCGCTTCGCAGCCGACTACTCGCCCGCTGCGCCACGGAGCTGTCAAGTTAATAAGCACTTGCTTTAAGGGTAAAGGAAACATCGTGAGGAGATCTTTATACCTGAGAAGTTTTCCATATGCATTTTGAAGGTATGTGAAGTCTGCCAACCCGCATTAGGCCAGCGTAGTGGACTAAGGCCTAACCCCTCTCATTCAGTAGAGGAGACCCGTGCCCAGCAGTGGGACGTACCTATATAATACAGGGCTAGTATTATTATTATCGGAGAATAAAGCCTAACCCATCTCATTCAGTAGAGACCTGTGGGCACAGGGCAGGTATGGTGATAGGCTCGCCCCCTATCATGGGACGGAGATAAGCTCGGCGACATATGGTTGTAACCAGTACACCAAGAAGGGGTACCTTTGCCGATCCCTTCGGGGCTTACAGGCGTGAGGGTGTGTATGTAAAATAAAATATCAACCGCACTGTGAGAATTACCGCCAAAACTCCTATTACTCTTATATACACATGCACCGCATTCATGATCCATCTGGTGGTGTGTGAAATGACCCACATGTTTGTTTGCTGATCTCTGCTATGAAAAAACGAACTATCTCGCAAGTGAGTTTGTTAGAAAGTTCCATAATGGGGTACCGGCGGAGGGTTAGTCAATATACCTTGATTTCCCCAGACAGTGGGAAGGTAGTTCTGTGAATGTGCTTAACGAGAAAGGATACACGCGACCTTTGCCGTGAGAGTGTAGTTTGCGTCTATTTTCTAGGGTTAATGTAAATGGGGTTTGATGGGAATTGCAAAAACACATGTTAAGGAGTACCTACAGCCGTGCTCTTTAGGATCTAGAAATGTGTGCCAATTGTGGATTGGCATGGCACTTACCATCAGGCGAGCGACCTGCTCGTTTCCTCATTCAAGATCATCGTTTTTTTCTTTCTGTCTGCCATTGTCCCGGTTTTTTTTCTCATACTATAGATTTGACGATATTTGGTATTACGTGGAGCGACCCGCTGTCTGACAAAAATACTAAAAGGTACGGTACCATAAGCGCGCGAGTCCGACTCCACTTGGTTTTTTTAGTTTCAACTTTGAATAACAAAGTACTTTATAGCACTACAATTTGCTCACTATTTGGGATCTTATTCGAGTTTTTTTTTTTTATTAGCGTAAATGTCGAGAGTATTAAGTAGTTCTTTTTTATGGCATAGGCCGCCAAACGAGCTAGTGGGTTACCTGATGGTAAGTGATCTCCACCGCCCATGTACGCCCACAATACCAAAAGAATTATGGGTGCGTTGCCGACCTTAAAGGAAAGGGATAATTAAGGGATTGGGAAGGGGAGGGGATTTGGGCCTCCGGATATCTCTCACCGTACGAAACGCAGCAGCAAGCTGCTACTTTACGCCGGTTTTTTTTGAGACAGTGGTAATGACCCGGACGAGCGGGCAAATACATGCTGTAGACAAAAGTGTCTACGGCGTTGCTCTACCACTCATAACTCGCCTAAGTTTAGCATCACGCCGGTCCATAAACAGAAGCTGCATCAATCAGAACTTCGAATTATGAAGTACGTACTGCATGGCACTGGGCTATGCCCATCACCCCGATATATAAGATGTTGTCTCATAATGCCCAGTAATTTCACTGGCTTCAATGTCCTTCAAACTGAAACACAACAGTGCTTACACTGCTGCTTGGCGGCGGAAATAGACAAAGCGGTAGTATCAACCCAGGCGGCCGGCATACGAAGGACCTTACCACCTTAATGTAACCTAAATGTTCTTCAAACTGGAACACTTCAAACTGTATTTCACTACTTTTACCGAGCGGGAAAAGTATATCATTACTTAAAAATACACAGAATTAATAGCTAAATCCAGGCAACCGTATTCTGTAAAAATATTTTGAATTCATCCGCGGGCAATCGAATCATTTCCACACATGTTTTATATGTTCAAATTAAATACAAGGGTTTACCCTTATCCTGTATAATTCATCTATGCCCTGAGGGCACTTAGTACGCTTAGGGCAAAATCGTGAGTCCGTTTCCGTAAATTGAATTTATAATAAATGAATTTAATTATCGCAATGTTTGAGGAATCATTCTGTATTTGTCTTCCATGTATTTATGCAAACATATTTCTCCTTTTATAAGCAAACACTTTGAAATTAATTATGAAGTTTAATTAATATCGTGTATACAATGCGGTTCTATGTTTAATTTGTGTAGATTTTAATTAGGTTTCCGTTATTACTTTTTTTCAAACAGAGACCAGCAAACGAGCAAGCGCGTCACCTGATTTTAAGAGCCCATTACCCATGATCCCCCACAATTGGCTATTTACACCATTTAAAAATCTACTCGAATATAGGTTTCACGTGACTGAAATGCAGCACGGCAAGATGGCAGCGTTTGTTATTTCAACTTATTGGTTAGATTATTCTAAAAGAGGCGAAAGAGGTGTGTCAGGATCGTAGCTTGTGGTACTCAATAGTCTCTGCCTACCCCCATGGGACATAGGCGTGAGTGTGTATGTATGTATTCTAAAAGTAAAACCGCAGTTTATTATTCTATAACAACAACAACATTCTATTCTACAACATTCTATTCTTATTTTGGTTATGGATCTATTTGAAGCGATATGTAGATTTCCTAGAACTTTTGCGTCATAAACATAGCGGTTAAAACATTTCTGACGACAGAAATTTTTAATGAATTTATGTTACACATAATGTTATGTAATACAAACTATGTTTTTTTTCCAGCAGGTTTCTAAGGTAGTGATAGCTCAGCGGGGAGTGGTACGGACTGTCAAGACGAAAGTCGCAGGTTCCAAACAACAACAAGAGCATGCACCTTTGACTTTTTAAGCTACGTGTGTATTAATTGTTAATTATCGCTTGCTTTCACGGTGAAGGAAACATCGTGAGGAAACCTGCTTACCTGAGAAGTTCTCCATAAGAATTTCGATGGTATGTGAAGTTTGCCAACCCGCATTAGGCCAGTGTGGTGGACACTCATTCAGTAGAGGAGACCCGTGCCCAGCAGTGGGACGTATATAATACAGGGCTTGTATCATTATTTAGGTTTCTCAGAATTATATCGGAGCCTTATAGCCTATAACAGCCTTAAGGACGTAAGTTTTTAAGCGGTAGAGCCATACTGTAGACAGTTTCGTCTACAGTATGAATGGGCCGGCTCGATTATAACCATTAACTCGCATAAAACCGACGTAAAATAACAGCTTGCTGTTTCGTACGGTGAGTGAGATATCCGGAAGCCCATATCCCCTTCTCCTTCCCAATCCCATAATTATTCCTTTCCTTTAAGGTCGGCGACGCGTCCTTGATTCCTCAGGTATTGTGGATATTCATGGGTGGTGAAGTTCACTTATCAGGTGACCCACTTGTTCGTTTTCTGGCTTCTGCTATAAAAAAAAGTGTTGCTAATAACACGCTCTTATGGCACTAAGTGACTTTTTTACTCAAAGCCCTCGCGATTTCAGTACAGTGTACAGGGTGGTCATGTAAAATATTTATTTCCACTACATTTAATATTAAATAATTTGTAATACAATTGGTGTAAGCCCAAAATTTTCCACTATAATAATTAATGACTACAGTGGACCCCTTCGCTTTATTGTTCTATAAAATTTATGATGTGTATGCAAATTTTGAAAGTAATAACAATAAATAACGTGTAAAATCTTATACTGAGAACAATATTATTTTAATATAGTGTTTAAAATTACGTACGTAAATCTATGACATGCATAGATATTTCTACATCGTTAGTCGTTGGTGTCGATGAAGTCGTAAATACCGGACTTTATGGTAATTGTCAACATATATCACGCCTGTAATCCCCGAAGGGGTAGGCAGAGGTGTAACCAGTATACCCACATTTCGCCGAACGTAACTCCGTCTCATGATGTAATAGAGGGCGAGCCTATCGCCATACCGGGCACAATTCCAGACTCCGGGCTGATACTGAGCATTTCATAATAGAAAAACCCAATATCACTTTAACCCGACCCGGGGATCGAACTCGAGACATCAGCGTCAGCCTCAGTCGTGACGCGTACATTAATCGAGACAGTGAATTGTCAACTTATAATAAATGTCTAGCAGACATTTGTCTACAGCATGAATGGACCGAGTTATCATCACTGTCTCACAGAACACGGATGTAAAGTGGCAGTTAGGCCGAAATTTCTTGCCCCTCTTCTCAATCCCATTTCTTTTCTCAAAATTCGGCAATGTATTCACAATTCTTCTGGACTTATAAATGTTTATGGCCGGTGAAGGTCTCTTACCAGGTGACCCACTTATTCATTTGCCTGCCTGTTATAAAAAAATAAAAAATCGAACTGCCAATATCGTGTGTAAGGCACGAACACCTTATTTGTCTCAAGATGTTCAATTGTTGCTGGCCATCTATCAGAGGAGGTGATAAAACGACATCGAGCTGAGGTGTGTCGGTCCTGTGTAGGGCCATTTGTTTCAGGGTCACCCGATCTAAATGGATTCGACATTGCGATGCGTTTGCTGTCCATTACAAGGGTACCTATATTAAATTGTAGAGCGATAGTGCTTTGAATATATTTCAACTTCATTTATTTTTCGAACGGTTGGTCCATTTGCTTTAAAAAAATCTTTTAGTTCTCAAATTGACGTGTTTTTTTTGTATAAACACGCATATCTTTTCAGAGTATTCCAATTTTAATGATTCTTTCTTTATTCAATAAAGTATACCTCTAAAGTGGTTTTAATTAGAAGACAAAATTCTCTCCTAAGAATCGGCGATGAAACTAATACTTCGGCATTTTTGCATCGATTTTGATTCATTCACTGAAAGTAGTAAAATAAAAACTTTTAAGGAAAAATAAAATCCAAAATAAAAGCTAAATATAAAATTACCCAATTTTGAGTAAATACCTTTAATGGTTAACTAAATACAATATTAGCAGTTTTAATTTTGCAATAAAAGCTCACGGAGTTTAAAAGGATTAAATACAATAAGTGGTCGCATAGTGCCTGAAACTCGAGCAATTTTTTGAATTGTGTTCCTTTACGCAAGATGACTTTTACGTCAGCTGCGAGATTTGACATTCTGACATTGACAGTGTGAGTGTTAACCATGAATGTTTTATTTGGAATTGTGGTAGGGCAACACCGCAAAGGCCATAGAGTTTTATTTTATTGAATTAAATGTACATATTTTTTACTTATATGATATATAAAATCTTCACTCCTCCTTCATATAAAATGTAACTATGCTAAATCTCACAAAGGTGTCCAAAGAATTCTCTTTGCGTAGTAGATTATTCATACAAGCATTTCTTTCGAAAATTTTCTTTTTGCCTGGCGATATCCCGGCTTAATGCCAGGGTCCGCCTTACTTGGACGCCTTCCAGTTCGCCCGATTTTAAGCAACCTTCGTACCCTCATATCTTCTGATACGTCAAGCCAACGCTTTCTTCCGGAATATTTTAAATAACCGAGGCTTCCTAGTTATTTCGCGATAAGGAAATACGTTGAAAAAGGGTGACCCGAAGGCCTGACAGGTATTATCTAGATAGTAAAATAACAAAGAGCTTGCCTTTCATAACACCTCTATGCAAACTGTAACCCGTACGATATAATATGGAGACAGGGAGTTATTCCAGAACATTGATGAATCGGTGCCTTTCGGTCAACGTTGCTGGGCAATATAAAGGCCATATTCAGAAGGTGTAAAATATAGGGCGCATTATTTCGCCTATCAGGGTTCCGTACACAAAATATGCCTTTGGGACCTCATTATTACTAATACACGCACTAATGTGTAAAATTACTGGACATTATGAGACTTAACATCTTATGTCTCGGGATGACTAGCGCAGTTCAGTCCCATGCAGTTTTTAGTCATCCAGAGTTCTGTGTGACGTTGCTTCTGTTTATGGACAGGCGTGACGTTTTACATCAGGCGAGCGACCTACTTGCCATGTCATTCAAGGAAAAAAAATGTCTGGTAAAAATTTCAACATAGTCAGAGACATAACATTGCAACTATTATTTTCTCTACGTTATCTTTACATTTGACATAACGAGTTGGGTATTCTATGCTACCATGTTAGCTTCGATAGACATATAGAGAATCGAAGTATAGAGATAACCAGATAAAACTAGTTTTTCACTACAAAACGAGTCGACAAAATTATCTCGTGTTGCACTGCTTTTAGTCGTAGTTATAAAATGTTTTTTTGTAACTGGCAGTTAATCTGCTTATTTGATTTTGTTTTGAACGCAAAGCAATTAAATGTAGCAAACTCGATCGACTGAGAGCTACAAACTCGAGGGAAATATGGGCTTAACGCAGCGTGCAAAATGGTCGGTATGTCAGTTATTTTGTGTTAGATTGCGAGAGTCCAACTGTCCTTTCAAACAGACGGCCGCTTAGGGACCTGAGTTCGGTTCTACCCCCGACCAAAAAGAGAAGTGTTATAAGTTTGAACTCTGTCAGTGTGTATTAATTTGTGGCATCGTAGCACCTTAGTGAAATTACTGGGCATTATGAGACATAACATCTTATGTCTGGAGGTGACGAGCGCGGTCTAGTGTTATACCGTGCTTTGCAATTCAACGTTCTGTTTAGTGTATCAAGCGTGGCAGTTACCATCGGGCGAGTGACCTGCTTGTTTCGTCATTCAAGCTAATCTTCTTCCACCTGCCCTTATCCCACTCGCAGTGGGGTCGGCACAACGTGCTATTTTAACATATGTTACAGAAAGATTAAAGTATATACATTACAACATATCAACATTTAAAGCTATTAACACGATAGAAGAAGAAGACAGAAAGATTTGGCTTGTAGTCTTTACTATCGACCACGTCCTTGACGTCAACCACTCTGGGGATAAAACACTCGGACCCGAAATAAATATTTAAATTTTGTGGATCACTCAAACATTTGTCTCGGTGCGGGAATCGAACCCGCCGCCTCTCGCTTCATAGCCGGCTACTCGCCCACTGCGCAACGAAGGCTGTCTCCAAGTCAACTTAAGTATATAAATAAATTGTTTGTTTCATTACAAGACTTCTTATTTTGAGATCGAGTCGCCGAAGCACAAGACATAACAAATAGATACACAATTTGCCTACATCTCCAATTGTTATTGGAATAGAAGGAAAGGTTCCGAATAAATTTCCATTATTGATTACGAAACGTATAAAGGATTATTTGAACAAATACAGTGCGCCCTCGAGAGCTTTCTTTCAATCAGAAAATATTTAGATAAATGCTTGCGAACTGATTTCTAACCTTGAGAAGCCTTTCTCGAATTTTATATGTAAAGTAGAAAATAGATTAATTGGAGTTTTTTTTTATTGCATAGGCCGGCAAACGAGCAAGTGGGTCACCTGATGGTAGTGATCTCCACCGCCCATGTACGCCCACAATACTAAAATAATCATGGGCGCGTTGCCGACCTTAAAGGAAAGGGATAAGTTAGGGATTGGGAAGGGGAGGGGAATTTGGGCCTCCGGATATCTCTCACCGTACGAAGCGCAGCAGCAAGCTGCTACTTTACGCCGGTTTTCTGTGAGACAGTGGTAACGACCTGGACGAGCCGGCCCATTCATGGTGTAGACAGAACTGTCTACAGCGTGGCTCTACCACGTAGCTCTCTAGATCGTAGAAGAGTTCTGTACAAGGTGGTAGGTCCCTCGTATGCGAGAGGCCGTCTGGGTTGATACCACCGCTTTGCCTATTTCTGCTGTCAAACAGCAGTGTGTAAGCACTTTTGTGTTTCGGTTTGAAGGACATTGAAAACAATGAAATTACTCGGCATTATGAGACTTTATATCTTATGTCTTGGGATGACGAGCGCCGTCCAAAGTAGAAATAGATTCTGGAATCTGGTGACCTATTTCATGGAACCCTACACAACATCAATTTCTAAATTAAATTGAGAAGACAATCAATTGGTTAATACAGTCCTGAATATAAACGTTTTTCTCCTGTGTTTGATTAAAGTCCGATAAAAGGTTTCTGAACTAATAAATCGTAAAAACGCTAAATAAACTTGGGTGGGTAGTAAATAAAGGTCGCAATATAAAAGATTTATTAACCAGCGAGAATAAATATAACAACATTCACGTGTGTGACTATGTGTATAGTCCTGACCCTAGATTAAACCTGTATCGTGGGTATCCGGAACTACGAGGGACATACAGTCCCACAAAACCCAGAACCAAAACAAATATTTGTGGATCACACAATCACAGAAAGAAAGAGTGTGATGATGAGAAAAAATATATTTTTATATACATCAATTTAAAGTAAAAAAGCCAAAAATTCAAATGAAACCTATTACCAGTTTACAGAGGAGCTGTCGAAATGGTATATTGTTTGACAAATGGCTGACGAATGAGATAAATGGTCTCCCTACGGTCCTTTTTGGCTCAGACCCGTAATAAATTATGCATTTCCCTACTTCAGATAATCTGAACGATTCACTTGTCCATTTTAGAATTATAGTTCGACGTAGTTTATGATAAACGTTATATTCCACAAAATTAATAGACTTGAGCCAAGCGTCATTTACACGGAGAGAGTTTCTTTAAAGCTAAATATTAGAAAACTGCCTCGGTGGCGCAGTTGTAATGCGTACGCGTTACGATTGAGGCCAACGCTGTTGTCTCGGGTTCGATCCTCGGGTCGATTAAAGTGGTATTGGGTTTTTCTATTACGAAATGCTCAGTATCAGCCCGGAATCTGGAATTTGTGCCCGGTAAGGCGATAGGCTCGCCCCCTATCACATAAGGGATGGAGATACGCTCGGCGAAATGTGGGTGTACTGGATACACGTCTACCTACCCCTAAGGGGATTACAGGCGTGAGTGCGTGTATGTATGTATCGGAAAACTCTGGTTTACGAGGCAGCATCATAAGAGCATTGCTGTTAAATTGGATGATGCAGTTCGTGAACACAGTGTTTTGATATACCTTTCTTATATCATAGGCCGGCAAACAAGCCAGAAAGTCACCTGATGGTAAGTGATCACCACCGCCCATGTTCACCCACAATACCAAAAGAATCAAGGAGACCTTAAAGGAAACGGATAATGAAGGGTATGGGAAAGGGAAAGGATTTGAGCCTCCGGATATCTCACTCACCGCACGAAACGTAGCAGCAAGTACAATAGCATTCTACGCCAGTTTTCTGTAACTGGCGAGACAGTGGTAACAACCCGGACAAGCCGGCCCATTCAATCTCTAGACAAAACTGTCTACAGCGTGGCTCTACCACTCAAAAATTTCTCTCTTGCCCTATCTCGAGCGATAAGCCATCTACGTGTAAATAGGGCTTCATTTATAAGAAAATGATTGATTTTGTCATTATTGATGTTCTTTTATTTGTTTCTGCCTAGCGTTATCCCGGCTTTATGCCAGGGCCTGTCGTCCTACCTATTATGATTTGACTGTGGATTTAGTATGTGGGGCGAAGTGCCGTCTGACTGTTTCACCATGGTTGGCTTTGGGCTAAGGCCAATGTCTCATATTGGGCCACAAATATCTGCATGTTTGATAAAAGAAATATATATTAGCAAATACTTTAATGTATACTATTAGACAAGCTGCGCGGTACATAGAATTTGTACCACTAAGTTCCGGTCAATTGACTGTAACTCAATATTACCATCTCGCTTACTCTTAACTAAGAGTAACTTATTCTAACTTATGGGCTCTAACCCATAAGAACCCCCTATCGTGTTCTCGGTTTGTGAGCTGTTAAATGGCGCAATTTTACTTCTAAACAGCCCGTCTAGTAGTATACATTAGTCTTTGTATATTTGAGCAAAGTTTAAACTCATCTTACACAACAGCTAAGTAAGTGCAAGTACTTACACTATAATAACAAGTGTAATGGCGTAAGTAGCCTCCATTAATGTTTCAACTGGTCGTTAGCTAGCAATTAGCAACCATTGCATATTAGCAATCTACCTAACTGCTCCGTAGAGATTAAATTCGGATTGGCCATTAATTATTTCCACAGATTACGGATTAACCCGCTCCTTAGTTTGACGAGGGGCGGGTAGAAACGAATAAATTTAGTTTTGTCCTGCTTTTAATTGGCTTTAGTAGTTTTGTTTGTATTGTAGGGTTGTGTTTTTACTAGACGTAAAGCTGTATCTGCATGAAGGAAAAGTTACAATTGTTTTAGTACAGGGTAGACTTTGATGTGAGCGACCGAGTCGGGACCGCGACGTGCGTCGACCAAAGACTGTTGTATACTACTAGACGGGCTGTTTAGAAGTAAAATTGCGTCACATAGCGCGACAGTTTGACAGCTCACAAATAGGGAGCGCGATAGGGGTTCTAGATGAGAGTAAGTGAGATGGTAATATTGAGTTACTCAATATACTTACTTTATTTTATGTTGATTGTGTTTTTACTAGATGTAAAGCCGTATCTGCATGAAGGAAAAGTTACCTTTGTTTTAGTAAAGGGAAACCCTGATGTGAGTGACTGAGTCAGGACCCCTACGCGTGTCGACAACGACATGTCTGCTTTGTATACAATAAGTTAATTTCCTATGTTGAAGTTTATAGATTATTTTATAAGCAACAGAAAATCATACGAGCAACCCTTTTTTTAAAACATAATCAAAATTTGTTCAGAAATGAGCCTGCAATGATGACTATAATATTGGTGGGTGCCTAGTGAGCATATCACACTATCTCGTTTGCACGCATGCACCATAATGTCCATTTTACAATGTGAAGTGTGTGAAGACAAAGTTTGCGTCATTTGACAGTTACCCCTTCTAACAGATAGGAATGGCTTCTAACTTATTTATTTATGGACGGATTTATAACATTATTTCGGCAATAGTATTTGCGTAACGTGACTTCTTAAAAAAATTAAAAATCAAGTCAACTACTCAACTACTCTATTGTATAGGTACGTTTTGAGGAATGCGCTCAAGATAGAAAAGGCTGCAATGTGCGACAGTTTCCATATAGCATATAAAGCTGATGAGTCGCTGACGCTTTACTTGCGTCGCGTTCATTTATTTTGATCGCGCACCCTTAATCTCCTTAAATCTCAAAGGGTTTTGTAAGTTTTGATTTGTAATTTTTTTGGTGGAATCCACTCCACAAAATTTTATGAAAAACATCTTGAGAATATATTTATTGTTAACATGAATTGCAAATACAGATATTGTAACAGCACTGCAGATGTGACTGTGGGGTGAGACTGTCCGTGAACAAAGAGTAAAAGACTTAAATATTACAAAGCATTTTAAAGTCTAATGATTAAAAATGGTTTGGAATTGTTTATCGAGTTTCAGACTTCGTAAGCACGGTTTTCGCGTTACTATTTAGATTTTTTTGAATATTCCACGTCACTTATCACGACATCTACGAGTGGTAGAGTCATGCTGTAAACAGTATTGTCTACAGCTTGAATGAGGCAGCTCAACTGGGTCGTTACCACTGTCTCACAGAAAACCGACATAAAGTAGCGGCTTGCTGCTGCTTTAGTACGGTGACGGTGGGTGAAATATCCAGAAGCCCAATACTTCCTCCTTTTTCCAATCCCTCACTTATAACTTTCCTTTAAGGTCGGATTTGATATGTCCTAAAATCGCATGAACATATACTTTCAATGTGCGCATCAATTTAAATAATACCTTTACATTACTAAAACGAATGAATCTATATAATATTCCACGCCGAAATAAAAAAAGTACTATGAGCACCAAACTGTAAAATTCGCCATACACCAATGATCAAAGAGATTTACCCACTATTTTGGAAGCAATTTTGTCACACAATTTAAATGGAAAATGTTAAAACTGTGCCGCATATCGCAGACGTTTATTAAAATTTCAGTTAACCGTCTAGAGCTTCGCAAAAACCATTTAAAACTCTGGATATATTCCGTTTGAGCCATCAAGTGGTTTTTGGTACGGAGTAAATTGATGCAGGTTAAAATTTATGCGCTGAATCCGTGTTCATTATTTAGCTTATTACGGTAGACATACGAGATAGTATAGATGCGATGGCTGCAGCATATTAAAGATGATAGGGTATTTGACTATGATTAATTTATTCATTTATTTAGAAGACCAAATTCTCTTTCTTTTCCCAATCTCTTAATCTTCCCTTCCCTTTCCTTTAAGATCAGCAACACTTCTATGACTTTTTAGGCGTTGTGGGGGTTCCTGGACGGTGAATTTACTAACCATTATGTGACCCATTTACTCGTTTGCCGGCCACTGCTGTAAATCCTACTACTATTATAAATGTCAAAGTTTGGATGTTTGTGAATTTTGATGTTTGTTCAATCATGCCTTAACGGCTCAACGGTTTTGGATGAAATTTGGCACAAATGTAGACCATGATCTAGATTAGGACATGGCTACTTTGTATCCTGGAAAAAACCGTTCACGCGGGCGGAGCCGCGAGGAAAGGATAGCAAAACTATAAAACCATTGACAACACGCCGGACACAAATTAAAAATTCAACCATTTATAAAACCTTACTTTAATTATCATACTTCATACTAATATTATACATGTGAATGTAAGTTTGTTTGTTACGCTTTCACGCGACAACTACTTAACCGATCATCATGAAACTTTGTACACATTCTTGGAGGTATAAGAAGTAACATAGGATACTTTTTATGAATAAAATAATAATTATCTATTTGTTTGTTACGTTTTCACGCCTAAATCACTAAACCGATTTTGATGTAGAGATAGATGGGACCCTGGAGACGGTTATAGGCTACATTTTATTTCGGAAAATTCATTTCACGCGGGCGTAGCCGCGAGCAAAAGCTAGTAGGTTATATTTTTCGTCTAGCCACAGCTACAATAATAGAGTAAACGTGACCACAGCTTAAAGTTTTAATTTCCACAAACGGAATACATAAAACAAAAATATTACTCTCATAAACAGGTGTGCTGGATAAGGCCAGTGAAATTAATTAAAACCAGTCAAGTGCGAGTGTGACCAGACGGTTCCGTACTAACTAACACCCTTTAATTACATACTTATGCCCATAATTCCCCAAGGGGTATACAAAGGACTAACCAGTATACCCCCATTTCGCCGAGCATATTTCTGTCCCATGATGTGATTGGGGGCGAACCTATCATCAAATCGGGTACACTTCCAGACCACAAATCGATGTAAAGTAGCGTCTTGCAGCTTTTCGTACGGTTTGAGATATCCGGAAGCCCAAATCCCCTTCTCCTTCCTTAATACCTTAACTACCCCCTTTAAGGTCAGCAACGCGACCATGATTTTTCAAGTATTGTGAGCATACATGGGCATGGTGCATTATCAGGTGACCCACTTGCTCGTTTGCCGGCCTATTCTATAAAAAAACAGCAGGTTACATTATATGGTTGAAATGAAGCCCTTTAAAGGTAGAACAGACATATGCTGTAGGGTTAGTAACTGTTCCGTTGGAATCCTTTGGGTATGGAACCCTAAAATGGAAAAGAAAATATTTTAATTTAACCCTTTAAATGCGATTATTTTAATCATTAGCATAAACGGCCGTACAAAAATACCGTTATTGGATGAACGCTAAATAATCCCTCCAACATCTAAATCCTGAACATTTGGCCTTTATTGTGTCGTAATTTTTTATGCAACGCACCTTTAAATAATGGGATTTGGTGCCATTTGTACAGAAGGTATAATAATGGTTAATAGCTTTTGAAATCTGTGTGACTAGTCTGAGTTTTTCGATACCTGAGGGGCTAGCACGAATAACTTGCGAGAACGTATTCGTATCGAAATGTCAAATTGTTTGAACCTTCATACAAATGATAGCGTTCTTCGAATACTTATTCGTAAGTTGTTCGTACTCGCCCCCCTGATACATCATACGTATAAGAGAAATAATCCGCGATTTACTTATTTAATTCTTTTCTTTAAAACATCTTTTCTTTCTTTCTTTTCTTTCATTTACATAAATAAAGTTGAGAAAGCCTTTATAATTTTATCATCAACATCGTCTCGGACCACAAATTACAAAGTTAGAAGTCTTTAAAAAGGTGTAATCTAAATTGAGTATTAAATATATACATACGCATTCACACCTGTAATCTCCAAAAGGGTAGGCAGAGGTGTAACCAGGGTATCCAAATTTCTCCGAACGTATTTCCGTTGGCTCATCACCATACCGGGCACAATTCCGTACTCCGGGTTGAGAAATTGATATTGAGCAATTAGTAATAGAAATTCCCAATATGACCTTTACCCGACCCGGGGATCGAACCCGAGACCTCAGCGTCGGCCTCAGTCGTAACGCGTGTCGCATCACAACTGCGCCACCGAGGCAGTCAATCTGGGCTCCGGGCTAATCATTTCGTAATTGAAAAACCCAATATAACTTTTATTCGACCTGGGGATCGAACCCAAGGCCTCAGCACAACAGTCGTACCGCGTACGCGTTACTACTGCGCCAACAAGACAGTCAAGCGAGTGAAAGATGTGCTAAATTAATAAAGTGCTCAAGTTATATAAGGTCAATTAAGGATCCTTTTTGTTCTCTCTTGTCTATGTACTCTTGGTACTAATAAAGGCTTAACTGGCAGCAAACTTTGAACCAGCAAGAAAAAGCTTTTATGTGTGCCTCAGAGAGGTCGCGACCCACTGGAAGTTTTAGTCTTGAGAATAAATCATAATATACATAAACTCATGCCTTTATCCATGAAGGGGTAAAGCCACGCTGTAGACAGTTACCACTGTCTCACAAAAAACCGGCGTAAAGTAGCAGCTTGCTGTTGCGTTTCGTACGGTGAGTGAGATATCCGGAGGCCCAAATTCCCCTCTCCTTCTCAATCCCTTACTTATACCTTTCTTTTAAGGTCGGCAACGCGTCCATGATTATTTTAGTATTGTGGGCATACATGGACGGTGGAGATCACTTACCATCAGGTGACCCACTTGCTTGTTTGCCGGCCTATACTATAAAAAAGGGGTAGATGGAAGCCTTTTCCGTTCCATCATATGAATTATTTTGTTAGTGGAACCTTGTCTTCTATTGACTTGACGTCCGCACATACGTCGCCTTGGGTTTCTCATCCAAAACCAGCGCTGCAGTATTGCCTATGTAGTACTGCAGCATGTAGCTGAATGAGAGGCCCATTGTTGGCGCAATAATTGCGTAGTATTTTTAAGTTATTGTGTATTTTTTTAACTCTGTAATTATTGCTCTAATAATAAACTTCTTTCTTTCTTCTAAATTTAAATCCCGGACAACTCATGATTGATTTTTTCTAAACAAAAAACTCGAAACACAAATTGTGATTGGCCAACAGCCATGAACTAGACTACGTCAGTATGGAACCAAGCGATTCAGTCTCTACTAATACAATACAATACACCCAACAGTCACACACATAGTCCCTGACCCCACACTAGGTTAATCTGTATCGTGGGTATCTGGAACTACGAGGGACTTACGGTCAAACAACACCCAGACCCAAAACAAATATTTGTGGATTAGACAAAGATTTGTCTTGGTGTGGGAATCGAACCCACGGCATCCCGTTTCGCAGCCGGCTACTCGCCCACTGCGCCACGGAGGCTTTCTAATATATTGCTCAATTCCTCAGTAATATCACCTCTATTACAAGGTATGTGGGTAAAAACCATACTGTAGAATATTGAGCCAATATTGTTATTATGTTTATTATACAAACCTTATATAAATCATGCTTAGAGCCGTAGATAGACAAAATTTTATACGAATTTTATTTTTATTCATACCTGTATTTTGTGATTCGGCTTTCATCCACTTAATTTGTATGAAAATGTATTATGATTGGACTGACCCGCGCTATATTATCTCAGTAATAATGTTTGTACAAATTCTGCGAAGATAAATAGGGTTTTGTTTTGGCTATTTGAATAAATCACCGGGGGAGTAAATACGGCTCAATGTATTTTTTTGTGAATAAATTATTAACAAAAAGCAGCGATAGCTCAGCGAGCTGTGACACGGACTTTCGAGACGAAAGTCACAGGTTCGAAATCACACCCAAGAGCATAACCTCTGACTTTTCTAAGTTACGTGTATATTAATTATCGCTTGCTGTAATGGTGAAAAAAAACATCGTGAGGAAGTACATGAGAAGTTTTCTATGAGAATTTCGAAGCTATGTGAAGTCTGCCAACCCGCATTAGACCAGCGTTGTAGACTAAAGCCCGTATTATATTAAATAAAATAAATACACCCAACAGTTACACATATTCCTGACCCCACACTAGATTAACCTGTATCGTGGGTATCAAGAACTACGAGGAACTTGCGGACCCATAATACCCAGACCCGAAACATATATTTGTGGATCAGACAAACATTTGTCTCGGTGCGGGAAGCGAACCCACGGCCTCACGCTTCGCAACCGGCTACTCGCCTACTGCGCCACGGCTGTCAATATTATTTTATTATTAAATGAACAAGGGACAAGACCTTAGCAGGGAGTGGAATGGATCACCGAGACAGAAATCGCGTGTTCGATCCCAGAACCCAATTTAAATTGCAAGTGAAACCGTTTCTCAGTCAGTTGGTCCCCCGTTGAAAGTATCTTGATATTGTAATATTTGTATTAAAGCTTTGACCTTATTTTTATAAATTTCCTTATAAAAATATGTACAACACTTGCTGGTCCAGGTAATACAATAATAATAATGATCAAACCTTTTAGAAAATATAAAAGAAGCAAGCTATTCATTACAAAGAACATTGGATAAAAAGGGTAGCTATTTCTTTTCTTTACATCATTTCATTTTCCTATCCATCTAGCCGGGAACTAACAAAGTTACGTCTCCCCTCCTTAGCAGTTTCTGGCGAGTTGCAGTTTCTTTAAGAATAACATTAAACTGTTTCATGTACATTCTTCTAACATTGTTCAATGCTGTGATGGAAATTATTGTGAGACATTTGAAATTTTTAAGAGGATTACATTATAATAATTATATTATTACATACATACGTACTCACGCCTGTAATCCCCGAAGGGGTAGGCAGAGGTGTAACCGGTACACCCACATTTCGCCGAGCGTATCTCCGTCCCATAATGTGACAGGGGGCGAGCCTATCGCCATACCGGGCACAAATTCCAGACTCCGGCACGGAGATACGTTTGGCGAAATGTGGGGATTACAGGCGTGAGTGCGTATGAAAATATATCTACAGCGTAGCTCTACCGCCTAAAAAAAATCAAGTAGTTATTTAAAACAAAAACAATATCACTAAGCTATCGCGTTTAATGAGTATGTAGTTCATATTCAATTTGCTTAACACTCAAGTTTCTTTGTAATAACGAATGGAAATTAGATTCACAGTCGATGGTGAGTCGCGACTCGTGACGAGTAAAGTGCAAATGAAGCATCTTTCACTTCCAAATACCAATGAAATTAATTATTTAGGTATTCGAAGCCGGAGCAAATTGCCGACGAACGGCTCTATTCATTGATTCTTAGGAAATACTAGGGTCCGATCGCGATTCGGCATCGCTACATTTTTTTTTCGCTTGTTGAATTATGAAGTACACTGAAATACGTACTGCCTCGGTGGTGTAGTTTTAATGCGTACGCGTTACGACTGAGGCCGACGCTGAGGTCTCGGGTTCGATCCCCGGGTCGGGTAAAAGTTGATATTGGGATTATCTATTACGAAAAGCTCAGTATCAGCCCGGAGTCTTGAATTTTTGCCCGGTATGGTGTTAGTTTCGCCCCCTATCACATCATGGGACGGGGATACGCTTGGCGAAATGGGGGTGTACTGGTTACACCTCTGCCTACCCCTTCGGGGATAACAGGCGTGAGTGCGTACGTACTGAAATACGTGTTTCGCTGATTGTGTTGAAGAGCATTAATCAATACCAATATTTTTCTAATGATCGGCACCAGCGGCAGCGGCGTTTCCGGCAGAAGCCGGCGCGCTTCTCGCCTCGGGAACCCGGGGCCGTCTCTAATGCGCCGAAGATGGCCACCGCGGGGTTTTTGGTTGGTATTGCTGGTGCACGATGTATATAGTGTTAGGGACTCACCCCAGCGGTGATCTGGATTTTCTATCTCTCTCCCGGATAACTTTATTCTGGGTTGTAAGACGAATGAACATGACGAAATTATAAATTCTATTTTTGTTTATGGAACCTTAAAACACACACAAACAATTATTCCAAAAATAGTTAGATACGTTTTGCCATTTAATTTTGAGCCATATACCGACGACATAAATTCTTCTATTATTTCTGGCATTATGTTTAGTTTAAACATAAAGGAATTTTAAGGGTTTATGTTACGTGATCCATGAATGTTGACTATACTCGAATAGGAAAATTGTTTATTCATTGCGAAAACAGATAATTAACTACGTATTTTGGGAATGCTTTGAAAAGCCTTGCGGTTGGAATCTTACTAACAGAGGTTGAAAATGTAGCCTATTCAGTCTTAATTGACGGTTAATTATTGAGACATTTAGATAAATAATTATAATTAACGTGTTATAAGTGCTGCCTCAGTGGCGCAGTTGTAATGTGTACGCGTTACGTTTGAGGTCAACGCTGAGGTCGCGGGTTCGATTCCTGGGTCGGGTAAAGTGGTATTGGGTTTTTCTATTCCGAAATGCTCACTATCAGCCCGGAGTCTGGAATTTGTGCCCGGTATGGCGATAGGCTCACATAAGGGACTGAAATACGCTCGGCGAAATGTGGGTGTACTGGTTACACCTCTGCCTACCCCTTCGGGGATTACAGGCATGAGTGCGTATGTGATACAACTGGTACAATCAGATCACTTAGCTACTGTTTTTTTTATAGTATAGGCCGGCAAACGAGCAAGTGGGTCCCCTGATGGTAACTGAACTCCACCGCTCATGAACGCCCACAATACCAAAAGAATTATGGGCGCGTTGCCGACCTTAAAGGAAATGGATGATTAAGGGATCGGGAAGAGGAGGGAGATTTGCACTCCGGATATCTCACTCACCGTACGAAACGCAGCAGCAAGCTGCTACTTTACGTCTGTTTTCTGTGAGATAATGGTAACGACCCGAACGAGCCGGCCCATTCATGCTGTAGACAATAGTGTCTACAGCGTGGCTCTAACACTCTACTTGTTCCTCTATTGTTTTCGAGTAATTTTATAGTGGACTAGATTATGCTCGCGGCTTCGTCCGCGTGAACAGCTTTTCCGGAATAAAAGTAGCCTATAACCGTCTCCAGAGTCCCATCTGTCTCTGTATCAAAATTCATCAAAATCGGTTCAGCGATTTAGACAGGGTATCGGAGGTAGGCAGGGGTGCACCCACATTTCGCTGAGCGAATCTTCGTCCCGTGAGCGGTGTTGAGCCTATCCCCATACCGGGCACAAATTCAATCCCGGGAAATTAATGTGGAATTAATCGAAAAACTCTTAACACAAATTGTAATCGCCCGTCCTGGGAAATGAATCCAGGAGATCAGTTCTTAACCTTAGTACGTTGTTACTAGACTATTGAGGTGCCATATCCTTAGTGATAAATGCGAGTGAGTTTTATTGTTACGTTTTCACGCCTTCGCTGAACCGATTTTGATTAATTTTGGTACAGAGATAGATGGGATCCTGAATACGGTTATAGGCTAATTTTTATCCCGATAAAGTCTGTTCACGTGGGCGGAGCTGCGAGCAAAAGCTAGTTTACCATAGAACAATATTCAACCAGCCAAAATGGACCTACCAAATTACTTTTCATTGTATTCAAAAGACACACAAAACTGAAATGGAAAGCGAGTCCATCAACTTCTGCTTTAACTTAATCAATCAAAATATAATTTGCACGAGGCAGAAACAATTCTATGTGTTTCGAACTATTCAAATTAAATTTCAGAAGGGCAATTCTCGTAATTTTATATGTTCAAAATATCATTCCGATCTAGTCTCAGCGTCAAGAAAGTTGCAAATGGCATTCTCTTAAACCAATAATCAACGTCAAATGCACCTAGCATTAGCAGTAGCATGATACCGTTTTAGCTTTAGTCAACTTTTATTCTACATTCAATCTCATTACGATTTATGTTCACATTTGACGTTGATTATTGGTTTAAGAGAATGGACATTTGCAACTTTCTTGACGCTGAGACTAGATCGGAATGATATTTTGAACACATAAAATTACGAGAATTGGCCTACAGATTGTGAGAGAGTAATATAATAAAATTGTATCTGGTTACTGTCATTGCTAATTTTTGAGTTCATTGCTTACTGTCAATTGAGAATTCTCCTAATTCCCTAATTGTATTCTCGTTCTGTGCCTCTACCTTATTGTTCATTAGAGTATTATTGTCTTTGGACGTGTACGTTTTGATGATCTTTGAACGCAAAGGAATTATTGTTATACAGCTTTGTTTCTTATGTTTGTTTTTGTAGTTCTCGTTTTTATTTTGTAAGGGTTAAAAAAATAGATCATTTTTATTAATGTTATATATAATGTTATAACAATTGGGTCATTTGGGTGAGTAATCTCCACCGCCCAAGAATGCCCACAATACCAGAAGGACCATGGACACGTTGCTGACCTTAAAGGAAAGTGGGAAGGGGTGGTTTTGTTTGTTTATTTTATTCTTATTTATTTTAGGGAAGGTGGGAAGGGGTGGGGGATTTTTTCCTCCGCATATTTCATGCTCCGTACGAAAAGCAGCAGCAAACCGCTGTATTATGTCTGTTTTCTGTGAGACATTGGTAACAACCCGGTTTAGCTGGCCGATTCGTGATGTAGACAAAACTGTCTACAGCGTGACTACCACTCAAAATATTAATAAATGCGTTCATTATCTTATACTTTAAATATCTTTGCGAGTACCTTACTCGAAGTTTTTGTTTACAAGATGTATCATCGATATAAATAAGATTTTATATTGTACAGGTATTATCTGTATTATTCTGTTCCACTTGGCACGGGCCTCTTCTACGAAGGAAAGGAGTTAGTTAGGCATTAGTCTACCCCTCTCGTTTAATGCGGGATGATTTTACACACCTTCTAAATTTATTAGAAAATTTCTTAGACATGCAGGTTTCCCCACGATGTTTTCTTCACCTTTAAAACAAACGATAATTTACAATGAATATTCACATGACTTATAAAAGTTAGATTTGTATATTCTTGAGAGTGGTTTTGAACCTGCGACTTACGTATCTGCGATCTGTACCACTCCGCGTTGTAAATTTCATTCTTAGAAAATATTGTAATAAACACATTTTAATATACCTTAGACATAATAATACTCGTACTATTCAATTACGTTAAAAATATTTTCGGAATACAGCTTGCGGCAATACGCTTTCGTACAAGTTTCGCGGTTTATTTTTTAGAAGTAATAAAAAAGAAAGATCTTTGTATAAACAATACAAATTACCTATATTTATTCACTTTCTAGTAAATTTCAGAACCGTCAAACAGAGTTGTCAGATGTAATCCAAATATACCATGAGATTTTACATTTAAAAAACAGTAGATCAGTTAAATAAAACCAAAAATATCAATAGATTATAAAAATTGATTATGAGGATATTTTTGAAGTGAAAACTTCTTTAGGCGCGTTGAGCACCTTGTGGGTGGAATCATGAAAAATCATGAAACTCGCGTCATCGTCACCGCACACTTCCCATGAGCTATATGTATACTGTGCATATATGATATGTACATAGATATACTTCCGTGCGTTATTAATATACTATATACATAAATAATTAAATTGGTCATTAACACTTCTTTACAAACCAAAAATAATTCAAAATTAATAATCTAATAGCTCGACGATACAATTCACAAGTTACTTAGTTTTTACTTCTATCGGCAGTCCCCAAAGACTGCCCCGCATGTTTTTTTACACGGGGTTCGATCTTACATCCGATTATTATTTGAGATTGAGATTTTTACATTGTTATTAGTGTCACAGCTAATTAGACAAAATATCTATCATAAAAATAATATCCGTAGATTTGTTTAAAAAAATAGTAGATTTTTAGGAAAATTCATCGGGAAATTCAGTAAATTTTTCGAATCGAAAACGTAAACGTAACTATTGTGATTGCCCGACTTAGGAATTGAACCTCACGGTTCTCAACCTTAGCACACTGCCACTAGACCAATGAGGTAATTTTTTAGGAAAATCAGTAGATCTACTTGAATACCAGGAGAACTAATAACCACATTGCGCCAAAATATAGAAAAGCATCGATTTAAACTAATCAAGACTTTATTATTTATTATTATATTCCATATCTAGTTTTATATCAGACTGACTTACAAGCGTATGTCATTAAAATACCAAGTGCTTAATTCTTTTTTTCAATAGTAAAAATCAGGACATTCGTAATTTGATGCGTAGCTTTTTTACTTTTTTACATACTTACATCAATTTGTCTGCCAATTGTAGACCAATATTGATGATATTTATAGAATTACTTGCCTTTTGGTTCCATACTTAGGTCAAGACTTGATGACGAAATACGAATTTAAAAATTAGTACTCGTTACCTTAATCGGACTTGTACACGAGCACCGAGGGTTCCGTACCGCCCTTTAAAAAAAACTTTTGTGTTTTTTATTAGTCTGAATGACGAAACGAGCAGGTCGCTCTTATGATAGTAATAAGCGCTATAAACAGGCACAAGTTCCCACAGAACTTTGAATTACAAGTACATGGTACTGACTGCGATCGACAACCCTGGAATAGACAAGGCGATTGTACTAACACAGACGGCCTCTCGCTTACGAGGAACCTATCATGCTTTTGGGACTGGTTTCGACTTCAACCTTCGTTTCGGCAGTCCGTACCACTCCCTGCTGAGCTATCGCTGCTTCCGTAGTTCTGTAGCTCTAGATTATTCCCCGGATTTCGATTCGATTTAGAGACGCGAAGTAGCTACACTTGCGTTGTCTAGTTGTTACATTAATTTCCAATCAATATTGAAACTTTGGACTTTGCTCAGCAATAAATTGTGTACTTTACAAACAATAGCATAAATATTTAAGATAACACTATAAATCTCTCGGATTTATTCTCCTTCAAAAGCAATCGAGAGAAAGGCGTGAGTTTGTATCAAATGTTTCATAAAATACATCTAAGTTTGGAACAATTATTAGTCTACAGTTTTTTATAGTAAAAGGTTTGATCATTAAATAATAATTGGTCGTTATTAATTCCATAACAGTTTTGTTCTTTAGTTAGTAATGCAAAGACCAGGCAAAGTTGAAAGAAGTAAGTAGGCAGGCGGACCCCATTAATCCTGCAAAACAAAGTTGGTAAGACCGGTTTGGGCGAAGACTGGCCATGTAAATTGTGTTGGTAGCCCAGATCCCCATCTGTGTGAATACGTTTAATATTAAAATCTTAACTAAGTTCTTGCTTAGATCATGTAGCGCATGTGCCAAAGTCAACCTCGCCTGCACGTAGTACACTCTGCTGATAATGGACGAGGCAACGGTGAAACTTGGTTCCCGTTGCGGGTTGTAGGGGTCAGTCAATACCAAATCCACCGTAAAATCATGATAGGAACACGGACTCTGGCATTAAGCCGGGATAACGCCAGTTAGAATGAAGAAGTATGTAGCGCTAATTTTCTTATTGCAAAATTATTTTATATCAGAGGACGGTCAACGAGCAAGTGGATCACCTGATGGTAACTGATCCCCACCGCTCAATACTTGAAGAATTATGGACGCGTTGCCGATCTTAAAGGAAAGGAATGATTAAGGGATTGAGAAGGGGAAGGGGATTTGGGCCTCTGGATATCTATCTGGATACCACTTATGGTACAAAACGTCATAACAAGCAGCTACTTCACTTCTGTGAGACAGTGGTAGCAACCCGGTCGAGCTGGCCCATATATGCTGTAGACAACTGGTTACAGCGTGTCTCTACTACTTACATTAGGACCAATATAGCGTATACTATATTATTATATACTACAGTGGAACCTGGTTAATTGGGATCTTAAGGGACCAAGAATGTTATACCATTTATTGAAGGTTTCCATTAATCCAGTTTTCCAATTAGGCAGGTTTAAAATTATAGTTGTCTCATTTACAGAGGCTCCCGCTTATAGAGGTCGAAATGTACGGCTATTCCATTTTTAGAGGGACAGGTGGAAATGTTAATAAAAATGCGTATTTTTGGTGTTATGAATCTAATATATGTAGGTATGAATGTACATACATTATGTATTACATGGAAAAATTACGATTAATTTGTCTCATTTATAGAAGGAATTGAGTTACAGAGTTCCAATTATAAAGGTAAACATGGAATAAATCCTAGAAATCAGATCTCATTAAGGTTCGAAAAGTCCCATTAATAGAGGTAATTCAATGAAAAAATACCGGGACCTCATTGCAACTCTCAATAATTGAGGTTTCTCATTTATCCAGGTCCCATTTAACCAAGTTTCAATGTATATATATAGAAATCGGGCTTAGTTATATCGCTGGCGTCAGTGAGGCGGCGTTTGCGCGTTACTACACATTATGTAATTCTGGCATTCGACGACAGTACTACTAGCTGTTAAGCTGGGATTTAGTAGGGCCGTGATAGATGAGAGCGTCCATAGGGAGCCTGCCTTTGGCATAGTAATGATTTATGGAGCTTAATATTAGGTAACTAAGTTGCAGATTTATTTAAAAAATTCAATATTCTGTTATAAAACTCTACATAATTTCAATATTGAATAATGCATAGCAAAGCCGCGCCGAGCGCAAGTCGCGGCCCATATTTGAAAACAGGCCCCGCTTCCAAGATACTCGACCAACTACCGATACAACGGCACAGAGATGAACTTGGATTTAAAACATAAAATTTATTTCGGAACAAAACAGTTCTTACACACTTCTTCTTTGCGATAGAAATAGACAAAGCTACTTACCAGGATGGCCCCTTGCATACGAGGGACCATACATACAATATTACATCGTAGCACATCAACCGTAGCATCGTAGAATCCAGAGCTCCTCTGAATTCTCGTCTGAGCGTCTGAATTTCTATTCCATTTGATTTTAAAGCGTTCAATAGATCCAATGTTTGCATTCGATTGTACGGTGACGACTTGTTTGTTTGTCACTTGAGCGGATAACATTTTACATGGCAACAGCGCATTCGATTGAAATTTGATGTGTTTTTTATCACTTATGTTTTGTGTGTAGAAATTCAGTGTCCAGATGAAAATCACCGCTGGGGCTTCATCCGTGCTTTTTACCAATAATTTACGATTCAATTGCAATAGTACTGACTCAAATTTGTTATTATTAGTTTTTATTGCCAGTTTTGTTTTTGCCAACATGGCTGGTCGCTGCCAATTGTAATTCTATTATTTTTGTAATACATAACTTAGGTACTAAGTAAAGAATAATGGTAAAATCTAAAACATAAAAATCGACTGCAAATATACTTTGTGTTATTCATTGAATATATTTTCATTTTTTACTCCCGGAATAAAGAGGAATGATATAAGGTTGACCCCTTTGTCCTCGAGACGAGTCATAATTATATTTGAAAGAAAAAATATTCAGCCATATTAGGTATCTATAAATGATTTCCTAAATTGAAGTCAGAGGTTGATACGGTTAAGTTTTTCTTCGTAGTCATCAGACTACATCAGTTTTTTGAGTGGTAGAGCCAGGCTGTAGACACTTGTGTCTACAGTACGAATAGACCGGCTCGTCCGGGTCGTTACCACTGCCTCACAGAAAACCGGCGTAAAGTAGCAGCTTGCTGCTGCATTTCGTACGGTGAGTGAGAGAGATATCCGGAAGCCTAAACCCCCTCCCCTTCCCATTCCCTTAATTGTCCCTTTCCTTTAAGGTCGGCAACGCACCCATAATTCTTTTAGTATTGTGGGCGTACATGGGCGGTGGAGATCACTTACCATCAGGTGACCCACTTGCTTGCCGTTTGCCGGCCTATGCTATAAAAAAAAGACTTTACCGAAATTTAAGGGTCTATCACTTCAGAGGCACATCCCTATTTCTAAAACCGATGATTGCCAAGACGCCGAGTTATCAGCGTTCGACTAAAGTGAAAGTTAGCTTTATACCTATACGCTCATAAGGGTATTTAACCCCGACCCCACTTTATACGTAAATGAAGTCTCAGCTCCAAACCTTCTAATTAATACACTCAACTTAATTAAATCGCTTTACAAACATGTATAAAGGGCATCGCTTCATAAAAGGATATCTTAATATTAAAAAAGGTACCTTTAAAAGATGATTATGCTGCTGAAAAGGTTGAATTAGTATTTACTTAACCTTTTATACGTTATTTAGTTCAATTTGGGTCTTTGATTTTTTTTACAATTAGAGTACAAATGGGATTTAATGGAAGTAAAGGCATATATTTTTACTGACAGGACATATATTTGATCAATAGAATATATATTAACCTATCTATATGTATATCAAAATATACAGGGTGTTAGGGAAATTAAAAATATAAATTAAGACAAGTTTATTGGTGATTACGACAGATACCATAAAAAATCGCGAATCAAACTGCCTATTTTATATTTTTCACGCATCATCATATTTGGTTAGATAAATAGAACGGTTATTCATATCATATAGTATAAATAACCATTTGATATTTTTTAAATAGAGCAATATTAAGCCAGTAAAAAAATCAGCTGACGCTCGGGGTTCACGGCCGTTAGACATACGCGAGTGGCGCGTGCGCGTGGTCGTAAAAATAATAGGTAGTTTTATATCGCGATTTTTAGTGGTATTTTCTTATATTTTTATAATGAAAGGGGATAACCGAGCAAGAGGGTCACATGATCCCTATACTTGACTATATTAGACAATATCTATTATATTACTTACAAAACATTAATTATAGAATTTCATGTCACTTAAACTTGGTTACTTGACAATCCAAGATAGAGAATACTTAACCACAAATCGTCTGATTCGACTCAACATTATGATTATTCATGAATCACCGATAATTATTAGTAAGTGTTAAAGTAATGATCAAATCTTTGTTAATCCCCGCTTAACCCTTCGCCGTACAATATGAACACCCTTCAAGAAGATTATACCGCACTCAACAAGTATGTAGATAACATCGAGCTTAACTCGAGTCTTCGCCGCAGACCCGCTGACATACACAAATTTGATTTATCACTCTAACCCGGCGACAATTTTGACTGTTCCAAGTCAGTTAGGTCAAAAAGACCGGGGCACCCAACGCTCCCCACCGGCAGGTCTCACATTAATCATGATTATATTACGTTAGACGGTAATAAAATGAGGAATTTTCTTATGAACATTTTGATATTGAAGTTTGTGTTGGTTTGAGTTGACGAGTTAATGTGTTTTTTATTGTGTAGTGATTGCAGCATTGGTGTCTGGGGGGTTGTTAGAAACTAAAGTTTTGCAATAAATATAAAATACTATACTTGTCGTCGGCTAACTATTCGGTAAACGTGCAATTGGGATGTTTTTCTGTCTATTTATTTCATAACAAGTGTTATCCTCTCGAAAAGTCATTAAACACAATTTACCTTTCTAAAACGTTTAGACATTGGTTAAAACATCAATCGAATTGTACCAAACTCGCTTCTAAAGCGGTTATTGGAGTCTGACGATGCAGGTCGTTACAAGTTACGTTTCTCATGCCAGACCACTTTACTTCTTCCCAACTTCACCCGCTACTGTAACACAACTACATAAACTTCATTTTCGTTTGAAAAACAGTTTGTAAGATAAAACATCGTTGGTAATTTGTAGGTAGAGAATGGGCGGATTCGGGATTATGACGTGACAAGTGACGTCACAGACCCTCGTCACGGAGACGTCCATCTATTTAGTTTTATATCCGGAGAAGAATTACAATCAGGACACGAGCGTGGCCAGTGTAGATTAAAAGAGCAGTCGAATGGAAACTGTTTGGTAAATTCTTTAGGATGTCATTAAAGGAGAGTCCAGGAGCGTGTAATGTACATACATACATACACACTCACGCCTATGTCCCATAGGGGTAGGCAGAGACTATTGAGTACCACAAGCTACGATCCCGACACACCTCCTTCGCCTCTTCCACATTCATACATCTTCTCATACATTTTCGTCGGTTGAGGGTACTCGTGACGTGCCCTTTTCGGAGAATGTCATTTATTTGATCCGCATATGTTCTCCTCGGGCGCCCTCTTCCAACCCTACCATTCACATTCGCACGATAAATACCTTTCGTAAGTCGTCTTTCATCCATCCTCTCCATATGCCCAAACCATTTCAGCATACCCTTTTCGATCCTAGTCACCACATCATTCTTCAACTTACAGCGATCCCTTATCACACTATTCCTCATCCGGTCAGCAAGGGTGACTCCACACATACTACGTAGGGAACGCATTTCCACCGCATTTATTCTACTTTCATGCTTCTTCTGCCAAACCCAACTTTCACTGCCATACATAAGTGTCGGTACCAGCACACCATTGTGAATAGCCATTCGTGCCTTATGTGACACCGACTGGCTGCTCATTACTGCGTGCAAGGCACCATTCACTTTGTTACCTGCCGTCACTCTTCTTTCAATATCCCCGCACTTCCCATCTCTCGTTATCTTGTTACCCAGATACATAAATTCTTTCACTTGTTCCACTCTCTCGTCTTCTATACTAATACAACATGTAGTAGCATCTTCCTCTCTTTCTATCACCATAACTTTCGTCTTGCTTGCATTAATTTTCATTCCCTTCTTCTTAAACGACACATTCACTAAGTCTAACATTTCTTGTAACTCCTCCGCCGACGGCGCAAGTAACACTTGGTCATCGGCATAGAGGAGACACTTGACACGCAACTCATCCATTCTAAGTCCACATTCCATTTCTTTCAGACCTGTCAAACAGCTGTCCATATAAAGGTTGAAAAGCCATGGAGACGCAACACATCCCTGTCTAACACCTCTTGAGATGTTAAACCAGTCTGAGTACGCTCCATTTACCCTTATACAGGCTTTGGAGTTCTCATACAGAGACTTCAAAGCCCTCACCAGGTGGCCCCCAACCCCATATGTCAGTAGTGTTGACCACAGCTCATCCCTCTGCACACGATCGTAGATCGTAGCGTGTAATGTGTCATGAAATAAACATTATGTGCATGTAAAGGCCTGTTTTGCTGTCCGCGACGCGTGTCTCGAGAGCTACAAGTCCTCTTTATATTAAATTGTATAAAAACTCGAATGACATCATCTCTTGTGTTACTCTCATATTAGTAATAGCAACGATATTGATATTAGTGAAGGTACTCAGGAGAATAAATATGTAAAACGGGTAGATAATGAGATTGAGACATGGTGGAGGTGATTTGCTGAGGCATATAAGAGGGGGCGTTAATATTTGAGAGGACTTAGTCTTGCTAAGAACTCTTCCGTGGAAACACTGCCCAAGTGGAGTTAGAATTGTGATTAATCCTACCAAGTGTAATAATTTTGCTTAATGTGTAAAGACTATTAAAATTACTTATCGGCGAAATGTGGGTGTACTAGTTACACCTCGGCCTACTCCTTCGAGGATTACAGGCGTGGGTGCATATGTACTATATACAGACGAAATAAGAATCTACTCCGATTCTTTTCGTCAGTTTTGAGTGGTAGAGCCACGCTGTAGACACTTTTGTGCACAGCATGAATGGACCGGCTCGTCCGGGTCGTACCACTGTCTCGCAGAAAACCGACGTAAAGTAGCAGCTTTCTGCTGCGTTTCGTACGGTGAGTGAGATATCGGGAGGCCCAAATCCCCTCCCCTTCCCATTCCCTTAACCCTTTCCTTTAAGGTCGGCAACGCACCCATAATTCTTTTGGTATTGTGGGTGTACATGGGCGGTGGAGATCACTTACCATCAGGTGACCCACTTGCTAGTTCGTCGGCCTATGCTATAAAAAAAAGTAAAAAATACTAATTAGACTATCAATATTGTTGTGATTTGTAACAGACGTATTTCGCCAGTGATTCGGCATTTAATGGTGCTCTTGTAGACGTTTCCGTTCTTAAGATAAGCGCCTTAAAAGCTTAACTCTCGTCAATCCATGGATCCATACGGGTCAACGATGAATCTTGTGACATAAAAGATTTGTGAAACTATTGTACATACGGAGTATATACATATACTTTATTCCAAAAGGGATTTATTGTGAAAAAAAACGAATACTAAACAAAACAACCATCTTAATATTTCCATCTCGCCTACTCTTGACTAGAATTCAGTTATTCACACTTCAGTAGCACCCCTGTGCCGCTCCTTAGACGTCTCTTCTGCCGCGATAGCCGCGATAAGGGACTCAATTATACTTTTAAACAGCCCGTCTATAGTATTAAAGTCTTTGGTTCCTATAGTAACTAGTTCTTATGAACCTAATAGGTACCTAATAAAGTTTTTTTTTTTTTTTTTTTTTTTTTTTTTTATTTATTATGTAATCTGTTACAATACATTTCTTACTTAATATACTCGCCAAACTGTAAAGTTTGATGGCGAGACGCGCTCGTTATTCATCGTATGTTTACAATTTTTATCACTTTACAACAAACAAATATATACCTTGATTAGCTCTTTTTTTGACATTCTCCAAGTAAAAGTTACTTTTTAAATAAACTATGAGACAAGAATACAAAATTATCAAAGACAGACGTTGACTATTATACATCATCGAGAAATACATCCCTTAATTTAGATTTTAACATACTTTTACTAAACTTAGGGCTTTTTCTTAATAATTCTGTTTTATTAAATATCTTAGGTACCAAAAATTTGGACAATCGTTGTCCATAATAATTGGTTACCCTCGGTTGTACCAGTTTTTTACATCTTACACTTATTGTATTATATTTATTTTTTACAGTTACTTTACAGTCGTTACTATCATAGTGTTCCAAACTTATTAAATATTTAAATTTCCTATCTACTGGTAATATTTTACAAATGGGAAATAGTTTATCATAATCTTTATCACAGTTATCCTTAACTTTTTTGCTAACTAGGAATTTAATCAATCTTATTTGTAAATTTTTAATATTTTTTAAATACGTTATAAACGTTCGCCCATATACAGTAAGTCCGTAGCTTATCAGTGAGTCGGCAAGTGCATAGTATACAGTACGCAACGTATGTTTATTTAGTACTTCGTTTAATTGATAGAATTTACCTAAAATACTCCTTAGTCTATTACAAATATCATTTACGTGCGTTTTCCAGTTGAAATTACGATCTATAATTAAACCTAGATATTTAAATGTATTGACATACTCTAAGCTAATGCAACTGCAGTTAATTTTATTGGTATGTAGGCATTCATATGAATGCCCTATTAACTCTAGATTTTCTTTACTAATAGTTTTAACTCGTTGGTTATATGGCGAGTGTATGTGCATGCATTTAGTTTTTGCCAGATTCAATATAATTCCGTTGTCTTGTGCCCACTTAGTTATACTTTCGAAATCTTCTTGTACATACCTTTGTGCCTCCACTATATCCTTTGAAGCATAAACGAGACACATATCATCTGCATACATATACACTCGACACTTTTTTACAACGTTTGATACGCTGTTAACATGCATCACATATCCCACTGGTCCAAATACTGATCCAGTCGGCACTCCGAGATCCACGACCATATCTTCGCCAGTCACTCCTGCTATTATTGTGCATATTTTCCTATTAGATAAGTAGTTCCTGAACCATTCGTTCATGGGACCTCGTATTCCACACTCATCCATCGCCTGTAACAGAATGTCATGATCCAAGGTATCGAACGCTTTCTTATAATCTATAAAAAGCGTTATAGTATGCTTACCAGAGTCCAAGGATTCGTTAATATACTCAGCAAACTCTGTTAGGGCTGAAACTGTACTGCGCCCCGTGCGAAAACCGTGTTGAGTATCTGACAGTATATTATGGCACTCCAAGAATTTACTGATCTGGCCAACAATGATTTTGTCAATAATTTTATCAATCACAGACAATATGGCTATTGGTCTGTAGTTGACGTACTCTAAATGACTTCCAGACTTGTATATAGGGCGTATAATTGCATGCTTTAACTGGTCTGGATAAATACTTTTGGATAAACTCATATTCATAAAATTTGCTATAACAGGGCTTAATTGCTGCTGTACATATTTAATGTCTTTTAACCTAATTCCATCCAAGCCGGGTGCTTTATCACACGATAACAAATTAATCACTTTTTCTATATCTAAGGAACACACTGCATTGTATCTAAAACTTACCATACTTGGCTTTACATATTGAGTTCTATCTAAAAATTGTACGCCACACTTATGTTTTATTCCTTTTATTTCTTCGGTAAACGTTTTTGAAAAATTTGTACATATTTGACTTATACTTTCTGTCTTACCGAAATGCCTCAGTATTACATCATCTAGACTAACTTTGCTTCGACCCAGCCACAGATTAATGTTTGCCCATATTTTCCTAAAATCCCCATTACATTTTATTATTTCCATCTGTCTATATTTATTTTTTGTCTTATTCAAAATTTTATTTAATTTATTTCTAAATTTCGTATATTCTAATCGCTTATTCATATTTTTTGGCTCAGATTTCCACACTTTAAATAAATAATCCTTTCTCAGTATCATTCTATACAAATATCTATCTATCCATGGATGCCTTATTCTTTTATTACAACTCGTGACTATAACTTTGCTTTCCTTATAAATATTATCAAACACCGTACATAATGTTTGAAACAACACAAGCGGGCATTTTACTTCAAGTAATTGTGTCCAGTTATACGCATCTAACTTTTGTTTTACAAGATTTTCACTAATTATTTCTCGCATTATATTGACACTATTGGACTGAATGACTGTGTTATTATTATCACTTGCACGTAAGTCTAACGCTATTCTAACTGCATGATGATCAGAAATGTGTGTCTCGAGCACGAAAGATGCCGGCTCACCGTTGCTCCGCCCCGCTCGCACCCATATGTGATCCAAGCAAGACGTCTCATGCCGTCCGTCCACTACCGCCTCGCGTGTTATCTCTGTACTCGGTATTGCACACAATAAGCCGTAAGCACACAGGATGTTTTTGTACTTCGATACAGTTGGATTAACTTTGTTGTTTAAAATGTCTATATTTGTGTCACCAATAACTATGACATTATCGGATGCTGGGATCGATTTTAAGGTGGTCTCCAATTGATCCACGAAGAGTAATTTATTTTTCCGGGGTGGTCTGTATATAGCAATAATATGGGTCATCCTTTTTTCTGTTTTGAGCAATCCATGCAACATTTCTAGGGCTTCAGTATGCTCTTTTTGAGCGTCAAATTTAAGTTTATCCTTGGCGTATATTAATATTCCTCCCCCTCTGGTAGTTTCTCTTGATAATAAAAATGAATTATATCCCGCTATTTCATATAACGACAGCTCTTCCTTCCTTATATTTATTTCACTCAATATTATTATATCTATTTTGTAATTATTTTCTTTTAATAAAACTAATAACTCATTATAATGCTTCCGTAGTGACCTGATATTCAGATAAAAAAATTGAGTGTGGTTTTTATTTTGAGCTAAATCATTACTTAACACTGTGATGTCGTAATATCTTTTGTATATAATATCAGTTGCAAAAATATCCGATTGTGCGAATGTTAATGCTGAAATCACCTAGTGTGTATTCACCGCGCCAGCCGCGCGTGTTTATTTACAATCCTCGAACCTATTCAAATCATCTTCCGATCTAATGTTGTAAATCTTTTTATCATCACTACTTTTTTTGACTAGAATGTTAAAGTTTTGGACCCAAATATACTGAAATCCTTTTGGCTTGAGTTTGTTTCTCACGGCCCATAGAAGTTGGCGTTTATATTTTGGCAAATCCTCGTTAATAAATATTCGTTTGTCACTGCCATTGCCATAAACTTTATTATTAGTTAACTTATTTTCCTTTCTGGTTGACATCCAATTATTACGGGCACTTTTAGACTTCAGAGTAACCAGTACAATTCTGGGCCTTGCATCGTTGGGTTTTTCTTGACCTACCCTCTGTGCATCTTCAATCTCATTTGGGTTTAAATTTAGTTTTTGAGCTATATCTTGAATTAAAGACTTAGTATCCTCATTCTTATGTATCTCTAAGCCGTGAATTTCAATATTTTTTTCTTTTTCTTTAAGCTCCAGTTCCTGTACCCTTTCTTCTAGTGCTTTATTATACTTCTCTAGATAAACGTTTTTTTGTTCTAATGACTTGATTTTTTTTTGGGATTCTTCCTTAAATGTTATCAAGCTTTGATACATTTCGGCATAAAATTCCACGTTGGTAGTTAGGTCTTCAATCTTTTTCTCCATACCGTAAAGCATCTCTAACTTTTTATTCACTTCAGCTAACACCTTCTCACCTGATGCTTCACTAGGGTTTATTGCCAGTCTTGAGTCCTGTGCTGGTTGCATAAGATTGGTTTTCTGGCAATCATCGCAGAAAGCCGTTTGCAAGAATTGTTTATTGCTTTGCACGCATTTCTTGTGAAAAGCCGCCTCACATACACCTTTACACTTGACTATATCATATTTAGTCAAAGACACGAAAAGTTTACATTTTTTGCATTGCACCATTTTACTTTGCTTGGTATTGTTACGAAATAACTAATGCGTATTTTCTGTAGATACAACTGTTAAAAACACGACCTTACGCTGAGCGCTTGCGACGACCATATCAATATGGTATCATATCATATCATATCACAAGTTACATATGCACTCACGCCTGTAATCCCCGAAGGGGTAGGCAGAGGTGTAACCAGTACACCCACATTTCGCTCGTATCTCCGTCTCATGGTGTAATAGTGGGCGAGCCTATCGCCATACCGGGCACAAATTCCAGACTCCGGGCTGATACTGAGCATGTCGTAATAGAAAAACCCAATACCACTTTACCCGACCCGGGGATCGAACCCGAGACCTCAGCGTTAATCGCAACGTGTATGCATTTTCCGCCTTCGTCAACACACACATAAATTTAGATATACATAACATTTTTGAAATAAGTTTATTTTTCTAAGCTACCTGTGTAAGGATAATATCTCGCTTCTGTATAAATTATTTTTTTTCTTTATCTATATTTATTAAGCTGTCTATATGTATATCTTTACGACCCAAAAAGGGCCAATTTGTTATATACTGTATAAGGCTATAAATATTTTGATATCGACTACGCCTTAAATAATTTTCATCGGTCCTTTCAATAAACGTTCGTCCAGACAGACGTCGCAACTTTGTTGATACAGTATTATAAGAAAGTTATTTTGAAGTATCGGCCCTATTTAATATTCAGTACAGGGCATCGTTACTGATCCCCCGGGATGAAGTCGGATCCTTTTCATCATCAATTAAATATTGAAGTTATGGGCTTTATCATTTTCCTTAAAATTAAATACATTTTGCGTAATTTCGTAAGGAAATTATTTATTGTACACTTGGGAATGTATCTCTGCTTAACATTTAGGTTCATTGTGCGTAATGATATTATACGCATAGAAAGAACTAGATATTTAATTATACGTAAGTACTTAAATTTTCCGCTTTGGCAATGTTAGTTTTTATATGAATTAGTCTTACACCTTTTTTTAGCGTTGGAAATCCCTTTATGGGTACCACCCCACCGCATGGTCAGTCGGGGCGGTTATGTCTGACTTCCACGGACTAAAACCCAACTGTGTTCCTCCGGGTGCGCTTGTTCGGTCGGGGCTCTTGTACTCTTCCGCAGCCCCGACGCGAACGGCGCCGGCCCTTGTAAAAGCCTCTCCGGTCGGTGGGTGATGGGGGAGTTATCCACCCACCTATTTGCTCCGCTCGAGAGGATCGCGCGGTCCGCAACATGACGGTTTCGCAGAAGGCGGTCATCGCGTTCCACGACCTCTCGCTCTCAACCATGGCCTTAACCACAGCTGGTAACGAGAGGTCGTCCCCCAATTCTGCGACGAGTTCGCGACGCTGCTCTACCCACGCGGGGCACTCCTCCAGAGTGTGCGCCGCGGTGTCCTCGTCGCAGCTGCAGTGGTGACACTGGTGTGTCTGCTCTCTTCCGGAGTCTACTTCCACCTGCCCTTATCCAACTCGCAGTCGGCACAATATGCTTTTTAAAAAACATATGTTACGGAAAGATTTGGCTTTTAGTTTTTACGACCGGCCGCCTGCTTGACGTCTCCACTCTGGGGAGATTTTTACGAAAGTACGATTTTTATATTAGATTAGCGAGGAGATCGCTCGCCTCATGGTAAGTGCAACATTTGTCCATAACCAGACCACACAGAAATACCAGACCAGAAGCAACACCACACAGAAATACAAAGCTCTGCATGACACTGTATTTCGCTCGTAAGATATAAGATATTAATTCTCATAATGCTCAGGAATTACTAACCGAAACATAACAGTTCATATACTTTTGAGTAGTGGTAGAAATAGATAAGCGCTTGTATGTACCAACGCAGACGGCTTCTCGCAAACGGGGTAGGTCCCACTTAGAAAAAGGCCAATAACCCTTTCACTATATCCCACCTCTGTCGTTTATTCGTTATACTATAACGGTATAAACGTTGCCAGATCCATTAAATTAAATGAGAGCATTAGTAAGCTGTTAAGGCCTTTTACATCTTAAAGGATCTTAAATTATGTTTACGTTCATACGTTTGATCTCTTAATTATACGCATTCACGCCTGTAACCCCGAAGGGGTAGGCAGAGGTGTAACGAGTACACCCATATTTCGCCAAGCGTATCTCCGTCCCGTTATGTGATAGGGGGGGATATCGCCATACCGGGCACAATTACACGACTCTGGGCTGATACCGAGCAATTTGTCATAGAATAACCCAATATCACTTTTACCCGACCCGGGTATCGAACCCGAGACCTCAGCGTCAGCCTCAGTCGTAACGCGTACGCATTACAACTGCACCACCGAGGCTTCATTTTATATCGGAAAAAACCGCTCACGCGGGCGGGGCCGCGAGCATAAGCTACTACACAATAAAATAATAAGGTTTATGAAGCCTTTAATCTTGCCAAAAATATTTTGTTGAAACAAAGTGTCGTTTATATTGTGACGTCTTTATTACCGCGAGTTATTCGACTCCCACCTTACTTTATTGCTTCATCTCTGTTTTATTTCTCAACAATTTTTCATCTCGTTTTGCGTTACAGCTTATTAGATATAAAAAGGCACAAAAAGGTGGAAGCTCTCAATTTATCTGTACTTTTATATATCTGAGGTGCTCATTGCCTTAAACTCACAATAGAATGCATGTCTAGCATGATAATCTTCTAATACAGTACCCAGAACCTAAAACCAAACATGTAGCCTTAAATTCGATTCCAATCGACTAATCTGCGGAATACACTATTTCACGTACTAATACCGCAGCGAATTGCCATCGGACTAAGTCTGCAATCCAATTCAGAATGTACAAATTAATCGATTTATTAGAACACTATCTCCTCCCGGTGACGACTTGTTGATGCCCGGTGTGAGACAGAGCGCGCAATGGATATGATTACGTAAAACATTTCTCTATTCAGCGGGATTAACACGGCGTGAAATATTAGAAACGCTGTTGTGATGAATTCACGGTATTTTGTGAAGGTAATTATGTATATAACAGGGTTTTGTGTTACTATGCTAGCTTACAAAAGGAAGAAAAGTCTAAATACCTAATTGGTATAGTAACCGCGTACTGAGTTTTCTCAGCCTTAAGGTCCTGGATTCACATCCCAGGATGGGCAATCAAAATTTCATCACCTTAGAGTAAAAACCCCTTATCTACGAAATAGATAACTTTACAGGAGATACAATTAACGGGGGTCTGGAAGAAATTGGGGGCGATAAGACCGCCATTTGTACTTCTTTTAATATTTACGTTTCTTTTGTATCTTCTTTCTGTCTGGCGCTATCTCGGCTTAATGCCAGGGTCCGCCTATTTGTACCATAAACTTGATGGAATTCGGTATTGTATGGGGCGACTCGCCGTCTGACTCCACAAGTCACAACCCGCACCAGGCACCAAATTTCGCCATTGCCTCGTCCGTTAATTAGCAGAGTGCACCACGTGTAGGTGATGTTGGCTTTGGGCCAAGGATGATGGCAGCCCTGTAAATTGATTGAATTATTACAGATTACTTACTATCTAATAAGATTATCATACTCACATGGGGCTAGTTACGAAACAATTTAATGCAAACATATGCATGTATATGTAAAAGATTGGGGCCCGTCTAATAATGTGGTGGTGGTAAATCAACAGTCCCTGAGGACTGACCACTGAGTTGTAAATTAAACCAGTTGAACTAATCTCCATACTGCAATATTCATCATTGTCAACACATTGTCTTATAGCGAGTTCACACGATTCCATCTTATTTGATATACAACGTGTTACAGAAAGGTGTGGTCATATTTTAAGGCCATTACATACACCTTACAATCCGTACTTATGTACCGTATCTTTTCAAAACCAAGACATCCAAAAATTTCACGTTAATTTTAATCACTCGTTTCTTAATATCGATAAGATTTATGGCATCACTATTAATTATTATGAACGACTCTCACTTTTAAACTTGAATAAGATGTACGTAAATCTACGGACATACGTACGTAACACCTGAAAGAGATTGTGTGCTGAAGACGATATTGGTACCATCCTCTAGAAGCATTCTAAAGACTTCATTCTCGGGTCTTCCATCTATGAATTTGGCTTAATACAGTCGACGATCCTTTTAAAAGCTGTTATCAATTAAACCAACACAAAGTACCAATACATAATACTTTTAGTCATACTTTTACAACATATTTTTTGAACTCGTAACGATACTTCATAAAATCAGAAATTGCCGAACTGACTGCGTCAAATAAACATTGACATTTGACAACTGTTTGTTTTATAATATATTTATATGTTTTAATTAATGTTAATATGTTTTATAGAATAGCTGAACGAAAGGAGGTCTATAGTATCATTGGTTATCATTTAGTGTTGTCCAAAGTTAAAAGTCGATATCGACATGTTACTCGCTCGATAAAAAAGAAAATTCTATAATTATTGTCCTAGCAATGCAATCGGATTTGGTACTATGGGAGATAAAATACTTATACCCTACATTATACATTGGTTAAATTTGCCCGCCCCTTTCTATAACACGTTGTATATACGCACTCACGTCTGTAATCCCCGAAGGGGTAGGCAGAGGTGTAACTAGTACACCCACATTTCGCCGAGCGTGTCTCCGTCCCTTATAATATCCTTATTGTCCTTATTTTCCCATATTATTAATTTAAATTCATCATAATTCCCACTAGTGGCTACTGATACTCGACGTATGGAGAGAAAACGAAAACTTTCATTGTTTAGGAAAACTATTAAAACTTGTACTAGGCCTACAGGTGGAAGAAGGGAAGGACGTTTTATCCCGATAATTTTATTATGAATATTACTGTCGCATATGAAAATACTTTCCTCCAATCATATACGTTTTATTCCTATAAGAAGATACGTAGTACGTGTTAACAGAAGTCATAAGATTTTATTTGCTGTTCACATTTCAGTTTATTACAGTTTAGTGATACTCAATATCGTATGGCCATGCACACGATTCTATCGTTTCTTCATTACCATAAACCCTGTTACACGGCGCGAGTTCATCGCACGACACTGAGAATAAACATAATAGAAAACTATGCTTAAGGCCGATGATGTAGTACCAAGATCAGAACTTTACCAGATTCATCTCATAATATATATCACATGTATATATTTATATTGATTGCCATATGTATTTATTTATGTTTGTTTTTATTCAGAAAATATAACAGTCTTTTAATAAGTAGATTTATGTATTAGTGTCCACCTACAAGATGGACCGACGACCTGACAAGGGTTGCAGGAAGCCGATGGATGCAGGCCGCTTCCAACAGGTCGGCCTGGAAAGCATTAGGGGAGGCCTATGTTCAGCAGTGGACGTCTTGTGGCTGATGATGATGATGATGATGATGATGATGTATTAGTGTCTGATATAGTATTTGTATTTTCTTTTATAACTTATATAGAGAGTTAGAGAATGCCTCTGGCATTAAGTCCGCCTTTATACATGTATTGTATATAAAGTTTAAATAAATAAAATTGTAATGTATCAGGTTGCGTCATGCATTTTTAAAACGAGACTCGTATGATGCTTTATCTTCTCATTTCCAACTGAATGACGAGACGAGCAGTTCGCTCGCCTGGTATTAAACATCACACCTGTCCATAAACACCACTCAGATTTCCGAAATCGAAATTAAAAGTGTCTGTTATGAAATAAATACACCCAACAACGGGTAAAACGGAATCGATCGAATCTGGATCAGGAACGGCAAGGGACTTACGGGCCCGCAACCTTCAGACACGGAACAATTATTTGTGCCACAAATAATTTGTCTGTCTGCAATTGAACCTATAGCCTCTCGTTTCGTAGCCGGCTACTGGTCCACTGCTTCGTGGGGGCTGTCAAACATACCTTACTGAATCATTTGTCATCAAATAAAACTTTTCTTAAAAATGGCCTTTTTATAAATAGCACTATTTATATTATCTCCAAAATTATTCACCTGTATTATTGAGGCGTTGAATTTCTAAACAGTCGGGACTCAACACGGCCAAAGTAATTTGGCACTGTATTTGACAAATTCTAAAGCAGCACTAAGTCTGCTTGGTGAAGAGATTTCACAACTAAATTATAGGATTACTAGCTTTTGCTCGCGGCTCCGCCCGCGTGAATAGACTTTTCCGAAATAAAACGTAGCCTATAACCGTCTCCAGGTCCCATTTATCTCTACATCAAAATTCATCAAAATCGGTTCAGTGATTTAGGCGTGATAGATGTTACTTCTGATACCTCCAAGAATATGTGTACCAAGTTTCATGATGATCGGTTAAGTAGTTTTCGCGTGAAAGCGTAACAAACAAACTTACATTCACATTTATAATATTAGTATGATTATGTACATTTGAGCAAAATTCCGTTTCCAGCTTTTGTGTTACTCCAAGAATAACGTTTTGTTTCTTTCATCTTTCGGAGTATTTGGATTCAGAGTATTTATCACATTCAATGTTGATGAAAAGGAGATTGTAATTAATATCTCCTTTATTATAAATGCGCAACATTCTTTGTTTGTTTGTTACATCTTGATGAGGAAACTTCTGGAAATATCTATTGAGTTTTTTTTAGCTTGGTTGACGAAACGAGCAGGTCGCCCGCCTGAGGGTCAGCGCAACGCCTGCCCATAAACAGACGCGACACCACACAGAACATCGAGTTACAAAGCACTGTGCGATCCGGACTGCGCTCGTCACCCCGAGACGTAAAGATTTTAAGTCTCATAATGCCCAGTAACTGCATTGGCTTCAATGTCCTTCAAACCAAAACACAACTATGCTTACACACTGCTGTTTGGCGGCAGAAATAGACAAAGCGGTGGTACCTACCCAGGCGACCTCTCGCTTACCAAACGCTTTGCCACCACCTTCATCATACGGACTGCCACGTTGTGGAACAAGTTGCCGGAGTCTATGTTCCCCAATAAATATAACCTGGGTGCATTCAAAGTAAAAGGTGTAAAAAGGAGTAAAAGGTGGAAGTAACATTTAAAATACCTATTTGAAGCCCGACTTTGTATCGCTATCTCACTCTAGTCGGATCTCTTATTCATCCGTGAAGCCGGGTATTTATTTTACTCTAATAGAAAGAGAGATCGGACTACAAACAGACAAAAATTAGCTTCATGAAGAGTGGTAGAGCCACGTTGTAGACAGTTTTGTCTACAACACGAATGAGCCGGCTTACCACTATCTCACAGAAAACTGACGTAAAGTAGCGGCTTGCTTGCGTTTCGTACTGTGAGTGGGATATCCGGAGGCCTAAATCTTCTTCCTTTTCCCAATCCCTTAAATTAACCCTTTCCTTTAAGGTTGGCAACACGCCCATGATTATTCTGGTATTGTGGGCGTACATGGGCGGTGGAGATCACAGATAGTATAGCGAGTACATCGCCATACCGTGCATAAAAATTTGTCTCAGGCAACCCGTACGTGGGTTTCGAATTTGAAAATCTCAACACCACCTAATTGAGTCAGCATTAAAACACCAAAATTAAAACTACATAATAATACATTTATTTAAAAAGAACTTAACTAAAATAAATTAATGTCCATTTCTACTTGGATTTGAAAAGATAGGGCATTTTAGACGAAGAGTACGATAATAAATGTAGAAAAAATATATAAAATGAGACAATTGAATAGACAGATTAACTTGCGAAGATTTATAATCCAAAATGTATGCGATCGTAAAATATAAATCACTTGTAATCGACCGAGTTGCGTAGACAATTCATTGGACCAGAAACAGTAGATGTCTTTTAGAGCTTTCGAATTGAGCTATTGTATAAAAATAAAAATGAATTTGGTTTTATTTTTTCTTAGTTGAAATACAAGTTATAATTATATACGTATACATCGACTCACGCCTGGTTCCCATAAAGGTAGGCAGAGACAACGGATTTCCACTTGCTACGGTCCTTGGATACCTGTTTGGATATACAAACTATCATCTGACCAAATTTCAAGATCGCTTTAGTACTTTGAGATTTCGTGTTTAATCAATCAGCGAGTGGTATTTCGCTTTATATATAGATTACTGCTCCGCTCCCATGGGTCGTAGCGTGATGATATATAGTTGGAAACAATTGTCTCCACAAAACAAATGTACGATGTGAATATGACCCCAATCGGTCAAGTTGTTCAAAAGTTAAAATAAATGCTTTCATACTAAATTCAACCCCACTTCCCCCCTTTTGCAAGATTATACAGATAGAACTAAGTGTAAGCAGCTGTTTATTCTATCCTATTAATTATTGTTATAAAATATGTAAATGTTAGATGTTGAACTTGAAAATTTGGATGTTTGTTGATCAAACACGCCATAACGGCAGAACGGATTAGGATAAAATTTGCCACACCGATAGACCATGATCTGAATTAGTACATAGGCGACGTTTTATTCCAGAAAAATATATTCACATAGGCGGAGTCGCGAGCAAAAACTAGTTGTCAATAAATGTTTTTTTTTTTATTAAAAATTAAATAATCTTCAAATATTAAAATAATACTCGGCTGGCACAACGCTTTTACTTCAAATTCATTCTTTCAGTAAAATGACAAGAACATTGACAGAATTCAAATATTGTGTACAAAAATACCGAAAAATACTCATAAAATCAAACGAATACCCGTGATGGTCTATAAAATGTTCCAAAAACGTGTCAAAGTTAACCCTGCCATTGATAGAACGGCCGAAACACCTTAAATATAAAGTGGCAGTCGTATAGGCACCTTAAAAATAGTTACAAAACTGTCAATCTATACAACACGGTATAGCGAATAGTAAAGGCTTTCGGGCAACGAGATTACCGCTCGTAAACCCTCAGTGGGACGTCATCCTGTTTATGAAAGTACGGCCCAACCGATACATTTTATCTGCCGTTTTATCTTTATTATGGCAACCCTGATTTGTGGTACTCGGGTGATGTACAAGTTTTATTACTTTGGTATATATTACATAGTATTTTATAGGTTATGTGCGAGAAAATATTTTCTTGAAAATATGATTTAGTAGTTGCCACAATTTACGAACTTTCAATATCTTGAAATGGGGTTGCTATGATGAAATAAATATTACAGTACATACATACGCACTCACGCATATAATCTAATGAGGAGTAACCAGTACCGACATTCACATTTCGCCGAGCTTATTTCCGTCTCATGATGTGATACCTCGCCATACCGGGCATAATAATAGTTCCAGACTCCGGGTCTCCGGATATTACAGTACAGCTATGTATAAAATTATGACGTGGTAAACTTAATAATTGCAATCTTAGTGACTTTGTATAATTTGGATTCTTAGGCCCGTATATTAGAACACTCAAGTGAGCTCTTTCTAAGTGTCGATTTCTGTACACGTGATTGGTCCGTTTTTGTTTGGCGCCAAAAATAGACCAATCACGTGTACTGACATCGGCACTTAGCAAAGAAAGCATTCGGCGCGTTTTTTTAAATGTATGTACATCAATTTCTCCGCCAATTGTGAAGCGATTTTGTTGGAAAAAATTTGACTCTATAGAGTTTAGCTGCGATGTGGTCCCATATAAATTTGATTAAGATCTGATGACTGAGTACGGAGAAAAAAATAAAACTCCACAACGGACAACAGTACACTCGTCGCAATTGTGTTATTGTATTAGAATTTACAAATGGAAGTCGGTTTCTAAGTTTTGTTACACGTTGACAAAAAAGATATTGACACATAATATAACGTTTAAGTGAACCACCAACATCTTATGCCCAATGGCCAAAGTCAAGCTCACCTGCACGTGGTACACTCTGCTGATCAACCGAGACAGTAGTGAAACTTGGCTGTTGCGGGTTTGTTTTTAATACTAAATCCAACGTCATATCATGATAGCATTGCAGACCTTGGCATTATTAAGCCAGGATAACACCAAGTAGAAAGAAAAAGATTTTTTATCAGCCTCGTTTTATATATTGCCCTGCTGCAAGTGTGTACGGGCCTCATTTACTCATGAGAGGGGTTAGGTTAGGTTAGTAGACTTTAAACACCTTCAAAATTCTTAGGGAGATTCAGCCATTAACGAAGAATCCCATTATAAATACGAAAGTTTGTATGTTTGTGAATATGGATGTTTGTTAGTCAATCACGTCTTAACAGCTGGACGAATCTGTATCAAATTTGACACACAGGCAGACCATGGCCTGGACTAGGACATAGGCTATTTTTATCCCGGAAAAGGCCGTTCATGCGGGCAGAGCCGCGAGCAAAAGCTAGTACATACATAATTTCAAAAATTCGAATGTGAATGCCTTGGGGGCCGCATTCACCCCGCGACATTCGTTTCGCCAGACTGTTTTACTATGGCTTATATTTACTTGGCAATATTTACTACATCATAATATACAGAAGTAACTCTTTCAACTTACCATTAAAAATTCTTTAAACTATGAAAATGCTATAATTCTATAGATGTTTAGGTTCTATAATAGAGGTCTGTTGTAGATAACCTCATAATTGCCACTAGCCGGTTAGATAAATTGAAATGATCACAAACGAGACTCGTTTAACCGGGCCGGCTTTACCTAAAGTTAACGAGATCCATGTTTACGGAGGCAGCTGGGAGAGTTTATTACTTAACTGACTATTACTGGTCGAGAATTGGTTTCTTACCCGTGGTACTCGAAAGTTACTCGCTCATATTATTTTGTACTGGTGACCCTTTTTGTTCCTCAAAAAAGTCTATAAACAGTGGCAAAAAGTACAATTACTATTTGTTTTAATCGCAGAGGCTGGGCAAACGAGCAAGTGGGTCACCTGATGGTAAGTAATCTCCACCACCCATAGAAACACACAATCCCAAAATAATCATAGTGGCGTTACTTACCTTAGAGGAAGGGATTAGGGGTTGGGTAGAGGAGGGGTATTTGGGCGTCCGGAAATCTTTCACTAAACGAAAAGCAACAGCCGGTTGCTACTTTACGTAGGTTTTCTGTGAGACATTGGTATAGAGCCGGCCCATTCATGTTGGAGGCATAAATATCTAGAGTGTGGCTCTACCACTCTAAAAAATGTTACAGTTACGACCTTGTTGGTTGCAATTGAGACAAGTATGGATACCGACATGAGTCGTGAGCATAAACTTCCAGCGCAGTTGTTCATGTATAGATCTGATTGGCGTAATGAAGGACCGAGCGGTGCCGACGCCTCACGCGATTGGTTCGTCAGTCGATGCTTTTTGTCTATTGGACTCTCATCTGTTCCACTACTGTCTCTCTGTAATCACGAACCATGCCGATAAGAATACTGTAAGTAGAGTTCCCTCAGTCTGTTACAATATTTATCGCTGAAAAATAAAAAATAAATATATAAAAAAGTATGTTGCGCCGACCCCGAGTGAGATAAGGGCAGGTGGAAAGAAATACTTACAACACCATACTAGCCCTGTATTATACTCGTCTCACTGCTGGGCACAGGCCTCCTCTACACTTCCAACTTGCAAGAATGCAACATTAATTACTCGATGAAAGAGCTTGCACGGTCACAACTAGGTGATAGGTCCTTCGTATGCGAGAGGTCATCTAAGGTAGTATTATCGCTTTATCTATTTCCGAAGCTAAAAATACAAAAAGAATACAGTCCAATGCATTGAAATTCAAAGCTCTGTGTGATGCTGCTTCTGTCTATGGGCAGGTGTGGCGCCTAACCATCAGGCGAGCGACCTGCTCGTTTCGTCACTCAGACAATTAAAAAAAGTTAATAATTTTCAGTGAGTTTATAAATGTTCAGTATATTCGATCCTGTAGTAGCGGTCGTCATTCTTTAAGCTTGTGTGTCAATTAAGGCACTTTGTAAATATGGCACCCTTTTTATACGATTTCATACAAACTTATTTTACAATTTATTATTTGCAATGAACTCAAAGTGTAAATACACAACCCAATTAACTTACTTTGAAGAAAATTTTATCTTAAAATATTTTTAATTTTGCAAACCTTTGTAGAGGATTAAGCGTGCCTTTGATTATAATGGTTTAAAGCATTTTCTTTCGTTAATGCTATTGTTAAAGACTTTTAATGCAACTGTAAAATGTTCTTATATTTGGCGTTATTTTAATAGTGTTATCATCAATGTGACCATTCCTAGTGCTCCGACGCTGGGAGGTGCCACGTCTTTCATTGGTTGACATTATATTTGGACTACACTGTATATAAAAACAATACAGAATTCTTGTTTGTGTTATTACTTGTAAATAGGTTAGCTGCTCCAACCAACTATACAACTTTTAGTGAGGAAATTAGGAATCCGGTATAAATCCCGAAGTTGTTCTTTCAACCGCGGTATCACATTGTGGATGGAATTTCTTCCTGCAATTAAAATGGGCCTACTTCAACCCTGTGGACCTTCTATGGAGTACAAAGATAATCATCAAAATTGGACTTTCTAAAAAGTCATGCGTGGTTATACATACCAAAAAATATAGTAATATATGCATCGAATTGAGAAGGTCCTCTGTTTTTTGTACGGTTAAAACTGAATTGGTTAAATTCACGTAATACTTACTCTCTTCCGGAACTTTAACTACTAATAGAGTTCCTCACCTCTACATTCTTGGGGGAAAGTTTCAGCGTGTGGCCGTGACGGAGCGCGTCGACCGTAAAAAAAACTTTTACGAGCGTGAAATTGTTGCCGCCTTGGCGGGGTTATCGGGGTTACATATAAAAAAAACAATCCTGAAAAAAGGACACCTAATTCTCTTATTAAAATAAAATCAGAAAATATACTCTCGGTAACACCGGAATTATCCTACTACTATTTATAAATGTGAAGCTTAGGATGTTTGTGATTTTTATTATTTTTATTATCAATGACGCCTGAACGGCTCAATGGATTCAGATGATAGCACACATGTTGATCTAGACTAGACGTATGCTGCTGTTTATCCTGAAGAAAATAATCATGTGGGTGAAGCTGCGAGCAAATACTAGTACATAGATAATGCTCCCGGGTGCTTTTAAAGTGAGCCGGAGAATTTACTCAAAACAGTTTATTCCAGGTGACCTATTTCAGTAAAGGCGTCACCATAGTCGCGATCTTTTGTCTTCAAAGAAGCGACGCCGGTCGCGGAAACTCAGTAATTGGTTCAATAAGATGAAGCTTATGTCGTATCTCTATAGATCTCTTTGCTGCGAGGCGTTGGGCGGAAAATTGCTGTCGATTGTTGGGTGTTCATTAAATATTTTAAAAAATATTTCTAGAATTCAATGTCAATTGATATATAAACCTTGTTTTTAATAACATTGGTATCCTTTTATGCTGAAAAAATAAGTTTCAGGGTTCTCCATTGTTCGGAGACAAATCATAAGTTTATTTTACAAAGGACAATTTGACGAGCATCTGGTAAATACCAGCAAATATAATATTGATCGTAGTATCGTTTTTGATTCGGATTGAACAATCCCTGAAGCAAAACAGTTTTTTTTAAGTGGAAGAGCTACGCTGTAGACAATTTTGTCTACAGCAGTAAATTAAGTGATATCACTTACAAAACTGTACATTTTCTGATATAAAGTTTTCAAAATTCAATTCTTTTTATATTCTACAAATAGTATTGGAATGACACCTCCAATTTTTGCTACAGAAGGAAAACGAGACAGAATATAAAGTGTAAAATCTTGAAGGTACGTCGCAGGCGATCCTCACCGCCGTTGGTACGATTTATCGTCCACAACTTTAACACAAACTGTTGTTTTCGGCAGGTTCAATGGTCTGTGACTTCGGGAAAAGGATTGGTTTTTTGTTTTTCCACCTTTTATTTATGGGGGTTTAAGGTATATTTAGATTTATTTTCGACGTGATTGGGATCCTGAAAGGGTTTGTAGATTAATAGATACAGCTCAAGGAACAATTGAGTAATTTCGAATCTCCGCGGTATTGGAAAAACTTGCTGACTTGCTGGTGGTACATGATATATTTTTGGACCCAACTGGGTAGCTACGGTACGGTATGTGTACGGTACACATGGTGTAAAGCTGCCACTAGTTCAGGCGAGTCGCTTTCCGGGCTCAGCCAGTTTATACCCAATTACCTCAGGCCATCATAATTCTGGTGACCGATCAAGAAGGCAATGTCTCTCGATATTTGACATTATATTTGGCCTATACTATCCTTACCATCATGTCCCATGTAGCACTTTGCCCAGCCAGAAAAAAATACCACAAAGCGTTAGTGGGCCTCCAACGGTACGGTACTCATTTTACGGTAGGCAGCGGCTTGGCTGTGCTCTAGCATTGCTGAGGTCCATGGGCGGCGGTAACCACTTACCATCAGGTGGGCCGTCTGCTCGTCTGCCTATCCAGGCAATAAAAAAAAACCTTAGGTCCAAACCTCATTTGCTCATGGTACACTCTGCAGATTAACGGGCGAGGAAATGGTGAAACTTGGTTCCCGTTGCAGTTTATGAGGGTCAGACGGCGGGTCGCTTAGCATAATATCGAATCCACTGACTAATCATGATGGGAAGCCGGACCCTGGCATTAGATAGAAATAAGTATTAGTAGTCATAGCTTTAATAATATTATCCTACACCTAGGCCAAAGAAGTTTGGGAGGTAGCTTTTTAGTGATAGAGCCACGCTGTAGACACTTTTGTCTACAGCATGAATGGGCCGACTCGTCCGGGTCGTTACCACAGTCTCACAGAAAACCGAGGTAAAGTAGCAGCTTGCTGCTGCGTTTCGTACGATGAGTGAGATATCCGGAGGCCCAAATCTCCCTCCCCTTCCCAATCCCTTAATTATCCCTTTTAAGGTCGGGAACGCGCTTATAATTATTTTCATATTTTGAGCGTACAGTGGCGGTGGAGATCACTTACCATCAGGTGACCCACGTTTGCCGGCCTATGCTATAAAAAACAGAAAAAAGTTAATAATTGTACATTTACTGTTTCTTCCCAATAAACTCTGTAAATAAATTGTTTTTTTAAGACTGTTCAAAAAGTTTTACGTCTCGCCAGTTCTAGCTAATCTCTATTTTATGACACGGCTGTATAATTTTATCTGATTTTGTTTGTAGTTCGTTCTCATCGCCCTTGGAATATGAAAATAGATTAGAATAAAGACAAATACAATATCTACTAAGAGTGGTAGAGCCACGCTGTCGTCAGTTTTGTCTATACCATAAACGGGCCAGCGAAGAGAGCTATCTGGAGGTCCAAATCCTCCTCCTCTGCCCAATTTCTTAATAATCTCTTTGCGATGAACTTGGTAACATTTCGCTTTTATTTTTAATTGAACATTTGAACGGTCATATAAATAGCTTAAAACTTTAGTAGCAAGATAAAAAGTTTTGAAAGGGAAGATTTTTTAATTTGCGTAAACTGGGCCCCGTCGCTTGATAAGGGTAAAATATATCGCAACTTTGGCTAATCCATCATTTAGCTGGGATAGGGTCCGGGAGTGTGGCATGACTCTTATCGGGAGCGTAGGGTTGCCACGCGGTTTAAGTTTTGCATATTTATTGACGTATTACCGGCCTAGACTTGGATGTGTGGGTCACTTGACATTTTATAGCATACGTAATGTAGTTCCGGAGTTTTTTTTAATACATAATAGGCTTGCGTTTGGCCACTATCACGCCTGATGGTAATCGTTGATGTGGTCTAAGATGAAGCACGCTTGTCTAGCAAAAACGATTCACTCGCGACTTGAAGACACCCAGATTATATTTATCGGGGAACAAAGACTCCGGGATCTTGTTCCACAACTTGGCAGTCCGTATGATGAAGGTTGAGTTGATGATGGAGTTGCCGCTTCTGATGCGACAGTGAGTTTAATCCTCGAGGCGGGCAAATGTTTCTGTGATCCAGAAAAGTTGAAACGTCCAGATCGCTCGCTGGATGGTAGGCGCCACGCTTGCCTATACAGTATCATCACCTAGAAATTTAAATTATAAAGTGTACGATACTGTCATCATCACACCAAGACATTATGTAAATCATCATAATGCTCAGTAATTTTTCTGGCTTTATTGTCTCCAATCCGGAATACAATAGCAGTAGTAGTAGAATATATACTGCTGTTTGAAGGTATAAAGGAGTAGTGGTATCTATCCAGACGAACTCTCGCATATAATTGGTCTACCATTTAGTAGTGCGGGCTTATGGAAGACCAGAGGTTGCGGCTTGACTGCGACCTCATGCTGAATAAGCCCATTTGCACACACACCATGACATTCGGAACAATGCATTCAAATTAAATATGTTTCTTCCCACCATGCCAATAATCATTATGTTGCATCTGTAGTGGTCACGCCGATGCGTCGCGTCATTTGAGGATTTCCTCAAAGGATGGGGCGCTTCATGTGTGACTGCTGTGGGTGTATGCAGCGTTTGTTGGTGTAGGGAACATGATGGATTACCATCATCACCCTCCGGTTCCGAAGCAGTATTCCAAAGAGTGTAATTTTTAATGTACTACATATGTATATTGTGTTGTGTGCAATAAATGTTTTTATTATTATTATTATATTTGTTTCGTGGCTGGATGTTGTAGAACTAAACCCCTCGTAGTTCCAGATAACCACAACAAGAAGTATCCTAATTTAGACTTAGAGTTGTAACAGTTAGGTGTTATTATTTACTGCTAGGTTTTGCTCGCAGCTTTGCCCACGTGAACGTCTTTTCCCGTGACAAAAGTAGCCTCCCCAGAATATCTATCTCTATGTCTAATTTCACTAATATCTGTACAGCCTTTAAGACGTGAAAACGAAACAGAGTTGTTAAGACATCAAGATAACGTATCTTGTCTCCATTCTTTTGTATCTAAATATTTCAGAATTATTTTGATAAGGTTAATGTAAAAATAAATCAAATCTCTCAAGTTTCTTAAAACAAGATCCATTAATAGCAAGTTCACAGGTTTCGATTTAAATTAATCGACTAACTCGTAGCAACAAAAGCTGTGTGGTTTATGTTTATCAGTTCGATTGAAAGTCTGTTCAGACGGTTATTTAGCAATCGACTAAAATCGAATCGTCTGAACCTACTGTAAGGATGTACTTCAAAGTCAGTTCTATTTGTGATATGACAATGTACTCGAATATCAAAGGTGACGTGATAAGTTCACTCAAAGCGTGACATTTGGATATAAATAATACACCCTTTTATCATGGAAAAATATCTCGAATATTCCGTGTCATATTATAATATGTCCTCAGTAGAGATCAACTTATATCATTTTTATTATCTTTTTATTTTGCCTTCGTTAGTAGTTACTCAAAATACAACTTCTGAAGAGATAAAGTCTCAGTAGATATAACCACTGCTTTTTGACTCATTATTGGAAGCAAGTTGAACAGCTCGCTTAATAGGACATTTGCATTAAATAACATTATGCTTCTTACTTTGTCCCGCCTTGCTATGGAGGAAAGTGGGCAAATTTTATTTCCAACTCCTCACTATATCTTCATTGATCTATTGTCACTGCGGAATAAAAACGGCTTAGCATTCTCAGAGACTCGCTGGGCTTTACTGTTCAGTATCAATAGATGTCAGCCACTGCCAATGCTGGGTTATAGGATCTATAATGGCGGATATGTGGGCGGGATCGCCTCGAAAATCACAGATTTAAAAAAAATATTCCATTCCAATTTTACTACTAATTGTCTAACTAACTCTATCTAACTAGCCCGTCTCATCCCTCTACCAATCACGATCTTCAGCAAATTCCCGCCAGTCTTCGCGAAAGGCATCGATATCATCACACCATCTCTTCCGAAGCCTGTCATACCTACGCTGTCGGTCTATACTCTAGAAGCACCCATTGAGTGAAGATCCCGGTCCATCGCTCTAAGTTCATACGGCTAAGATGTCGAGCCCAGCTCTACTTAAAAGATTTGGGTACGGTAACTTATCACAGTGTGACGATCGAATCCCTTTATACCCAAAATGCTCCGTTCAATAATTCACTAACAAATGTTGAACTTGACCTTCACTTTTTGTAAGGGACCAGGTTTGACTGCCTTGGTGGCGCAGTTGTAATGTGTACGCGTTACCATTGAGGCCAACGCTGAGGTTTCGGGTTCGATCCCCGGGTCGGATAAATTGGTATTGGGTTTTTCTATTACAAAATGCTCAGTATCAGCCCGGAGTCTGGAATTTGTGCCCGGTATGGCGATAGGCTCGCCCCCTATCACATAAGGAACTGAGATACGCTCGGCGAAATGTGGGTGTACTGGTTATACCTCTGCCTATCCCTTCGGAGATTACAGGCATGAGTGCGTATGTACCAGGTTTGAGCTCAGGACGGGTAGAATACAAATTTCGACAAGTGCCTTTTTAATGAAATGGGTAGTTCTCCCCGCATCAGATATTTCATGGACCAAAATGCTTTCTAGGCATTGGTGATTGTTCAACTTCTTTACTACTGTAATCATAAAAATTCCAAATATGTCTCAAAAATAAGACGCGCGTAGTCACCCTACCGGAATACAAAATTAGATCGGAGCGTCTCGTCTTGTATGTCTATAAAACGTGTGGCTTCTGCATCAGCTAATCCAGCAATTTAATTACGATACGCTGCGAGACGCTGACATTATTAGACTGAAATGTTGGGAGCAACGATCCTCGCAAATTCGATGCTACACTATGCGAAGATGGGTGTAAGTGATAAGTAGATGCTGTGTAAAGGCACTTTTTGAAGCACGCGACCGAGATAGGAGGCCGCGACTCTTCCCATACAACTTTATACATCGACACGTTTATACTGCCTCGGTGGCGCAGTTGTAATGTGTACGCGTTACGACTGAGGCTGAGGCTCATGTCTCGGGTTCGATCCCCGGATCGAGAAAAGTGATATTGGGTTTTTCTATTACGAAATGCTCAGTATCAGCCGGAGTTTGTAAATGTGCCCGATATGGCGATAGTCTCGCCCCCTATCACATGGGACGGAAATAGACTTGGCGAAATGTGTACTGCTTGTATGGCTTGGTGTACTGGATATATTTCTGCCTATCCTTTTGAGGATTAGAGGCGTGAGTGCGCATGTATATTATGTGATTGAATAACCAAAGAAATCCTTAGTTACGAAATAAAAGTAAATATCGAATAACAAAAACAACTATAATCCCCTTTTCTCATGAAGTAACCTTTCCAAAATACTTATACCTCATACAAATTATATTACTTACTTGGAGCTACAAAGCCTTACCTGTTTCTGCCAATAAGGATTATTCTTACGCCCGTATGTAAAGCCATTTGGAACCCTCAAAAGAGCTTCCAAGGGTATTTTGGCTGACCGGTTGTAAGCATTTTATTTTTGACAAGAGTCTCTCAGAACTCAGTTATGGCGCTCAGGATTGAACCCTGCCCTTTTAACGGTCCGAGTAAATAGAATAAAATGTATTTAGACTTCTTTGAATTTGCATTGAGTGAAATTCAAGAAACTAAAATTAGTATTTGATTCATTTAAATGTAGTGTTTAAAATTTACGAAATGTCTCTCTTTGTGTAAATATACTGCTAATTGTATTGAGATCTATCGTATCAAATGTGAATAAATATAATGTAATTTTATTTTATCCAAGTGTAAAAGAGGATGTTCTTAATATGTTTTTATGTGGTAGAGCCACGCCGTAGACATTTTTGTTTACAGCATGAATCTCAACCGGGTTACTATAATTTTTTTGAAAACCAACGTTAAGTGAGTGAGTGAGATACCTGGAGGCCCAAATCCGTTTCCCTTTCTAATCCCCCTTTAAGGTAGGCAACGAGTCCATGATTCTTTATGTATTGTGGATGTTCATGAGCGGAGGAGATCACTTACCATCAGGTGACCCACGGCCCCACCTACGATCCTGACACACCTTTATCGCATCTTCCATATTCACACATCTTCTCTTACAATTTTGCCGAGAGAGGGCACTTGTTTTCTGAAAGCAACATGTGAACTAATATCACTTTAAAAATCCGCTTCAACAGTACTGTGTCAGGTAGTACCTAAAAAAAGTATAAGTAAATATATAAGCGAAATACCACTCACTGACTCACTATTAATCAAGATTTCTCAAAAACTATTAAAGGTATAGGATCATGAAATTTGGTCAGATGATAACTACAATCTTTTTGTAACATGTGTTATAAAAGCATGTTGCGCTGACCACACTACGAGTGAGATAAGGGCAGGTGGAAGGAAGGGAAAGGAGGGTTCACGTGGGCGAAGCCACGGCCAATAGCTAGTATGTTAATATAAGGAAAGTTTAATCTAATAAATTTAATCTTAATTCATTAATTTAGCGAACTTAGCATTTGAAATCAATTAATTTGTTATAATTACAAAATCTTGGATTAGATCTCGCACATTTATAGGCATGCCAACTAATTCAAAACATTAAATTAAATTTTAAATGAAGCTTTCAATCAAACTTAGGCTACCCCTTTGATGTATTTAAAATCATGTCCAAAAAACCCTAACGTTCCATTAATTTATCGACAGTTTGTTTAGCTCCTAATTGGAGTCCTGTACTGACATCAAAAACAGGGATTTATTTTGACATGTTGGCTATTGTCGAATTTGTTTTTTATAATTAAAGGAGAATGGGAATGTTGGTATACTTAGTAAACAGTAACAAAATATATGTCGACAGAAAGCTTATTTATTAAACGTCTTCAATAACAGGAGGAGGTTCTCAATTCGACTGTATTTTTTTTTATGTTTCTTACTTCAGAACTTTAGACTGACTTGAACCGATTTTGATGATTCTTTTTGTACTCTATTTTTGTATATGATAGCAAAAGCGTATCGAGTAGTGTTTTCGATATAACCTCAATAGAAATTCATTATCCGCGCAGTAATTTTAATTAAAAGAATCATGGGCGCGTTGCCGACCTTAAAGGAAAGGGATAATAAGGGATTGGGAAGAGGAGGGAGATTTGGGCCTCCGGATATCTCTCACCGTACGAAACGCAGCAGCAAGCTGCTACTTTACGCCGGTTTTCTGTGAGACAGTGGTAACGACCCGGACGAGCCGGCCCATTTAAGGTTAAGGAACCCTTTACCCTTACTTAGGAAGTGTTGAAGTGTGTACCAACGTACCCTACGTTGGTGAAAACGGACTGTATAGGCTGCCAAGTTATTTTACTTGCTCAAATGTAATGAAATATACGTTGATTGAGAGCTTATTTATTGCGTTTAATTTTTGTCTAAGACAGACTTACGGTGTCGTAAGTAATAGGGTTCGATATGAAGACAATAATATAAATCCATAAATCGCGCAATCGTTGCGAAGTCACTTTTGAATAGTCAAATTAGTATTTTTCTTCTTCCACCTGCCCTTATTCCACTCGCAGTGGGGTCGGCGCAAAATGCTTTTAACACATGTTACAGAAAGATTTGGGTTGTAGTTTTTACGACCGGCCGCCTGCCTGACGTCACCCCCTCAAATTACTTTATTTAAATATACATCACAGATATATTCTTGTTTTAAAGGTTTTCGAACCTTATCGTCTATTTCGAAATGCTCAGCATCAGCCCGGAGTCTGGAATTGTGCCCAGTATGGCGATAGGTTCGCCCCCTATCACATCATAGGACGGAAATGAGCTCGGCGAAATAAGGGGTACTTGTTATACCTATGCCTACACCTTCAGGGATTACAGGCATGAGTGCCTATACGTACGTATAAACGTATATAAGAATGAAATTGTTGACTAATAACTGAAAATTCCGGTTGGACAACAAAAAAATTGCGCAACAAAACCGGTGACGCCAGCGGATCAACTGCAAAACCACTTAAAAAATCTCATTTGAACACAAGTAAGTCACGTATAAACAATAAAGGTGCCATAACAACGGTTACGTGCGAAATTATTCCCACAAACACCGTATCTTTGGATGGTTATCGTAAAAACTGCCGTAAAAATTCGTCGCGGAGGGCGGCGTGGCGGCCAGTTATGATTCTGGGATTTCTTACATGTTGACGTCACCGATTTTTAATCCCCGATAAAAAACGTTATTATAAGTTTGACCTCTTTGTCTATTTAAGGGTTTGAGCATGTATTGTGTGTGGGTGGCGCTGTAGCGCTTAAACGAACAAACCAATTTGAATTGGTTTTTTTACAGCGGGGAAAAAACGCATTCAATCGAGATGATTCAATGGAGAGCTATATTTGAGGAAATTAATGTGTTTAGCCGTTGGTTCTAATCGATATCGCGTTTTTTTAAATGAGCATGTTACGTCTCTTGTGGTTGGTCAATATTATATTTTTTTATAAAGCCTTCTTTATTAGAGCATGGGGCAAAAAAGTGCATTAAATCGTGGCAATCGCTATTTTAAAAGTACCTATGAACAATCAATTTACCAAAGGATCGTGGTTGTGCTGCCAGCAGTCTCACTGGCTACTCGAAACAGGGGAAAAAATTGTTACTTATTGTTGTTTTTTGTGATATATGGTGATCAAAAATGTATGCAACAAGGTTACACTTACGTCATTTCAAATACAAAAGCAAAATCACCAACAACACACGACACCAAAACATAAAAGAAAAGTCATCGATTACACAAAACAAAATTAATCAAAAATAACCGTCACTGGCTAGTAGGCAAGGATCCAACAACGCCGGAACTAGAAAAGCTGAATAGTAGAATACTCAGTAGTAATATTACATCCAGCATATTTGCCAAGTGTGATTAACAGCAACCATTTATATATTTCGTAATGGAAGTAGTTAGTTCTTGTAGTCGTTGGCAATAATAAATATTTTATACTTTTATATTATTTAGGAAAAGAAGATAAGCTGCTCAGTTAAATACTACAGATTCTGGCTGCCATCCAAAATATTATGACAATTTGTGTATTCCCAAAAACATTTTATATCGGAGCAATACGTAATGTAGTAATGTTTTCATATTACCTAAACATGTTTTTGTCATAGAATGCTGGTTTTTATTGTGCTCACTAGCTGTTTTAGGTCATAATGAATTTGTATACAACCACAGTTCGCCACGTTTATTTCCGTCTCATGAATTGATAGATGGCGGACCTATCGCCATGCCGGGCACAAATTTCAATCCCGGGCAACTCATGTGTAATGTGATTTTTCGAATGGAAAACTCAATCATATCACAATTTGCATCTCCGCTTGGGGTTTGAATACATGACCCCACCGGTTTCTTAGTAGGTATTCTACCACTAGACAAATGAGGCTTTCAAAAAATTAGAAATAATATATTCTAATTTGATTTACCTTCCTTCTGTATCATCTGCGATTATGGAAAATTTGAACTCTAAATGGTTCGTAATATTTCCTAAGGTAATGAGTCAAATATGATGTCATTGGAAGGAATACGCTCACATCAATTTAAGGGTTCCGTACTCTAAAGGTTTGGATGGAGCGGGATATGTATGGAATCTTTCTGACGAATAAAATTAGCAAGTTGAAGTGCGCTGGACATACGCTACGCACTCACGCCTGTAATCCCCGAAGGGGTAGGCAGAGGTGTAATCAGTACACCCACATTTCTCTGAGCGTATCTCCGTCCCACGATGTGATAGGGGGCGAGCCTATCGCCATACCGGGCACAAATTCCAGACTCCGGGCTGATACTGAGCATTTCGTAATAATAAAAACCCAATACCATTTTACCCGACCCGGGGATCGAACCCGAGACCTCAGCGTTAGTCTCAAACGTAACGGGCACGCATTACAACTGCGCCACCGAGGCAGTCACGCAAAGAAGGATCTTGGGTTCGAAATTTACTAGAGACCACGTCTATCCAAGCGCAGTGTAGCCTAACCTCAAGCCTGCTGGAGCAACGTTCTGAGACGTAGTGGGAGGCGGTTGGATGAAGAAGGCGGAGCACAGACAAGGGTAGCGCGAAAAGTTTACGTCCAGCAATGGACAAATTCAGATCGATGCATGGACCTAAAAGATGCCAAACGTCCCCATACGGAAACGCTATTACTAAGTCTAAGCTGGGTAGTTTTTACGACCGGCCGCCTTCCTGATGTCAACTCCTATGGAGAGAAAACACCCAGACCCGAAACAAATATTTGTGGATCACACAATATTTATAATATTTTGTCTCGGTGCGGGAATCGTACCCGCGGTCTCTCGCTTCACAGTCGGCTACTCGTCCATTTCCCGACGGAGTGACTGTATTATAACGGATAAAAAATAATAAAAAAATACAAAAGTAAGTTTAGTGTGGCACGGAAACATCGGTCCGCGAATCCATTTCCCACTAGGATGGTTTATTTTTATTAAATGGATGATCGTTCCACAGCAATTTGTCAATCAAGTTAATGGATTAGCTTTTGTATGTATTGTTTGACGTTTGTGGACGTCGGCATGTTTATGGTATTGATCGAAAAATATTATCGATGAGTTTTTATTAATCTTACTACTGAACAGAAGCTAACCTAGCTTTCTGCCTGGATTTATCACGGCTTAATGCCAATGTCCGCCGTCTTGTCCATAGATTTGACTATGTATTTGGTAAAAAAAAAAAAATAGCTTGAATGACGACATGAGCAGGTCGCCTGATGGTAAGCGCCACGCCTGCTCATAAACAGAAGCAACGCCACACAGAACTTTAAATAACAAAGCACTGCATGAGACTGCGCTCTTCACCCCGAGACATAAGGTGTTAAGTCTCACAATGCCCAGTACTTTCACTGTGCTTACACACTGTTGCTTGGCGGCAGAAATAGACAAAGCAGTGGTACTAACCCATACGGCCTCTCGCAAACGAGGGACCTACCTTATGAATGGGGCGACCCGCCGTCTGATCCCCACAACCCGCAAGGAGAAAGTCTCGGCATTACCTCATCAGTATACCATGTGCAGGTGAGGTTGGCTTTGTGCCGAAGATGTGAAAAATATAAGGCATTTAGTACTAACTTTTGATAGCAATATATTCTGAAAATATTTTCTTGCAGGATTGCCGCCTACAAACAAAAATTAACAACCAAAATTGTTTTCAGCAAAATTGAAAATAAACAGAAATTTTTAAAAGAATTACACATTGGTTTTATAAAACAGTCATAAATTAACCTACGATGGGATAGACAATAACGAGTTGTTTGTTTATAATTTAGCTCTTGTTTTAGGGTAGAACAATGTTATGTTATTGTAACCCGATATAACACGAGAAACAATAAAAACACAGTTTCCTGCCAAACATTAAGTGTTTTTTTATTTTATGAAAGAAGGGCAACCGAGCAAGAAGGGAACTTTTTTTTTAATAGTGTAGGCCGGCAAACGAGTGGGTCACCTGATGGTAAGTGATCTCCACCACCCATGTACGCCCACAATACTAAAATAATCATTGGCGTCTTGCCGACCTTATAGGAAAGGCATTAAGGGATTTGGGTCTCCGGATATCTCACTCACCGTACGAAACGCAGCAGCAAGCTGCTACTTTACGCCGGTTTTCTGTGAGACAGTGGTAACGACCCGGACGAGCTGGCCCATTCATGCTGTAGACAAAATTGTCTACAGCGTGGCTCTACCACTCAAAACCTGCTGCTTGTGTGGACTGGTCTACTCGGACTGTTTCATGTTTAGTTACTCTTTAGAGTCTTAATTTGTTCGCCGTACCTATAGAGGTCGTGGCAGCTAATCTTATCCGTAGCTATCATTTCTATGATTGTTACCCACTGGCTCGTTTGCCGGCCTATGAAAAAAGTCGCTATCCAGTCAGGTAGCCTCCTCTCATGAAAACTAAAACAATCTTATAACTATTAATGTGTTTTGAACTCTTGATTATTTTAACTACCATCAAGTTGAGTGCCATCGTTTTGTCTACCCGATAAAGGACAAACCTTTAAAAGCTCAGCTTTCCGATCACAAAGCCATCGCAGATACATCTGTCCTCAAAGATTACGTGACTCGAATGTTACGAGAAATACTACCATACAGGCTGTTGCAAAAAGTTTCTATGTCCCACTTTGTTTTTAGGATTCCGTATTCAAACGGTGCCAATGGATAGGTACCTATTACAGAGTCTATGCCCGTCTGCTTGTTTGTCTGTTTGTCTATTTGACGACGACACGAGCAAGTCGCTCGCCTACGACTGGTTAGCATCACACCTACCCATAAACAGAAGCAACACCAATCAGAATTTCGAAATATGAAGTACTGCATAGTATTGAACTGCGCTCGACATCACGAGACATAAGATGTTAAGTCCAATAATGGCCAGTAATTTCACTGGCTTCAATGTGTTTCAAACAGGAATATAACAGTGCTTACACACTGCTGCTTGGCAGTAGCAATGGACAATGTGATAGTACCCAGCCGGCCCCTCGCATATAAGGGACCTACCACCTAGTTAACCACCTCTACCTTTACAAAGCTTTATCTTTTGAACCGTAATAAGAGGCCGACTGTTTATTTTACAGAATAAGCGTTATTGTGGCGAATATATATTAACAAATAATAAAAAAACATAAAAGTTAATATTTAAGGAAGGTGCTACGGAATCCTCTATGAACGAGTCCGTCTTGCATTTGACCCGTTTTTTACGCACGGATATTACTTTGACTCTGATGGACTCTACCCATTTATCGGACAAGTTGCTAACTGTCTGAAGCTGTAAAGGGGAAAACAGTTCACTATAACTTAAATTAAGGACGCTTTTAGTCTGGATTACGGTAGTCAATTGTCTTTGTAGAGATATTGGATTATACATTAAAATCTAAATGTATCAATTAGACAGAATGGAAATATCATCGCAAACAAAAGTAACTTGATTATTTTTTACTTTCTACTAAAGTGAAAATACACCGTGCCAAGAATTTTTTTTCAGGAATTCATATTTTAGACTGAGGCGACTCACGCCTAGCAGCGGGACAATATAATAAATAGCTTATAATATTATTACTGAGTACTTAATAATAATTTTACAATATTTTCTAAAATAACTTAGGAACTTTAATGTAAAAGACTATTCTTTGAACACCCTGTATCATAATATTTCCAAGCAGTTACTATTGAATCGAGCTCACCGTGGAGGAGTGAGTGCCGAATGACCCTCTCTTGTTATTTCGATTAAAATTCTTAGTATTAAAGTGCGGGCTTTAAACTATGCGTTCTGGTCTTAATTTTATCGACGAAAGGGCTCTGCTCAGAATTAAAACCAGAATGTGATTTCTGGATCGGGGCCCTAACTAATTTTACCACCAGTGTACCGACTAAAACCCATGATGGCCTTCTTCGGCGCAAGTGAAGCAGTTCTGGAGGATCTTGGAATACCTAGATTGCTGCTGGTACCGCTCCTGTGCGCTATCTTCGTGGTCGGTCTCCTTCAGAGCTTGGAAGCCCCCTCAGAATCAGAACGCCCTCAGAATCAGAACGCCCTCAGAATCAGAACGCCCTCAGCATCCACGGCACGAGGTTTAAGTACTGCCCTCTGCCCGTCCTCATCTCGAGAATAGCCTGCTTGTAGCTAGGATCTCTAACCTACGTTACTACTCATAGTCGCAAACTGATTGTAGTTTTTTTTTATACTATAAGCCGGCATACGAGCAAGTGGGTCACCTGATGGTAAGCGATCTTCACCGCCCATGTACGCCCACAATACAAAAGAATTATGGGCGCGTTGCCGACCTTAAAGTAAAGGTATAATAAGGGATTGGGAAGGGGAGGGGGATTTGGGCCTCCGGATATCTCACTCACCGTACGAAACGCAGCAGCAACCTGCTACTTTACGCCGATTTCTGTGAGACAGTGGTAACGACCCGGACGAGCCGGCGCATTCATGCTGTAGACAAAATTGTCTAGAGCGTGGCTCTACCACTCGTAAAAATAAGTTTTAATTATTTTTTGGTAGTCAAGTATGAAACTTGGTGTAAACTTAATTCATTAGAAAGGTAATTCCATAATACTGCCATCTTCTATTTGTTATACACATTATACAGGCTGTAGCACTGATGGTGGACTACTGAAAGCAAGTCGATAGAGGACCTTGATACCCATTGATTGAACCCTCATGTAAGTTTTTTTTTTTTTTATTAGCTTGAATGACGAGACCAGCAAGTCACTCGCCTGATGGTAAGCGCCACGCCTGCTCATAAACAGAAGCAACACCACACAGAACTTTAAATAAAAAAGCATTGCATGGCACTGGACTGCGCTCGTCACCCCGAGACATAAGGTGTTAAGTCTCATAATGCCCAGTAATTTCACTGGCTACAATGTCCTTCAAACCGGAACACAATAGTGCTTACACACTGTTGCTTGGCGGCAATAATAGACAAAGCGGTGGTACCAAACCAGCCGGCCTCTCGCAAACGATGGACCTACCACCTTGTCTTGCCCGAAAATGTGTAGTTCAAAAGTTAATTGGATTGTTATGACATTTCAATATAGATTTTTGGATTTATCTCACAACTGTAGCTAAACTAAGTGCACGATGAGGTTTAAGGTAACGGTAAGGTTTACGGGCGTGTATTTTAACATATTTTTGTTGCGTTACTCTGTCCATTTACTGTCACTAGTGTTTCTTTGTATGATATACCTTTATGTATGCTTGCTGAATAAATGTTTTGATTCTTTCTTTCATAGGAGTTGAATCGATACGTATTGAGGTCGTCTATCAACCGGCTTTGTTTCGAATAGCTTGTTTTGCCCTGTATAGTGCGCGTGGTGAATTATTAGAATAAGCGACTTTCAAAATAGACTGCCTCGGTGGCGCAGTTGTAATGCGTACGCGTTACGATTGAGGCTGAGGTCTAGGGTTTTTCTATTATGAAATGCTCAGTATCAGCCCGAAGTCTGGAATTTATGCCCGGTATGGCGATAGGCTCGCCTCCTATCACATCGTGGGACGGAGATACGCTCGGCGAAATGTGGGTGTATTGGTTGCACATCTGCCTACCCCCTTCGGGGATTACAGACGTGAGTGCGTATGTATGACTTTGAAAATAGAGGCATTTCGATCCCCACATCGTGTCAAATGTTTGTGTGATCCATAAATATATTGGTTCCGGATACTCATATGGTAAATATGAAAATATTATAAAAAACGATTATCCTATGTTACTGTGGCGTCAAGACTATGGCTGTGACTGTTGGGTGTTATTTTTTTATTTATACGTATTTAGTAGTATTTTTTACAGCTTATTTATTATTTATTTATTTTAGGATTACCAGAAGACGATACACTACACTAATATAAAAACATACGCAAACAAACAAAAAATATAGTGTTCTCCCATAAACAGGCAACCACAACTTACAATGGGTAACTAGCGCCATAAGAGTAGCAATTATTAAATAACTTTAAATTAAGTTAAATTAAAATAAATTGGTAATTAAACATGCGTAAGCCTTAATTAAATGTTTTTAGTAGGTACTTAACATGAGATCATCAATAGTTGAGTTGTTATATTGGTAGACGGGCAAGCGGCCCGTCTGATAGTAAGCAGGGACCTCAAAGAAATTACGTTACATTAATTATTATAAGTATATTCTAATCCAGAGAAACGTCAAAATTTAAAGCGCTGTCTGTTATTAAAAGTTCTAGATTCATTAAGGTTGCTTTAGGTTGCCTCAATTTAAAAGTCTAAGAATTTTAGAACGAATTTGAAATTCTTATTAAATGCAGATGGTGTAACATCTTGGTTAACTTTGTAAAATATATTTGTATTAAATTATGAGTGGTCTCATCCTTTAAAGATCTCATCTTATACTAGGTGGTAGGTCTCTAGTATGCGAGAGGCCGTCTGGGTAGGTACCACCACTTTGTCTATTTCTGCGGCCAAACAGCAGTGCGTAAGCATTGCTGTGTTTCGGTTTGAAGGACATTAATGTCAGTTCAGTTACTGGACATTATGAGGCTTAACATCTTATGTCTCGAGGTGACGAGCACAGTCCAACTCCATGCAGTGTATTTCAAAGTTCTGTGTGGTGTTGTGTCTGTTCATGGGCAGGCGTTGCGCTTACCATCAGGCGAGCGACCTGCTCGTATAATATTAGTAAAAAATTGTCTTTATTTAGTGTCTTCTTCCAACTGACCTTATGCTACTCGCAGTGGGGTCGGCGCAACATGCTTATTAACACAATAATAATTGGCTTTATTTTGTGTATTTAAAAATTATGAATGAAAAGACATGCATAAATGTGCCTTAATCGTTTCATTGGTCTAGTGGCAACGTACTGGCTGGCTGTATTAGGCTGAGAACCGTGAATATCTGGATTCAATTCTCAGGTCGGGCGATCATAGTTGTGTTTGAGAAATCACACATGGATTGGCCGGTATTGAAATTTGTGCCCAGTATGGCAAGTCTCGCCCCCTATCGCATCGTGAGTAAATAATAATAAGCTTGGCGAAACGTGGGTCTATCGCTAGTCGCATCTCTGCCTACTCTCTCGGGGAAAATCTATATCAACATATTCTATTACTAACATGCAAAACAAATAAAATATTTACACTAATTCTTTATTCATACACAAATATTTCATATAGCTTTCCTATAACAGTACACGACCCAGAGTGACATGTAAAATTTTATGAAATACGATGTTATCAGAGCTAAATCTGTAACAGAGGCTGGTAGAGGTTTCGTCGCGTATCCAAACACAACAATCAACCTTGCTATTGTGTACATCCTGAATAAACTAACACCGACTTCGATCTGAGGGTTTGTAGTCACATACAAAGCGCCGACGATCCAAAACGGAGCCAAATTTTTCAATTCTGATAAGTATGCTCTTCGTACAATATCTGGGTTTGGAAATACGCCTTTTCTTACCCAAGTCATCGCCGCCATTGGACTCAGCGCTAGCAGTTTTATAGCTAGTAGTGCAGCGTGTACCATGTACGTTTGTGTTAAAGGGCTTTCTAACGATATTGTTAGTATTACTTTATTTCCTGTTGTTTGCGCCATTATTATTATTGTTTTTAAGATTATGGCTCTGTTCCTCAGGGCAATTAGGATAATAACTGAAAAGTTTAATGACTCAGACGCGAGATGACTGGTCGATGCAGTTCATATATCCAGATATATCTAAAACAAAGATAAAAATGCTAACTACAGATACACTTTGCGTCATAACATATCTGATTTAACGTCTTGGAATGTCAAAGTGATTGGCTGAATATTGCCATATTATTATTACGCAAATAGTTTTGTTAATATAAATCAGAATCAG